>BTPG01000008.1:89125367-89300367 GCA_036245525.1 Semisulcospira habei | reverse complement strand
CAGACTGAGTAGTTTTGTGCAGGCGATTTTACGATGTCGCATCGCCGGCTCCGGCAAAGTTTTTTTGAGTTCACTCTAGACCGACCGGCTGGCCTGAGCAGCTGAAGTTTATATTCAGTTTTATCTTGAAATATAGAACAGTACGTGTCATGTAGCTGTTGGTGTGGGTTGTTGTTGTTGTTGTTTTTTATAATAATAATATCCACCGCCCTCTCTCTCCTCCACTGCCTGATGTGACAGTCAGGTTCTGTTCTCAGTGGCCAAAATGTTTGCCCAGCGCACAAAAAGTCATCAGGCCGCCCTAGTTGGCCTGTGCACTGCTTGCGCAAGCCAACACAAAGCCTACCTCTCAGGTCACTCAGCTCTGTGCATACTGGACTAAATTGTAAGCGGCAGCTCTTTGGAGTTCTTTTGAAAACATTTAATACTTGAATCGAGCTCAATCATTTTCCAGGAAACAAACTTGATGTTAATACATGCTGTAACTGAACTGCTGTTGTTTTTTTTCCGCAGCTAAAGCGCAGCTGAGTTTTGACTGAAGTCAAGTTCAGACTGAAGTAAGGGGCGAGAGGACCAGTTAGTTCGTCAGGCACAACACTTAACCCTTTTTATCCTGATACGCCCGTTGCTTGAAATAAAACTGACTATGCTAGTTCAGTTCAAGGGTGGTGCCAGAATAGCTTGACGCCTGAGGCGCCAAGCTATTCCGGCAGCACCCTTTCTCCTAGTATATAATTTTTTAAAAAAATTGAGGGGTTTACTCAAGCAAAAAGTTATATGCACTTGTTATGTTTATATTTCATACCAAAAACAAAAAACAAAACAAAACAAAAGAACAACAACCTCGAAATGTGATAAGCCTGACAATACCCACACAAAACGAATGTTTCTGCTGCTCGAACAAAGTACACATACTTTGAGTTTTTTTCAAGTGCTTTTGGTGTGACATCATATGGGCTGAAACACTATATACATGTAAAGAAGTACCCGACGGAGAAAGAAACACGCTTAGAAAGACGGGTACAACACAATTTATTAATATTTCGGGTAAATACCCTTTGTCTACAAAGAAGTACCCAACGGAGAAAGAAACACGCTTAGAAAAGACGGGTACAACACAATTTATTAATATTTCGGGTAAATACATTTCACACGCTTGGCAGTCACCTTTTTGGTCTGGATTACTACATGTATTTTCTATGGTACTGTCTTGTTATCTAGTGGGATGCCATTAAAAAAAAAAAAAAAGAAAAAAAAAAGAAGTTTATTACCGTCAGTAACGACAGCATCCTTAGACGATCCGCTCTAGTACGAATTTGACAACTTAAAATTAAGAGCAGAAAATTCCGTTGAAAGCCGAACTACTTTGGAGCAGCTGTGATGAGTGTAAACCACTTGACCGAGTCCGTGCCACGACTGCGAGTTGTCGGTGTCCCGAACAGGTCTGATACATGAGAAGAAAAAAAAATGGGTTAAGTATAACTTAGTGTTTTCCGCGTCCCAGTTGGGTCCAAACTCTCCCCCCCCCCCCCTCCCCCGTCCTCAACACCCCTTCTTCACCAAAGAGACTCCACAGAAAATAAGAACAAGGGTTTTCACCTTTTGGCTGTCGGTAGCGCTTTTAGTCGCGACGATTCCTGATGGAATCAGTCACGACCAAAGCCGGCTACCGACAGACAAAGGGTGAAGCAAATGCACTGTGAAAGGAATTTAGACAACCGACGTTGAAGGTGCTCAGGTGTTGGTATTTATAGTTTTGTTAACCGAGCTGATATCAGGAAGGAAGAAATAGTAAGCTCTCGCTGTGAAACTAGGTCGTGATTAACCCATTTAACCCTAAGGTTCGAGGTGTCACTTAACCTCACCTATCTGGTTTGTGACTAAGGTTCGAGGTGTCACTTAACGGCTTTGTACTAGTTGCAGAAGATGGATCGTTGGATCGACCATGACAATTCAAAAAGAGTAGTGCTAGGTTAGTTTGGCGCCATCTGGCGCCAAACTAATTTGACACCTCCCTTGAATTATCATGGTCAACCCATGTCCTGCTGTAGTGCGTAGTGTAGTGTAAATGCGTTAACCAGGTACCATCCTTATAATTAACCCCTTCGCTGCCAGTCAGTCCAAAAAAATTGGTTTTTTTTTTCAACGCCAATTTACAGTACCATTACACATAAATCTGAAGACACATTTCAGCACCATTTGTGTTGTTATACCTTGTCGACACACCTAATGAACTGTAACTGCAGTTCAAGTTGGACACGCAGCTAAAGAACACCGTCGCGTAATCGCACTTTACTCTGCCGCCGCTGTTAGCGTGGACTGTCAGTCTATTTTTAGCCGTAAAAAAATGAAAAGAAACAGCTGTCCACACGGGCTAAATATCTGGTCCCCCTTGGGAGACCTAGATTTAAATTTCCATGCACCAAGGGGATGGAACAGTGGGATATGTGATACGCCCCCCCTTCCATATGCATTGCTTCCAGTCACTCGCTTAGCGCACCCTTCTTTCGTATTTTTTTTTTTTTTTTTTTTTTTTTGTGTGCTTCGACCAAAGATCGTTGGTCGATCATACACTTCTCTCCCCTGACAGTGCTTTTACCTACTTTACTTTGTAATCTTCCTAAAATATTAGCACTGGCAGTCTCCACCTTTTCTTTTCATTTATCACTACAATATCGACTGCAACCCCTTCCCCCCTTTTCGTAGTGTCTTAGGGTGCATGGAATTTTAGCTCTAGGTGGAGGCATGGAATGTATGCCCCTGCAGACACCACAGTAAAATGTGGCTGTCTTTGCAGGTGGGCAAAACTTCCTGCCTTCCACTAGTATGCCGAAGGGTGTGCTGACGAGGTCGCCAAGACCGAAACAGCTAAATATCTGGACTAAACACCGGCTAAATATCTGGACGCCCCTTGGGGGACCTATATTTAAATTTCCATGCACTAAGGGACTGGAACAGTAGGATATGGGATGCGCCCCCCTTCGGGGGGGGGGGGGGGGGGAGGGGCTTTCATATGCATTGCTTTCAGTCCGACTTGCTTAGCGCACCCATTCAGTCTTTCCTTCTTTTTTTTTTTTTTTTGTGCTTCGACCAAAGTAGATCTATGATCGTTTGTCGATCATGCACACTTCTCTCCCCTGACAGTGCTTTTACCTACTTTACTTTGGAAAAAGTGATCTTCCTTTTTTTTAGCCTTGTTTCTCGCACTGATAGCCGGTGTTGTATTTCTATAAGGAAGTCATCATCTTTGTCAGTTTACTTGATATACTTGTTCTGTGTCAGTAAATGAACCGTAACTAGACCTGTGTGCGTTTCATAACCCTATGTTGCAAAGAAGTGTATCTTGGACTGAACAGTTACGCGGTATTGGGCCTTCACCGAAGAGCGGGCCGTCCAGCCGTCCAACGAAGGGAGTGTAACTGGTGTTCAGTATGTTAGCACTGCCGGGTAGAACCCCTACTTTTTCACCGGCCCTGACCTCCGTACGGGGCAAGCAAACAGCACTTTTACAGCGAGGCCTATCTCTGGGTCAGTCGGCAAGTAGCTTACTGACTCCACACCGCCAACCGCCCAGGACTGAGCGGAAAGCGAAACCCCAGTAACACTAAATGTCTTCGGGCCCACCGCGGCCGTCGTTGGCCCGAGGACCTTTCCTTATTGGGAAGAAATGAGGACAAATGTAACTCGTCGCAAAGGCGAGTGGACGGTTCAATGATGAAACAGAGCAAGCAGTGAAAAACAACAAAGTATCTAGAAATTTCTACGAGTACCGTACAGAATTGAGTTTATTTACGACCGACTTGCGCCGTTGTACGTCTTAGATTAACCCATTCATCCCTGACGCACTACAGCAGGAGATGGGTCGACCATGATAATTCAACTGCCCTTGAATTATCATGGTCGATCCATCTCCTGCAACTGGTGCATAGTAATTGATGACGCCTCCAAAAATAGGGAAATACGGCCGTCGGGCTGAATGAGTTAATGGTTTCAGCGGATAACTTTTATTCAAAAGTTTATTATGGTTCTCGACTATCACACTGAGTGTCTTCATAAATGAAACTGGGTTGGTATCGTATTCAACAGGTTTCAAATTTTCAATACAGCTTCAGCTTTTTGGTTTGTTTTCCGCTTGTTTATTTTGGAACCGCCGTCCACAGACTCGCGACTTTTGCGTTGATACTCGGCTTGACAGCATGCATGCGTCTATCCAACTATACAAACTTATCATTATGGGACAACTACTGAACTCGTTGACTGACAGCCGCCGAGACCTTTTGCTGATGACCGGGCGTACTATGAACTTGCGCAACAACTGCCCAATAATCAAGATAAAACAGTGATGGAGTGTACACGAGATAAAGTAACTCGATTTCCTGACTGACAACATGGTCTGGCTCTAAGAAATCACAGTACTGACAACGAAAGACTGGCCGGAACAGGCAAGAAAAGGATACTCTCTAGTTGGTGTCTGGTGTTTGATACTGATTTCAGTGACAGAAACCTAAGAAGTATCATGCACCCTTCCAAGATGCAAAACATAAACTGTCTGTTTATTTCTTCTTCTGTCGATGATGCAAAACACGCCAAACGAATTATTACAACCCGACTGACCAGAGGTCACAACACGCAAAGGAGCATAGCCCGGGGCGGATACAACTAGGACTTCTGAACAAATTCTTTTAACTGTTAAACTCCCAGAACTAAATGACTTGCATTTTATAGCGTGAAAGGCATTTAGTTCTGCGAGTTTGAGGGTTAAAACCCGTGCAATTATAAAACGCAATTCTGCTTTCCATTTTTAAATGTCGGTCAGAGCAAAACATGCTGACACTATGACCGAACTGATTTTTTAAAAAAAATGTCAGCCACTGTGACATCAAAACACAGCTCTGTTTGGTGAAGCCGAGTTTTGTAACAATGTAACACTTTTCACAAACTCGTACACACCCTTCAAATCTCTCCGCCGTGAGATGGCCTTAGTCGCCTGCTCGGCATTAAACCCAAATAACCAACTAATTGAAATATCCACCGCTGAGTTGCATGGACTCTCTCGTACCTTTTTTATGATCTGATGAAGCATGTGCGGCCGGGCCGGTTGCATGCATGAGTGAACTTAGTTCTGCGCCTGTAAGCAAGGTGCTCCGCTACAGCGGAGCGCCTTGCTTAGTGGCTGGCGCAGGACGAAGCCGCTCATCCGGCAACCGGCCGCGCATACTTCATCATACTGATAAAAGGTACGAGAGTCCGTGGAGAGACTCCACTAACTTCAGTCGCTGACAACTGAAAGCTCTTGGCCGCAGACCGCTCTAACTCAACTGGGCAACGAGAAATCCACGTGAGCTTTCAGTAACAAATCATTGTGAATCACAACTGAATCTCCGCGGAGACTGCACTACACAGGCGCGGGCTGGTCGTTGCGTCATTGTTCCTAGTCAGTACCACGGGTAGTAGCAAATAGTACCATTGACTTAATACACGTGCTAGGAGTAACTTGAATACAACGACCGACCCGCGCCTGTGCTCCACTACACTGAGAGTTTCAAGGAGCGGCACATTGTGAGAAATTGGTACATTGTCACACGGCTTGTCACATTCATAGATAAAAAGTGATGTAGGACTTCAAAACAACTGTTTGATTTCGACGATTAACTCTACTTCCAGCGCCAACACTTAAGAGCCGATCGATAAATCGATCTTGACAGTTCAGTAATGGATAGTTCAGTTAGCTTGACGCCTAAAGCCGATGACTAGGAACTATCCATCAGCTGTACTCGTTACCTCTCCCCCCCCTCCCCCCCCCCCCCCCCCCCCCCCCGAGTGAAGGAGTCAAGCTAATCTGGCACTACCCTTGAATTATCATAGTCGATCCATCTTCTGCAACGTCCAGGCAAAACGACGGGCCTGTTCATATAGCATGTCCGTTATAAGGTCCTTAAAGTGGTACAGTTGCAGTGAGCCACATTGATCAGTGTTCAGGTCGTACTCCATAGGCAATAGCCGCTGTCCCTGTCCCCCAAACTGAGCCCGCTCGCTAGGGCCGTCCATTATCACCCAAGTGCCGTGGATGTTAAACCCCGAACTAACATCTCATGCAACTGGCACATAGTCGTTAGGTGACACCTCAAAAATCTGCCTTGGGCTTAAATGGGTTAAGGTACCATGGTGAACAATCTTCTTCTAAAATCAATCAATCAATCAATCAGTCAATCAATCAATCAACCAGTCAATCACGAATCACTGTCACGGACTGCAACATTTTCCTATTCAAACTGGCAAAAATCGGAGACTGAAATGATCATAGCGCATCGATCTATACCAAACCCAACCATATGGTTCTGGAAGTGCAAAAGGCGCACTGCAGATGATGCAGCGGCGGTAGTGCGCCCCCTCAGTAGGTCACTCGGGCAAGGGAGAGAGAAAAACAAGTCTATCGTATCGATTTGTCATTGGCATTTTGAAACACCCACGTCTCTCGTCTTTTTCTGTTTATTAGTTGAAACCGAGGCCGGGTCTTTGCTTTGACACAGAGAGAACAACCCAGTGACTAGAGACAGGTCTTCGGGCTGATGTCGGCCCGAGCAGACCCGACAGTTTTGTGCTCACTAGTGATAAAGCGGTTTGACATTTCCAAAGGCAAACACTGAACATCAGTTTTTGTCTGCTGCACAACGCAGCCGCTCAGTTAAGCAACAGCGCACAGATCAACAGAACAACAATACCGACTGACACTGACAAACACCCTGACTCGATACCAGCTGCACGTTTGAACCACTGGTATATCCTCCGCGTGTGGAAAAGAGACGTAATTCTTGCATTCCGGAGTCCTTGATCCATACTGACCGCAGACTCGCCCACGAGGCATATATTTTCATGAGCCTCTGCAGAGAACAGGGACGTAATCCTGAGTTCCAGACTGTGTCTCAGTTTACCAGATGCACAAAAGCAAGAGGCATAGATTTAAGTGAGCCCTGTAGCCGCAGTGGCTCATTGAGATCTATGCCTCTTGCTGCTGGAACGCCTGGTTTTTAGAGTACACCGCTAACCCGTGCACTCTGAAAGGCCACCTAGCACTACTGACCCACTTCGGGGACTTGTTTGTCGTGTACACACTAACCGACTAACCCGAATATTGCCGCGCATGCGCGATGGCGCTTATTTTTCAAGTCAGACGCTTGGTGGCGTAATCTTTGCCATCTGGTGATGATCAGCTATGTTGCAATGCTGCATCGCTTTTTTTTTTTTTTTTTTTTTTTTTTTAGGGATTTGTTCTCAAATCGATTATTAAAGGAAGAAAGGCTTTCAGAAATCATCCCTCATATGCCTTTGCCGGGGCGGGAATCCTAGCTGTTGATGACGTAACGAAGCCAATCGACGGCCGCGGAGGTTATTTTGGTATATGGGGCATAGTGAGAGGTTGCTTCAATGGCGGGGTAAGTTCTGGTTGACCTGGGTTAATATGACCCGGAAGAGGCCCTGTCAGGGATAGACAGAAATATAGTTATTCTGCATCATTGCTGTTGTTGTCTAACCGTCGTGTACTTGCCTTGATGCGGGCCGGAACTAAGTTGTTCTACGAAGACATTGACTATGCAATGTTAGAAGATGGTCGTTGTGGTGGTGTTATTCATGGTATAATAAAATGCGGTTGGGTAATCTCGGTAGGAAGAACAGCAGCAGAGCTGAGAAACCTAAGCGTAATCCCAACGCGCAAAAGGCCACCGTGTCGATGAAAGCCCGATGGCCTTTTGCGCATTGGGATTTTACTCACTTAGGATGTCAGTGTGGCGTACGGACAAACCGGAGGACCGCAGCTGAGGAAGACTGATCATGTAAGCTCGGCACTGAGATGGACAGGCGACTGTAAATGATCATCGAGATTACCGTGATCGGGAATGACTGAACATTACATTGGATTGAATTGAATTGAATTGAATAAACATTATTGTCCGTTACGTGGAAAATTTAAACGTTGACTTGATTTGGCTTACCTCCCAAAAAACAACAACAACAAACAAACGAACAAAAACCCAAACAAACCCAAAAAACCCAACAACAACAAACAAACAAAAAACCAAACAAACAAACAAAAAACAAACCAAACAACAACAACAAAAACACGAAACAATCTCAACAACAAAAACGTGAAACCACCAAACCCACAAGTAAGACATATAATTTGTAGAATAACTTAAGTAAGCTAATATCAAGTTAATACATATTGTAGATTTGGCAGTTGCGATCACACACGTTGACTTGATTTGGTTCCCCCAACAAAAAACAAACAAACAAACAACAACAAAAAAACACAAGTAAGACATAATAACTTAAAGCCCCGCTACCGCCGTAACTGTTCAAAGATACTTAACAGATGGTTACGAAACGCTACACGCAGGTATAGCTATGGTTCATTTAGACACAGGACAATCCAGTTCAGCACACGTCGTCTTTATATCAAGTAACCTAGCTGACAATGACTCCACTCCCTTTCTAGAAATACAACGCTATCAGTGAGAGAAACAGCTAAAAGTAGACTGACACGCAAACGGCTGCGCAGAATAAATGAGTGCGATTTCGCGTGTGCTTTTGCTGCGTGTCCAAACTGCTGTTAAAGTTCATTAGGTGTGTCGACAAGGCATAACAAACTCAACTGGTGCTGAAATGTCTTCAGATTGGCGTCAAATGGTACTTTAAATAAGCTAATATTAATACATATCACATTTGAGATTTGACAGTTGCGATCTCACACACACACACACACACACACACACACACACACACACACACACACACACACACACACACACACACACACACACACACACACACACACACACACGTAATATTTGTATATCATTTTATAATAGTCTAGCTCTGAATAGATTCACATGATCTGTGCATGTCAATGGTCAGTACGACCCCAATGCGCAAAAGGCCATAGGGCCGCCTTTGGCCCGCGCACGGCCGCCGTGCGCGGGCCGACGTCGGCTCGATGGCCAAGTTTGCGCTTTGGGGAGCTTCTGAATCGGTCAGGATGATCTAGTGTGAAAGACGACACAGCCGAATATAGCGTGTGATGCATAGCCGCTGACGCCATAGATCTAATTGTAGAACTACCCCTAGGTTAGTTTCCGAGTTCTCGACTTTTATTCATAGTACGTTTCGATTTTTTTTTTAATGATTAAGAAATTAAATATCTAATTTTTAATTTACGTAATTTGATTTTTCAGCCGTGTTCTGTCTCAAAGAGCATGTGAATAAGATGTTACTTGAAAGCCCTGTCAGTGCAGACGGCCCGCCTATCATCCAAAACGTGCGCAGTACGTATTTCTCAAAATAAAGTGTCATAATCAGTTATGTAGTTATCGATTATTGCTGGCATTCGATGCCTGCAGCGAGCTGCATCAGACCATCAGTGATCATCCAGTCTTCTCTTTGTTTGTTTGTTTGCTTGTTTGTTTGTTTGTTGGGTTGACAAATTGCTTTTAACCCCTTCCGCCCTGCGACTGCACGTACATTTTTGTTTCTGAAATCAACGACCAAAAGCCAACTCCGTCCAAGAAACATGGATACAAATACGTCTCAGCAACAGACATAGATCCTCATGAGCCCCCGCAGTCGCGGGGGCTCATGAGGATCTATGTCTCTTGCAGTTGGGTCGAGTTCACTTTTTCTCGGCAGTGAAAGGGTCGACCTGTCTTGTACGTGCGGCGGTTTTGAATTTATTTTGAACGTCAGTTTGCCTTCACATTGTTACGTCTGCTGCGCAGCTGCGACTTATTTCAGCGGGACTGGTAATGAGAAGAACACTTGAGGGAACTCTAGTGACGCATTTAGCTGTCGTTTTACAGGTTTCGCGGGTGAACAAAGTGTTCATCTGTTTGGAGTCGCCGCCGAAGGGCCACCCCGGCCACCCCAACCCACACACCCTTCACATCACGCACCCCCCCCCCTCCCCCCACTTCCACACAGACATACACACACGCACGCACTCACCGGCGCATGCACACACTTGTTCCGGCATCGCTCATTTTCGATTAATACATTCTACCCCAGGACCGAAATCCCCAAATTTTGAAATTGTCCTCTGAAGGACTGTATTACAATTCTAGAGACAGATCGAGCATGATAGTTCAAGGGTGGTGCCAGAAAAGCTTGGCGCCTATGGGCGCCAAGCTATTCTGGCACCACCCTTGAACTATATAGCTCGATCCATGTCCTGCTGTGGTGTGTCGGGGCTGAACGAGTTAATGCATGTGTGCACTCATGTGTCACACACACACACACACACACACACACACACACACACACACACACACACACACACACACACACACACACACACACACACACACACACACACACGTATTAATCCGAAATAAGCGATGCAAAATGAGAGACAGAGTGAGTGACTGGATGAGTGATGATGACAACAGCCCCACTCTGCGGCATCTTTGTAAATTGATGACGACGTCTCTAGTACGTCAATCTGCTGCTATTTTCGAGAATGACGGAATGAAAACACAACACATTAAATTCCGTCGCCGAGTCTCAGTCGCGACTGACTTACTTACAGTTTGTTTATTCAAAAGCACTTTAGCAAATATGGTTGCTGTTCTGTCAGTGATTTTGGGCCTTACGGATCGTGGTCGTAAGGTCCAAAATTACAGACCATCGCGCATATTGAACAAAACAACAAGCAGAGCTGAGACCCAATTAACTTGAGTTGAAATAGTGGGTCTGACAGCCGTGAACAAGTTTAATCCTTTTAGCCCAAAGGTCCCATTTCTCAAGGGCCACCCCGGCCACCCCAACCCACACACCCTTCACATCACGCACCCCCCCCCCCTCCCCCCACTTCCACACAGACATACACACACGCACGCACTCACCGGCGCATGCACACACTTGTTCCGGCATCGCTCATTTTCGATTAATACATTCTACCCCAGGACCGAAATCCCCAAATTTTGAAATTGTCCTCTGAAGGACTGTATTACAATTCTAGAGACAGATCGAGCATGATAGTTCAAGGGTGGTGCCAGAAAAGCTTGGCGCCTATGGGCGCCAAGCTATTCTGGCACCACCCTTGAACTATATAGCTCGATCCATGTCCTGCTGTGGTGTGTCGGGGCTGAACGAGTTAATGCATGTGTGCACTCATGTGTCACACACACACACACACACACACACACACACACACACACACACACACACACACACACACACACACACACACACACACACACACACACACACACACACACACGTATTAATCCGAAATAAGCGATGCAAAATGAGAGACAGAGTGAGTGACTGGATGAGTGATGATGACAACAGCCCCACTCTGCATCTTTGTAAATTGATGACGACGTCTCTAGTACGTCAATCTGCTGCTATTTTCGAGAATGACGGAATGAAAACACAACACATTAAATTCCGTCGCCGAGTCTCGTCAGTCGCGACTGACTTACTTACAGTTTGTTTATTCAAAAGCACTTTAGCAAATATGGTTGCTGTTCTGTCAGTGATTTTGGGCCTTACGGATCGTGGTCGTAAGGTCCAAAATTACAGACCATCGCGCATATTGAACAAAACAACAACAGAGCTGAGACCCAATTAACTTGAGTTGAAATAGTGGGTCTGACAGCCGTGAACAAGTTTAATCCTTTTAGCCCAAAGGTCCCATTTCTCAAATGTTGGAGGTGTTGCCTAACGACTATGTACCAGTTGCAGGAGATGGATTAACCATGATAATTCAAGGGTGGTGATTAACTTGGTGCTTCAGGCGTCAAGCTAATCTGGCACTACCCTTGAATTATCATGGTCAATCCATTCTCCTGCTATAGGGACTCGGGGATAAATGGGTTAACAAACACCCCAGTGCATTTTGTCCGTGTCGCTGTTAATTACCTAACGCGCCAGCTCGCTCACGCACGCGTCTCAGTGCTAATAATATTTGCACCGGCGCTGATGACGCAAAGACCTCATCTTATGAGCGTCATAGTTTGCCGCTGAAAACCGTGCAGTTATGACCCATATACCACGACTGATGAACCCGGCCTTCCGCGCCGGCCGCAAAACACACTGCGTTGTATAATGAGACTGATATGATTAGTCTTGCACAGCAAGAGGCAGAGATCATCATGAGCCCTTGCACAGATGCAGAGACGCATGAGGATCCATGCCTCTTGCAGACTGAGGAAAGAATTTGAAGCGGTTAGTTAGTGGGGTGACCAGAATTGCGGAGTGACTGAACCCACTGATGAGTAGGTTGCGGGCTTCTCTCCATACGCATGCATTGCGACAGACCGAGACTGAGCCGACACCGGGAAACTCACGGACATGGCATTGTTATTGTCTGAGAATAGTTTGAGTCGAAAATGAGAAGATGACGATGGAGAGGTGAGGGGGGATGGTGGTGTTGTGGTCGGCAGTTCGTCTCAGTGTAGTGCCATTGACTGAGCCGTAGCGCGCCGTCGTGTGTGCCGGTGAACTGAAACTGAAATCGGAGGAGTGGCCGCCGGGATGGGGCGAGAAATGGGGGATGGAGTTGGGGGGGGGGGGGCCTTGACTGTTGCGGTGTCACGATAATTAATCTTGCTTAATAATTAAATATTATTGATCTTTGAACAATTAACCTATTTCGCCCCGACGATCAACAACAGGAGATGAATCGACTATGATCAGTAATTCAAGGGTAGTGCCAGATTAGCTTGGCGCCTAATGGCACCAAGCTAATCTGGCACTATCCTTGAATTATCATGCTCGATCCATCTCCTCAGCTGGTACATAGTCGTTAGGTGACACGTCCAAAATCCGTGCGGTTAAATGGGTTAAGATTTCAATGCAAAATGAATTTCTTTCCATGAATCATGGCGGCAAATTAGGTTTTACCGTCTTTTAAAACCAGCGACCACAACAGATCAAAACACCGTGATACTGGCTTCGCGGCGGTGTATACGTGCAGACCGTCAACTGAGCTGGTTTTCTGGTTACAGATGCAGAAAACGACGCACTGACGAAATGTACCTCCCCTTTACTCAAAAGGCACGAAGTCAGTTTTATCCCTCAGTCCCTGACTCATACGATTCGCTATGACGGATCATTTATACAATCACGTCCGTCAGTGAACGCGTCTTTTCCAAAGAGTGGCCGGCAGTGTTGACCATGATATCCTGGGTTCAAGGGTGGTGCCAGGACAGCTTGGCGCCAACGCGCGCCACGCTGTCCTGGCACCCCCCCTTGAACTATGATGGTCCGTCTATCGCTGAAACTGTAATCTAATCTTCATAGAATCTAAAAAAAATAAAATAAAAATAAAAATTCAACCTTAGGATGTAATGTGTTAAAGGTTTCAACAGCCAGACTCTGATGACAGATTTTCATTTGTATCTGCAGGCAAAATAACTCACGGAGGCCTGAGAATAAGTCTAGGCATTTTAGTGCGTATGGCAATAAAATTAACTTGTTCTATGAGTCTTCAACTTTGTTGGTTCTCTCCTGGGTACATAACCGAGGAGTCTTGTGTATTGCACTTGTATTAGCCATATGTCTCGACTGTTACATAGGATCCATACATTGTACATCGTACATTAGTCTCACAAACGTAAAAAGAACATGAATTTTAAAACCTAGTCCACCATTCTACAGCCCTGTTTGTTTGTTTGTTTGTAAGCGACTTCAATTTTGTTCATCCACATTTCTAAAGCCCTGTTTGTTTGTTTCATGTGAACTGGTCAAGTTTTCAACCTTGAAACAGCGCAGGCATACATGAAGTCTACATGCTTGACCTCGATATTGAAATATGGCCAGGGTTCTATTTAAGATATTGAAAATGGCTTGTTCTTGTAATTTCACAAATTTTTTACGACTGTACAGCAAAATCGACAAATCATAGGAGTTCAGTAAAAATATTACATCTTCGATCAAGTGGCTCTTTGTAATATTTGTTCTTAAAGTGGTACAGAAAAGTGTCTCTTTGCCGAGATACTGTTTGGGAAAAATATTGTGCACGCTGATGTCAAACGGCCTATATGTCCTAAGTTGGTTTCACTGACGGACACGAGTATTGGTAGTAAACGTTTATCTTGATGACGTCTCAGGGACGCAACGTCAGCAAAGACGAGCTGATTCATTGTCTGTCTGTTTGTTTATTGTTTATGTTATGAATACGAGGGCAAAGGGACAATGTATCTCATAGCCGGTCATTTTCTGCTAGCCACGAAATGAAAGCCGCACCAACGCAATCGGCACAGAATACATCCTACACTTAATTCTGACTGCACCTCTGATAATTATGATCTCGGCGCCGTGCACGTGGTTACGAGACTGGGTCG
This sequence comes from Semisulcospira habei, assembly GCA_036245525.1. Lineage (NCBI taxonomy): Eukaryota > Metazoa > Mollusca > Gastropoda > Semisulcospiridae > Semisulcospira > Semisulcospira habei. The sequence goes on along the minus strand of BTPG01000008.1, from coordinate 89,286,028 downwards.
AGTCAATCGCGAATCAGTGACGTTGCCTTGTCAACAATGTAACCTTTCCGCGCTGCACCCTTCTTCCCGGTTTGCGTCTCAGTCTGGCGGAGCTGGCACTATGCGACAAGTTTCTTACACACTTTCTCCAATATACGGTCAATCCATCTCCTGCAACTGGTGTGGTGTATAGTTGTCAGATGACACCGCTAAATGATTCGGCCTTGGGTCAGTGTTACGGTCTGTAATGCTGGACCCGAGAGCAGTACGTGTAAACGTTATTAAGTGTTTATGGCTTAACATCGTTTGTCTACAAATTTTGACCCCATGAGGATTCAGTCGAACCCGCGAACTTTCGGACCTTTTCGACGTAGAGTCAAACACGTGCTCTACGTGATTTGAAGGACCATTAACATGCTGTGTGTGTGTGTGCTAGCCTGTGATTTTGGACTCTACGGTTTCAACCCATAAGCCTAAAGTCACAGACTAACATACATTGTATGATCGAGGTTCTTTAAGACTTCTTAATGAATGTGTCCGCAGTAGCACTGAATAATAAAATGTATGGCCCTTAAGGGGCGCTGCTTTGTGGATATATTGAACCCAGTGCGCCAGGCAAAGGCCATCGGGCTGACGTCAGCCGCTAATGGCCCGCGCACGGCTGTGCGCGGGCCAACGGCGGCTGACGTCGGCCCGATGTCTTTTGCGCATTGGGCAACCGGCGCAGTATGAAAGAGTGACCATACTACAATTTCGCCCATTTGAATTTGAAGTGGAGAGCGAGCAGAAAGAAACGTTAAACGTTCAGGGTTTAACGTCTTTTGTCCACCCAAAAATTGATTTCAAAGACGGGACACCGAAGAGTGTCTGAACAATTTTGATCCCAGTTGGACTCGAACTCGCGACTGTTTGGACGAAAGTCGAATGATCTACCACCGAGCCATCCAGATCCCCTGCTGAGCAAGAGGGGCGTATATCAGTAATGCAGGCAATTTGAATGGAGACTGAGTTTCCTATTGGCAAAGACTCAGTTATACAATTCGTAAATGTACATGTACAAGAATTTTGATATGAGTAAGATGACGAACAAAATGTATTTTGGACTGACCTTACGGCCCCAGGCCGTAAGGTTCAAAGTCACAGACCAGCACACACATGATTCGATAAAATGCAAGTGTCACGGACTGGCAATCAATCTTGGCTGGACTTCGCGAACGAAGATTTTATAGGAGTTGCCCACGACGTCTGCATGCTTGTTCGTGGCTGCGGAGGCCAATCCGGGACAGGCAGGTTCGACCGCAGTGGCTGCAGGGGAAGGTATGGCCAGAGTTCTGAGTTGCGGCATCTCTGTTCTTTCTCCTGGCAATCAATCACACAATAAGAGAATACGACACAACTCATAAAGGTCTTTTGCGTTTGGCTCCAACCAATTTTGTTTTGGTTGTCATGCGAACACAGTGAGACGGGGCTAGTAAAACTAAGGATTCCTGTGGACGTATTTTTGTCATGTGTTGTTGGTTGGGTTGCCTTTTTGCTGTTGGTGCCACCTTTTCCTCAGGCTGCTGATGTAGTGCCGCCAGGATATTGAATTAAACATCACGTTTTGTCCTCAATAAATTAATATGTCTGTATGACGTCAAAATCTGTAGGGTGTCAGAGTATGTCATCGTCTCTTATGTTCCAGTGCCCTCATCATTAGGTCAACAGAATTAAATAATCTTGCACCCAGCGGAATTACATATATCCACTAACACAGAGGTGCAAAGAACACAGTCAGATATCGACAGACAATCTCAAGGACTGTACTTAAAAAAAAAAAAAAAAAAAAAAAACAACCTTGTGAAGCGTTTAATGTCAACTTAGATACGGGACACACAGTCAGGACAAAACTCTCCAGCGATGACTGGCATGTATACGTTATGCGATCTATCTATCTATCTTCTTCCTTTTTACGTCCCGCTGGCACAAATGTGATCGGGGACCATGTTATGCGAACCTACTAGCCCCACTTTATAACTGCACATTTTAATTGCTACGCAGTTTTTTCCCCAGTGCAGATCAGTCAGCCAATGAGACCTAACAGCAAGAGGCATAGATTCTCATGAGCCCCTGCAGGTGCAGGGACTCATGAAAATGTATGCGTCTTGCTGGATCAACCTGATCTGTTCTGCAGTCACTCAGACGGTAGGGGTAGGGGTCATCAGTTGAAAAGTACGACTGATCATTGTAGTGTTTTAAAGAAAATGTAAAGTGCAGGGTATGTGCCCCTGGCTGTATGCAGCTACAGTGCACTGTTGTTATGTGGGGCATGTACCTTACTGAACAAGTGGTTTTAGTTGGGCCAATGTCATAAACAAGAATATGGGTCAATGCCATCTGCTATACTTATCTACAACTGTGCAGGGGCCGATTAGACTTTTTGTTATCCACAGTAACTTCAAGCTGACAATCTGTAGTGAGGAAAGGAGGAGAAAGGGAACAAGGCGGCGATTCGGGAATTCAGTTTCTGGATGGATAGTGCCTACTCCTTCTGCCGGGATTGGGATTGGAAAGGGGGGGGGGGGGGAGGAGTGGGGGGAGGGGGTTGTGGGGTGGGGGCGGGTGGGGGAGGAGGCACATTATTCTGCGTCCGTGTCCCTTAACCCATTATACATCCTGAGGTTGATTTAGTAAAATTTGCTTTTTGTCATATGAATGATACATTACAGATTAGGAGATGGATCAACTGTTTTAGTTCAAGGGTGATGCCAGAATAGCTTGGCGCCGTAGGCGCCAAGCTGCTATTCTGGCACCACCTTTGAACTATCATAGTCAATTTAATTTCAAGCAATGGATATCAGAATGATAAGGGTTAAATGTACTTGCGCCGCCGTAGACAAATAGCGTAAAGCTAGCTGCCTGGCGTTATCATAATACATCGCCGATGTTGATCAAATGAGCGTCTGTGGAGGACAGGCACCAAGCGTAACCTGGGTCTCCATCTAATCCATCGTGCAAAGACTGAGCTTATCGATATCAAAGTCGCAAAGTATGGCCCTACCATACTGACCCAAACGGAAGGGACCACATAATCGGACCCACCGTCGACACTGGTAATGTCAGTTTTCCTCGATTCACTGCCTCTATCAGCGGCAGCGAATCATAGCGGGAAGCAAACAGTGCCAAGGGGTAAGACCGTACCAAATGTGTTGGAATATGAATAATCGGGTTTCAGATAGAGAGTAATCGATCAGAATGTATTCTGACTTGAGCTCGTACGCCCGCCACAGTGCCGCGGCGCGCACGCGGTGGCGCAGCGGATTTGCATTTAGTCAAAGCACCAACTCGGCGTCAGGCCCTTACGGAAGTTGAAATGAACTGAAGTGGCCACGGAAGCCGGCCACACACATGCGGGTGTGCTGCACCCGCCAGTCACTACACAGTTTCATCTAAGTACACTACAAAACAAAACAAGACCACGAAAAAAGGCCCCTGTGACTTTTTCTACCCTTCTGTGAACGTTGCACACAACTTGAGTTTTATCGTGCGAGGTACCGGTAATTGTTTTGTGTGACGACACAGTGACCTCTCATTTAGAGCTGTTGGGATCGTCTAGGTACCCAATGCGCAAATGGCCATCGGGCCGACGTCGGCCGCCCTTGGACCGCGCACGACTGAGCTCGGGCCAACGGCGGCCGACGTCGGCCTGATGGTGATATTTAATTCGTTCAGCGCCAGCTGACGCAGATTGTGTTTCTGCAATCTTCGATAATTCACAAAACAACAACAACAACAACAACAACAACAAGAAACGCCTCTGGACTGTCCCCGGACTGAACACGAGATTCAAAGTGGTGTCAGCAAGAGGTATAGATTCTCATGAGCCCCTGCAACTGCAGGGGCTCATGAGGATCTATACCGCTTGCAGTTGGGTAGTGTTTAAATTTTCTCGGCACTGAACGGGGTAACCTACAACAGGTTACTGAGACTATAAGCCGGCACGCGGCTGTTGCGTTACATTACGAGGTACGATCAGAAAGTAATGATAGTTGCGCCGTAAAACCGAACCCCTTAACTCATTCTACCCCAGACATACCACAAGAAGATAAGGATCGACCATGATAGTTCAAGGGTGATGCCAGAATAGCTTGGCGCCTATGGGCGCCAAGCCGCCGTATTCTGGCATCACCCTTGAACTATCATGGTCGATCTGTGTCAGTACTGCATTGCAGTCTTCAGAGGACGACGGCAAAATTTAAGGATTTCGGTGTTGGGGTAGAATGAGTTAACCCAATTTATTTAATCTTTTCACATTTTGTAATAATACTATCCTCCACTGTTTACGCAAAATTTCAGCTACTTCAGGCAAGATCCAAAGGCGATGTGGTATTTTGATGAAGGTCAGGGTCGGACTTGTGCATGTACAGCTTTTGCTCAGTGGGTCCTGTATTCGTGAAAACCCCGTCCTGCTAGCCTCGTTTTCAGTTTAGGAAAGAACCAAAAGTCGCATTGGTCGAGGCAAGAACTGTAANTAGTAGAGAAAAAATACTGAAGAATGTTTTGCTCCTCTATGAAGGACACAGTGACCTTGGATTTGTGGTCACAACATTTTCAAGAAAAAACAAAATGTTCTCACGACTGCTAGTTGGCCGCTGCCCATGAACAGACTTTAACACTTTTGGAGAGAAAAAATAAAACAACAACAAGAAAGCCATTCATACATGATATTTTGCATTGACTGTGCGCTCCACTGTTAAATTATTAACAATGACATGGATCTCTAAATTTATAAAATGGAGAAAATGTTGCCGTCAATTCTGGAAATGTGACAAAAGTGCCCCTAATCTCTTCTTTTCAGAGGCCAACCACTCCTGACTGGACCGTTTGCTGGGGATGCTGTTAAAAGACAAGCAAGTATCGCCTTCAGTGATGACATCACATGGTCGTTTGAGACCATATATGCTAAACGTTTTGAGTAGTTAATCTAAGCGATGAACTTTCTGTTGCATCTGACCGTCGTGAGATGGCCTTAGTTGCCTGCTCGGCGTTAAACCCAAATAAATAACTAACTAACTGTTGCATCTGAGCCTTTGTCAAGAAACGGGGTATCAATAAATTGCAGATAGTTTGGGGAGGGGGGGGGGGTCAAGGTCATAGCGTACTATCCTTTAAACTATTTCAAGAGAAATATCGGAAGTTTAACTCATTCACACCCAGCCGCATCCGGATGCGCGGCATAAGCCGCGCATCTCGGGATGCGGCTGGCCGCGAATGAGTTAAAGTTATATTGCCCAGGATCACTGAAGCATTGCAACAGTCAGAAAACTGCAACATATACTGTTGACAATATGTGTATGGGTCCTTTGTATACTATCTTAGAGTTTTATCATGTAGGTACAATGCCAAATGTCGAAATTCATCGTTTGCATGGTGTATTGTTTTTGTACCCGAGTCGCGAATTTATCGTCTGCATCGGCCTGGTTTTGAATTAATATGCATATTTATGAGCCTACGTCACAAGGCCGCAGAACCCGACCGAATATCAGTGTATCGCAATACTGCAGGTCACAAGGTCATCGGTGTGGTGTACACACGTGTCAGTGTACACGTGTACTGATGTTCTCCGGCATCCCTTTGACGTAATTTTCCACGAGAATGTAGAATAAACCTTCCATACTCGCTATGCTGTCAAAATCACAATGCGGATTCCGCTTGACATGCTAGTATTTACTAGTAACGATCGTGCTGCACCATGCACTCCACCAAGGGCGTGGCTTGTTCGACTCTGCGCGCAAAGCGACTGAGCGAGCGTCCACGGTGCCTATTTTGACCTTTGGTCCTTTATCCCTCGGAAACACGAAACAGAACACTCATTGGTATTTATACCCACTTTCTGCACTGCAGTCAGTTTTATTTCTCACACATCGAAGTCTACGTAACTGAAAGCATCATTGGAAACGACAAATGCACCATCGCAGCAGAAACACTACCTCTGTGAATCGAGAGAATGATAGCCCGCACAGACAAAAACGTGTCACGAGCAGCGATGTGCAACTTTGACACACACTGTAGTTTTCAGATCTTTGCAGCATAAAATCTGATAACTAGCTCGTAACTATTTGATAAAACAGGTTTAAAATCTTGAGAAATCAGAATGAGATAAATTCTACTGAAGATCATGAATTCTGAAAATCAATAGCGCTCGCGGAACTATAGAAGATCGACAAAGACCGTAGATTACTTACTGATTCACAGAGCAGGAAAGCGACAAATTCCGGATGGGCGGTCAAGCCAAGCTCTTGCTTTACGTGTTGCCACATGTCCATATTCCCTTGTCCGATGTCAATTATACTTGTCTCTCTTCCTCTTTCTTCTCTTCAATTCCCAGTCCGTCATTGTCGGCGCGAGTCGATGATTTTTTTTTTTTTTTTTTTTTTTTTTATTCGCTGGTTCAGTTATCCGCCATCTTGTCTCTGATTGGTTATAATTATGCAGATGACCTAAGGTCGTATAGAATAGTTATGACGTCAGCTACCATCGCCTATCAGAAGCAATCTTTTCACGGTGTCCCGACACAAGATTCCGGTGGGCCTCTTTTCGCTTTGAACGGACCACATGGACCACCATGGCATCATCATATCATCCTCATCATCATGCAAAATTTTGCGCATTGGGTAGCTGCCGCAAGACATGATCAACACATCAGTCTTATGTGTCGATTGCTCAGTACGAATTGCACAGTGTCCATTTTGTATGCTTACTGACCTGATCATCCTGCACCTTTTGAAAGCCCACAACCGTTTCATTCCATTCATTTAACCCGTTCACTGCTGAGAAAAACTGAACACCACCCAACTGCAAGAGGTATAGATCCTCACGAGCCCCCGCAGTTGCGGGGCCCATGAGGATCTATACCGCTTGCTGAAACCACTCTGTATCCATGTTCCTTTGGCCGCTGGTGATCATTGACGTTGAATATACAACGATTTCATAAAACACATTCTTCGTCCTCAGGCAGTGAAGGGGTTAAAAAATCTATTAACTCATTCAGCCCTGCCGCACTACGGCGCCAAGCTAATCTGGCACTACACTTGAATTATCATGGTTGACCCATCTCCTACAACGGGTGCATAGACAGTCGTTAGATGACGCCGGCCTTCAAAATTTAGGAAATACGTGCGTCGGGCTGAATGAGTTAAAAATTTTATTGGTGGTTTGACTGGGGTTTCGAAGAAAGCTTACAATGGGCAATTACAACACAAGTTATTGCATTTTCTAGTTAAACCTTTTTTTTTTCTCAAATAGTCAGGTATGCAATGTTGTACTACCAAGGCGAGCCACAAGTTATGTGGAGTTTCGGTTGTGGTTAACAGCCTGGAGAGGGATGGGCTCTAAATCTTTTTTTTACAAATACAGTCAGGTATGCAATGTTGTACTACTTATCTTTCTTTGGTGAGATGTACACTGTTCAACAGAAAGATAAGCGCAGCACTGCATACTTGTATGTGTGCCACTGTATTTTGGCAAAAAGAAGCCTGATCCTAAACAAAGAAATAAACATAATTCGAAAGGAAAATTTCAGTTTTTTTACATTTTCGGGCTTAACCCTTATCGGTATACACTAGTGTGTGAAATAGGTTTGACAAAAATAGTTCAAGGGTAGTGCCAGAATAGCTTGGCGCCTCTAGGCGCCAAGCTATTCTGGCACCACCCTTGAACTAAAGCCATTGGTCTATATCCTTGTCTGTAGGTACTATAATGTAGCTTGTATATTGCAGTGTACAAGAAGCGTTTAGCCTCAGTATGATATGGGTTTTTAACCGGAAAATTCAATAAACTGAAATTGTCCTTTCTAAGTTTGTTTATTTCTTTGTGTGATTTTCTTTGCATTTTACTACACGCTTGGCTGTCGCCGCCTTTTTCAGGGTATGTAGACAGGACTACGTATGGAGGGTCGGTGACTACGTCCCCAAAGACCCACTATGCTGCAATTTATGCTTGTATCTGACAAAATATAAGTCGATGTTGTTCATTTCAAACATCTGCTAGTTGCAAATAGATTGGCACACCTGCAGCTCTTTGCAGAACTTTGAAAGCTGGCGGGAAATCGTCATAATCTGAAGAAATCGGTGACCTTTTGGTGTGCAAAATTTGATCGATAACGTGTCCCATTCGTTTGGACAGATTCTGCTGGAAAACAGCGTCCACACTACACTAAAAGCACTTGTCAACATTTTTGCGGGCTATACAAGTGGTATTCTGTGTTTAAATTAGGGAATTTTAGTCTCTGTCATGACACGGGTTTTTTTCATCTATTTTTGTAGGGGAGGTATATTTAGAGGGGTGACCGATTAGCTAGTCACCGGGTAGTGATAGCATAGGTGTCTAGTATTTGGCCTCTACACGGGTGTTTTGTTGCTGTGCGTACGTACGGAAGAACGGCGTGGCGCACGTGATCGCTGGGTTTGCGTAATCGGGTGGTTATTGTTTCACGTGAATTTCAATCACATGATTTACTGAGCTTTTTATCGCTAACCGTACGATAACGAAATTGTTAGAGAGTAGCATTTCCAACAGCGAACGAGTGAGTCGCATTCCAGCTGCAAACAAGAACAGTCGGCTTCAAGCAGTCAACGAGGGGGGGGGGGGTGGGGGGGGGTGGGGGGGGTGATTTCGCCGCCCTTAGGCATTTGCTGTGGTCCTCACGTGGCGTGTCGTCCTCCTGTGACGGTCCCACAATACGGCTCTGGTCCCTAATTTTTGTTTTGGCATTTGGAAATGTCACACCTACTAGTTGCACTGCAAGTACTTCAAAGAAGATGTTTCCTGTTTCTGTCGTGTGTGCAGCCGGTGTAGTCCCAAATCTTTTACATCGTAGGCCATTTCTGAACAACCGAGCTCGTCTTTTGCACAGCGTAGTCCCAACATCAAATAAGCTTTTTCAGCTCGAAGGACACTAAGATTCCCTAAAGGCTTCCTCACACGGAGAAACGAAACGAAACATTTCGTTGAAATGTCCGCATTTCAGACATTTCTCCAACATTTCACCGTTTCACGAAATGCGAAACGACACATTTCACGAAACAGAAACTGTCTCTATTCGCGAAACATTTCGCCGAAACATTTCTACCCGTCGCCCAATCAGCGTCGTCCGCTCGGTCACACCCCAATCTGACGCCATTCAAGCCCACACACTGAAGATAGCAACGGTAAAGCGATGCCGTGGAGTCAGGTCTATTATGGCTAGAACTGCGTGATGTGACGCACGATTCTGTAAGATTTAAGCGGAGAAATCATTTTCGAAATGGAATCTATCAAGTATCATCACTAAAGTACCACAAAAATATGATTTTAGGTCAGTTTTCTGAACCCCACTTTCATCGGCTGCTCTGCGAAGCCGTCTACAAGATGGCGGCTATCGCTTCAGTCGAGACGGCGGCATCATGACTTTGAACCAGCCATGTTTACGCATTCAAAAGCGTTTACGTTTATTCGATATGTCGGCAATTCACTTTAATTGTGTAAGTGAAGGCACACATGTCTTATATGTTTAGTTTTTAAGCGTCAGTAGTCAGAAATATGACCCGATGTCCACCGCCATACAAACCAGAGCATGTGTCAGGAAGAGTTACGTCCCCTGTACCAATCGAAATGAATTTTCACCGCGTTTCTGCGTGTGCGGAGAAGACATTTCGATGCAATGAAAATGTTTCGTTTCTTGTGCATTTCGTTTCTCCGTGTAGGGAAGCCTTAACCTAACCACTTGTTGTCATTTGTACAACCAACAGAAATGTTGACACGTGTATTTAGTGTGGTGTAGATGCAGCTACTGACTGAGTAGCAGAATCTGGCCTAACGAATCGGACACGCGATCGATTAAATTTTACACACTGAAATCTCGCCGATTTCATCAAATTATGACATTTTGTGGCTACAGGTGCGCAAATCTATTTACCCCTAGGGGATGCTAAACTTGAACAATATTGACTTATATTTTGTCTGATCCAAGCATAAATTGCAGCCTAGTGGGCCACAGTCGTACGGGACGTAGTCTTCATCTCCGCTACGTGCACAAGCGTAGTCCTGTCTACATGCCCTCATTTTTGGGGGTTAAAAAAGTCCTTCACTGCCGATGTTTGCAGACTGTCGGGTTTCTGATACTGATCACACTGGCTGCCTCCACGATTCGCTTCCAAATCAGTTGAGGGAGACGACCAGTTTGTTCTTAAATCAGCCCGGCCGGTTGACAATTCAAAGCCAAAGAACCCCAGCAGGAACATATATAGATACTGACATTGCCACAAATGATATGACAGCAAGTGGCAAAGATCCTCATCAGTGAGTCCCTGCAACTGCGGGGGAGGGGGTTTGGGGTGGGGGAAGGGCGTGTGTGTGGGGGGGGGGAGGGACCGGGGGGTGGGGGTGGGGGGTGGGTGGGTGGGGGCGGGGCTTCTTGCTGTTTCAACATCAAGTGTTCATAGTTTTCTCGGCTGTGGAGAGGCTCACTTGAATAAGGGGTCAGCCGACATGAATCTTGTCGTACAACATTCAAGTTCTTTAGCCAGCCCTTTCGGGCTGGTTGAAAGAACTGTAATGTTGTACAAGTCAATTAATCGCCATGGCAGGGCCGCATAGTTGAACATCGAAGGGCGTCGATTCGCATCATGTGAGCCTCTACGCGGCCGGTCAGCACTGCAGAGGATAATGCCGAGCGGACTGTGTGTCTGTTGCTCTGAGGTCGGATCCATGAATCAGCCAGCCGGCGGTTGACACCAAACTACTACGACTTTGAGGACTCTCGCAGAGCTAACCTTAAGGACAAGCGGCTCAGAAGAAAAAACAGAGCTGTCGTAACTCAGAACCCTGACCAGACCTTCCCCTGCAGCCACTGCGGTCGAACCTGCCTGTCCCGGATTGGCCTCCGCAGCCACGAAAATGCCTGCAGACGACGTGGGCAAGCCCTATAGAATCTTCGTTCGCGAAGTCAAGCCAAGACTTGATACTATGACAATATGAACAAACCGTGAGTCCGGCAGAGTTTTTCAACTCCGTGTGGGCAGTCACGGTAATGAGAAGGTCCCTTGTATCTCTTTCACTTCAGGCGCAAACGACGGACAGGGGACAGACCATGACAGCGCAAGAGTTTTGCGGCCCTATTTGCTGAATCGGCGCTCCGCATCTGAGTTGAGTTTAGGTGTGTACTGAGTCAGTGTCCGCCGCCGATCTCCGCGCCGGCGGTGAATGTTAGGCAGCTACGACACCGGTCGAGTAAAACCGGCGTTCAGTACATCCGTCAGTGTGGTGTGGCCAGTGGATAGTATCATCATAGGCTGATTCAGCTAGACTCTTTTGGGGTAGGCAGCTGTTTTCAGTCGGGCCAGACTGATGCGCTCAGTATCCACAGTTAACAATTCAGTCAATCATCAGTAGAGTATTCAGTTATCATGGTAGCTGTCTCCTACCCGTTAAAGCTGAGGCAAGTCAGTTCACTCCAGACGGGCCACTGAGGCTGTGTGTAGTTTGTCGACTCCTTTATTATATTTGACAGCCATTTCTGAGACTTTTTTCTATTCAACTGATTTAAAATTAAAAAAAAAAAAAACACTAAAAACCCCCATCGCCTTACCTTCTGGTACGCACTACATTGCCAGTTGAATTCCACACCCCGGACCAAGTTATCGGCGTAATCATAGCTCCTCCCAAGAGAGAGCGGACCAAACGACAACTAGCAGACATAGCGAGGAGTGTATGGGCGGAGCTACATATCTGACCCTGCAACCACTTTCATCTGTAAGAGGCATAGAATCTCATGAGCTCTTGAGATTCTATGCCTCTTACAGATGGAAGTACGCCTCTTGCCAGCCGACACTGGCGTATATTCAGACTGAAACACCCACCTGGAAGTGAGTCGGTGGCACAGGCGCGGGATAGTCAGTTGTTGCATCATACTAACACGGGCAGTAAGTAGTAAATAGTACCTTTACTTCTACCCGGCGTGTTAGGGATAATGACGCAACGACGATCAAGCGCTGGTGTGTTAAGTGTGCGATTCAGGGGAATGTTTTGTCTCCCCGATCACTTCGGTGCCAGCGGTGACAAGAAATAGGAATGTTTTGTTTACCAGTTCTATGGTCTACTTCGTGCACGAACCGCGGCCCCGGCGCCGAATGAAGAAGTCTCGACGGCCGGAATAATTCTTTTAGTTTCTTTTGCCTGTCTGTGGCATCGATCGAAAAGACGATACGGCGATGCAGTTATGCTCGTTCGGTACAACCTCTGTATTACGAGCATCAGAATATCGCGAAAGCGGAGCTAACGCGGTCAGTTGCTCCCAAGTTGACACTCAATGAGCAATGAAGTCTTCTAGCCGATGTCAGCCTAACTGGCCCGTGCACAGCAGTGCTTGGGCCAGCTAAGGTTGGTGCCGTTGGGCCAGAAGACTTTGTTTACTTTGGTTTTTCTCGGCGCAAGCCTATGCTGGTAAGTTTAGTCACACCATAACCCTTTGCCTGTCGGTAGCGGTTTCAGTTGTCTCGACGATTCCTGCAGGAGTCATCGCGATAAAAACCGCTAGCGGCTGCAGTCAAAGGGTTAAAGCGAACGTCGTTGATGGGTCCTAGACTGTGACCCTCCGAGGTATCGCGATAAAGAGAAGAGACTGACCTACATCTCACAGAGTGATGAACTTTAACCCATTACATCCTAAGTTTGAAATAGTTAACATTTTACCTATGGTTCTATGAAGGCTACGCACAGTGTTACACTACCGCAGCCACACGCAAGGTGTTGTTTATGGAAGACGCAGCCAGACAAGAGTGTTTCCAGAAGAGTCTTTTATTTCTTGGTCATCGTGGGTCTAATAGGTTGGGCACAACCAACCTACCAGCATGACATACGACATGGCGAAAATCGGGAGCTCGGTCTCTTGCTCCCCCAGCTCTCTCTATCTATCTCGTTCCATTCGTTGTGAGCTCTCCGTCTATCTATCTCGTTCCCTTCGTTGTGAGCTCTCTCCTCTCGTTCCCTTCGTTGTGAGCTCTCTCTCCTATCTGGTGTTTCCCCCCACTATATATACACGTTCTGGAGGGCATCGCCCCTCTGTCTCAATCAGTCAAAGGGGCTATTACTGTCACCCATAATATTCCCCATCTATCATGGTGGTCAGCATCCCCTGACCCTATCTGTCAAAGGAGCTATTACTGTCGTCCCTAATATCCCACATCTGCTCTGGTGGACAGCGCCCCCTGACCCTAGAGGTCAAAGGAGCCATTACTGTCATCCCCAATATCCCCCATCTGCTTTGGTGAACAGCGCCCTCTGACCCTTAGCTGACCAGGAACCTATTACTGACTCTCATAATTATTCCTTGTCAACAGGAGTCTGTGTTCCTCACTACTACAGTGAGCTCATTATGTATTAATTAGTCCCAGCTCCCAGTTCGCTACTGCCCGCATCGTGACCGCTAAAGTGAGCTTGATGTACTGTTTCCACTCGAAATTATCATTCATTAGTCCCAGCATAGTAGGGCCGGCCACTTGTCAACTTTACGTGAGCTTGTGGTAGCTAAAGTGGACCGTGCCATTACCCTCTCCGTGCTCTGCCCGTGTTACTCAATTATACCCTCGTTATTTTCATATCAAGGGAAATTATAAAATTACCCGACCGTGATATTGGCCGTATACACTTATAGTGTAACAACAGATTCGGACACAGATCAACAATTTCCGTTCAAGGGCGGTGCCAGAATAGCCGTTGGCTCCTCAGGCACTATTCTGGCACTGCTCTTGCACTAATGATAATCAAATTTGTTTTCAGTCACGTGTATCAGGATGGAAAGGGTTAACTGTGTAGTTGCTGCCTATCCTGGGACTTTTATGCGACGAAAAATGATTCAGGTTTCTACTCTAGAATAATATTACAAAATATGACTGAGACTGGGTGTTTATTGTGCGATGGATCACTGGTTGCTTCATTTGATCTGCTGCGCATGATGAGACGGTAGCGGAGTTTGGCTGGTAACCAGTGTGCATATACCCACTTCCACCTTCTAGTCTTCCTTCACACTGGTTGTCTCCCTCGATTCGCTACCGCTGAGCAGAGGTATTAAAAAGGAGGGAGACATCCAGCGTGTAAATTCTTCCTTCCCATGTCGTCTACCCCAACACCTCCTGACCTGCTGACCGTGCGTACACCCCGCCTCTCACCCCGTGACATCTGGCCCACGCATGTGTGGCAAACAGCTGCGTGGTCCCAAATAGACCCGCTAAACCACCGGCCCTCCCGCCCTGACGATGTTACCCCTCGGCATGCCTTCATACTGACATGTTCTCCTATCGTCTGCAGAAAGCATAGATTTTCACGAGCCCCCTAGGTAACGAAGCGTCTTCCGGGCCCGCCTACGACGGCCGCAGTGGGCCCGCGCACAGCCGTGCGCGGGCCCACTGCGGCCGTCGGGGGATCCGAGGACCTGTGCTTATTACTGGGCCTTCTATTACCATAATTAGAGAGGGTGGGGGAGGAGGAGGTGGGGGCGGGGTGGGGAGTACTATTACGGATTCCCGATTCATTTTGCGACTCAAATAAACAAACAAAAGAAGGACTAGAAAAACAAGATGGGATAAACCATAACTCACAAAGTCCCTTCTATATGAGAGCTGTCTTCGCTGTCAAGGGTCTCTACCTTTTGTCTTTGACTTGAATCTGATGTTGAAATATCTCCTTCTGAAAAAGCCTCGCAGATGTGCCAATGCGTCATATCAGTGTCAGTGTCCGAGTGGTGACGGAGTTGTTTCTTTTACGTCGGTCACCGGCACTGTCTGACTTTCTCTAGAAGTGAAGGTTTTTAAATGTTTTAATTATTTTCTGAAAATATATATATATATTTTTTTACTAAAGAAGTTGAAAGGATACAAAGCTGGCAAACGAACTCATCCAATGTCTCCAAACTAGCTATGTGCAAAAGTTCAAGTAAATATGACAAAAAATTACTGACGGACTTTATCTGGGTCAACCGACTTCCTATAAAAATGAATGGTGGTTCAATTTCTTCAATGAGACATTCAATTACAATATGCTCGGAGGCCGCTCTCTTAGCCACCCACTTAAAAATGTATTTCGCCAAGTTTCAAGCTTGTGTGTACAGAAATATCGGAGATCCTCTTGTTTACATACATACACACTGTTACGATTGTGGTTGTGTTGTTCTGTGAGAGCATGCATGTGTTAATCGTAGGAAACGATCCGATATTTATTTGAGCTATCTTGGTTACGAATCACGTACCTTTTCAGTAAGATTCTCTATCGTTCGCGCAGAGAGCGGAATTGGTTTTGTTATGATACGTTAAGATTAGTCTGGAAGTTTCTAGCAAAGTCGCACAGAGAAGAGCGGTCGATTTTTGTAATGCGTAGATTCGCTGAGCCTCGCGCTGGGACCATATGGCGTTGAGGCGCGTCCCCTGGGTGGTGGATAGGGGGTCCCTCGTGAGAGGGGTGCACCGAATGAAATAAGGTGCCGTGAACCAACATGGTCTAAGGGAAGGTGACCCCGACAGAAAACCCCTGGTCTTCCTAGTAAGGGGGTTGGGCGTGGGGGTAGCTTTCCCACCCTGCAAAAAAGGAAATAGCTACAAAAACGCCGACGAAAAGACTAACAGTAATTCCTTTCCTGGAGGAGGAAGGTTCTTCTACCAGAAGACTTATGACGTCCTGTGGTGAAAGCCGGAAGTCTTCGGAAGCCACAGGACCGAGCCGCCTCTCTCTATCCAGGGATACAACCATGGGCACATGGAACGTCAAGACCATGTACCAGAGCGGCAAGGCTGCCCAGATAGCAGCGGAAATGCAAAAGTACAACCTTTCCCTGCTAGGTATCAGTGAAGCCAGATGGACGCAGTCTGGCCAGAAAAGGCTGTTAAGTAGGGAGATGATTCTGTATTCAGGTCATGAAGAGGAGAATGCCCCCCATACAGAAGGTGTAGCATTCATGCTGTCACCAGTGGCACAGAGAGCGCTGATGGGCTGGGAACCTCTTGGGCCAAGAATTATCACAGCAGCCTTTAGAACCAAGAAAAAGCTCAAGCTGAAAGTCATCCAGTGTTATGCGCCCACTAATCGTGACGAGGAAGAGAAACAAGAGTTCTACGACCGACTCCAGAGTGCCTTGGACAAATGTGCTGAGCGAGACATCACCATCGTCATGGGCGATTTTAATGCCAAAATAGGGGAGGACAACACCGGATACGAAGAGGTGATGGGGAGACAGGGACTAGGCTTGGAGATGAGTGAGAACGGGGAGAGGTTTGTAGACTTTTGTGCTCTAACCCGACTTGTCATTGGAGGCAGCATCTTCCCACACAGAAAAATACACAAAGCAACTTGGGTCTCACCTGACCATACAACAGAGAACCAAATAGACCATATCTGCATTAGCAAGAAATTTAGAAGATCCCTTCAAGATGTTCGAGTGAGGAGGGGAGCAGATGTCGCCTCAGACCACCATCTGCTTACCTTAAGAATGAAGCTCAAGCTAAAGAAAAGCCGCACAGAGACAACAAGAAGACAGCGCTATAATGTAGGCCTCCTGAGAGAAACTGGAGTTAGAGAAGAGTTCAAACTGGTGCTGTCCAACAGGTTTCAAGCGCTACAGGAGCTAGTAAATGAAGAGGAGGCGGTCACCACAGAGCAGCAGTTGAAGGCAGTTAGAGAGGCGCTGAACTCAACCTGCAAAGACACTGTAGGGTTCAGGAAACACCATCACAAGGACTGGCTGTCGACACAGACCTTGAAGAAGATAGAAGTGAGGAAGCAGTTGTCAACAACAGTCGCACGAGAGCAGCCAAAGTAAGGGCACAGGGGGAATACTGGGAAGCCAACCGCGAGGTGAAGAGGAGTATCAGGGCAGACAAGAGGGCCTACACAGACAGCCTGGCAGCAGAGGCAGAAAAGGCAGCAGGCAGCGGCAACATGAAACAGCTCTACGACATTACCAGAAGATTGTCAGGCAAGTATGGCCATACAGAAAGACCAGTAAAAGACAAAGAAGGCAAGCCTATTGCAGACAGAGCAAACCAACTCGACAGATGGGCCGAGTATTTTGAAGAGTTACTGAACAGACCTAGCCCACCCGACCCCCCAGACATCCAGCCGGCAGAGACCGACCTACCCATCAGCTGTGACAGACCCAGCCGGGAAGAGATCAGAAGAGCAGTGGCATTTTTGAAGAACGGCAAAGCAGCAGGCCCAGATGGCATCCCAGCGGAGTCTCTGAAAGCAGACCTAGAGACAACAGTGGAGATGCTGTACCCACTGTTTGGAAATATCTGGGAAGAGGAGGTGATGCCGGCTGACTGGAAGGAGGGGTACCTAATCAAGCTTCCCAAGAAAGGCGACCTCAGCAAGTGTTCCAACTACAGAGGAATCACCTTGCTGTCAGTACCAGGAAAGGTCTTCAACAGGATCATCCTGGAGAGAATGAAGAGCTCCGTTGACCCCGAGCTGAGAGACCAGCAAGCAGGATTCAGGAAGAACCGATCATGTACAGACCAGATCGCCACTCTCCGCATCATCGTGGAACAGTCTCTGGAGTGGAGCTCCCCGCTGTACGTCAACTTTGTGGATTATGAGAAAGCATTTGACAGTGTGGACCGAGAGACTCTGTGGAAACTGTGGACACAGCTTGACGACCTCGATTTTGCAGACGACTTGGCATTACTGTCCCACACTCATCAACAAATGCAGGACAAGACCATGAGGCTTGCTGACATCTCGTCCCAAGTGGGCCTCACCATTCACAAACAGAAAACAAAGACAATGAGGCTGAACGCAATCAGGGAAGAACCAGTCTTGCTTGCTGGCACCCCGTTGGAGGAGGTGGAGTCCTTCACCTATCTCGGGAGCATCATAGACAAAAAAGGCGGCACTGATGCAGATGTCAGAGCACGAATCGGTAAAGCCAGAGCAGCCTTTCTCCAGTTGAAAAAAGTGTGGAGTTCCAGAGAGCTGTCACAACACACCAAAGTCCGGATTTTCAACTCCAATGTAAAAGCAGTTCTCCTATATGGAGCAGAGACTTGGAGATTGACAAAAACCACAGTCAACAGAGTACAGACCTTCATGAACAGTTGCCTTAGAAGAATTTTGAAAATCCACTGGCCAGAGAAGATCAGCAACGTCAGACTCTGGGAGAGAACAGAGCAGATAACAGCAGAGAATGAAATTGGGCGAAGAAGATGGGGATGGATCGGTCACAGTCTGAGAAAGCAGCTTCCAGTATCACTAGGCAGGCATTGTCATGGAACCCCCAGGGAAAGAGGAAAAGAGGTAGGCCGAGAAACTCCTGGCGTCGAGACCTCCAGGCAGACATCAAGAGCCTGGGAACCACCTGGAGTAGAATCGAAGGAGAAGCACAGGACAGGAGTTGCTGGAGGTCTCTCGTCGACGGCCTATACCCGGGTAGGGGTGACAGGCGTAAGTAAGTAAGATTCGCTGAGAATAGATTAGAACGTTCGAACGAAGTCGCGCTCTGTCGAGTGACCTCACATGTGACGTGAAAGAGTAAGTAACATTTTGCAACACTAGTAGAGACATTCTATTATTAGTCATAGTTGTGTTCTGTGCGCGTGAAATTAGCAGCCAGTCAGTGTATTATTAAAGGTCGTGAACGGTCTGCCATACTCTTGTGTGACGTCATTACACACTGGAATTTGGGGCTGAAATTAGCAGTCAAATTTTTGTAGATTATTGTAGTTATTCTAGAAAGTTCTTTTTTTTTTAATTAATATTTATGAGATTCAGTTACGTGTTCCGTTCTGATTGGTTGCGTTGTGTTATTTCATTATATTCTTTTTTGGAAAGTTATTCTACTATAAAAGATGATGCTAGGAAGCACGTGTGTACATTGTCATGCATTGTCAGTTGTAGGGACACACAGCGGTTTATCGTAGGTACGTGGCCCATATAGGGTGTACATTGTGAGAGACGCAGCATAACGGTGGTGTACGTTGTAAGAGAAACGCATTTGTGTCGGCAGTGTTGACATTTGCAGAAGAGACATTGTTTCAGTGTTGCGGTGCATTTGGGAATGCATTGTGTGGAGATCGTATCGCTGAAATAAAATATTGTTGGAACTGTTACTCCAGTATTGTCTACAACCTTAAGCCACGTGTGACGGGTTGCAGCTGAATGAAGTTTCGTTAAAAAAAACCTTATGTCAGTGCGTGCGTCTGGTGTGATATCATACTGCGAATACGGCGACTCAACTATCTAAACTCTGCAAAGTTTACAAATTCCCGTATTATGAGATGGGCGATGTTCTTGCAGAATTTTGACGTTAAACTACAGTCTATCAAGGGTTCACAGAACTTTGGAGCGGATTATCTGAGCAGAGCAGTTTAAATGAACATTTCTGTGTCCAGAACAGTTTAAAGAAATATTTCGGTGTCCATGACAGTTTAAAGGGACATGTCTTCGCTCAGGACAGTTTAAAGGAACTGTGAGACGATTATTTTGATTTGTATTTGAAGTGAAATTATAGTTGTTTAGGTTCTGTGTAGGGTAACACAGCCACAACCGTATTTTGAGATTTGAGAAGACTGAAATTTTTGTAAAATTTCATTCTAAAAAAAGGGGGTAATGTTACGATTGTGGTTGTGTTGTTCTGTGAGAACGACATGCATGTGTTAATCGTAGGAAACGATCCGATATTTATTTGAGCTATCTTGGTTACGAATCACGTACCTTTTCAGTAAGATTCTCTATCGTTCGCGCAGAGAGCGGAATTGGTTTTGTTATGATACGTTAAGATTAGTCTGGAAGTTTCTAGCAAAGTCGCACAGAGAAGAGCGGTCGATTTTTGTAATGCGTAGATTCGCTGAGAATAGATTAGAACGTTACAGTGAATTCGCGCTCTGTCGAGTGACCTTACATGTGACGTGAAAGAGTAAGTAACATTTTGCAACACTAGTAGAGACATTCTATTATTAGTCATAGTTGTGTTCTGTGCGCGTGAAATTAGCAGCCAGTCAGTGTATTATTAAAGTTCGTGAACGGTCTGCCATACCCTTGTGTGACGTCATTACATACTGGAATTTGGGGCTGAAATTAGCAGTCACATTTTTGTAGATTATTGTAGTTATTCTAGAAAGTTCTTTTTTTTAAAATTAATATTTATGAGTTTCAGTTACGTGTTCCGGTCTGATTGGTTGCGTTGTATGATTTCATTATATTTTTTGGGAAAGTTATTCTACTATAAAAGATGGTGCTAGGAAGCACGTGTGTATATTGTCATGCATTGTCAGTTGTAGGGACACACAGTTTATCGTAGGTTCGTGGCCTGTATAGGGTGTACATTGTGAGAGACGCAACGTAACGGTGGGCCGGTGTACGTTGTAAGAGAAACGCCATTTGTGTCGGCAGTGTTGACATTTGCAGAAGAGACATTGTATCAATGTTGGTGCATTTGGGAATGCATTGCGTGGAGATCGCATCGCTGAAATAAAATATTGTTGGAGCTGTTACTCCAGTATTGTCTACAACCTTAAGTCACGTGTGACGGGTTGCAGCTGAATGGAGTTTCTTTAAAAGAACCTTACGTGCGTGCGTCTGGTGTGATGCTACGACTACGACTCAACACGTAACACACCGCCACAAACACTGATACGCACATACGACGCTTCGCGCCAAATGTACGTCCGCAGCGATGTTAGCGTAACTAGACATGACGTAATTTTTATCTTGTTACTTTAATTGTAAGAGGTGTAGCCTGCCCGCCTTTGACATCATGGACATGATTTTAAATTCGCCCAACCGCGACCCGTCCTAAAAAGTTCCTTCTATAAATAGAAGGGACTTAAAAAATAATTCCACGCTGGAAACAAACGATGATGAAAGATGTTATAGTTTTCATCGTTTTACTAGACCTCACACTCACCTCTGTTGATCATGACTAGGATAATCTTCTCCAACTTATATATCTTGGCTTGACTTCGCGAACGAAGATACTATAGGAAAAAAAGTCTATGGGGGTTGCCCACGAAGGCCAATCCGGGACAGGCAGGTTCGACCGCAGTGGCTGCAGAGGGAGGTCTGGCCAGGGTTCTGAGTTGCGGCATCTCTGTTTTTTTCTCCTGAGCCGCTTGTCTTTAAGGCTAGCTCTGCGCGAGTCCTCAAAGGAGACAGCTGCCTTGTAAATGGTGGAGCGCCAGGTGTCACGGTCCGCAGCGAGTGAAGACCACTGACGGTGGTCGATTTGGCAGGCACTAAGTGACTTCTTGAGACAGTCTTTGTATCTCTTCTTTGGTGCCCCTCTGTCTCTGTGTCCAGTGGCGAGCTCGCCGAACAGGGTGATCTTGGGTAGGCGATGATCCTCCATCCTGGAGACGTGGAATTTATATATGACCTATTGCCAAAAGGTGTTACTGAAAAGGCAACAAGGGTGTTTGAAAATGAAAAGTGATAGAATTACATGAAAATTCCGTGTTAGACAGTGTATAGCATGTGCATAATTATAGTATGTGAAATTGAAATAGTCTCTTCCTTAGTTTCAGAGAAATCTCATTCAGAAGTTTTTATATGAGACTATCTCGGAGGTCAGGTATTACAACAAACGGTGTAAGTTTGGGATTTTTATTGATCCAAGTTGGAAAATGTTTACTTGAACAGTTAAATGGATTAGTAAATGTGAATTTCTGTTGCAAAACTAAATCATTAAGGTTTTCTGAGTGTCGCTGAAAGAGATGAATTGTTGTAATACTTGACATCCGACACGGGTGCTTCTTTCTGTTTGTTGTAAATGTGAAATGCCGCCACATTCTTTTTTAAACCAAAGTCTCAGGGATGTAAAAAGAATTAAGAGAGACAACATCAACATTTCCTGTGATCATTTTATTTCAAGTACAGGAAGATCAATGCAAATTCAGGAAAACAGATATTATGTCAAACATCATAATTACAACAAACTGAACGGAGGTTTAACATTTATCCATCCAAAACCACAAGTCTGCCCACAAGTCACTCCCCCCCCCCCCCTCCCTACAAACACTGCATATACACATTTCCTCATTTACCTGAACTGCTGATCAATCCGTAATACTGCTAAATCACATATCGTTCTGCACTATTCTTCATTTATTTGAACTGCTCATCAATCTTTAAAACTACAGATCACATCTCATTCTACACATATTTCTTCTCAAAAAGTGTCTCACCACAATGAAGGTTGAACAGTGTAAAAAAAAAATAATTATACATTCATATGAATATATGTTATTTTTTTTTTTACACGGCTGGGGCCAAAACCCTTTCGTATATGTCTCAAGACATACTCCGCTCAGAGAACTATTAATATAGTGACAGATGGTCAGTATGGGTCTTCAAGCAACTGGAAATTGCAGGAGAAACAAACAAATACAGTGAGGTCACGTTTGTTTTGCTACACGTCAGTAAATATACTGAAATGTGTAGGAAAACACACACATCTTGAAATCACCGATTTAATTTTATATCCGTTTCTTCTGCAATTTCTATGCAGTATCTGTCCTAAATTACTGTGAAAAACTGACGCCTCTGACTGAATGTGCTTTTATCGAGGTTGAGACTGAGAACCCCCCCCCCCCCCCCCCCCCCCCCCCCTCTCAATTGGTTCTCACGAGTAGTCCAAGCGGCTGGGCCAACAGTACAAGTGCCGGCGCTTTGACATGAAACTCACACAGGCAACCTGCAGAAGTTCGTCCACGTCTTTAACTTGCCCAACATATTCAGTTCCATTCTACTGAACAAGATGGAAGGTTCCAACCACTGAAGCGTGAGTGTGTGTGCGGGGAACGATGGGCACAAAGTGCGGTTTGGCACCCAGTGACCAGCAACCATGTCACTGAGGAGTGAGGACGACATGATGAACAATTTCTGTCCATCCCGGTTCACAACCCGGAGTGCGAAAATTGCGGCTGCCAAGATCTGGGGAAACCGACTGGCGGTATTGGACGCTTCAGCACAAACCTGGCTGCGAAAAACTCCCACAACCCTGAAAAGCTGCAGTTTTTTTTTCAGCTTCAAACGACAGACGCTCTGAAGCATCAGGTGAAACTGAGGTCAGCACAGCCATTTGAATAACTTCAGCTGGTGACACAGTCACGAGGAGCGCACCAATTAGAACCATTCAGAAATATGTCTGGATGCGGCAGTGCCATACAAATAGCAATGCGACACCTGAATTCTTCATGGCACATTTCTGTGTCAAATATTAGAAGCTCAGCGCTCTGAAGTTAAACAGTTGTCATCTCCACTTACCGAGTGTACCATGTACACTTTCAACACCTCATCTGCATGTTCTATTTTCACCCTCTCAAGGCCTTTCACACAATTCCATGGGTGACTCGCCGAGATGGAAAGTGTCAACAATGGCGATCTGAGTGCAAAAGGTGTTCTAACAACACCACCATTTAACAGGATATTGAACGTCAGGTTTACAACATCGGCCGTGTTGCAAATCTGACGTTCGACGCAACACGCCTTGAAAAGAGAGCTTGTCAACAACTACAAACACGCGTGAGCGCATTTTGTCTGAATCGGTTTTACAGCTACAAATTAGCAGTTTTCTCCAAACACGGCGTTCCAGAGAGCGGTCTAGACAAAGATGCTGCACCAAATATCACCTTTCTTTGACCGAACGTCATGCCAGTTTACAACACACGCATTGTGGTAATGAAATGACGTACATCTCGCTAAACATTTTCAACGCACATGGTTGGCGACAACAAACTGTCAAATTTGTTTCAATCTGCACAGCTTGTATATCCTATCGGTACAAATGCCATATCAATCCTTTTTCTAAGTAACTGTTATGCAAAAACTATACAGAAACTATGTTGAACGTAGATTATATGACGAACGTCAGACAAAGGCGAATATTACAACATACCTGTCTCGAGTTCTGTCGGTTTGAAGCTTGCCGCAATCATCGATCCATCATGGCGCCTATGCATCACGTGATACGAAGAAACGATGGGTAAAGTTTCAAAATGAAATCGGCAGCAGCTGAGGAAAAAAAGACAACTTTGTCGAACGTCGATTCTTACAACGAAAACCGGCGGAAGTAAACTCGCCTTTCCAAAAAGGCTGTTTGTGTTTTTATCTTGAGTCAAGCGAAGTGGGTGCATTATGCATGTTCAGAAGAGGAAGTGCTGGTCATAATTCGTCTATGAGGTTCACATTGGGCGAAGTTTCTGTCGCAAAATTACAACACACCTGACGTTTAACATGCCGTTTTTTAATAGGCAATATTTTGCATATGAAAATATCTGTTCTTAACTGGTGAATATTTATACGTCTTGCCTCACAGAATTGCTGATATGAAACCAGTAGGTCGACCTGTTCTTTGCACACCATCACATCGCTCACACAAGGTCGATCGCTGATGCTTTCTGGAAAGGGACATTTTCAGTCTTGGCCAACATTTTGATCATGCACAGAGTCACTAAACCTCTGAAAATGTGTATCCCATGTTATTTCTAGTGTATATTCAGTCATTTTACCATGAACTCAACTACTCAAAACAGATGAATCAGGACTAGAAGTGCTTTTAGTTATGCATACAGTCTGGTCAACCATTATAGTAACACCTTTTGGCAATGGGTCATATATATATATATATATATATATATATATATATATATATATATATATATATATATATATATATATATATATATATATATATATATATATATATATATATATATATATATATACTGACATAAGTTATTGGTCGCAAGGGTTTGCTACACGGACCGGCCTTCTAAGCCTGAGGGAGGTCAAAGGAACCATTGTACCCCTGCTACCAATAACGTCAGTTTGTGTTGGGTTACCGCATCGTGGTATTGTAGTCCGATGAAGATGATTATCAGACCGGTTCAATGCCCTTGTCGTTCAGTCTAAACTTATTTGAAGCCTCGAATGTGTGTCTGACGCCAAATATTTCTGACGTCAGACTGTATTTCAAGTTTTGGGAAATACACAGGAGACGCGACTCTTTGTGAATAGGCGATCATGCCCGGTCGTGCAAATGTCACGAGTGCTTGATTTTTGCCGCCATTAGTTCAATTAACTCATTCTACCCCATCACCGAAATCCCCAAATTTTGCCGCTGTTCTCTGAAGACTGCTTTGCAGTGCAGGACACAGATCGACCATGATACTTCAAGGGTGATGCCAGAATAGCTTGGCGCCCATAGGCGCCACGCTATTCTGGCATCGCCCTTGAACTATCATGGTCGATCCTTATCTTGCTGTGGTGTGTCTGGGGTAGAATGAGTTAAGCAGCCATTGGCAAGATCAGAATCTGTAGCAATCAAGTGCGGACCGTCTTTTTTTTTTTTTACTGGGTTTAAGTGCCGATAGAACTTCTACATTTTTGGGCGCATGACTGCGTGGCAAGCAACTGGATACTAGTACGGTGGGTCAGATTTCGTTCATGAAGCATGTACTGTGTGCATCTTTCGCCATCCAGTACTGAGCTCATACACGCATTGAACGATGACTCGATCTTTAAAAAAACACACCTGAAATGTCATAGATCTGTCACATTTTATTTGTTTATTTCTCTTTCTTACTGCACGCGGAGTGGCAACAGTCCGGCTTTGCTTTCTAAACAGCACACGTGTTGACACGGATCGAGCACAATGGATTGATTGATTATTGGTGTTTAACGCCGAGCAGGCGACTAAGGCCATCTCACGGCGGGATGGGTACAAATCTGGTCAGCCAGACTAAAAGCAAGGTCTTAAGACAAGATGTAAATATACCTTAAAAATATGGCAGGCTAAAATGTCGCACGAGTCTTTAAAAGAAACGTCTACAGACTCTCAAAAAGGGCAAAATAGTGAAATTTACATAGTCTATGAATGCTCAGATCTTGTTAAAAATATTGCATTCTCTCAAGAAATTGAAGATTTTGTCCGGGGGAACATCCCGGAACAAAACCTTCAAGGAGTCTGCTGTGAAGTGTTTATATCTGGTGTCAATGAGATCGGCATGTGATGAAGCTCTATGCTAGTGCATAGTGCTCACACAGTAGGATTAGTACGGTACGGGTTTTGTTAACGGTTTGTTTGTGGTGACATTAGGCTCCACGGGAAATCTGTAAGACATGGTTAGCACGGGATTTTTAGTGAGTTCTGTTTAGTGAGTTCTAGGCGGAAGCTGTGACTGTCAGAGGTCTAGATCGGGAGTGCGGGCTGTTTTGTCGTATAGAACGGTTGTGTTTGAGTTACCTAGCCCGCATTCCAAGACTCTGAAGCCTAGATTTCAGGTATGTTTCTAAAAAAAACGTAGTATTGATAGTTTAGTTAAAGATAGTATGCGTGGTAAGATTAATGTGGTTGTATAGCGGTGTTCCGGTTTGGTTTAGTTATAGTATGTTTAGAATTCGGTGAAGTAACCGGTGTTTTTGTATACAGTTGTTTACCGAGTTAGATGACTAAAGGAATATGAAGTGTGTATGTCTAAGCCGCTATGAAGATAGTACGTGGTTGGGTAAGCATAGTCTTTTCCAGGGTATAGAGTAATGTATAGCAAGAGTGTTAGGCTATAGTCTGTTTCAAGATAGTGACAGAGATATGGGGGTATACGAAAATAGTTTATGAAGCACGTGTGTGTGTGTGAATGAACGTGTGAGTTATTTGTATCAGCCAGGTTACGTGACGTTTCTCATTGATCCAATATGTTGTGCGTTTAGCAAGTGTTACGTTGGGACTTTTGTTGTCTATTCAGAGTTCTTGTAACAAGAGTGGAAAGACGGACGCCAAGACGTCGAGTCACAGGTGGGACCTACGTGAGGTCATCCCTCCAGCTCTTCTGAGAGTGAGTCTGACTGGGACCAAGACACCTAAGTCCAAGCGAGAACTGAGTACTGTACGAGAGCAAGGACGTCCGTGCCCAAAGAGAGACAGGACGGCAACAAGCGTACGATGAAGGACTTTCACGCCTAGACGTGAGAAGGACCAACGTAACCAGGCAACAACATCAAACAGGTTGGAGGCAATGTGAGACTAAGACCTAACCTGGCAAAGATATTGTGATACGTGTGTGGTGTGATAATAGAACAGTGTATATAGTTGATAGTCATTTAAGTCGTTCTTTTTCATTTATAGTGTATAAAGGTTACTTTAGAAAGGGAGCCCGTGTGTTGTGTTTTACCGCATGAATGCGCCCGTCTGAGTCAGTGGCGGTGTATGCGTCTGTTGCGTGAGAGTCCGTGCGTACGACTGTGGGCAAGTCTGCGTGCGTTACAGTGTTGACCCTGTTTTAGCGGTAGGTTAGAAGTATTTGCGGGCGATAGTGAGTAGCGAATTTAGCGTAGGATTTGTTGCTATGTGCATGTTGTTGTGTTAGATTCCCCTCTCCGGTTCTAGGGGGTAAGATCCGTTATTTCTGTAGTTTTCTGGATCTTACGAGGAGCTAGTTCTTGTTTCTTCCTTTTGTATAGGTAGTGTTCTTTTTCCTTGCTCTTCTTTCTATCGTTCTTATTTTTCGTTCCATCTGGACGTCAAGTAGGTCACTGTTTCTGCGTAAGTTGATATTGTGAGATTTCATTAAGTTTTTTTTTCCGTCATTTGGTTGTGGTATTTGTATATTTACGTTTTCAAGTTTTGGGAAGTTGTTGTAGCAAATATGGAGGTAGACCCGGTAGAGGCTTACATTAAACAGGGTGAAAGGTTAGGACTTAAGGATGAGAAGCTTTTTGATTACGTAGAGAAATGTAGGGATAGAGAGGATAGAGCGAGAGAAAGAGAAGCTCAGAGAGAAGAAAGAGAAGCTCAGAGAGAAGAAAGAGAAGCTCAGAGAGAAAGGGAAGAGAGAGAAAGAGTACTTAAGAAAGAGGAACTAGAGGTTCAGAAAGCCATAAAAGAGAAGGAGTTAGAAGTTCAGAGGGTGAAGGACGAGAAAGAGTTGGAGATTCGTAGACTTAGAGAGGAGAAAGAGTTGGAAATGCAGATACAGAGGGAGGAGAAAGAGCTAGAAATTCAGAGAGAGAGAGAGAAGAGAAAGACAGAATACTTAAGAAAAAGGAAATGGAGCTAAAGGAGAAAGAGTTAGAAATTCAGAGAGAGAGAGAAGAGAAAGAAAGAGTCTTAAAGGAGAAAGAATTAGAAGTTCAGAGAGAGAGAGAGAGAGAGAGAGAGAAGAGAAATAAAGAGTCTTTAAGGAGAAAGAGTTAGAAGTACAGAGAGAAGAGAGAGCGTTTCAGAGAGAGAAAGACGAGAAGTCTCTAGCATTTCAGAGAGAGAAGGACGAGAAGTCTCTAGCGTTTCAGAGAGAGAAAGACGAGAGGGAACATGCTTTAAGAGAGAAGGAACTAGAGTACCAGAGAGAGAAAGAGGAAAAGGATAGGGAGGTACAAATACAGTTAGCTCGAGATGCGGGATCTAGAGCAGATAGCGATTCAGTAGGCCGAGGCATACGGAATTTTCCTAAGCTGCCGATGTTTAAAGAGTCCGTGGACTCTATTGACTCTTTTTTGCGTCGTTTCGAGTCTCATGCGCAGGCGTTGAGTTGGCCTCCTGCCAACTGGCCCGTTTTGCTTTCGTCTGTGCTTGAGGGCCAGGCCTTGAGTCTTTACCATAGTTTGACCGTTTCGGGGAACATAGAGTACGAGACTTTGAAGGAGTGTCTCTTGCAGAAGTTCCAGTGTAATGCGGAAGGTTTTAGAGAACGCTTGAGAGCTTGTCGGCCAGAGACAGGGAAATCGTTTATGTCGTTTGGCAAACGGTTGTCCCATTTGCTCGTACGTTGGGTCGAACTGTCAAAGATCGACCACACGTACGAAGCATTGTTCGATCTCATGTTGGCTGAACAGTTCTTTGGTAGCGTTTCCAAGGATCTAGCGGTATTCTTGAGAGAGCGTAACCTCAAGACTACGGACGAGTTAGTACAGCACGCGGAGGCTTTTCGGATGGCGCATCCTACGAAAAACCTCGCGCGTAGGACCGAGACACCGCCAGTCGGGTTGGTCGCTGCTAACACGTCTGGGGGTTACCGGGGGGTCAATACTTTACGTGGAGGCCAGCGGATTAACGGTAGAGGTACTTTGCGTTTTCGACGCGGTGATCAGTCGAGGTAACAGCAATGGCGGTAGCGATCCGTACGCACGTGGAGGGACTTCTTTGCGTGGGTATGGTCGTGGTCGTGTGGCGAGTTCGGACACGCAGTGTTTTTCTTGTCGTGGGTACGGGCACTTCAGTCGGAGCTGTCCGTACTACAGTGCAGGCGCGCAGTATGCTGGTTATCAGGAGCACGGCCATCTGGCTCATCAAGGTCCTAATAATCCTGGTAGGGTGGATGGGGCGGTGCAGCCCACTCACGTAGCCAGTTTTGCGGTCCCAGTTGGGGAGGAACCACAGCTGGGCGCAGTGTGTTCCGATGACGGAGGTGGTTGCCTACCGCTGGTAGACGGGGTTGTAAATGGATGTCTTGTTTCTGTTCTCCGTGACTCCGGTACAACGACCGCGGGGGTCAGGCGTAGCTTTGTTAGACCAGATCAGTTCACAGGCGAGACACGGAAAGTAGTTTTGTTTGGAGGCAAGATAGAAGTTTTTCAGTTAGCTAAGATAGAAGTTGACACGGAGTTTTTTTTTACAGGTAGTCTGGTTTCGTGTGTCATCGACGAGCCAGTAGTTGATTTAGTTCTGGGTAACATGAAGGGTGTGCAGCCATTCACCGCTAAAGTTGGAGCGATTAAGCGAGCTCATGTTCCTAGCGGTGCAGTCGCGACGAGAGCTCAGAGCAAGCGTGCTCGTGGGCAGAGGGAACGTGTTATTTCCGTCCAGAAACAGGGAATCGGTCAGCGGGTGTGGCCCAACAGTCGGGTTGATCTGAGACGGCATACTTCTGTTGCGGACAGAAATGCCGCTCAGCACCCAATATTTAGGTAGATCGGAGACTAGGATCTCGCGATTGTAGGTAGGTCGGAGACTGGGATCTCGCGATCGTGTGGGCAGTCGTTGGATCTTTTTCATTTCTGGAGGTTTTAGCGCGTTAGTTCTGTTTTGCTGTCGCTGTGCGATCTTAAGGTGTGCGTTGAGGCGTAAGACTGTAATCTTTTTTCTTGTATTCTAGATAATCAAAGTTAGTCCTTTCCTGTTTTTGGATAATATTACGTCGAGTAGTCTTAAAAAGAAACTCGGTCGTTTCTTTTTTTCCCGAGGAAGGGGGAATTGTGATGAAGCTCTATGCTAGTGCATAGTGCTCACACAGTAGGATTAGTACGGTACGGGTTTTGTTAACGGTTTGTTTGTGGTGGCACTAGGCTCCACGGGAAATCTGTAAGACATGGTTAGCACGGGATTTTTAGTGAGTTCTGTTTAGTGAGTTCTAGGCGGAAGCTGTGACTGTCAGAGGTCTAGATCGGGAGTGCGGGCTGTTTTGTCGTATGGAACGGTTGTGTTTGAGTTACCTAGCCCGCATTCCAAGACTCTGAAGCCTAGATTTCAGGTATGTTTCTATAAACGTAGTATTGATAGTTTAGTTAAAGACAGTATGCGTGGTAAGATTAATGCGGTTGTATAGCGGTGTTCCGGTTTGGTTTAGTTATAGTATGTATATGAAGTGTGTATGTCTAAGCCGCTATGAAGATAGTACGTGGTTGGGAAAGCATAGTCTTTTCCAGGGTATAGAGTAATATATAGCAAGAGTGTTAGGCTATAGTCTGTTTCAAGATAGTGACAGAGATATGGGGGTGATACGAAAATAGTTTATGAAGCACGCCGGTGTGTGTGTGTGAATGAACGTGTGAGTTATTTGTATCAGCCAGGTTACGTGACGTTTCTCATTGATCCAATATGTTGTGTGTTTAGCAAATGTTACGTTGGGACTTTTGTTGTCTATTCAGAGTTCTTGTAACAAGAGTGGAAAGACGGACGTCGAGTCACAGGTGGGACCTACGTGAGGTCATCCCTCCAGCTCTTCTGAGAGTGAGTCTGACTGGGACCAAGACACCCAAGTCCAAGCGAGAACTGAGTACCGTACGAGAGCAAGGACGTCCGTGCTCAAAGAGACAGGACGGCAACAAGCGTACGACGAAGGACTTTCACGCCTAGACGTGAGAAGGACCAACGTAACCAGGCAACATCAAACAGGTTGGAGGCAATGTGAGACTAAGACCTAACCTGGCAAAGATATTGTGATACGTGTGTGGTGTGATAATAGAACAGTGTATATAGTTGATAGTCATTTAAGTCGTTCTTTTTCATTTATAGTGTATAAAGGTTACTTTAGAACGCAACCAGGGAGGAACCAGTCTTGCTTGCTGGCACCCCGTTGGAGGAGGTGGAGTCCTTCACCTATCTCGGGAGCATCATAGACACAAAAGGCGGCACTGATGCAGATGTCAGAGCACGAATCGGTAAAGCCAGAGCAGCCTTTCTCCAGTTGAAAAAAGTGTGGAGTTCCAGAGAGCTGTCACAACACACCAAAGTCCGGATTTTCAACTCATGTAAAAGCAGTTCTCCTGTATGGAGCAGAGACTTGGAGATTGACAAAAACCACAGTCAACAGAGTACAGACCTTCATGAACAGTTGCCTTAGAAGAATTTTGAAAATCCACTGGCCAGAGAAGATCAGCAACGTCAGACTCTGGGAGAGAACAGAGCAGATAACAGCAGAGAATGAAATTGGGCGAAGAAGATGGGGATGGATCGGTCACAGTCTGAGAAAGCCAGCTTCCAGTATCACTAGGCAGGCATTGTCATGGAACCCCCAGGGAAAGAGGAAAAGAGGTAGGCCGAGAAACACCTGGCGTCGAGACCTCCAAGCAGACGGCATCAAGAGACTGGGAACCACCTGGAGTAGAATCGAAGGAGAAGCACAGGACAGGAGTTGCTGGAGGTCTCTCGTCGACGGCCTATACCCGGGTAGGGGTGACAGGCGTAAGTAAGTAAGGTTACTTTAGAAAGGGAGCCCGTGTGTTGTGTTTTACCGCATGAATGCGCCCGTCTGAGTCAGTGGCGGTGTATGCGTCTGTTGCGTGAGAGTCCGTGCGTACGACTGTGGGCAAGTCTGCGTGCGTTACACGGCACAATACAGCAAAAAGTGTCGAACAGAAAACTACTCGTCACTGGCAAAACACCATGGACGCTCATCCTGTTTTAGTAAGGTAGAGTGCGTAACATACGTGTGCCCGATGTGGAGCCGATTAAGGACAGTCTCCTAACGGCTCGAGCACAATGGAACTTGAAAGTTTCGAGTGTCTCAGTTCAGAGTTTGACTGACTGCGACACATTTGTGTAGCACTTGTGTAGTGTGCTCACCGCTCGAGTCATGCCGAAATAAGGTACATAGTTCTTCTCATTTATTTTCCTATCGTCAACCACCATTTGATCTGTCATTGTGTTTTCCGGTTATTAAGGCTGAGTTCAGTGGTATACTCCAGTACCTAGGTTACTGAAACGCACCTGCGGCGCCAATCAGGTTGCTATTTTCGCACCAGACGGTCCGGCGCTCGGACTGGTCATGTGCACCAGAACTGCGCGCGCAGGTAGGCTTCTGCAATTGTAGTGTGGTCTCGTACGTTCACGCGGAAGATTGTGATCGCAGTCCAAAAACGGTTCGTTTCCGCTTTTACTTTTAGCGCCTTTTACCTCCCCTAACACGCCAGTTTTGTGTATGGCGGAGGCTTGTGTCAGTCACGCCCCACATCAAGTCCATTGTGCGCTCATCTCTCCGCGTACTTCAACTACGACGGTGGCCGGCTTTCTGCCGCAAAGCGACGCATATGTCGCAAAATCCTCACCATTGATATATAAAAAAAAGCTATTTCAGTTTCAAATCTGCCAAATCGCGTAAGTGTTTCGTGGTGCTAGCATAAGGATGCATTCAGTGCCGGATTGCAAATGGGAAAAGGTTTATTCTTTTGATTCATCTGGTATTTTGCAGCAATCAAACGACGGTCACGTGATTTTTACTCTGAGATTGCTCATTACAGGTGCAGAAAGCACACACTCTAAACCGATCTGGTGCACATCACCGGTCCGATGAGCGACCGGCGGTACGGTCTGGTGCGAAAATAGCAAAAATGGCGCCGCTGGTGCGAGTTTAACCCGAAATGTCGGACAGCGTCGTTAGGAGACCACTGGAACGCTTTGCCGACTTGAAAAGGCTAAAAATGTGAGAAAAGAAGGCCTCTGAATAAAAATAGAATTTGGGGGAAAGGTTTACATTAAATCTAATCGCTCCAGCACTGCCAGAGAGTGGTAGAGCGGCAACGGAGAGCTGTAAAAGGCCCCGCCACACGTGCCGGTTGTGCCCCGATTTTGAAGCCGATTCCGATCCGATTGCAATCGGATGATGTCAAATACTCTGATCCGATCCGGTCCCAATCGGCTGGGAATCGTGTGTCTAGAACCTGCAGAGATAAAACAATAGAGTCCCGATAGACAATGAATTCAATAGAGCCGCATCAGTCATTAATTTACGCCATTTTTAATATCATATTTTTGACCCCAATTTTACCCCCGTTAATTCTGAATCAACCCTTTGATTTTTAAAAAGTGATGAGTATGACTGATGCGGCTCTATTGATCTGATTATCTATCGGGACTCTATTGTTTTATCTCTATAACTATTGTCTCTGTCAACACCTAATGACCTTAATTAATTACTAATTACGGTCATTAACTTTTACATGACCGTTTCTCACAATACTGCCAGAGTCGATTTCCGAAAAAGCTCACATGCTCTGTCTCGCACATAACATGTTAGTTCACGCTTGACAAGACTCAATGCCAAACCCTCTTTCAAGGAGTTGGGTAAAAGCTTTCACAGCGCCATTCACACCGCGTCACGCGTGAAAAGATGTTTAGAAATTGATTGATTGTACATTGCTTAACGTCCCGACAGCAACAAGGCTTTCTCAGGACGTGCCTGCACTGCTTGTGAAAAAAAACCAAAACAGAACATTGAATGTATGTCGCCAGCCGGTCAAATACGTTAAATAAACCTAACACATGGGGCCTAAATAAAGCTAAGACCATTCAGCAACACACATCCAATATCAAGAGCTACAGGCAGTGCAGACAGTAGGGAGAGTTTTAAAAAGGCAAATACAGGTGAATGGACAAAGGGTAGACAGAAACACATGCCCCAGAATAGAGAGAAAAACCCACCCTGTGGGGCTGACCAGGGTGACCCTGGGAACTAAAAAATACCTAACCCCACCCAAGTCCCCCAGGGCAGACCCGGGTGGGGTGATGTTTAGAAATGTGTTTGTGCAGGCAAGTTCACAGGAGGACCGCTCAGTGCTAACTTTATTCAATTGGCTCTGAACATAACAAAACATACACACACAAGCGGACACGCCAGTTGCAGACCAAGATAATTCAAGGGCAGTGCCAGATTGCCATACAAGTTATATACACAGGCATACATACACACACACACACACACATACCAACACATAAACACACGCACATGCACACGCACGTACGTACATACTAGCATAAACACGCATATACTGACTTGAATACATGAGTGCACACGTACACGGCGCTTTGAATCAACCCATGCGTGGACAAAAGCCTCGGCGTTTCTATGTACGCGAGCTTATCTGTGCTTGAAAAGAACGCACAATCCGAATGCACTGAGAAATTAATTACCTGCTTACATAGATCGATTTAATATAACCAGCACCCTGGTCAGGTCGGGACCAAGTGGAACTTTCAAAACACACACACACACACACACACTGTCGCACACACTGACACTCTAACAACACAGACACACAAACACAACTTACCGGTTTACAGAGCTGACGTCATACATCTCAACCGGCTAATAGTCCAATGAATAAATTATAACAAAAACAACCGGTCATTTTCAAACACTAACCGGCAAGAATAAGTCCGATCCGGCAAAACCTGATCCTAAAATCGATCTTGGTCTTTCCAAAATGCTATGCATACCTAAATTAGGAACAAGCCTGACGAGTCTTATGCTACCCGACCAGACTTGTCGAGCAAGTTTTGTGAGCTGGGGGTTTCTGTATGTGTGTTGTTGATTTTCAGTTGCGGCAAGAAGTTGCAAGAGCCCTCAGTCACACGCATGCCATGTAATCATGCAGGCGAACGCGCACGCACGCGCACACACGCGCACGCACGCGCACACACGCGCACGCACGCGCACACACACGCACGCACGGGCACACACTAGCGCACACACAGACACACACAAACAAACAAACAGACGCATAAACAAACAGACACACTCACTTACAAACACACTTACAGACACTCATGTCAGTACAATTTTACCGTAAGCCTGAGCTGCCGGCTAGTGTCACGGTTGATCGCCTTT
This sequence comes from Semisulcospira habei, assembly GCA_036245525.1. Classification (NCBI taxonomy): domain Eukaryota; kingdom Metazoa; phylum Mollusca; class Gastropoda; family Semisulcospiridae; genus Semisulcospira; species Semisulcospira habei. Next base: position 89,250,734 of record BTPG01000008.1, on the reverse strand, counting down.
TGTGTTGCCCTCACACCCCGCTTTTCAATAACGGCGGCATTCCATTTCTTTTCAATTCGGGCACAAGCCACAACGGGACTGTGCTTTTGAAAGGCCCTCAGCCGTCAAAAGCCTTTCATAAATACAGCCTTTTTAATCACTAAGTGATGTCAAAAGTCAACAGGGAAACATCATGATTTCAAAGAAGGGGTGATTTCAAGTGGGCTTAATGTACTCATGTCTGTGAAATCAAACGGTGGTCTCTCTCTCTCTCTCTCTCTCTCTCTCTCTCTCTCTCTCTCTCTCTCTCTCTCTCTCTCTCTCTCTCTCTCTCTCTCTCTCACACACACACACACACACACACACACACACACACACACACACACACACGCACGCACGCACACAAGGTTTGTACACCGACTCACTCCAATGCAATATTATTGTAAGATTTTACTTCCGGGGTGTATACTGTTTATACATGACTGAAAAGAGCCTGTTTCTTAAATCTGTATGTCATTTATAGTCTAAGGGAAACAACTTTTGTATAGTGGATGTCTCTTGAGTGATTATGTCCCATGAGCAGAAAATAAAGTGTGTTTTCTGCTATGGTTTTAGTCTAAATCTATCTAGCTTACATAAAGCGGTAACACGTCTGGGGTAAACTCAAAAACTATTGGCTACATTTTGCTGAATGGTGCAAACGTATAAAATTACTATTAATGTACTTCCTAGAAAACATGATTTTGCTTGATAACAATTTTTGTTTTTTGTTTAAATTTTTTAATTACATTATAAATGAACCCTGATGAAATCTTTCTATTGAATGATATCAATGCTGTAGAGAACAAAGACTTAGACTCCAAAAAACAGCGTCTTTTGTCTGTGATTGTCTCAGGCAAGTCAAAGACTTATCTCGGGAAACAATACATGACAGAGGATATTGAATCTCTAAGCTCTGACGAACTAATCAAGCTTCATTCAAAATATGAGAACCACATTGCCTCACTAATGACTCGTGATTTAAGTCGATCTCTTGTATGCCTATACACAAAAGCAGTGAGTCACTTTCTACCTGTGGATAGTGACAGCCTATCACACGACCTTGAAAGCAATCCTATTGTTTCAAGTTCAATAGGCAAATTAGCATGTGTCATGTTTTACAAGTTTGGAAATTACCTTGCTCCTGCCGTAACCCTTCTTGTTACTGGGAGTCATATTGATTTTTCAAAAATAAATTTTCTAGAGAAAGAAAAAGAAGGATCAAATGGACGAGAAGATGACTACACAACTGAACCCGGACCCTGTTTTGTCACAGGTTCAAACTGTGACTAAGGCTAAAAGTCCAGGTCGAATAGAGGCTGGTAAAAGATTAGCCGAATATAACAGACAAAAAAAATTACAGCTTCAAGCGCAAACAGAAAAGGCTCATGTGACTAACCAGGCGTCACTACCGTTAGGACTGACACCGACAGGACATCATCATCAAAGTGAGAGACAAACAACTAAGTCTGGCCCCGAACCTCAAACAACAAAATATATAGTTGCCGGATTTGTTGTCGGATTTGTTTACGTAGGTTATCAATTATACAAAAAATACAAACCACAGACTCGTACAGTGACCAAAAAATCAGACACTCCAAAAACAAAACCAGAAGTCGCCACATTACCAGTAACACCCAAAGCCGTTGACCCATTTTATATGCAGTAAATAAAAAATATTATTTTAATTTTTCTTGCCTAAGAAATGAACGACTCAAAAAATTTAATGAACCTTGTGTATCACTCTGCCGTTATCAGTGGATTAGCAGTAGCTTATTCTATGCTAGGAAAAAATCTACTCAAAATGAAATCAGCAGACTTGAGTAGACTCGATTTCGAAGACAGCGCTAAGCTAATTGTAGTCGTTACAGCGTCAATTGCGACAAAAGATTTTCTTGTCAAGCAGGGAATTATTCCCGAAAATGTTTCTATGTAAATAAAAATAATATGGCGACGATAGCTATTATGATTGGTGGGGCAGTTGTTAACGCCCTCGCATTCAGTGGCTCTAATTATCTCTTTTCTAAAATGGGTAGAGAGGAATCTGCAGAAGAAATGAAACGTCACAATGAAGCGTCAGAAAAATTAGCACAAGCTCAACAGGATTATGAAAAGAATAGAATTGAAAAACTTGATTTTATCAATGAAAAACTCAGGCTTGAAGGCCACGCACAACATACATTTTCAAATACAGACGAAGCAATCAGGGAATATTTTCTTGTCACGGGTGAAGACATGTCTATCCCAAAACCGAAACTAAGTGACTATTACAAACCGAGTACAGAACAAAGAAACGGAGAGATAATCTTTGTTCTAGTGGGAATGACATTTGTTTATTTTACAGGAGTTTTCATTGCTAGAAAAAATGGCAGCTGAAAATAAACTATCAAAAATATATTACTCTCCATCAGGCTATTGGAAAGGGCAAACAGCTATTGAAAAATTACATGCCGCTGTGGGCGGAGATATAACACTCAATCAAGTCAAACAATGGTTACAGAGACAAGCAATTTGGCAGATATATCTCCCTGCTCCAAGAAAGATAACAAGGCCTCATTTTGAGAACACTACCCCCAATGACACACACCAAATGGACCTTTTGTTCTTACCACATGACACAATAAGAAAGAAACGATACAAGTATGCATTAACTGTCGTAGACATTGCTTCAAGGTATAAAGACGCTGAACCCATATCTGACAAAACAGCCACCACTGTTGCTACAGCATTATCAAAAATATATAGTCGAGGCCCTTTAAGATACCCCAGACTAGTGCAGGTTGATGACGGATCTGAATTTAAGGGTGCTGTTAATCAGTTATTTGCAAAGCATGGTGTACTGGTCAGACGAGGCATTCCAGGTGTGCACAGATCACAGGCAATTGTTGAAAACTTTAACAAACAGTTATCAGAGAGACTTTTCAGTTACCAGTATTCTAAGGAACTCATGCATGACACCCGTAACACGGAGTGGGTTAAGCGATTACCACATGTGATAAAAGCAATGAACAATGAAGGACACCCAAAACCTGCTGATGCTATTAAATTGAAAACAATTACAGAGCCAAAAACAACCCCAACCCCACCTCCAGACACAAGTTTATTTACTAAACAGGTGAGATATTTATATCAACCAGGGGAGGCTGAGAACGACGACAGACGCAGGGCGACAGACCCCATCTGGTCAACATCCGTACACAATATAAAAAAAATAGTCCCCGGCGCAGACGCAACAATATATTATCTATATGAGCCTGCACCCCAGAGGGCATTTGTCAGAGAAGAATTACAGATTATTCCCCCAGACACCGTTACTCATTTCAGTAACTAAGTCGTCAATTAATTCATCAACCAGTTCATCACAAATATCTTCAGATAACTTGAGCCTGTAATGTCCAGGTGCATAAGCTTTTTCTTTAGTGTGAAACACTCGTTTCGTGTCACCAACTGCAAGTGACTTTTTGTGTGTTTGGATCATTTCAAGATTATGTTTATTTGATCTCAGTGACTTGTTTGGATAATCAGGCATCAATGCACCATCTAACACTTGCTTGTAATGTTCATGACGTATGTCTTTATTTTTTATTGCTGTTTTTTTAATTCCTTTGGCTTTGGACTGACTACCCTTTTGGTGCAGTATAGAATACATTTTTGACCTCAGTCCAACATACTCAACTATAGGCACACCATTCAGTTCATCTTTAAACTTACCAGGCACTTTCTTGTTTTGTGTGCTAAACAGCGGGTGATCTTTAGGGTAGTCAGACGTGTCATACATGTGTAACTCTGTTTTCATGTCTTCGTAAAAGTCTTCAGTAGGCACGTCTATGATCATAGAGTCAGTGTCAGTGTATAGCAGACGACACTCAGGATATTTTGGTTTGAAGTAATCATAATAAAATTCAAGCATCAACAGTTTTGACAACTCCAGAATTGCCATACCAATGAATACTGGCTTGTCCAGTTTAACAATCTTTTTTTTGAGTGACACAGCATACAACGATGAATGAAACTCTTTGTACCCAGTGTACTGAGGCTTGCCTGTAAGTTTAATTGCGCCCAATTCAGTTGTGACCAGTCTCACATCTTTTCTGTGATGAGGATTTTCCATAGTCTTGCCAAAACAGGCATTGTTCATAAGCTTAAAGAAGTCTTTGTCAAATGCAGTGTTGCCGTCTCTGGCACGAAGGGTTGTGTTCTTCATTATATAATCTTTCATGAAAGCACTCTGATCAAATTGAATTCCTCTGTGAACTTTCTTTAGTACTAACCCGTGTCTGATGTAAAACTGCAGCAATCGATAGTGACAAACATAATTGAATTTGTCATTCAAATTTGGTACAAGTTTAGTGTCTTCTTTTTTCCCTGTCATACTCATTTTCTCAACAGCTAATGGATAATCATTGTGGTAATCGTGTAGGTGGTGTGGATACTCCAGGTCTACTTCAAAGATCCAACCCTTAGGATCGTTTCGGTCAAGATTCATAATATTGTTTGTTAACCCTGACTCTGTTACATCATACTGTGACAAATCATGCAGACAAAAGTTTTTCAAGGGCAATAATTCACACATCGCCCAGCCATACAAATTGTTAGCGTCCAAGTACGTAATGAATGACCTTGACCCCGGGCTTGAGGGGTCAAACCCCCGGCCAAGGTCACCATGGGCGTCCATATATTTGTTGTTGGCCCTGGCGTAGTTGTTTGAAGCTATACTAATGCCTCCTCTCAATCCGCGTTCTACCATTTCACCCATTGTACGATCAGACAACAGGTCTATAGATATCTTACTGGATTTTAAAAATGCATCCCATGTCATGCCAGGACTAGTTATGTAACAGGCAGGGTCAAGCTTGTAGTGTAACAAACCCTTTTCACGGTAACTTTCAAATACGTCTGCTAGCAAGCAAACATCAGCTTTCAAGTACTGATCGTGGTAGTCACCAATTGTCTGACATCCTAACTTCCCCCACGCATCAAGTGCGTGTTGATATTCAGAGCCAGAAATGCCTTTTCCAGTTAGTGTGGAATAAAATTTCTCTTTTGGTGGCAGTCTTGTTTCCTCAAACACAACCCAGTGATCAATGTACTCATACGGATAAACTCCTTTCTTAATCAAGTCTGGTTCAAAATATTTACTTGTTATTGGATACTCAGTCAGTCCTTCCGCCAGACTAGCCAACCCTAAAGATAAATGTTGCATGGAGTCATAAAATGCTAATTTATCTAACCTAAAAGTCAAGTATTTCTCAGTTGTCTGGGCAATACAACTTATGTTTTTGTACGACTCGTCTACAGCCTGCATGATAATGTGTGAATCATATCCTTTGAGATTGTGGAAAAAGATTGGTAACTTGTATGTCTTAGGATCTATTTTTAATAATAAGTTACAATTGTTATGTGCAGCACCTCTGTAACGCCCAGTTATGTGATCATGGTCACGAACTTTATCACATCCTAAAGGCTGTTCACAAATCCAACATGTCTCAGCTGTATCAAATTTTAGTTTGTCTTCTTCTGTCATCACCAAAGGCATCTGGCATGTTGTAAGATACTGTACTACCTGACTATACAGATGTCTCATTTCTGTTAAAAACAGGCATGCTGCATTTTCACCCCTGTAGATAACAGGTTCTGAATGCAGACCATCTGACCTAACAATAATGTATCCAAAAGAACACACCACTTGGTCACTCAGTTTTATAGTCTTTGGTAATGACTCTGGAACATGACCTTCATACGGAACAACCAGTGATTCGAAATCAGCGTACACTACAAACGGCAGCTTTTGCTGATTCCCATAGTTCTTAAAATATACTTGACTACCAGGCTCTGGATACTTAAGTACAGTTTGAATGTCATCAGCTGACCTACAGTGCAGAACATGTTTATGTGCCACTGCAATAGAGGAAAACCTCTGTAAACATCTATTACAAAATTCCTGTTTGCCCTTGTGTTTTGTTGTATGATTATGAATTAGACGTGACATATTCCTAATAATTGTGTAGTGAAAGTTATTGTCATCGCCGATTAATAACATGTCAACATGTTTATCTTCTGACTGCCCATATGTTGGAGCCAGTGTTGATACTCTAATGGGTTGTAACTTGACAACAGACACATTATCCCACACAAACACATTTACAGATATGCCAGGATTTAATTTTTCAAACAAGTCTATGTCTTCTATTTTAACAGGGAACTCAATGCCACTAAAGTTGAGTTCGTTTACAAATTTAGTGTAGTTAGATACACGTTCAGGTTTTGTCTTTATAAAGTGTAGTTTAGCAAGCACACACCACATGAAACAATAGTTGTCATTGTTCTGTATGTTGACGACAGCCTTCTTGTTTGCTACTTCTGTTGGCAGTGGCAACCATGCTTTACCTAATATAGGATGATACCTAGACTGCTTTAATTGTAGTTCATGTACATGTCCTTCATGCCAGCCAGACCCCTTCATTTTTGCACTGTCAATTGCTTGTAGAAAGTCAGGTAATAGTCTGTCTCTAAACACGTTCTCCAATTCTCTTCTTGTGTTAACTGTGTGTTGTCTTGTTGATATGTACGATACAATCACTTCACCGTCTACTCTAGTAAATTCTAGTTTTGCAACAATTTGAATCTTAACACTGCCTGTAAGAAGATTATCTTGTATGACAGAAAAAGAGTTTTCTATTGATTCATAGACATTATTAGTATTGGATATAGGCAAGTCTGTTGTGTGAAACACGTTTCTTAAACCAGATGAGCCAGGGTTTGATGAGCCAGGGCTTTGAACATTGTCCGTCATTTTTATTTGACCGACAAAATAATAAAATAAAAAATATTAACGTTAACTCTGCTGACTCACCTTGTGTAATACCACTTTATTAACTGTAACACTGTCAATATAAACATTTAGTTTGCGTAGTTGTTTAAATATGCTATAACAAACTTCTCCTAACCAAACATAGTTGGTATCATCAACTTTAAAAGTAGGTGTCTTTAAATCAACTGACATGCACTCCACATCTGGATGCTCATCGACATAATCCAAAGTCACACTATATGTAACATATATTTCTGATGGTGCTGAAAGGCTTATGTAAGTCTGTTTGGGTGATATTAAATCAGTAAAGTGCATAACATCTTTGAAAAGGTGTGTAAGATCAAGCACTTGTCCGTCTGTCATTTTTATTGGACAATCAAATGTATAAATTAATTTACATCAATTTACTAACCCATACCCTGTGGGCTGATCTGTCTTTAAAATGAGCTTTAGATGCTTAGTTGATTTCAGTTTATTTTTTACATCATCCCGTTCATGCTTATTTGGGATGACGTCATTCTCTCTGAGACAGTCTTCAAAGCTGTCACGATCTTTACAGTAAAACAAACAGATAAACTTTAACTGTTCTCGAAAATCTTTCAGTACAGCATTATATTTCTGAGTGAGAATCCATACACTTACATTTCATGTCTGCCACTGAAAGCAAGTTCTGCCAGTGTGTTTCTCTTCTTGACAATGTCTTTCTCTGCAGAACAGTCATCAACAATAAACAATGTTGGCTGTCCTTCAAATTGCTTGTAAAAATATTGTAGGTAGTCATTCAGTTTTTTCTCAGGGTCAACTAAATATATGTTGTTGTCAGTCCAAATAAATAAACGGTTGTGATAAGCTTTGTTGTGTTTGATTGTAGGACAAAATATTACAATGTTTTCAAAGTGGTGTATGTATCTTGTTTGTAATAGGTTAAGTACAAATTCAGTTTTACCACACCCTGTGGCACCAACAAACAATCCACAGTGTGGGTCAAGGGTCATTAAGCTCCGGTTCATTTTAATACAGAATATAATTTTAATATATGTGTCCACTTAGTCTACTGTCTTGTATATTGAGTTGTGCATCATATATCAGGTACAAATATATGTTTATGGCTGCAGCAGTTTCAACCTTCTTTTGTATCTGCCCCCACCCGGGTCTGCCCTGGGGGACTTGGGTGGGGTTAGGTATTTTTTAGTTCCCAGGGTCACCCTGGTCAGCCCCACAGGGTGGGTTTTTCTCTCTATTCTGGGGCATGTGTTTCTGTCTACCCTTTGTCCATTCACCTGTATTTGCCTTTTTAAAACTCGCTACTGTCTGCACTGCCTGTAGCTCTTGATATTGGATGTGTGTTGCTAAATGGTCTTAGCTTTATTTAGGCCCCATGTGTTAGGTTTATTTAATGTATTGGACCGGCTGGCGACATACATTCAATGTTCTGTTAATTTTTTTTTTTTTACAAGCAGTGCAGGCACGTCCTGAGAAAGCCTTGTTGCTGTCGGGACGTTAAGCAATGTACAATCAATCAATCTTTTGTATCTGAATTGTTATTCCATCACTGCCGTTTTCAACAGTTCGTCCTGACCCATGAAGATAATCATCATCCGTACTACGAAGGTCTAGCCACAGTGCATACTTGTTTGTAAGGTATTGTCTGATCCTAACATCATACAGATGTAGATCTTTGCACGCAATGTTTGCGGGTTTATCTCTAATCCTTCCACCCGCAAAATACTTTGTGATCTCATCGTAGTGTTGATAAGGTAACATTCCTGAAGCGTACACTTGATTAGGGCGGCCTTCGATTGTACAGGACAAATGTGTAATCTTAGGATTGTAGAATTTTTCTGAATCTCTTTTGTATGGACTCACCGGTTCAACAAACAACATAAGAATACCTTTCAGTGACCTGGCAGGCGTGTTCAAGTTTATGTTCCACATTGGGTCGCTTTTGTCTTTGGGTATTAAACTATGTCTAATCACCCTGTCATAATAAATTGGCAGTCTTGACTGATACTGATTTTGAATGAGTCTGGCTAGTTCAGTATGTGTAACAATTTCATATTCCAAGGAAATGTTAGAGATCTTATATGTTGCATCTGTGGCAGATGATTTTATAACTTTGGAGTAGTCATTGAAAGTTAGTTCAAAACTTAGACGGTCATTCAGTGCTCCTTGATAATAAGGCAAATGAGCTGTGAGGATTTCAAACTCAAGTGGAATGTAAAATCTGGTTCCATATGTTTCGGCCATTATAACGTCCTTGGCTACCCCAGTAGTTACCTTATCTCCAGCATTGATTCGAAGTTTACCAACATTATCAGACTGTATGCCTTGATAAATACGATCTTCTCGTTCTTCTCTTGTGAGCCAAAGATCTTTGTAACAGTAAAATACATCTGAGTCGTCAAGACTAAACACTTCCTGTCCTTCAAGTTTTACTTTAATAGTTCTAACAATTGCTCTGCCAAGATTGTCAACCAGTGTTCTGTTTACATCTGCGTCTGATGATAGTTCAATATTAAATGCAAGGCGTGCAGTGCCAGGAACAATAACGTCACTGGGACCTAGGTTTGGAAACTTGACTGTAAGTGTTTGATTCTGGTCTATGGTACTTGGATTGTTCATGATGACGATTGATTGTCTTATGCCCTTAACACCCAGAGGCTCACGTAGTTTTCTGTATGGGTCTAACTTTGATCCGTAAGATTGTGTCATTTTTATTATGCACAATAAAAAATAATAAATTAATAAAACAATGGCCGCGGGAGGATTTAATCATGAAGATTTTGAAATGGATGACATGAATGATTTTGGTAATACAACAGATATGACAGATATGGCAGATATGACTGGTACAAGAAATATTTACAGTTTACGTCACAAACTTTTAGAAACCAAAGTGAACTCATTTTATGATCATGTTGGTGGTCGCCCAGACAACGTAGATCCTAATCAGTTTGAACTTGATGTCAAGGGTCATTTATATTTAAATACTGTTGACAAAGGAAAAGTACTATTGACTAACAAAAAAGACCCTAGTAGGTTTAGGGCTTTAAGTACAATAAAAAATGAAGGTGGTGTTGGTGCCTTGCGTCAACTGGGTATTGGTGGGTCTCCTGTCACGCCAAGACTGGCTAGTGTTCTTCACGACACGCAAACAAAGTTGCCAACAGGGCAAGAGATTGAAATGGCACCAGTAACAAGCCTACCAGAAATAGCAAACACTGTGATACAAGAAACTTCATTTACTGAAGGTCAATTAAATGATGCTATGAAAACAATAGAAGATCCACCTTTGTCAATGAGGGAGATTATGGGTTTGGATAAATCACTGCAGACGATAAGAGGTGAGATGGTAAACAATGTTGCCAAACTAGGTGAGCTTGATAAACACATAGAACGTGAAAAAGAGAAACTGGCTACCGCAGACAATGGAAATCTTGACACAGAAATAAAAGAAAGAATACAGCACAGATTAAATGATTTGCAGATAGAAAGATCAGGACGGTTAGAAGCGATTAGTATTGGGAGACAAAAACTGAAATCACAGGTCAACAGAATTAGAGAAACTATTCAGAAAATACTTCACGAAGACACTACTTTGGCTGAGAGACTTAAAACACTTTTCAGAGAACAGGGTATCACTATTGCTAGTTTAATTACAGCTCTTGGATTTATTATCAGTACTGTTGTGTTGGCTGTCTCCGGCAGTGGTGGTGGTGGACCACTGCCTCCAGCACCACCAACCCCACCGACTCCAACAGACCCAAAAGATTTACAGTCATGGGTAAAGAAACAGTTGTCTCACATTTCAGACTTGCTTAAGAAATTGGCTCTGAAAGCAATAGATGCTTTGCCTGGTATTGTAGGCACTGTTGTCAGTTGGCTGATTAGTACTGCAGCGAAAGCAGTAGGGTTTATGGCAGAGCATGTGTGGGTCTTTTTGGTTACAGTAGGAGGGTTGATGGTGGGTTATTTAATGAAACAGATAAAGAAGTAAAACCCCTAATCCTGTTAGACCTATTACCAATGCAGTTCTTTCTGACTCATGAGTGTCAGGGGTTGGTGTAGGGGTTACCGCTTGTATGAGTGCCGGTGTTGGGGCCAGGGCCGGGGTTGGGGGTTTTACCATCTGTAATGATTTTAACGGCTGTACATGTGTGGTTGTGGCCCCTAAGTTTACAGATTGATTGAGACCTAATTTTTGGTCACGACCTGCAACAATGATTTCATTATTATAATTTGTTATTGTACCCATTTGGAGTTGAAGGTCAGATGGTAACATGTATAACCCGATTCCAACTACAAAGTCAACTTTTGATCTGGCATATCTAAGTACGTCTTGATAGCGTTGTATGCTTGATGGGAGATCAACTGTTGAATTTACTGAATCTTCTAAGTTTGCGAGAAACTGTTTTTGTGCTTCAAATTTACCACTTCCATTCAAAATGTTTGATTTTGTTAGTGATTGTGCACCTAGTATACACCAGACATATGTTCTGATAGACTCATTTACGCGCTCGACTCCCGCTTGAGTAAACCCGTCAGATTTATCTAAGACAAATGTGGTCCAGGCGTTTGACTGTTTCTGTTCTATTGATCCTAACCAGACTTCAGATTTTGATGAGAATGAAGTGTAACCAGGGTAATAATCTTGAGGGTATTGTCTGTGACTCAAAGCGTAATACAATGTACCCATGCCATTGTGATCATCAAGTTTTTGTGTGAAGTCATACTTAGTGCTGATGTTAAATTCATTACAGATGCGTTCAAATGCTTTCATATCCATAGGGTTATTAAACCTGTTGAAACTGGATTCAGTGGGCAGTGGTGTATGAAGTTCTGACAGAATACGTCTAAGCTGGTAATAAGTGTGGAAACGGTAGACAGATCTAATAAGTTTGTTTGAGTGATTCAAATGGTCTGTAAATGAAACACCACAGCCTGTAGTTGAACATAGTATTGCAAAGTTGAGTTGATTTTGAAACATCTGTAGTGGACTTGAAGACCACTTTCTTGCAGTTGAGTCATCTGTTATTGGAGGGTTTAGGTAATGGTCAAACGGATTCGGTACTTTGACTTGGAATAGATCTTGTTCTGATACAGCTATGTCGAGTTGATTTAGTTGAATTATTTTCTGTTCATAAGTAGGTGCAACATTATATTTGGCATCCACATTAAATTGAAATGCGTTCGTTGTGGTAATGGTTGGTGATTTAAATTCCATCCTTTTTTATATGAGATAATAAAAATGTTTATTACCTTAACAAATCTTGACACAAGCAAACCAGTGTGGTTAACTAATGGGATTGATAATCATGATGGTAGTAAGGCTGTAGCTATCCATGAAATGTTCTACACAGTAAAATGGTTTAATATTGAAGATGATATATATAATAAAGTAATTTTTGGTGGTAAGACTGAAGCTTTACCGCCTGGTTATTATGACTTTTGTACTATAGCTGAATGGTTTCAAAGTAATTTTAAAATTAAAGCAACTTTAAATCCAGCTAACCTACTTGTTACATTAGAATCTCCGACACAAGATTGGTTAAAGATCTCAGATAGATTTGCATATTTACTTGGATTTTATATTGACGAAGATTGGTATAGATCAGATGATTTAGATGAAGCTATGTTTGGTATTATAACAATGAAGACAAAAAAACTTAAAATAACTGGAAAACGTCCTGTCAATTTGTCAGTACACAGAGTGCTAAATGTTTATTTGAAAGAACTAAACACATCTGAGAATGTTCACAATGGAAAGCCTTCAACTTTGTTGAGATGCTTACCTACTGGAACTGCTCCGTATTGTGAAAGTGTAGTTGTTAGATTTCCTAATTTGCAGTTTAAGAAATTAGGTTCTAGTTTCTTTGAGTCACTGAGTATATCTGTAACTAATCAGGATGACAAACCAGTTCTTATGCATGATTTTAGTGTTGTGTTGGAAATTAAATAATTTTATTTTTGTTTATAAAAAATGAGTGGTGGTCCAAAGTCGAGAATCATACCAGTTGCATGTCCAGTAACATTGATTGTACATTGCTTAACGTCCAGACAGCAACAAGGCTTTCTCAGGACGTGCCTGCACTGCTTGTGAAAAAAAAAAACTATACAGAAAATTGAATGTATGTCGCCAGCCGGTCAAATACGTTAAATAAACCTACAACATGGGGCCTAAATAAAGCTAAGACCATTTAGCAACACACATCCAATATCAAGAGCTACAGGCAGTGCAGACAGTTGGGAGAGTTTTAAATAGACAAATACAGGTGAATGGACCAAAGGTAGACAGAAACACATGCCCCAGAATAGAAAGGAAACCCACCCTGTGGGGCTGACCAGGGTGACCCTGGGAACTAAAAAGTACCTAACCCCACCCAAGTCCCCCAGGGCAGACCCGGGTGGGGGGATGTCCAGTAACAGAATTGAAAGATTTGGCAGACGTACAGGATTTTGAGAAGGAAGGGGAAATTGGAGAAATATATGGTTTTGAACTTGATTCAAATGGCATGTACAAGAGGAAAGTAATTGTTGACATGAAAGACGGTGAAAGACAGATTCCTAAACTTGGTCAGCTGCGTGATGTTACTGTACCTACTCCACCTGTAAATAATGTGCCTTACAACTTAATACATGTGGGTAGTAAGTGGGTTGTTTCACCTGTGCCTGTTCCACCACCCACAATTGACTGGGACATAAAGATTGAATTTATTAGTCCTTATGTATACACTGATGATGAAGGCGCCTTAGTGTTTAGGAAGGTTGTTAACTCGGGGCCGCTTATTGTAAGCCTTGTTCCAAGCTTTGCCCCAGACAACAATAGCAGAGAAAAACTGAAAGTTGAAAATTATGATTGATTGATTGATTGTACATTGCTTAACGTCCCGACAGCAACAAGGCTTTCTCAGGACGTGCCTGCACTGCTTGTGAAAAAAAAAAATAAACAGAACATTGAATGTATGTCGCCAGCCGGTCAAATACATTAAATAAACCTAACACATGGGGCCTAAATAAAGCTAAGACCATTTAGCAACACACATCCAATATCAAGAGCTACAGGCAGTGCAGACAGTAGGGAGAGTTTGAAAAAGGCAAATACAGGTGAATGGACAAAGGGTAGACAGAAATACATGCCCCAGAATAGAGAGAAAAACCCACCTTGTGGGGCTGACCAGGGTGACCCTGGGAACTAAAAAATACCTAACCCCACCCAAGTCCCCCAGGGCAGACCCAGGTGGGGGTGAAAATTATGAGAAACGGAGATATCTTCTTACAACTAGAAAGGGTAGATCAGATACTTCTGTTGTGTTTATGCCAGCAAGCTTAGTCGTGGCTAGAGAAGCGACAATAGTATTTGAAATTATCATGAAATCTGTAGCTTCTGCGAAAGAGGCAAATATTGCGCAGGGAATTAAACTTACATGGGATGAAACAGTAACAGAATCAACAAAGGTCTTTATTGCTATTACAAAAAATAATGATGTTATTAATGTTTCGAGCAGTGTTCCAGCTGTCAAGGTGGTGGTTGACAAAACAACTTTTGTTCGTCTAACTTACATAAACCTTGAACACATTGATCTTGTTGCATTTTATTATGCCAGCAAATTGTATACTTTTGAAGAGTTGCAAAATGTAATTGCTGATTAAATAAAAAAAAATATTTGTGAATAAAAAAAATGGTAAACTTCTATCCGCAACTACCGACGCTTGAGCCGACTGAAACAAATGTAATGACTAAAACAACACTTGTGCCTGATCCGCATATGCCAATTGCATCAGATAAAACATTACAGGCAGACGCATTCAGATTAAATAATATTACAGAAGCTTTGAAATATTTGGAGAGTGAGGAGGCAAAATATTCACGGTGCAAAAAGAGGTATAAGTCAGTATTTAATTCTGTTCAAAACACTTCTATGGCTATTGGTGCAGTTTCAGCTGGATGTTCTGTAGGAGGTATTGTTCTGTTCGCCACAGGAATTGGAAGTTTGGCTGGAATAGCAGTTGAGGGTGTTAGCGTTGCTACATGCCTGGCTTGCTTTGGTTTGGAGGCCTTGAACAAGAGGTTTCACACGAAATTACAGAAACATGAAGCATTGAGTACGCTTGCTGGTGCGAAGCTGAGCAGTATGAAACTTATTATCAGTAAGGCATTAAATGATAATTGTATTGATGACGAGGAATTTAAGAGAGTCCAGGATGATTTAAATAATTACAAGAAACAAAAATCTGAAATACAGAATAAAATGCGTAGTCAATCTCCCGTAAATGTTGAAGAACTGAAGGCTAGTTTTTTAGCAGAGGGAAAAAAGATAGGGGTACAGGAAACCACAGAAAAACTACACAATCTTTTAAACAAATAAAAATCAGATTTGGTAATCGTTTATTAATGTCATACACTTCACAGAAAAATGCCATGCCACTTACACCACTTGTACCTGATTATTTAACCCCATCTGCACCACCGCCAGAGTATTACTGAGAAAAAAAAGTTTTTTTATTGTCCTTGTATCTTGACAAATCTGACCGAGTAAGTTGTGACTTAAGTCAAGTTGTTGTAAGAACTTAGGGTAAGTACTTGTAAGAACTTAGGGTAAGTACTTGTAAGAACTTAGGGTAAGTAATTAATAAGTTCTTATGGCAACACACTTAAAGGTTACCTCTGCAGGTTCCTAAAAGTTAGTTGCAACTTGTTAATAAGTATTAAGTTTCACTTGGCATCACTTGATCAGGTAAATGATTAGGTATTGACAGAGACAATAGTTATAGAGAAAGGAAGTATGAGTCCCGTAAGATAATCAGATCAATAGAGCCGCATCAGTCATACTCATCACTTTTTTAAAATCAAAGGGTTGATTCAGAATTAACGGGGGTAAAATTGGGGTCAAAATTTTGATATTAAAAAATGATGTAAATTAATGACTGATGCGGCTCTATTGAATTCATTGTCTATCGGGATTCATACTTCCTTTCTCTCCTGCTATTTTTCCGATCCGAATCGGTCCCGATCGTAAGCTAAGTTCAACCAATCAGAGCGCGTCTCGCAAAGCACGTCGTTAGTTTGCAAATGGCGGAACTGACACGCCTGCTGTACTTTGTACGAGTACTTTGCACAGATAGCAGTATTAGAGTCATGGTGCAAAGATAGTTTTCTGGAAATGAATGTACAGAAAACCAAGAAACTCGTCATTGATGACAGGAAAGTTGATGATATTTTTTTACCTGTCTCAATTAATAATCAACCTGTAGAGGTAGTCACTGAATTTAAGTACCTTGGCACAGTCGTGGATACTGAGTGGGCTGTCCTTCACTGGAAACACTGATCTGATTGTGAAAAAAGCAAACCAGCGTCTGTACCTTCTTAGGAAACTGAGAAGTTTTGATGTCAGTTCCAGGGTTTTAGAATCCGTTTATAGAAGCCTGATCGAAAGCATACTGACGTTTAACATCACTGCTTGGTATGGCAATCTCAGTATGAAAAACAGGGGCAGACTGTCACGTATCGTCAGAACAGCTGAGAAGATCATTGGGGGCCTAGGACAGTACCCAGTAGATGATCTGTACCATAGAGCTGTCCGAAAGATAGCTGCTAGCATTGTCAATGATCCTAGTCACCCACTCTCTGATCAGTTTCAAATGCTACCATCAGGCAGACGTTTCAACATGCCACTTGCCAAAAGGAATGTTTTAAAGAAGTCTTTTATTTCAACTGCTGTCTCGATTTTGAACTCTCGTTTATAACGCCGCGATAAGTATGATCTACTTAACATTACATCCCATCTTGTGACAGATTGCTTGTGATAGATTGCTGCAATGATAATTTTTCATGATATGCTTTTGCAGCGTTTGTTAATGTCTTATATTGTTTCATGACGAGCCGAAAGGCAAATTTCTGTCGTGCCTGGACTCGAACAGACAATAAAGTTGTATTGTATTGTATTGTATCAGTACCACCGCCGTTGCTGATGTTTCGAACGCCTCTTCCCGAATATGATGCAAAACTGCTGATAATGCAAGCACATCATCATCACTGTCAAAACTAGCAGCCATTTTGCAGAACAGGTACGACTTTGATCTTCGGTTCAAACCGGTCGGCTAAACAAATCGGGAAATGTGTGGCAGTGCACACGTTTTTTTTAGTCCGGCCCGATCACTGATTGATTGATTGTACATTGCTTAACGTCCCGACAGCAACAAGACTTTCTCAGGACGTGCCTGCACTGCTTGTGAAAAAAAAACTAAACAGAACATTGAATGCATGTCGCTAGCCGGTCAAATACATTAAATAAACCTAACACATGGGGCCTAAATAAAGCTAAGACCATTTAGCAACACACATCCAATATCAAGAGCTACAGGCAGTGCAGACAGTAGGGAGAGTTTTAAAAAGGCAAATACAAGTGAATGGACAAAGGGTAGACAGAAACACATGCCCCAGAATAGAGAGAAAAACCCACCCTGTGGGGCTGACCAGGGTGACCCTGGGAACTAAAAAATACCTAACCCCACCCAAGTCCCCCAGGGCAGACCCGGGTGGGGCCCGGCCCGATCACCTACCGATTCGAAACTGATCGGGAATCGGCCTCAAAACCGGGCATTTGTAGCGAGGCCTTAACTGGCTTCCGTCAAGCGCCGGGCCAGGCCCGGCCATACGACGTAACCTTGTAACGGCCGAACCAGCTGCGGCGCGTGCCCACCATCAGTTTCTAATCATGTGATTCGTTTGACAGTGTTTATAACAAGCCAGGGCCTTCCTACAGGGACGCTTGTTATCATATTATGGCCTAGGCACAGGGTGAGGTATACCAACTCTATTCTATTTATAGAAGGACTGACTTTTTAGGACGGGTCGCGAATTTAATAGCATGTCCATGGTGTCAAAGGCGGGCAGGATAACAACTTGAAGTAACCAGATAAAAATCATTTTTACGTCACGAGTCTAGTTACGATAACCTCGCTGCTGAACGTACATTTGGTGCGAAGCGCCGTATGTATGTAAACAAGAGATTCTCCGACATTTCTGTACACACAAGCTTGAAACTTGGCGAAATACTTCCTTAAGTGGGTGACTAAGAGAGCCGGCCTCCGAGCATATTGTAAATGAATATCTCATTGAAGACGAACAACCGTTCAGTTATACTTATAGGAAGTCGGTTGACCCAGATTAGAGTCCGTAAATTTTTGTCATTTTTACTTGAACTTTTGCATATAGCTAGATCGGAGAAAGACATTGGCTTAGCCAGCTTTGTATCCTTTCAACTTCTTTAGTAAAAATTAATTCTTTTCTGAAAAGCCGAACACTAAAAAACCTTTACTTCTAGAGAAAGTCAGACAGTAGCGGTGACGTAAAAGCCGGAGGAAACTCCGTCACCACGAAGACACTGACAAGACTCTAATATGACGTCATTCTCTCGCGCGCGGCCGCTCTCTCTTTCTCTCACAAACATGCGCGCATCTCCAGGAGGAATAGATCATCATGCGCCCTCCAGGCGTATGAGGATCTATGCCTCTTGGAGATGTTTGGAGCGCGCGCGCATGCACGCACTACAGGTGACCCGTGAACTTAGCATATCATGTAGCTACGTAAAGTTAACCTGCTTTCACACAAATTATGGCAAGACTGAAATTGTTCCGTGAAGTTCTAGTTTTGTCACCATTTTCTCAAGCCTTTGAAGCGAAAGTGAAACTCATATCACGTAAAATATAAAATTACGTAAAAACTAAAAACTTACGTCATGACAAATGACGTTTGACAAATCAATGACACGTACGTCCTGCGCCCCTTATAGAACTCACTGACGCATTGGCAGATCTGGGAGACTTTTTCAAAAGGAGACAATTCAACATCAGAATCAGGTCAAAGACAAAAGGTAGAGACCCGTGACAGCAAGGACAGCTCTCATATGAAAGTTAGTTATTTCGCTTTAACGCCGAGCAGGCGACTAAGGCCATCTCACGGCGGTCATATAGAAGGGACTTGGTGGGTTATGGTTCATCCCATCTTGTTTATGATGTAAGGTTCCGGACAGCCCTGATCTAAGCGTTCAGACGAAAAGACTGACCTAGGACAGATTCGTGCGCGATACTAGAATTGCAGATTGGCCAGCTGATTAAACATTACGGGTACGGCAATGTTTCTAGGAGGTAGTCATTGGGGCATTAAACCCCCTGCGATTTTTAGATTTTTTTCAGTGTCGGAAAATGGAGTGACTGACTGAACGACCATTTGTTTTCATTCCTTCACTATTTTCGTAAAAGAAATCAAGAAGAAATCTTCCGACCTGGATCACACCAGACATGACTGACGTAAAAGGATTGGTTGGTTGTACATTGCTTAACGTCCCGATAGCAACAAGACTTTCTCAGGACGTGCCTGCACTGCTTGTGAAAAACAAACAAACTAAACAGAATCAGATTGAATGTATGTCGCCATCCGGTCTAATACACTAAATAAACCTAAGACCATTTAGCAACACACATCCAATATCATGAGCTATAGGAAGCGCAGACAGTAGGGAGAGTTTAAAAAAGGAAAATACAGGAGAATGGAGTTGACAGAAACACATGCCCCAGAATAGAGGGGGAACCCCACCCTGTGGCTGACCAGGGTGACTCTGGGAACTAAAAAGTAGTTAACCCCACGCAAGTCCCCCTGGGCAGACCCGGGTGGGGGACGTAAAAGGAATATACAATTATACATAATAGACTTATGACGTAATTTATAATCTATCATGACGTTGCCATCTCCAGCAGTGTGCCTGTTTCGAACACTACAAGTAACGTTGTACTTTAGAATGTTTTTGGTGATCTTTTATAGAACAAAACTGGCATCCAAGGCACGTCAGAAAGAGGGCTACAAAAAGTCCGCCATTTGTCTCTACAAGGGTTTTTGTTTGATTGATTGTACATTGCTTAACGTCCCGACAGCAACTTCACAAGGCTTTCTTAGGAGCTTGTGAAAAAATAAACAGAATATTGAATGTATGTCGCCAGCCGGTCCAATACGTTAAAAAAAACTACGCCATGGGGCCTAAATAAAGCCGAGACCATTAGCAACACACATCCAATATCAAGGGCTACAGGCAGTGCAGACAGTAGGGAGAGTTTTAAAAAGGCAAATACAGGTGAATGGACCCGAGACAGAAACACATGCCCCAGAATAGAGGGAAAAACCCATCCTGTGGGGCTGACCAGGGTGACCCTGGGAACTAAAAAATACCTAACCCCACCCAAGTCCCCCAGGGCAGACCCGGGTGGGATTGATTGATTGTACATTGCTTAACGTCCCGACAGCAACAAGGCTTTCTCAGGACATGCCTGCACTGCTTGTGAAAAAATAAAAACAAAAAAATAAACAGAACATTGAATGTATGTCGCCAGCCGGTCAAATACGTTAAATAAACCTAACACATGGGGCCTAAATAAAGCTAAGACCATTTAGCAACACACATCCAATATCAAGAGCTACAGGCAGTGCAGACAGTAGGGAGAGTTTTAAAAAGGCAAATACAGGTGAATGGACAAAGGGTAGACAGAAACACATGCCCCAGAATAGAGAGCAAAACCCACCCTGTGGGGTTGACCAGGGTGACCCTGGGAACTAAAAAATACCTAACCCCACCCAAGTCCCCCAGGGCAGACCCGGTTGGGGGTGGGGGGGGGGGTGGTTGTTGCTCGGTCATGTGGTACAGCCTGGTTTGCGCTAAAGAGATTGGTCATGTGACGTAGGGATGAAAACAAATTATATATTATAAGTTATTGGTCGCAAGGGTTTGCTACACGGACCCTTGTAGGCCTGAGGGAGGTCAAAGGAACCACTGTACCCCGAAGGCCTGAGGGGTACAATGGTTTCTTTGACCTCCCGATGGTCTACAAGGGTCCGTGCAGCAAGCCCCTGCTACCAATAACGCATTTGTTTTCGGCATTCCTTCACTATTTTCATAAAAGAAATTAAGAATACATCTTTGGACCAGGATCACGCCAGACATGACTGACGTCAAAGGAATATACATTTATACATAATAGATTTATGACGTAATTTAAAATATTTTATGACGTTGCCGTCTGAAGTACTGAGTGTGCATGTTGTTTCGAACTTATGAACGTTTTGGAGATCTTTTATAGAACAAAACTCGCATTCAAGATGCTTCACAAAGAGGGCTACAAGAAGTCCGCCATTTTTCGCTACAAGGTTTTTTTTTTTTTTTTTTTTATCATGGTCACATGGTACGGCCTTGCGCTAAAGCGACTGGTCGGTTACGTAGGGATGAAAATATATATATTATATACACACACACACACACATATATAATGACGTGGACACGACATCGACCTTTAGTATCATTAGGTTCTGCAGATCTAGATATTAATTTGGTGTCGAAAAATATAAGTTTTAGACTCTTTGGTACACACCATTTTCATAACTCGCGTATGTTGTTGTAATTTTTTTTTTTTTTTACGCCAGGTAAAGGGAAACAACCGTTTAAAAAAAAAAAAGGTCCGCTCACTGAAGCCGACAACGGTATTGCCCCTTGTCAAATCTTCAAGCAAATTATTTTTATTTTTAAAAAGTGTATGCAAAAACCCTTTCGCCGCCGATCTCGCCGTTTGGCGAGTACGTGGCTCGCCGCCGATCTCGCCTTTTGGCGAGTAACACAGTTGAGTTCACTGCACTTGATCGTGACTCTAATGTATGAGGTAGTTTTGGTCAATAATAGTGCATCATGGAACAGGGGAATCCCCTCTTACATTCGAGTGCTTTTAAAAGTTTTGAGCGAAGAAATTGCGAGTTTTTCTGACTTTTTGGGAGAGGTGCTTTTTCATGATAGCTGAAACTTCGAAAGGGCGAAGTGAGCGGCACAAGAGACTATATACGAACTTAGTTTTGCGTCGTTTGAACCTCATATCACAAACTGATGTTGGTTCGATCGAGGAGCATCCATGTGGCAACGAAGTTGACAGAGCTTTTTGGAAATTTACAAGATAGCTCTGATAACGATCCGAGTACGAGCACTCTCGCGAGCCGATTTCATGTAGAAGAGTGGTGTGTATTCTTCATTGACTATGCTTGCGAGTTGGTGTGTTATGGATTATCTGTAGAGCTCTGAACAACCAACCATGCTTTAGTTGCGAGTTGAACATTTTCTCAATATATTTCTTGACATGTTATCATGTGTTTGTTACTTTGTTAAGTGACTGCCATGTGTGTAAACTCTGTTGTGTGTGTTGAGAACACAGATTTTGTCTGTTCTTCTTGCATCAGGCCAGATATAAAACTTTTAGTGAGTCACATGAAATAAAAACAGGTGTCAGTGTACAAATTTGTTTTCTGAAATCCATTTTTTAAAAAAAAATGAAGTAATGCGGTTCAGTGGTTCAAGAGTTATAGCCTTTTAAAGATAAGGGGTGTTGCGCCACAGCGGTCTGGCAAAACAGCTGTGGCGCTGGGAATTGCAACATTTTAACACCTGTGGCGGCGAAAGGGTTAAAACCATTCAAGTAGAAGTCGAATGCAGCAGACGGACAACACTTTTATTGAAAAAACAACTAAGACTAACTTTTTAAAAATGGAAAAATAAAAAGCAGACATTACCCTGCAACCCTTAAGCATGCAGCCACTGGGACCTGCGACTGGCTGCATGCGCAAGAGAGTTCTCATTCGAGAAGAACGGTATCTGGATACGCAGCTTCACCCACGTATCCGGATGTTGTTCGTCTTGAATGAATTAACTCTTTGTGGGTAGTGTTGGTAGTGCTTTTTGTTGAGGTCAATCCCGCAGGAGTCGCTGACAAAAAGTGCTACCAACAGACAAGGGTTTAATTTTTTCTAGCTTCAGATTACTGTTACAAGAAAGCATAAAAAGTTGACAGATACATAGGATTTCTACACAGATACAGTGGACAGTCTTGAGCAAAAAGGCCAATCGAAAAAAATTTGGCAGAGGAAACAAATGTGAAGAAATCATAACATCATAAAAGAAAAGAGGCAAAGATTGGAAAAATAAATAAAGGTTTACTTCATAAATACCCTTTGCCTGCAGCCAATAGCAAAGTAAACTGTACCAGTGGCTGCATGCAGACTGATGTCAAAATTGACCAAACACCCCTTTTCAACCCCTTTCACTCTGCGTAGCAAGCAATAAGAATGCAGGAAAAGGTACTAAAGCTACAATACATTTGACTGACAATGTTAAAAATCAAAACAAGAATCACCTGTAAAAAAAATGCCAGTGCACCACATGCAAAAAAAATCTACCCCAACCAGACGTAAAGAAATGACTGCCCAACACGTAATACACACAACATGCACCAAAAAATGAAACATGTTTTAGAAAATACATGGGAATCAATCTTGTCATTCCTAAAACAAAAAGCAAGAGTTCTGCAGGCAGATGGCCGCCTTAAGGTAATATTGTCTTTTGAAATGCCAGTTTCTTTTGTAGAGTCTTTTCATAAACACATTCTGCCCCAGGACTGAAATCCCCAAATTTTGAAGTTGCCCTCTGACGGACTGTATTACAATTCTTCCGACAGATCGAGCATGACAGTTCAAGGGTGGTGCCAGAATAGCTTGTTGCCTCAGGTGCCAAGCTGTTCTGGCACCACCCTTGAACTATCATGCCACGTCTTGCTGTGGTGTGTCAAAGATGAACGAGTTAAACCCATAATCTTAGTTTATTCAATAATTTAAAAAAAAGACGCACACAGAAGAAAATGTTTTCAGCGACAATCATTATAGGAGATCGCCTTTTATTACCCCCCCCCCCCCCCCCCTTTGCCACTTTGCGTGCACTGTACGTACATTTTTTTTTCTGGAAGTTTTGATTCATTCAATGACCAAAAGCTGACACTGTCCAAAAAATACGGATACAGATTGGTCTCAGCAAGAGGCATGGATCCTCATGAGCCCCCACAGTTGCGGGGGCTCATGAGGATCTATGTCTCTTGCAGCTGGATCGTGTTTGCTTTTTCCCTTGGCAGTGATCGGGTTTAAGGCCATCTCAGGACATTAAAGGCTGTAGCCACCTAAATGATGGTCTATAATGACAGGTGATGCTCACTGCCCTTCAAGATTTCTCATCAGAGAGCACCTCCCAATGCGCAAAAGGCCATCGGACCTATGTCCCGCATACAACTGTGCACAAGCCAACAGCAGCTGATGACGGCCCAATGGCATTAGCGTAATGGGCCGTCTTTGAAGACTACTTTTTCTTGCAAAAAAAAAGTGGTTGCTCAAAATAGGTTTAGCTATACATAGTGTAAAGACCAATCTTAGCTTCCCATTTTACACATGTAGCCAAACCTTTGACATTTGCTTGGAAGCTATTAAACGAAGCTTAAAAAAACAAAAACAACCAAAGATAAAAAAAGCTCATGTTTTAAACTCTAGTCTAAATTCACATTGCTGTAGTAAAGCTAGTGGTACACAATTATTACAATCAACATGCATCAGCAGCCAATAAGCGACTAAAGATTCCGACGATTAAGATACAATGAAATTTGGCTATTTGATATGGAGTGAAAATGTGTACAAACACAGCACATCATGAAATCTCTTGATTACATTAACAAAGTTGCAAAAACATTAGCAATATCGCTGCAAAGAGAGCTAGGAACATTTGTTTTGGAATGATTATGAGATACCAAAACAAAAAGCAATATGTGTCGAAAAATAAGCAGACTGTAAATTACACGCAATGTAATAGCAAATATTGTATCAAATGTGACGGGCAACATTGCTGGCAGCAATCTCTTTGAGCACGGCTGTAAAAAAGACCACCACAAGATCATCTTTATCAAATGTTATTTAGCCTCAGGCTCTGCATAAGCACCGTTTACTGAAAGTACAAATCCAAGAAAAAGGTAACTAACGCAGTTTCTTAACCCATTTAGCCCCAACATCCTACAGCAGGAGCTTGATTGACAATGATTCAGGGGTAGTGCCAGATTAGCTTGGCGCCTGAAGGTGCAAAGCTAATCTGGCACTACCCTTGAATTATCATGGTCAATCCATCTCCTGCAACTGGTACATAGTTGTTAAGTAACACTTCCAAAATTTGGGAAATGCACCTGTGGGGCTAAAACGGTTAAATCTAAAACTGCCACGCTAACTATAGAAATGAAGTCAATTAGTTCTGAGAGTTAGCGAGTTGACCCTCCTGTGCATACATCCACCAGTACTGAGAATAGTACCTGTGAATAGAATAGGTGACTGCATGTACAAAGGGCTTAGCATGACTGTTGGAATACGTTAAACTCATTAAAAATTGACCCAATATATGTATCTTCTGAACACCTTCTCTACCACTGGACATAATTATTTACTTTCTGAAATCTGTGTACATTCAATAACCAAAATCCACAACCATCGAAGGTATGAATACAATAGGTCACTGCAAGAGACACAGATCCTCCTGACCCCCAAGAAAACTGTGGGGTCTCAGGAGAATCTGTCTCTTGCAGCTAGATGGTGTACACTATTCCTTGGCAGTTAACCCATATCATACTGAGGCTAAAAGCTTCAAATTTGTACGCTGCCATAATATGCAAGCCACAGGTAAGGATATAGACCAATGGCTTTAGTTCAAGAGTGGTGCCAGAATTCTGGCACTACCCTTGAACTATTTTAGTCAAACTTATTGCACACACTGGTGTATTCCGAATGATAAGGGTTATGATAAGGGTTAAGATGATAGTTATCAGACCAAAAAGTATGTTTCGGTTGTGGACTTGGAGCTCCATTTAACCCTGCTGCACAGGAGGTATACAATACTGATGGGCACATGCACCAGAGAGGGCTAATTAAGTACGATGTGAATACCAGTACAACCGGCTCCCACAGTAAAATCGAGATGCACTGCAATTTATTTCCAAACAAGCACCTGGATGGGTTTTTGTGTGTTTTTTTGGTTGGTCTGGCTGCTTTCGAGCACTTTCACAAAAATAAGTGAAAAACATTTGCATTTGTGCTGAACTTGTTTGAAGAGTTACAACCAGCTTCAAGTACAAATGACAATAATAGATTTGTCCAAGTTTGCCAGCTTTTGAAAAACAGATAGTTCACAATAGTAATTGTCACACAAAGAAAAACATGAAAAACAACACATCCACACAGACATCAGCCACAGTACAATTACTTTCTTGAATGCACATTCATTTGACACAGCTGGTCTTTCTAACAGCAAAAACTTTCAACTCCCTTGCACACGCAGCTACCAGTACTGCATACTGTACCGCTCGTCATATGCACAAGGTTTGCAGTAAACTGCCAACTTGTGACACACAACAGCCAATTTGAATAAAATATTTTAAAAATCATATTTCATGCTAAGGTACCAGTATGTATGATGTAGCTACTGAACGCAAGCTGTCACAAAATTAATGCTGACAGAAGGGGTATGTGTTTTTGGGTGTGACGTTATTTCAAACTGTGGCTCCGATTTTGACCAGAAAATGTTGACTGGTATTATTTGCTGAGTTATTCTTAAGCGGGTAACTCATTGAGTCATTCAAGACAAGCTACCGTGAACCTTGCATCTGTTAACCCTTTTTATCCTGATACACTACTGCTTGAAATTTGACTGTGATAGTTCAAGGGTGGTGCCAGAATAGCTTCTGGCACCACACCTTCAATTTAAAAAATTTTAAGCAGTAGTGCATTAGGATGAAAAGGGTTAATCAGATGACTGAACATACACATGCACATTTCAGTCTCCAAGTGGTTTTATGGATGGAAGTCGGTAGAAGAAAACAAAAACAACAATCTTTTTCCGTGATCAAGTCAAGCGCATCTTATGCTTATGTTCACTACTACACCAAAAAACACTGTAGTTATATTGTGATTTTTCCTGCACAAAGCATGACAAAATGAAGGCGGTCAACTGAATGTAGGTAAATTTCACATTTCAAAATAAACATGCTGTTCAGGAGTGATGAAACTCTAAAGAATTTAGGTAGCTGCCAGTCATACTACCAAATTCAAAAGTTAGTAACTGAGACAAAGTTCATCCGCCACTATAGTGCACTGTATTGTATTCTATTGTATTGTAAATATGCCAACAAACAATAATTTTAAAAAATTCAGCTGCCTGTCAAATGAAAATGTTCTTTTGAGCTCCAAATTTTGCCACCCGCTGGGCTACTGTTTATGAAGTTTCAATTCACTCGAGTCACCCCTACATTTGCATTTGAACTTGATACTGCTACAATATGTAGGTACCTGATAATACCTGCTTCTCTTCTTTTGTTGGTAGTTCTCCATACTACCACAAAGTGACAGGAATGAGCATTTAGACTTTTTCATTGTCATTTCACAACAGACTAATTTTTTACTGATGACCGAGTAATGAAAAAAATAATAGAATTGTGACTGGTTTGATGGCATTGATGGAATTAAAAACAAAATAAAGAAACGATTTTTTTTGCCTAATGAACACTGGCCCAATGCACAAAAAGCCATTAGGCCGCCGTCAGCCCGCGTTAGATTGATTGATTATACATTGCTTAACGTCCCGACAGCAACAAAACTTTCTCAGGACGTGCCTGCACTGCTTGTGAAAAAAACCCCTGAACATAACATTGAATGTATGTCGCCAGCCGGTCCAATACATTAAATAAACCTAACACATGGGGCCTAAATAAAGCTAAGACCATTTAGCAACACACATCCAATATCAAGAGCTACAGGCAGTGCAGACAGTAGGGAGAGTTTTAAAAAGGCAAATACAGGTGAATGGACAAAGGGTAGACAGAAACACATGCCCCAGAATAGAGAGGAAAACCCACCCTGTGGGGCTAACCAGGGTGACCCTGGGAACTAAAAAGTAGTTAACCCCACCCAAGTCCCCCAGGGCAGACCGGGTGGGGAGCCCGCGTTAGAGCCAACGTCGGCCTTTGCCCACTGGGGGAATGTTCATCATCTCCACTAACCCCATGTACATGAGTTTGGGCAATTCTGTTAAAGCTAAAAATTTGAAACAAAAAAACGATTCAAATTCAACAAAACAATATTCATAGGTAAAAGAAACATGAAAATAAAGTGGTACTGTTTTGCACTACAATGTATTCCAGTGTTTAATAGGACCACAATCATTTCACCGATTACCCCCCTTGTGAATTCAACCACTAGTAGTTTATTATTGGCTAGAGCTGCGTGTGTGTGTGCATGCACACACGCGTGCTTATGTGGGTGTGAGTGTGTGCAGGTAATTTTTCAATATAATGTATACCTATTGTTTTTAGAATTAACTTCATGTCTATTTTATCATTACGATTGATTGTATTAGATGTGCTGTTAAAGAAATTTTTTGGACAGGGGGACAAATTAAATTTACTTGATTTGACTAGTTTACACTACTGGTGGCTGCATTCAGAATGGGGTTACAAAAATCAAAGATCTTAAAAACAGCTGTCAGTTAGGCTCAGCAGCATAGTCTGAAATTTCAGCTTTCCATCCACATCATTTTAACCTCTTTACGCATGCATCCACCAGTGCTGTGAATAATACTGGTAGTTGTGTGGACAAGGGGCTAACAGAACAGATCACAAAGAATTCCATGCACCATAACTGGTGGCACAACAAAGCTCTTATGTTAATTTTGCCAATGCACACATTGTCAGGTCAAGGTCGGCTACCATTGGCCTGCACACAGTCGTTTGCGGGCCAAATAGCCTGCACACGACTGTGTGCAGCCCAATGGCTGCCAATGTCAGACCAATGGCCGCTGCTTATTGCGTTCTTGTTGGTTATTTAGTAAACTGTTTTGTGCTTGTCCTGCAAAAGCATGTTTCTTTCTTGCCTACTTCTTTGTGAGCAGACAGACTCTGAAAGTACAAGAGCTCTGCATCAGTGGATGAAATTACAGAAATCAGTGACAAGGCTGCTTCTGCCACACCTTACATACTCGTACACATTCTACACTCTTGCGGCCAAGGATGTGAAGACAGCTAGCAGCAGGAACCAGATGGCTGCAATGTTTCGGTTTCCAGCGCCTGTGCCACACAACTGTCGGCGCCCTGCTTCGAGGAAAGCGACAAGGTACTTGCCACCATCACACTCTGCCTCATGTTCCTTCGTGCACTCCACCAGAGCATCACGCATACTGTAGTAACAGACACACACAAAATCATCCAAATTCTCTCTGGAAGGACAGGCACACAACAGTTTATTGCATTGTTTTCTGCGTGCCCTTGCTTAGCCCTTTTCATTCTGACACACCCATTGCATGAAATACATTTTGCTGAAAATTCAAGGGTGGTGCCAGAATAGCTTGGCACGACCCTTAATCTATCATCCTTAAACTATCAGTCAAATATATCTCAAGCAATCGGTTTATCAGGATGAAAAGGTTCTACAGATGCACCCCCAAAGCAGGGGAAGTCATTAAAAAGTCTGCACAAATCCACCAAGAACTGAAGAAGGTGATTTCGAAGACGGGGCACCGAGAAGGATGTGGACAAATGCTGACAACAGCTGGGTTTGCAGTTCAAGAGGGGAGTCAAATGCTCTACCATCTGACTCTGAGCTCCCCAAAAGACTTCTTAGCATTGTTGCTGCCAGGATATTAAGCAGAGTACACATACAACCAACCAACCAACCCACCCTAGATCTGAATGAATAAAAGCTGTAATGTGCCTATAAACAGCCAATGGGTAAAGCCAAACAACGCAATATCGAAATCCCCAGTTTCAGGGGTTTTCATCTTAATACAAAACAATTCTGGACACAGATTGACCATGATACAAGGTCAGTACCAGAACAGCTTGGCACCCAGAGGTGCCAAGCTGTTCTGGCACTACCCTTTTGCTATCATGGTCGATAGTATCTTCTAGTGTTGTTTTAGGGAAAAATGGGTTAGGTGAACTAACCTGCACTGCTCTTCTCCTGTGACAGTTTTGGCTGTGTAACATGTCTCCGCCTTAGCTTCTATGTCATCAATGCACGAAATGTTGATGTCTGAGGCAATAATAAAAAAACCCGGATGTCAACATACAGTACCTGTACACAAAACATTGCTTGTAACCGGCTGGACATGATGAATTCAGATAAAACAAGACTTAAACAGAGGTCCTAACTACGCTCTTTTACTTAAATTTGCAAACTAACAAATTGGGTTCCCTGGCTATACCGTCTGGCAGTCAGTAGAGCTTTTTGTCAAGGTGATTCTGCAGGAATCACTCTGAAAGGAGAGTGATTTGACGGCCAAAGGGTCAAAGGTGATTTTCCACTTGAATGCAAATTTTATGAATGAATGAATTTTATTTAAAGCCTCTTCACATCTTAGTGATTTTAGACAAATACCCCCCCCCCCCCCACCCCCCAAAAAAAAAAAAAAAACCCACCAAACAACAAATAAACAAACAACCCTCTGTAAATGCAAATAATCTGAACTATACATGCATTACAAGTTTACCTATAATTAACAATAGTAGTTGTTATACTGGCATGTAAAATACATTGTATACTAAGTACACCTGCATGCTCTTCTGAAAGCATGTCGATGTGTGTCTGTGGGTGTATGAGAGAGGAGAGAATTACGTCATATCTAGAGTAGTGCTCTGCTTGGTGACGGAGATGCTTCTATTACGTCACCACTACTGTCCGACTTTCTGTTTTACAGTTTTATTTTTTTTTCTGAAAAGAATTCATTTTTACTGAGGAAGGTGAACGGGTACAGCTTTCTCCAAACTAGCTATATTGAAAAGTAAATATGACAAAAATTACGAACTCTAATCTGGGTCAATCGACTTTTATAAATGGTCTTTTATGTCTTCAATGGGACATCCAATTGCAATATGTGCAGAGGCTCTCTTAGCCACCCTTTGTATAAAGTTTTGCAGCTCGTATGTAAAGAAATATTGGAGATTCTCATGTTTACATACATGCGCGCACACACACATGCTTCACACCAAATGTACATTTAGCAGCGAGGTCAGCGTAACTAGACATGATGTAATTTTAATCTTGTTACTTCAGTTGTCAGAGGTTTAGGCCTGTCCGCCTTTGACATCATGGACATGCTATTGAATTCACCCCACTGCGACCCATCCTAAAAAGTCCCTTCCATAAATCTCTTGGCTTGACTTCGCGAACGAAGATTTTATAGGAGTTGCCCACGACGTCTGCAGGCTTGTTCGTGGCTGCGGAGGCCAATCCGAGACAGGCAGGTTCGACCGCAGTGGCTGCAGGGGAAGGTATGGCCGGGGTTCTGAGCTGCGGCATCTCTGTTTTTTCTCCTGAGCCACTTGTCCTTAAGGCTAGCTCTGCGAGAGTCCTCAAAGGAGACAGCTGCCTTGTAAATGGTGGAGCGCCAGGTGTCACGGTCCGCAGCAAGCGAAGACCACTGGTGGTGGTCGATTTGGCAGGCACTAAGTGACTTCTTGAGACAGTCTTTGTTTGTATCTCTTCTTTGGTGCCCCTCTGTCACGGTGTCCAGTAGCAAGCTCGCCGAACAGGGTGATCTTTGGTAGGCGATGTTCCTCCATCCTGGAGACATGCCCCGCCCAGCGGAGCTGTGTCCGCAGCAGCAAAGCCTCGATGCTCACAGTTTCAGCCTGTTCAAGGACCTCGACATTGGTGACATAGTCACTCCAGTGAATGCCCAGGATGGTACGCAGGCAGCGCTGGTGGAAGCGTTCGAGGAGTCGTAGTTGGCTGCGGTAGAGGGCCCAGGACTCGGAACCATACAGCAGGGTGGTGAGGACCACAGCTCTGTACACGCTGATCTTGGTGCCTGTTTTCAGCTGTTGATTGTGCCACACCCGCTTGAAAAGTCGCCCGAAAGCGCTGTTCGCTTTTGCCAGCCTGCTGTCAAGCTCCTTGTCCAGATTGGCGTCTGACGTGATAATGCAGCCAAGGTAAGTAAACTGGTGCACTGACTTTAGTTCAGACTCGCCAATGGTGATGTGAGGAGGGCGATACACTGTCTTGGGTGCCGGCTGATGGAGGACCTCTGTCTTTTTCAGACTGACCTCGAGTCCAAAGAGCTGGGCAGCATCTGCGAAGCAAGACGTGATGCGCTGCAGGGCTCTCTCTGTGTGTGCAACGAGGGCAGCATCATCAGCAAAAAGCAGCTCACGAATCAGTTGGTCTAGGGTTTTCGTGTGGGCCTGCAGTCGTCTGAGGTTGAACAGGCTGCCATCGAGACGATACCTGATCATCATCGAGGTCCACTGTGGCCTGCTTCAACATCATGCTAAAAAAGATGGTGAAGAGGGTCGGTGCCAGCACGCAGCCCTGCTTTACGCCGTTGAGAATAGGGAATGGTTCTGAGAGGTCATTGTTGAGTCTGACCTGGCCTTGTTGGTCCTCGTGTAGCTGGACAATCATGTTGAGGAACTTTGGGGGACAGCCAAGTCGCTCCAGGATCTGCCACATGCCTTGCCTGCTCACAGTGTCGAACGCTTTTGTTAGGTCGACAAATGTTACGTACAGCCCTTTGTTCTGCTCGCGGCACTTCTCCTGTAGCTGTCTCAGCACAAAGACCATATCGGTGGTGCTCCTGTTTGCTCTGAAGCCACACTGGCCCTCTGGGAGTTGGTCTTCAGCGATGGCAGGTACCAGCCGATTCAGGAGCAGCCTTGCAAGGATTTTCCCAGCAATGGACAGCAGGGTAATTCCCCGATAGTTGGAACAGTCAAGACTTCTCGCCTTTGTTCTTGTACAGGGTGATAACGACTGCATCACGGAGATCTTTTGGTAGTGTTCCTTCCTCCCAGCAGCAGAGAAAGAGGTCATGGAGCTTGTTGTGCAGTGCTGTGCCTCCATGTTTCCAGATCTCTGGCGGTATTCCATCAATGCCTGCTGCTTTGCCACTCTTGAGCTGGTGGATGGCTGTGAGGGTCTCTTCAGCGGTGGGCGGTTCGTCCAATTCAACCTTTACTGGGAGGTGTGGGATTTGTAGGACGACTGCTTCTTGAACAGTGCGCTCAGTGCTGAAGAGGCTCTGAAAGTATTCCGACCAACGGTTCAAGATGGAGGTATTATCTGTGAGGAGTGCCTGGCCATTCGCGCTTCGCAGGGGACTTTGTACCAGGTGCCTGGGGCCATACACTGCTTTCAGTGCTTCGTAGAAGCCCCTGTAGTCACCATTGTCAGCACAAAGCTGGGTCCTCTGTGCAAGTCTGGTCCACCACTCATTCTGGAGATCTCTGAGCTTGCGCTGGAGACTGCTGCAGACGAGGCGGAAGGCAGACTTCTTCACAGGGCAGGAAGGCTGGGCTTGGTGGGCCTGATGGGCGGCTCTTTTTTTTTGCTAGGTGTTCCTGGATCTCTACATCGTTTTCGTCAAACCAGTCTTTGTTCCTCTTTCCAGCGAAACCCAAGACTTCTGCATAGGATTTTGCAATAGCAGTTTTCAGTTGTTCCCAAAGTGTTTCAGGGGAGGAGTCTGCTGGGTCCGCTGTGTCTTTGAGCCTGCGCTGTAAATCTGTCTGAAAGGCAGCTTTCACGTCGTCACGCTGAAGGCTGGCAACATCAAGCTTTTTCTTGGGGGGTCCCCATTTCTTGGGTTTTGGCTTGAAGTGGAGCCTGAGTTTGCAGCGGACAAGGCGGTGGTCAGTGTGGCACTCTGCGCTGGGCATCACTGCGGTCCCTCTGACGCACTAGGACATAGTCGATAAGGTGCCAGTGTTTGGAGCGAGGATGCATCCAGGTGGTCTTTCGACTGTCCTTTTGCTGAAAAGTAGTGTCACCAACACTCACCATAAATAAAAGGGACTTAAAAACACACGCGTCTTTGCTTCTAACAAGAAAGCCAAAGCCATTATGGCTCATATGAATGACCAATCCACATAAGTGTGTCCTTGACTTTCTGACAGGTCACTGAAATTAGTGAAATGAGCGCGTGTTCAATAGTCTAAGTAACATCAGTAAT
This sequence comes from Semisulcospira habei, assembly GCA_036245525.1. Taxonomy (NCBI): domain Eukaryota; kingdom Metazoa; phylum Mollusca; class Gastropoda; family Semisulcospiridae; genus Semisulcospira; species Semisulcospira habei. Next base: position 89,217,029 of record BTPG01000008.1, on the reverse strand, counting down.
GGTTGGCTTTTGTACCTAAGATGTGCTGAGAACTCCTCCGTAAGGTCCCTGAAACCTGCTGGTTGAGGTAGAGTCTTGATGCGCTTGGCCTGTCGAGGTGTGTCGACCATCGCCACCGCCTTCCTCTTCACAGGTGGAGAAGGTGGACAGTGTTCCGTCGGAAGAAAAGCAGCAATTAGGCGAGCCGCTTCATGCAAATCCCGACGAGTAGAAGACATCGAAGTCGCGTCCACAGCGATGCTGGAGATAGGAGAACGCCGTCCCGGTGAAGTCGGTGCGTCTTCCTCGTCGAATCCCAGCACCGACACCGAATCCTCTGGATGAAGACTAAGTGCCTCCTCGTCCTCCACCGCGCGCCGAGAAATAGAAGCAGTAGGTCCAAGTGTCGACCGGAACGAAGTCTCTGCCAGACGTCTGTAATCCTGGCCTGTGGAAGGACGATGAGGACTGCTCCGATCCCGCCGAGAAGTCGTCTCCGTCCACCGGTTGTCTCGTGAGAGATCTCCCTGCTGTCGACGAACCTGTTCCTCCCGAGGCGCGCGATGGCTGTCCAACCGGTCCGAGGATCTGCTGCGCCTGGCTGGAAACTGCGCATCCCATTGTCGCAATGATGTCCATTGGCGCAAGACGTAAAAACTGGACTTCCGATCCGATGATGAAGATCGAGAAGGCGAGACGTCCACTCGAATGCGGTCTCTGTCCTGCGTCGACTCCACACGCTGCGCCCGTTCATCCGAACGCGAAGATCAAACTCTTGGTATTTTTTGTCTTTCGGGGGTCCGCCGTCTATTTATACTTTCTCTCTCTTTACTCTCTCTACGACGGATGATAGAGCTGACCACACTGGTCCTCTCCCGAAGGAGGTTAACATCGCCAGTGGAACACCAGTGGCGCCACTCTATCTGGACCCCGGAATTTCTCTTTCTCTTACCTTACCCCGCCTCGCGCTGGGACCATATGGCGTTGAGGCGCGTCCCCTGGGTGGTGGATAGGGGGTCCCTCATGAGAGGGGTGCACCGAATGAAATAAGGTGCCGTAATTTATATGACTAAGTGCCAAAAGGTGATCTCACAAAGAGGACAACTGGGTTGAAAATCAAAGTTTGACATAAAGTACCAGAAAATGTATTTGGGTGATGTAAACTGTATTGGTAATGTGTTTGTAAAAGAAAAAGATAATATCTGAAATGGTTTTTGAGAAAATGACTGTTAAAAATTTTAAGTCTGGATATGTCGGACATCAGGTATTGCGACATAGTGCCTCTAAATTGGTGGGATAAAAAACACAAATCTGTTTCCAAACAGTTAAAATAATAAGTAGTGGTCACAATTGACCTATCCAAACAATTACTGCTCTTTGGCTTAGAATGTTCTAATCCCTGAACATGATTTGTGTTGCAATACCTGACATCTGACCATATTCAAGTTTTAAAATATCCTACAAGCAAGAAAAACACACTTTGTCGTGTTATGTATACCACTCACAGGAATACATGCACATAGAAGAGCACAATGAGAGTCATCTTTGCTGCCCAAATATATTTATTGGCAGTCAGGGCCAGAATTTGTAACGTAGGTCGAACATTAGGATTGCAGCAGATATCCCCGGGATACTTATCAGAAGCCACAAACACAAAGCCTTTCCACCAGTTTCAAGCACAATATTTAACAAACTAAACAGATATGAAGAACAAACTGCATACAACTTTCTGATGTAATATACATGATAAAACATGATGTGCTAAACAGTCTGCACCTGTAAAAATAAAACAAATATTCAAATAAATTTCATCTGTGTACAGGCTGAGTGCATTATTTTAACTCTGACCCTCAGATTCAGAAGGTCCTAACGGCTATGCAACTCGTTGTCCATAATGGCTCATTTTAACAGTGTCTTCTCCCAAAAAAATTCTACAATCCATGTGTTGAACGTCAGGATTGCAGCAACAAATGTTGCTACAGCAGCGGTCGTCGCAATAAACTTGTTATCACAAGAAATCATCTTCATTCTCAACCTACTGCCTAAAATCGGTACTGGAGTGTCAGGCGATTCAAACTCTTGAAAATGGTCCCTTACAATATTTATAAAATAAACATTTGGCTCATAATATTGTCTATAATTACAGTCGAACGTCAGAAGTGATCGAACGTCAGATTTATGAAAATGGTTGCGACAAAATGTCACGAGTTGTAGCTCTCCATTGACAGAGTGGTAACTAGCAACCAAGAGCAAGCCCAGCTACAGCAAGACCTCCAGCGCCTTGAGCAATGGGAGAAGAGCTGGGACATGCAGTTCCACCCTGACAAGTGCATAACTCTGCCAGTCACGAGGAGCAGACGTCCTCTACAGTCTGGTTACACCCTAAACGGTCACACCCTTGAGTCAGTCTCTGAGGCAAAGTACCTCGGGGTGACCCTCCACAGCAACCTTACCTGGGACGCACATGTCAGCAGCATCGCCAACAAGGCCAGTAAGACACTGGGCTTCCTGAGAAGGAATCTCAAGGTGAGCTCTACGGCCATCAAGGAGCGAGCTTACATGGCCTACGTCCGTCCTATCCTGGAATACGCAGCATCTGTTTGGGACCCTCACACCCAGAAAGGCATCGACCGGCTGGAAGCAGTTCAGAGACGCGCCGCCCGGTTTGCTACTAACCGCTATCACGACACATCGAGTGTTAGGGACATGCTAGAGTCACTGGGGTGGCTGTCACTGGAGGATCGACGTCGCACTGCACGCCTTCATATGCTGCGCAAGATCACTAGTGGCGCTGCGAACTGCCCCACCATCAATGGGAAAGTGGAACAGGCGATATCGCGCCAACGCCGCAGCCACAACAAGCAGTACAAACAAGTCTCTTGCAGGACCCAATATAGAGCCGCCTCTTTCCTGCCACGAACCATAAAGGACTGGAATGCCCTCTTGAAACAGTGAGGCGCTGGAGTCTGACTGCTGACACCTTGGTGTCGGGGGTCTCCCAATAAAGCCCTCCAGTTCCCCCCTCCTCCCCCCCCCACCCGCCATCCCCAGCATTTCCCCCCTTCACTCACATTTTCCATGGCCTGATTCATGTAGCGACATGATTTATTATTAGTCCACATTCGTACTTGACATGCATACAAAACTTTCCTCTCAAGTGCCATAATGATCAACACGTTTGATTGTGGGCGTATACGGCAAGACAAGACAGACCGGACATTTAAAACAACCATGCTGGAATGTGGCCCATAATGCATCTGTCATAACCGGACGGTCGTAGACCCCAAAAACCAAAACAACTTCGTTAAACTTGTCAAATAGTTGAACGTCAGATCTTGCGACAAAAACTGGCCGCTCACAATTTTTTTTGCCAGCTTAGAAAACTGTGACGGAAAAGTAAATTTGAAGCATATCAAATATTCAACAAAAGCGAAACAACGCAATGACGCCATTTCCGGTTTGGGTCAGCGTGCCTTTCTCTAGCACAAGTTCGCAGAAATTAAGATTCTTCTGTTGCGACAAACCTGACGTCCGACAGAGGCTACTTTCAAGAGCAATAAACAATAGCATGGCTTACCTTCAAATCTTGGAAATACATGGATTATAAGATCCCAACATTCCCTGAACATATGGGCATGGTTAGCACCAGGTTTGTTATTGTTGCTTAAACACGCGAGATAAAAAAAGACCGACGTCAAATCTTTGTCCGCTTTCCCGGGCCAATTTTTATTGGTGAATTCTGGCGTTTTACAGTATACTCACCAAACGGCTTTACATTAGGTGCATAAATTATTGCCAGTATATCTTCAATCATTCACACACACATTGCACTTGTTAAAGTCAACACGTCTTTTTAAACAGATTTTAGTTTCCCACAAAAGAGATCACTCACTTTTTGCTCACCTTTTGGCACTTAGTCATATAGAAAGTAGCATTAATATGTTCCCACGGAGGTATAGTAGGTGTTACTGGAATAGACTTGATATCTATATTGCAGTTTTCTATAGCATCTTTGACATAGTTACGTCTAGGTAAAAGATACGTGATTGTTTCCGCTCTCTTAGGGAAATCCACATCTGCGTCTAAAAAAATGTCTTCTCGTACTGAATTTTGGACGGACAGGCTTCGGACAATGTATTTTGCAGTTGCCAATTTATGTTGGTCAGATAAAGACAGAATACCTGCTTCTTTGTAGGTTTTTACAGTATTGGTATGAACTGGCACTCCAAGGGCTAATTTAACTGCTTTTCTATCAATGCTTTGCAGCTTCTGTAGAAGTGTAGCTGGGGCAGTCTGACCATATAAGTGTTGATTGAACTGAATATGTACCAAGGTGTAAAACAGTTTTAATGTCCTGACTCCATGGTTGGAGTTTATAATTTGTAACAAGTCTTTTTCTTGCCTTATTTAATATGTGTTCAATACAAATTCTCCAAAATAATTTTGATGTAAAACGTACACCTAAAAACTTTACACACTGTTGGTAGTTTAAAGGCATCCCATTTAGGGATAATTTACGTAATGTTTTTAGCACTTTCCCCATTATTGAAAAGCATTAGACATGTTTTCCCCCCAGATAGTTCATGACTTAAAAGCACTAGGCACATCAATGTTACACAAGTACATTGTCGCTGAACCGATGTAAAGCACCCGACACGCTTGCGTTATACTTGAACTGACACAATGCTCTCTCTCTCATACAGTTTGATTAGGAAGACCTTCTCTATTTTTCTTATGATGCGTGCAAGCATTTTCTGCGAAAAAGTGGGAAAATGCATGCAAGCTCATAAATCATATAGAAGAGACTTTGTGGACAGGTTTATCCCATCTTGTATTAGTCTTACGTATCTGACTGATCATTTTTTATCTTCCCTGATTCGTATTTCTGTACCAAACAATCTACAGTCTAAACTGTGACTTGGCTACATTTCTCTTCTCTTTATAATGGAGTGAATTTTAAATAGCATGCTTATGACACCCCTTACAAAGCTCACTGAGGCACTGGCAAATCTGCAAGGCTTTTTCAAAACGAGTTATTTCAACATCAGTCAGGTCAAAGACAGCAGGTAGAGACCCTTGACAGTGAGGACAGCTCTCATATATAGAAAGGACTTTGTGGGTTATGGTTCATCCCATGTTGTTTAAAAGATTATGTCCTTAGGACTAGAAGAGTTTGTGATAATAATAGGGGTATCCTGATTTCTAAAGACCCTACCTATTCGTTTTTAATGCAATGAATCAATTCAACGTTTCAGCAATAAATAAGGCTATTGTGCCTCTACAAAACAAACACCAAACAAACAAGTAAATATTCTCTTTACACCATTTGTGTGTGAATGTCAAGGTTGTCTACTGCCACCAAATCACAGGAACTGCTATTGGAGACATGCATGGGTATGCATATATACTGTACTGTGAAAACAGGTTATCTAAACAACCGTATGTCGCAGGAATTTCAAAGCTTGAACAGTCAACTCTTAGTTAAAGCTCCCAGAACTAAATGACTTCCATTCTATAGATAGAAGACATTTAGTTATGGGTGTTTAATTAGTTAGTTATTTGGGTTCAACGCCGAGCAGGCAACTAAGGCCATCTCACGGAGGGATGGGTAAAAATCTGGCCAGCCAGATTAAAAGAAAGCTCTTAAGACAAGATGTAAATATATCTTAAAAATATTTCATGCTAAAATGTCGCACAGGTCTTGAAAGAAAACGTCTACAGACTCACAAAAAGGTCAAAATAATGGAATTGTCATAGTCATAGTAAATAAGTCGCGTGATCCACGAAGGGCAGTTTACCAGGGAGCTCCAGGTCAGAACTGGTGTCAGGCAGGGGTGTCTGCTGTCCCCGTTCCTCTTCCTACTGGCCATAGACTGGGTCATGAAGATGACCACAGAGCACAGACGAAGTGGAATACAGTGGACACAGCTTAACGACCTCGATTTTGCAGACGACTTGGCATTACTGTCCCACACTCGTCAACAAATGCAGGACAAGACCACGAGGCTTGCTGACATCTCGTCCCAAGTGGGCCTCACCATTCACAAACAGAAAACAAAGACAATGAGGCTGAACACAACCAGGGAAGAACCAGTCTTGCTTGCTGGCACCCCGTTGGAGGAGGTGGAGTCCTTCACCTATCTCGGGAGCATCATAGACACAAAAGGCGGCACTGATGCAGACGTTAGAGCACGAATCGGTAAAGCCAGAGCAGCCTTTCTCCAGTTGAAAAAAGTGTGGAGTTCCAGAGAGCTGTCACAACACACCAAAGTCCGGATTTTCAACTCCAACGTAAAAGCAGTTCTCCTATATGGAGCAGAGACTTGGAGATTGACAAAAACCACAGTCAACAGAGTACAGATCTTCATAAACAGTTGCCTTAGAAGAATTTTGAAAATCCACTGGCCAGAGAAGATCAGCAACGTCAGACTCTGGGAGAGAACAGAGCAGATAACAGCAGAGAATGAAATTGGGCGAAGAAGATGGGGATGGATTGGACACAGTCTGAGAAAGCCAGCTTCCAGTATCACTAGGCAGGCATTGTCATGGAACCCCCAGGGAAAGAGGAAAAGAGGTAGGCCGAGGAACTCCTGGCGTCGAGACCTCCAAGCAGATATCAAGAGACTGGGAACCACCTGGAGTAAAATAGAAGGAGAAGCACAGGACAGGAGTCACTGGAGGCCTCTCGTCGACGGTCTATACCCGGGTAGGGGTGACAGGCGTAAGTAAGTAAGTATAGTAAATAAGAGTGCGTAACAGACGTGTGCCCGATGTGGAGCCAAGCAAGGACAGTCTTGTCATGGCTGTCGCAGCGGTAAGGTGAACTGTCGGACACCTTAGGAAGAGCTTCATGCAGCTTGTTCGCTTCCTCTTTGTCCCACTCGGACTACTACTCATGGGCTATGTACGCACTAATCACAGGTTTAAAATCACTGTAAACAGTCTGTGTGTCAGGGACAAGGTCGGTGTGGCATCGTTGGCAGCAGAATCTGAAATCCTGTTGCCTTCAATGCCCACATGCCCTGGGACCCAAATAAAAATGATGTCATAATATTCCTTCATCTAGTCTGTGTAGAGCTCTCTAATCTGCACCAGCAGTGAGTGGTCTGTCCCTGTGCCCTGAAGGGCCTGCAGGGCAGAAGAGAGACAGAATCAAGAAGTTCCTTTCCCTAGACCGATAAGCATGCCGGAGTGCCAGCAAAACCGCATGCAGTTCTGCAATAAATACAGATGAATGGTCTGGGAGGCGGTGCTTAAATGGGCGTCTAGGATGGCGAGAGGACACTGCGGCCGCAGCAACTCTCCCATCCTCAGACTTTGACCCATCCGTATAGATACGACAATAGCCAGGAAAACTTGAAAGGAGTTCATTGGGGCTTTGTTGGTATATGGCTGGTGGGGTAGAGTCCTGCTTGTGGGCGGTCAAGTCCAGTGAGAGGTCAGGAACTGGTAATAGCCAGGGTGGAGTGATGTGTTGCAGAGATTCCGAAACTGTCCAGGTCCACTCCGGCCGCCTGCAGATGAGGTCAGACACGGAAGGAAAGTGGACGGACAGCTCCCGGATGGGCATCATAAATCTCTGCAAATGGCGGTTTAAAAACACAATCATAGGCAGGATTGTCTGGATAGGCCTTCAGTTTCAGAACGTAGCTGAGCATGAGGCGGATGCGGCGGAACTTGAGAGAAGGCTCACCTGCCCCGGCATACAGACTAGGAACTGGAGACGTCCTGAAGGCCCCCAGACATATCCGCAGACCTTGATCATGAACTGTGTTCAGACACTGTAGAACAGACTTGGAAGCCGAACCACATACCACAGAGCCATAATCCAGTTTGGACCGAACAAGGGCCCGGTACAGTCGAAGTGCGGTCTGGACCCCAGTCAGTACGACCGACGACACGAAGAACGTTGAAGGCCTTCTGACAAGAGGTTCGAAGGTAATTTATATTGTTGCGGAAGGTCAGTCTTTTGTCAAAGATGACCCCCAGAAACTTTGCCTTCTCGGCCACCTTAACTGGCACTCCAGCAATGCTCAGACTAGGCTCTGGAAAACAAATTCGTCTGGTTAGTAAAATGCACACAGACTGTCTTGGAGGGCGAGAACTTGAATCCGTTGAGACACCCACCCCTGGATGCGATCAACGAACAGTTGCAAGCGCCTCTCAAGGGACGCAAGTCCTCGACCTCGTGCGCACAAAGTAAAGTCGTCCACAAACAAAGAGCATTCAGAATCCTCCTGATGGCCTGTACAATGTTATTAATTTTAATACTAAATAAAACAGAAGATAGAATGTTGCCCTGCGGGACACCCATCTCCTGTCCAAAGGAGTCGGAGAGGGTGGAACCCACACGGACATGGAACGACCTGTTAGACAAAAAAAACCCCATACTTCCAGGTAGTGTCATATGCCTTCTCAAGATCGAAGAAAATTGCATAGACATGCTGCTTGTTGACAAAAGCATCTTGGATAAACGACTCAAAGCGGACTAGATGGTCAGTTGTACTATGGAAGCGCTGGAAACCGCACTGGAGGTCTGTGATGAGACCCTGTGACTCAAGATGTCACACCAGGCGGGCGCTGACCAGGCGTTCCATAAAAAAAACATGACGTCAAAGCGATTGGCCGGTAGTTGCCTGGGTCGGAAGGATCCCTACCCGGCTTGGGGATTGGGCACACCACAGCCTGGCGCCAAGATGGTGGAAAATGGCCAGTTATCCAGATATGTTTAAAGGCCTTGAGAAGCACAAGGAAGGAGATGCGTTAGGAGTTGGTAGTGGATAGTATCTAGGCCAGCAGCTGAGTCATTACATTTCTGCAGGGCTTGTTGCAGTTCTGATAATGTAAAAGGGTTATAGTCTTCTGAGTTATCCGATTTAAAATCACAAATACGCGACTTTCGCTTCTCCTTCTCTCTCACGAAGAAGGGTGAATAATGCTCTGTGGAAGAATTATGGGCAATGGTGGAGGCAAGCAAATTGGCCACAGTTGTTTTATCTGTGACCAAGGTGGCACCATCTCTAAGATGGCCGACAGAAGATGAGCCACCCCTGCCCTTAATTCTTCGAACAGCCTTCCAGACTTTCTGGGACGGAGTCCTAGAAGTTAATGATGAGACAAAACGTCTCCAGGAAGCATGGTGTTCACGTTTAAAAATGTAATGGGCCTTCGCCCTCTGTCTTTTAAAGGTTAAAACATTCACTTGCGACGGATTACGAAAAGCACGTCGCTAAGCACATTTGCGCGATTTTTTAGCCTTGCGGCACTCTTCGTTACACCATGGTACTCTCGGCTTCCAAGGGACATTTGTGGAAGTTTTAGGGATGGTTTCACCCGCTGCATCCAGCAAAATAGAAGTAAAACAAGAAACAGGTTCTTCAGCTGACATGACCACCCCCTCTGTAATACGAGACTGACAGAGGGAGGCGAACAGAGGCCAGTTAGCTTTCTTGAAATTCCAGTGCCCCACCCACCGGGTGATGACAGGACTACTGGGAAGTGGTCACTACCACACGTCACCGTGAACCTTCCAGTCAAAGTCCAGCATGAGAGAAGGATCACACACAGTGAGGTCTAGAACAGAACTGGATCCTGAACCTGGGTTAGAGAGTAGGTAGGGGAGCCATCGTTAAAGACACATAAAAGTTGAGAAAAAACATCTTCAAACATCTGACCTCTGCAATCATAGTGGTCACTACCCCACAGGTGAGCGTGACCGTTAAAATTTCCCATGAGAATAAAGAGCGGGAGCAGCTGATCTACTAAGTTAAAAATATCATTATTACAGACTCGCAGCGATGGTGGCAGGTAAACACTGCATATGGTTATGGTCTTCCTGAAGGTAACCTGAGCTGTGCCAGGTTGAAGACAGGTGTCTATGCTAATGGGGCTACATAAAATTTGGCTGCTAATGAGAAGAGCCACCCCACCCGAGCGCCTCTCCGAATCAGAACCTTTATGGATAGCGTTAAAACCATTAAAACAGACAGGGTCAGAAGTCTTCAGGTAAGTCTCCTGAAGAGATATTACTGAGGGGTTATAAGACTTGACTAAAAGATGTAATTCCTCAAAGTTAGCGCGAAAACCACAACAATTCCACTGAAGAAGAGAGTACATGTGGGGGAGAGGAGTTTCTTCCCCCCTTGTCCTTTGCTTTGGAAGGAGTCGAGGAAACAGAGGGGGGCCGGCTCCCGGGCCTCCTCTGGTTCTTCGGAGATGAGGAGAGTGGAGCCACCGCAACACCAGCTACGACAACTTCCACTCCCTCCATCTGCTCCTCGAATGCAGCATATTTGTTTTGAAGGGGGACATCAGTGTCTCCCTTCTGGGCCCATGCGCACAGCGGTCCCGTAGCTTTCTTAAGACTTCTGGCTCTGGGCAGCGTTCCTGCCGCTAGAGTTAGCAGCCTTAGAAGGCTGAGCAGAGCCAGAAGCCTTTGTAGTAAGACTGACAGGCTTGGGTGGGGGCTAAGGCTTAGGGGCAGCAGTGCTACTGGACCGGTAGTGTTCGCCCTCTGCGTTCCCTGGCTCCTCGTCACCACTGGAGGAGGGTTACTCTCCAGGAGCGAGAGGAGCCGAGGCTCCACCCCCAACCAAGAGGTTGGCGTTTGACAAGAGAAGTCTTTGGTGGGGCGCTTGCCTGCCACCGCAGCACTGAATGTATACACAGAAGTGTTACTCAAGTTTGTGGCAGCCTCAGCTGCACCAGGGCCATCAAACAGTTTTTTGGTGTCTGCAAAGGACAGGCCCTTCTCCACACACACCTGCTGAATCCTGCACTCGGATATCCAATGAGGGCACTTCTTGTCCGAAGCCATATACGCCCCCTGGCAATTCACACACAGGGGGGTGGCTGTGCAGGACTCGGCAGAGTGTCCGGGCTCAGTGCAATAGGCGCATGAAGCCTCTGCCTGGCAGCATGTCTTCTGCCCATGGCCATATTTTTGGCACTTACACTTTTACAGCACCGGAGGGGGAGAGGGACATACTTCTTCACTTTGAGGGAGTAGTAACTTCCCCAGATGGTAGTAGGAGGGGTGGGGGTGCCAAACGTCAGGATGATGGTACAGGTAGGGAGACGGATCTCCCTACCACCTTGTTTGGAAATGAATTGATTGATTGATTGTACATTGCTTAACGTCCCGACAGCAACAAGGCTTTCTCAGGACGTGCCTGCACTGCTTGTGAAAAAAAATAAACAGAACATTGAATGTATGTCGCCAGCCGGTCAAATACATTAAATAAACCTAACACATGGGGCCTAAATAAAGCTAAGACCATTTAGCAACACACATCCAATATCAAGAGCTACAGGCAGTGCAGACAGTAGGGAGAGTTTTTAAAAGGTAAATACAGGTGAATGGACAAAGGGTAGACAGAAACACATGCCCCAGAACAGAGAGAAAAACCCACCCTGTGGGGCTGACCAGGGTGACCCTGGGAACTAAAAAATACCTAACCCCACCCAAGTCCCCCAGGGCAGACCCGGGTGGGGTAGTTTGGAAATGAAGTGCCTGACGTAGGTCACCCCCTGCGACTTAAGGTTCCGTACAAGTTCATCTTCCGACAGTTCTGCCAATGCTTAATCTTTAATCAATTCATCGTTTTGTGGGGTGTAACCTCCAGGCATCAGAACTGTTCACCCCAAAAAAAAAATCGGAAAACGGCGATTTTGAAGAATTGTAGAGTTATTTAAAGCCATTTTCAAGTCAAAAGTGTTTTAAACAGGGGCCAGGAAAATCGGAAAATCGCCGAAAATCGGACAGTTCTGATTCCTGGCCTCAGTAGCCTGTTGGAGTGTGCCCGGGTACGGCACTCTACCAGCAAGTCACCAGACCTGAGGCACTGGGCCTCAGGCCTGCCAACACGGCTCCTGAGGGTATCCCCTACCAGGAAAGGGTGCAGTTTGGAAACAGGCTTCTCTTTAACTTTGCTGTGGATAATGAGAAAGCGAGGCCAGGCGGCCGACGCGTCGCTTCCTCAGTCGGAGTTGCTATCATTCTCAAGGTCAATGTCAGTGGCTATGCGCTGCTTTGGTGCCAGTTTTGGTTTTCTTGTATTTTCCATACTATAGTATGATAGATATTCATCCCCCGGGGGTCCCCGCCTGCCACCGAGCCCAAAAAGGGAAAGTGCATTTGTCGGCAGGTCTCCAGCTGATGCACGATGGAAACTGCCCGAAAAGATATATACTCAGGGGAGTTATGGGTGTTTAAGAGCTAATAATGTAAGTGTGATGTTTATTAAGACATTGCATTTGAAGACCCTTCCTTTAGATGAAGAGCATCCAGGCAGGTATCGAGTGCCTCATATATAGCAGAAAACGCCGACAGGAAATGTACTAACAGGTAAAAAAGGATCAGATATAATTAAGAAAAACAGGATATAGTGCACACTTTTAAGATGCACTGCCCTCAGTTTTTTCTTTTCTTCATGTAAATGACTTTTCTTATGACAAACTTCTTAATTCGTTTATGCTTACATCCTGAAGATAAAACTGTCAATTTTTTTTTTTGGTACTTGTAATTGAGTGATAAACATGTATTTTAAACAGAAGGAGAGAAGACTGAATGCGTGGGTGGGGGGCGGTTTCCAGTGGCAGCCACAGTGTATGACTAGGCTGAGGGGAATTTCCTGGGGTGGAATGCTATGATAAGAGAGACAATGACAATGACAATGAATCTTTATTTTCCAAGGATAAAAAGATTTAGGTCTGAAGACCTTTCTTCCATCTTGTCCTTGCTAAACTACTTACACAAATACTCACGCGGCCGCACGCACTGACACACCATAAGCGCCCAACAAGGCGAGTCATACTGGCTGCCCCCCTCGATCAGCTTCCGCTCGAAGGCGACAGCAGGGATACAGCCAGTGTGTACATATGGCGATCATATACAAAAACATCATAAACACATTTAATACACATAATGAGATATACATGCGCTACCAACTAACAAGTGTACCATAAAATTAAAAAAAAAAAAAAAAACCCAAAACAAACAACAAAAAAAAACAACAACAACAAAAAAAAAAAAACCCACTCAGATAATCAGATAGACAAATTCAAAATACCACGTCATTCTAAAAACAAAAGCAGCTTACGCTTGCATTTGTAGCAAATGCTGATGAAGCCTTGTCTTGAAAGCATTTATGGTCGTGATAGATTTTATTTCTTTTGGAAGTAAATTCCATTCTTTGGCTGCTGAATATGACAAGGCCGATTTTAAAATGTCAAGGCGGGGCCTAGGCACTACCAGGTCGTTCCTCAGTGTCGGGTACGGAGTGTGGGGAGCCTTAAAGAGAGCAGCGAGATATCCAGGTGATTTTGAAAGTGTGATCTTACGCATAAATACACATTTATTGAATAAAAAGTGCTTACGAAGGGGCAACATATTTAATTTTGTTAGTTTATCGTCGGTAGTCAAAGGGGTGTGGGAATCTTTTAGGATAAGCTTTGCCGCACGTCTATGAAGTGAATTTATTCTTTTTAAAGAAATATCGCTGCATCCATCCCATACTGTCGATGCGTAATCTAGATGGGATTTTATGTGTGCGTTATAAAACAACTGTTTGGTTGAAACGTCGGTGAATAGAACTAGTCTAGATAACAAATATAGATTTTTTGACAAAACCTTACAAATAGAATTAGTATGCGAATGCCAACTGAGCTGGTCGTCTACAGTGACACCAAGCAAACGATGTTCTCTAACTTGCGCTATTGGTTGCTGTTCAAGGGAAAGAGTGGCGGCGGGCTCAGCTGATGCTTTTGCCTTGTTGTCACAAGCATACATTCCGTCTTTGATGGATTTGGAATCATGGAATTAGTCTGGCACCAACCAAAGACTTCATTTATTGTTTGCTGGAGTGAACTAGTGATTGTGGGCACGTCTGGCGCAGACACATCCAAAGTTGCATCATCTGCAAATAAGCTACAGGTAACATCAGGCTGTGAGATATGTAAAGGTAAGTCATTTATGTAAAGTGTGAACAATAAAGGCCCGAGAATAGATCCCTGGGGCACGCCATGCATAATCAGCCCCTCAGAAGATGATTTGCCATTTACGCTGACATACTGTCGTCGGCCTTCAAGATAGGATTTTAAAAAGGATACAGCTCGGTCACTTACGCGGTAGACTGAGAGTTTTTCGGTAAGGAGGGTATGGTTAACTAAATCGAAGGCTTTGGTAAAGTCTAAAAAGACCACTCCTGTCAACAGTCCTTTATTTATTGATGTGAGCCAACGATCCGTTAAATGTGAGAGAGCTGTTTGACAAGAGTGCCGCGGGCGAAATCCTGACTGTAAGGGATGAATAAGGTCGTGTGTGTCAAGAAAGTGTTGCAAGTGTTTGTGTATGTGCTTTTCTATGGGTTTTGAAAGTGAAGACAAGATAGAAATTGGCCTGAATTTATTGGGATCTGTAAGATCTTTGTTCTTAGGAAGCGGAATAACTTTGGCTTTTTTCAGATCAGAGGGGAATTCGCCACGCTCGATACAATGGTTGTAGATGTACGTTAAAGATTCTACTATGAAAGGTAGTGATAGTTTTAACACAGCAGTACTAATTTCATCTAATTTCATCATGTCCTGAAGTGCGCTTACTTTTGAGACATTCAATTGCTTTACCGACATCATGCACTGTCATGCAAGGTATGTGGAAAGATGAACGAGAAGAAAGTTTGCCATCACAATATTTGACAGAGATTTGAGAGAGAGAGAGAGAGAACGAACGAACAAAACTTTATTTTCCAAGGATTGAGATATTAGGCGCGCAGGCCTTTCTTACAATCTGTCCTTGCTAAGCTAAGGAACACCAACCAAACAACTAAAACTAACTAATAATAAACGTCACACACACGCATACAGACATGCATATACATGTACTTGTGCGCATGCGCACTTTTGTAAATGCACATACACACGTACGTGCGCACATAATTATCTAACAAGTAAGTAGGTATGATATTTTGTGTACTATTAAAAACAAGTTAGAAAACAGAACAAGCAATTTGGAGGCTAGATGGAAAAGAAAAAAAAAAAAAGCAAAAGAGAGAGAGATTGATTGATTGTACATTGCTTAACGTCCCGACAGCAACAAGGCTTTCTCAGGACGTGCCTGCACTGCTTGTGAATAAAAAAAACTAAACAGAACATTGAATGTATGTCGCCAGCCGGTCAAATACGTTAAATAAACCTAACAAATGGGGCCTAAATAAAGCTAAGACCATTTAGCAACACACATCCAATATCAAGAGCTACAGGCAGTGCAGACAGTAGGGAGAGTTTTAAAAAGACAAATACAGGTGAATGGACCTCGTGTAGACAGAAACACATGCCCCAGAATAGAGAAAAAAACTCACCCTGTGGGGCTGACCAGGGTGACCCTGGGAACTAAAAAGTACCTAACCCCACCCAAGTCCCCCAGGGCAGACCCGGGTGGGGGCAAAAGAGAGAGAGAGAGAGAGGAAAAGTCTGGAAGGAGCGAGAATGCATAGGCAATGATGAGAGACTGGGTGGGAGGAGAGAGTGGGGGAGGTCGCAAGCAACAGCTAGAATTTGAAATGGCTCCCAAATCTGCGAGAAAGGCCTTACTGGAAAAAAAAAAAAGTGAGATGGACCATATTTTCAGTGACTGGGGCCTCCACGAAGAGGTACAGAATGCGCTGATTAGGAAAAAGTTCATCTCCAGGCAGGCACTACTGCTAATGTCTGACGAAGACATTGACGCGCTGGTGCTGAAACGTGGGGACACAGCAGTGCTCCGTGCAGCGGTGGCAAAATTTCAGGTTGAAAACAGGGGTGGCCCACTTTGTGGCGGAGTGGTAGTGAACAACAGCGGCAGTAGAGCGTCACAGAGCCGGCAGGACGCTTTATACAGTTCACACCACAGCGGCGCTGGACTGGATGAACTGTTGCGTGACAACCTATGCGTCAGTGGCAACAGTAGCGGTGGTATTGCGACAGCAAAGGGTGGGCCCCCGTTATGTGTACAATAGAGTCTTCAGCAGCAGTGGCAGAGGAAGAAGTGGCACTTGGGGGAGGTATCACTATAAATTTGAACAGCAAACCCAAGTTGGACAAAGTCTCCCCCACCCACTGGATAGTGGCAAACAGCCATATTATGGCGGGCCTTATGGACAAACCCACACCGGGTTTCATGCCGCATGCCTACCTCAAGTACTCAGCGATGGTGGGGGAGCTGGCGGCCAGATACACCTGGCAAAGTGTCCTGCTGTTCAACGATGAGCATGGTCAGTGGCAAGTGGCTGAAGGATTCCAGTGGGGCACGGATGCCCCACACCTGTCCACGGTGGTGCTGCGCGACCGTACTGTGCAATCGGTGATGCCCGCTGGCTCATCTACTCGCAGAACAGGAGGAAGGACGGCCGGACCGCGCCCACAACACCCGATCGGCCCCTCTAGCAGGGAAGTGTGCCTGCAGTACAACAGAGGCTACTGCACCTCCGGCGCATGCTGCCATCTGGACCATGTGTGTGCCACTTGCGAAAGGTGTCACCCAGCGTGGGAACATCGTGACACGCCTGCAGCAGCGGCAGGTGGCAAACACGGGACAGCCTAGGACACAGCGCAGCAGGTTGCACAAGGCGAGGTAGGCCCCACCCATTCTAACACTTCTTATCATAGCCCGTATCCTGCACTAAATCCATACAACTGTTAACTTTTAGGTTCTGGAGCGTCCATTAGTTCAAAGCTTTTAGTGTGGCAAGATGAACTAGCTTCTGATAAAGACGAAAACTTTCTACTTGAAGGTATCGAACATGGTTTTTATATCACGGACAAACAGCAGACTGTTAGACCTGTAGAGCAGAAAAATCACACATCTGCCTTAAAAAACAAAGTAGTAGAAAAGGAGCTCATCGATCAGATAAACAAAGGTCATTATATTGTAGCATCTCAAAAACCAACCATAATTAGTGCTCTGGCAGCGATAGCAAAAGATGATGATAAAAAGAAGTACCCAACGGAGAAAGAAACACGCTTAGAAAAAACGGTACAACACAATTTATTAATATTTCGGGTAAATACCCTTTGTCAAAATAGAGACATTAGCCGCTACTTATCTTCATATATGCAGAAGGAATGTGGCAACATTCACACATATGCGCAGCACCACCGTGGACAGGTGTGGGGCATCCGTGCCCCACTGGAATCCTTCAGCCGCTTGCCACTGACCATGCTCATCGTTGAACAGCAGGACACTTTGCCAGGTGTATTTGGTAATAATGTGGGCCCTTCACACTTTTACAAACTTTCACAAGAGTTGCCACATTCCTTCTGCATATGAAGATAAGTAGCGGCTAATGTCTCTGTCTATTTTGACAAAGGGTATTTACCCGAAATATTAATAAATTGTGTTGTAACGTTTTTTCTAAGCGTGTTTCTTTCTCCGTTGGGTACTTCTTTGCATTTCACATGCTTGGCTGTCACCTTTTTGGTCTGGATTGTTTAAAAGATGACGATAGCATATGCCTGATACATGATGGCAGCAAGCCTGTAGGCCATGCAATGAACGATTACTCAGTCCCTGAGGCAATAAAATTCAAGATGCTAGCGGGTGTGTGTGGACTAGCTAAGTCCGGCTACTGGTGTGCATACCGATCTGTGTGTATCCATCCAGATAATTACTGTTAAAGGCCTAAAAATATGGATGTTTACCGGCAAACAGAACCCTACATGCCTGTTTGATAGTCGGCTACCCTTTGGTAATAATGTGGGCCCTTCGCACTTTCACAAACTCTCTCGGGCAGATCACCGATGTATCATACGGCGTGGCCTGACAGGGATAGTAGCATATATTGACGATTTCTTCATAGCAGCCAAGTCCAAAGAGGAATGCACCCGAATGATGACGACGCTCATTGCCCTTTTACGTAGATTAGGGTTCAATATTAGCTGGCCTAAGGTGGTGGGGCCTACACAAACCATTTCATTTCTAGGGATCCAGATCTGCACCTGCACAAGCACCTCGTCATTGGGCGACGACAAAGCAAACCTTGCAGTCACTAGCTGGTCCCTTAACTGGGCGTGTCAAGCTGTCAAGGGAGGCAAATTTTTTCTCAGGCGGATTCTTGATATGATTAAACCCCTTCAGCAGCAAAGGCATAAAGCGAGACTCTCTCGGGAGTTTCATGCTGGCCATGCTAGGACAATTGCTAACGAATTGGCACCGGGGCCAACCGTCTGACACCCACCTTCTGAATCATATGTCACAGCCAGCTCGTGCCTTTTGTGCTGTTTAGGTGCCGGGGTCTAGGCTGAGAACCAGCTACTGCAGGACGTGGCGGGATATCGTGCCAGTTCCTTTGCTGACAACACCAAGAAAACACATATATATCACACTCGCTTGCGCTCTTATCTCCATTTTTGTGACCAAATGAACATCCAGCTGGTACCGGTGTGTGAGAGAACAGTGGCGCAGTACGCGACCTTCTTGGCCTGGACACTTCAGCAAAGCTCCGTGGCACAATACCTCAACATTGTTTGCCTTTTGCATTTAGAATGTGGGGAACCGCACCCATACCAAGACTGGATGGTGAAAAGCACATTGTGAGGAATCTGGGCTCCCAATACAAATTCTCTGAAAAACACCTAGTCGCCGGATTTGCGGACGCGTGAGTGTGACTTTATGACAGCATTCTTCTTGACGATGCCTGCACGCGACATGTTTGCCCTGTGATCGAAATGGCGTTAGCCGTGAGGTGCGCGCGCATCGGTAACTTCTGGCCGTGTTTCGCCAACTTCCGTCATCTGCTCTCAGACTCTGGCTGCGACTCTCAGTTCACCATATTTTCATTATTTTAATTTCCCCCATGAATTTTTATTTTCATGGGTCGCAGGTCAATTGCGCAGAAATTAAAATTTGTTTTTTTTTGGCGGAAATCCGCGAAACCGCGGGCAATTGGGAGCCCTGGGAATTGAGCTAACAAAATGCTGCCCCCTAACCACAAGACGCCGATGGCCGCACAACTTCTTCTTCGGATTAAATAAAAACTTGATTTGTGCAGCTCTAGGGACTCGGGCAGCGATAGTGGTTATGTTCTTTGGACTGCTTCGGCCATCCAATCTTTTCCAAGATGGTGCAGGCTTCGATCCTAGAAAGCAACTCACTAGAGACTTTGTTGTGTGACAACAGTAGTGTCAAAATACTGGTTAGGTGGAGTAAGACAATTCAGAAACGCGAAAAAACTATAGTGATCGTGCTACCAGTCATGTGTGCCCGGTGACAGCAGTGATCAATGTTCAGAGCGCTAGACCCAGCGCCGCCTAAGGCACCGGCCTTCCCCATGCGGGGATCAGAATTCAAACGGATGCGAGAACTGACTTCTGCTGCTGAAGGGGTTTTAAATACAAGCCATAGCTTGAGGCATGGCTACCTGGGCACTGTCTTGTGGAGTGCCTGGCGAGGTGGTGAAGTGTTTGGGGGACTGAAAAAGCACTGCATACCTATCATACTTTGACCAAATACCTCAAAATATTCGATTTCTACAGAAGTGTACTTATTCAGAAAATGCCGACACCTTGAACCCTCATAGCGTTTTTCTGTGGGGTTTGGGCAGGAAAAATTTTACAATAGCAGTTTTCAGTTGTTCCCAGAGTGTTTCAGGGGAGGAGTCTGCTGGATCAACTGTGTCTTTGAGCACGCGCTGTAAATCTGTGGAAGTCTTGGGCTTTGCTAGAAAGAGGAACAAAGACTGGTTTGACGAAAACGATGTAGAGATCCAGGAACTTCTAGCAAAAAAAAAAAGAGCCGCCCACCAGGCCCACCTAGCCCAGCCTTCCTGCCCTGTGAAGAAGTCTGCCTTCCGCCTCATCTGCAGCAGTCTCCAGCTCAAGCTTAGAGAACTCCAGAACGAGTGGTGGTCCAGACTCGCACAGAGGACCCAGCTCTGCGCTGACAACGGTGACTACAGGGGCTTCTACGAAGCACTGAAAGCAGGTATGGCCCTAGGCACCTGGTACAAAGTCCCCTGCGAAGCGCTGATGGACAGGAACTCCCCACAGATAATACCTCCATCTTGAACCGCTGGTCGGAATACTTTCAGGACCTCTTCGGCGCTGAGCGCACTGTTCAAGAAACAGTCATCCTCCAAATCCCACACCTTCCACTAAAGGTTGAATTGGATGAACCGCCCTCCGCCGAAGAGACCCTCACAGCCATCCACCAGCCCAAGAGTGGCAAAGCAGCAGGCATTGACGGAATCCCGCCAGAGATATGGAAACATGGAGGCCCAGCATTGCACAACAAGCTCCACGACCTCTTTCTCTGCTGCTGGAAAAAAGGAACACTACCAAAGGATCTCCGTGATGCAGTCATCATCACCCTGTACAAGAACAAAGGAGAGAAGTCTGCCTGCTCTAATTATCGTGGAATTACCCTGCTGTTCATTGCCGGGAAAATTCTCGCAAGGTTGCTCCTGAATCGGCTGGTACCTGCCAGCGCTAAAGACCACCTCCCAGAGGGCCAGTGTGGCTTCAGAGCCAACAGGAGTACCACCGACATGGTCTTTGTGCTGAGACAGCTTCAGGAGAAGTGCCGTGAGCAGAACAAAGGGCTGTACGTGACATTTATCGACCTAACAAAAGCGCTTGACACTGTGAGCAGGCAAGGTATGTGGCAGATCCTCGAGCGACTAGGCTGTCCCCCAAAGTTCCTCAACATGATCGTCCAGCTCCACGAGGACCAGCAAGGCCAGGTCAGACTAAACAGTGACCCTCAGAACCATTCCCCATTTGCAACGGCGTGAAGCAAGGCTGTGTGCTGGCACCGACCCTCTTCACCATCTTCTTCAGCATGATGTTGAAGCAGGCCACAGTGGACCTCGACGATGACGACGCAGTGTACATCAGGTATCGTCTCGATGGCAGCCTGTTCAACCTCAGACGACTGCAGGCCCACACGAAAACCCCAGACCAACTGATTCGTGAGCTGCTCTTTGCTGATGACGCTGCCCTCGTTGCACACACAGAGAGAGCCTCGCAGCGCATTACGTCCTGCTTCACAGATGCCGCCCAGCTCTTTGGACTTGAGGTCAGTCTGAAAAAGACAGAGGTCCTTCATCAGCCAGCACCCAAGGAAGAGCATCGCCCTCCCCACATCACCATCGGCGAGTCCGAACTGAAGTCTGTACACCAGTTTACCTACCTCGGCTGCATCATCACATCACACCAAGCTGGACAACAGGCTGGCAAAAGCGAACAGTGCTTTCGGGCGACTATTCAAGCGGGTGTGGCACAATCAACAGCTGAAAAAAGGCACCAAGATCAGCGTATACAGAGCTGTCGTCCTCACCACCCTGCTGTACGGTTCCGAGTCCTGGGCCCTCTACTGCAGCCAACTACGACTCCTCGAACGCTTTCACCAGCGCTGCCTGCGTACCATCCTGGGCATTCACTGGAGTGACTATGTCACCAACGTCGACGTCCTTGAACAGGCGGAAACTTTGAGCATCGAGGCTTTGCTGCTGCGGACACAGCTTTGCTGGGTGGGGCACGTCTCCAGGATGGAGGATCATCGCCTACCCAAGATCACTCTGTTCGGCGAGCTCGCCACTGGACACTGAGACAGAGGGGCACCAAAAAAGAGATACAAAGACGGTCTCAAGAAGTCACTTAGTGCCTGCCAAATCGACCACCGCCAGTGGTCTTCGCTTGCTGTGGACCGTGACACCTGGCGCTCCACCATTCACAAGGCAGCCGTCTTATTTGAGGACTCTCACAGAGCTAACCTCAAGGACAAGCGGCTCAGGAGAAAAAAAAACAGAGTTGTCTAACTCAGAACCCTGACCAGACCTTCCCCTGCAGCCACTGCGGTAGAACCTGCCTGTCCCGGATTGGCCTCCGCAGTCACGAAAATGCCTGCAGATGACGTGGGCAAGCCCTATCGAATCTTCGTTCGCGAAGTCAAGCCATGATGATGATGGGGCAGGAAACAAACAGTAAACCTATGGTTGGGTTATATGTTGTCTTAGATGTTTGACAAGTGAGAGTCACGAGAATAAAACGCCTCCGTTATTCTGCCCAACTGACAGGAAAGCATTGGTTCAGTGTATCAGCGCGAGGAGGTAGTGAGGAGTTGAGCATGAGATTGAGATGTGATTGTGAGAGTGTGTGGGTGGATGCAGAGCCGGAGAGGTGCACGCTGTTCTCACCAATCCTTGCCCAAGGTCTGGTCCGGAACTCTGGCCAGCCATTAATTGGTCAAGAGGGGTGATGTCAGAACAGGGGTGCACCAGTGGAAAGGAAAGAATAAGGTCGGGGAGAGTGACAGGAGTTTACATGGTGTTTAGGCGGGGGACAAGTGATAAACATATTTTAAACGTAAGGAGAGAAGACTGAATGCATGGGTGGGGGGCGGTTTCCGGTGGTAGCCAAAGTACTGTGTATGACTAGGCCGAGGAGAATTTCCGACTGTGGAATGCTATGATGAGAGATGGAGATAGAGGGTGGAAAAGTCTGGAAGGAAGGAGAATGCGTAGGCAAGGATGAGAGACTGGGGGAGGTAGCCGAGTGGGCAGTACAGGGGTGACTAAGAAACGGTAAAGAGAAGTATACCAGTCATTCTGCTAGGGCAGCAGGGGGGGGTCGGGGGGGTGGGGGCATGAGAGTGACTGGAGTTTAAGGGTGGTGTCGGAATAGCTTGGTACCTAGAGGTGCCAAGCTATTCTGACACCACCCTTTAACTATCATGGTCGATCTACATCCTGTCGTAGCATGTCAGGGTGTTATGGGTCAACTCATTCAAGACATGCTGCATCCGGATACGCTATCTGGATGCTGCACGTCTCGAATGTGTTAACTGGCAACCAGAGAAACTGAGTTGTCTTTGAACTTAGTTTCTCTTCTAGTCATTTATTATTTGTTACATCCAAAGTTTACTGTACATACGGTCTTTGTGTTGGCACAGCTCATACACTCCCTCAGATATGCGTCCACCATCAGGCATGTTGATCTCAGTTATGTTCTGCTTCATCAAACAGTCAGTCAGGTTGTTGAATACACATTCGTAATACTCCCTCAAGTGACCAGCATGTTCATTGTTCCTGAAAAGGCATGATACATCTCATTAACTCATTCAGCCCCGACACACCACAGCAAGACAGGAATTAAGCATGATAGTTCAAGGATGGTGCCAGAATAGCTTGGTGCCCATTGGCGCCAAGCTATTCTGGCACCACCCTTGAACTATCATGCTCGATCTATCTCTAATAATAATTTTAGTAATCCCCCTTGGTCTGTATACATGTCTCTAAAACTGTAATACAGTCCTTCAGAGGGCAACTTCAAAATTTGGGGATTTCTGTCCTGGGGCAGAATGTGTTAAGCATTCTCATTAATTAAAAAAAACAAAACCACTAAAATTAAACTCTATGCATTACTGTCCGCTTTAAAAAGAAATATATTCACAGCTAAATTCAGCATAAGAATTAAGATAAGATAGTTTATTGCCATATGTTTCCATGTAAAAAAACAATAAAAAGATTGGAATTTGTCTTGATGTCAGTTACTAAGACAAAATATGCGCACACACACAGAGTAAACTTTAAAATGATTTTCATGCTAAATACTAAGCAAATACTGGTATTAAACACGGCGAATGGGCATGCCTCATCGATTCAGTTATGAGCTGACTGTACACATTCCGAAAAATTCTCACTTGCGCTCTCTCCAATCAGTCCAGCTGATCAGAGAGCACGAACAGCCAGAGGGAAAAAACTGTTGCGGAATCTGCTGGTCCTGGTAGTGGTATTGATGTGGGGGTGTGCTCTACTTAAGAGACGCTGCTGGTACAGTGAGTCCAGGCTAGGAAGATCTCTGCCTATGATTTTTGAAGCGGTCTTGACCACCCTGCTCTGGTCCTGGTAGTGGTACTGATGGACCTCTACCTAGGCCCTGATGGTAAAAGTTAGAAAAGCTCATTGCCAGGGTGGGTGGAATCACTGGATATAGACTTGCTCTACGTAAGAGATGCTGCTGGTACAGTGAGTCCAGGCTAGGAAGATCTCTGCCTATGATTTTTAAAGCGGTCTTGACCACCCTGCTCAGTCTGATTTTTTCTTTGGCCGTGATGGAACCGTACCAAAACGTGATTGAAAAGGTGAGCACGCTCTCAATCACAGCTCATTAAAATTGCATCAACATGTGGGCACCGAGACCAAAACTTTTCAGACGTCGCAGGAAGAAAATGATCTGCTTTAAAGCAACCTACTTCTGGGAGTCAAGAATTAATAGTTTGCAATATATCCTTAATAAATGTTCTTACAATAATCGGGGCTTGTAATGGTCTGGAGTTAAAAAAGAGGAAATTGAGGGGGGAGAGGGGGGAGGGGGGGCCGCGGGGGGTAGGCGCTAGACCTTGCTTCCTGGGTACCCAACCCAAAAATCAAACGACAGGGGGGGGGGGGGGGGGCGCTAGAACTTGCTTCCTGGGGCCAAAAAATTAAACGACGGGGGGGGAGAGAGAGGCGCCAGAACTTGCTTCCTGGGGCCAAAAAATAACAAACGACAGGGGTGGGGGGGGTGGGGGTTTAGGCGCTAAAACTTGCTTTCTAGGACCGAAGAATCAAACGATGGGGGGGGGGGGGGGGGGGGGGGGGGGGGCGCAACACCTTGATTCCAGGCACCAAAAGAAATCACAATGCGCATATGCCCACCTAGGTTTACTACGCAGCGCAGTCCCATCACCAGTGCAGGTCGCGGTCACAACATGCTGAAAAATGCGTCTAGCATCCATTTTACAGGCTGCGATTCAGACACGCACATGCGCAGTCCTGTGTTTCCGTTTGACTTGAGGATACGCACAACAAACTTTTTCATTGGAGGAAAATCGTTGTCAAACTTTTTTGTTCCGTGGAAAACCATACTCGTACTGTTCTCGGCGGAATTTCTTTTTTAAATAGCAGAAATCCGCATAACCGCGGAAGATTACAAGCCCTGAATAATGCTAGACAAAGGGTTAACATACATTATGAAGTTTGAAAGTCATAAAATGAAAGACTTTTCTGCTTTTTCTTCTCCTCTGTAAGCAGGAGAGTTCCTTCCTTCATGCTCATGATCAGGAAACCGATGGTACAAGTACATACTCATGACGATTATGAAAAGGGTAGACAAGTCTTAGCTGATAACCCGCTGTATAGTCAAGATTAACAATCAAAGCCGGCCATAGAGCAGTTCACTTTAACCCATTCAGCCCTGACGCACCACAGCAGGAGATGGGTCGACCATGTTAATTCAAGGGTAGTGCCAGATTAGCTTGGCGCCAAGCTAATCTGGCACTGCCCTTGAATTATCATGGTCGATCCATCTCCTGCAACCGGTGCATAGTCATTAGATGACGCCTCCAAAATTTTGAAAAATACGGCCGTCGGGCCGAATGAGTTAAGCAAACTGACTGAAGTAGCAGTATACCGACAAAAGATTCGAAAACCAGGCCACAAAAATGGAACTAGCAAGAGCCGCCTTTCCCTTATGCTAGGTCATTTACTTACTTGTATGACTGATTGGATTCATAAATTTTTCAAATCACACTCACTCTCCACAAATGGTCTTAAGTCTGTCCTTCTCAAGAAGGTAATCAGGATCAGCAATCTGGGGGACGTCCTTCAAATCGTTGGCAACGTCTTGGATTCCCAGGTACTGAAGATGTTTGTTCTTGCAGCCATCAACCAGAATTTCATGACTATCACAGTTCGAGTAGTCAGCTGGCCCATCGCCGGTAGCAGTGTAAGATACTCCTAAAAAATTTAATACAAATAAATGACCCCAAAAATAAAGAACAATTTGGAAGGAAAAGCACAAAACAGTCCACTAATTTTAGCTGTCAGTAGTGGTCTTCCTCACGATTTCTTTGGTTAAAAAAACAAACATGCTTCTGACAGCCAAAGGGTTAAAGTGAACCCACACATGTGGTACTCCGTAAACTGTCTATACTTGTTCTTCCAAAACATGTTTCTTTCCTCGGTCATTTGTTATAAGTGTATACATTCGGTGTAGATTTAATGAAATACTGTCTGTACCAGTTCCATGAGATGGGATGATGAAAATTCAAGGCACCAAGCTAATCTGGCACTACCTAGAATTATCATGGATGATCCATCACCTGCTGTAGTGTGTTGCGGCTAAATGTTGGGTTAACTGTATGCTTCCCCACACCTAAACCTCCCATCCTCTCACACACAAACCAGCATCTCAGCAAAAACCATTCCTGCAATAAAAGATTTGGGATGATTTTTGCTGCATCGGTTTCATAATCAAACACACCCGCACACACCAACTTATAACTTGTTTGTATACTGCATGCTCAGCCCCATATCATACAGCATGCAAGACTCGCAACATAAAGCAGTACAATACACATACATGCATACAACCACAAATCTTTAAATGAATAAGATTTTCTAACAAGAGGTCACATGCTGTACACACATGGAGTAACAAACTATGTGCAGAAACAAAATCTAGTAGTGGCAAGTAAGTGAAAGAATGGGTAGAAAAAATTAGTACTGGTATGAGGAAAAAAGTACTTGTCTGATTTTGGATCATATGGCCTTGACACATACAGCCTTAACCCATATCATACTGAGGCTAAAAGCTTCAAATTTGTACACTTCCATGTGTAAGCTGTTTATAGTACTTACAGATAAGGATATAGACCAATGGCTTTAGTTCAAGGGTGGTGCCAGAATAGCTTGGCGCCTAGAGGCTGGCACTACCCTTGAAATATTTTGGTAAAACTTATTTCACACTAGTGTATTCCGAATGATAAGGGTTGAACCACTGTCGCTGATCATCATAAATATTACAGATTACATTTCTCAATACCACCAATCAGCGTTAAAGGTAAGCAGTACAGTTTGCATAAACAAAAGCGACTTAAAGTTAAAAAGCATCAGTAACATGTTTAGAGGAAGTATACCTAATCTGCTGGAATTTTCGTTTCATGCTGGCATTGGAAACCAGGGTTGACAGTGTGAATAAAAAGAGTATACTTACACTTCTCAGTCCCATGCAAAGCTTTGGGGACGGACCAATCATGACAGCTCAAGTGTACAGCCACACTTTAATTGGCTTTTAGAACCTCACGTGACACAGTGTAGCTTTGTATGTGTGTGTATTAGTTTCAACTCATTCAAGGCGCCTGGCCTGCATCACTAGCTGCGGAAAGTGTTGGAATAGCATTGCTGTTAGGAACAATGACACTTTTAATTACAGCTTGAAAGAGTTAATATTTTAGGTGGGTAGTTTGAACTGTGCGGACACAGTACGGTTGCATTGGTCCGTGATTTTGGACCTTACAACATGGCGCTATAAGGTCTAAATTACTGACGGCGTTCGAGAAGAAGAAGAAGGTCTAAATTACTGTAGAAATCATCCCAACTAAAACCGCCACAGACACTCAAAACCGGGTTAAGGTGAACTTATGACAGATGAACAATAACACAACACCAAGCAAACCTGCTTTCCAGGCTGCCACACTCTGACTCACCCTTACACTGATCTGCAGGGAGATCTAAACTCTTCAAGGCCTGCTCCACTTGATCGAGAATATTTTTGGGAAAGTTTGGATTGGTACGGCAGTCGGCCAAAGCTTCTCGTAGGCACTCCAGAGTATTCGGCATAGTTCTGCTCACACAATATCACAGTATTTTATTCACTCAACATCAGATACCTGCCTCAAAACCAGTTACCTGTCCCAAAACCAGATGACAAAATAGCAAGACGGTAAAAAGAACACTTTGGATATAACAAAACATCAGTTTACGCAAACTTTCTTGTTGTTATCACTGAGGTTCGTTACAAGAGAAGTAATCCGATAAAGTGCTGTTAAATATCTTATTTTGTTATACATGTCCAGTATGTAATCTGCCCCGCCGTGAGATGGCCTTAGTCGCGTACTTGGTATTAAAGTACCCAAATAACTCATAATCTGCCTTTGTTGTATGTGAAGTTGCCTAAAATAAAAAACAAATCACATGATGCTAACTGCAAAGTAAGCTCCACATTTTCCATTAAGAAAAGAACCCTCAAATATCAGATATATTATTAGCTGCCTTGTCCAGTGCAGTCGTTACCTGTGGCGGGATGCAAAAGAAGATTAATTTAAGTTTCATCTAAAAAATTACTGATATCATCTCACAGCAGAACTACCACAATTAAAAGCTTGCTTAGGGCAAGCTTGTTTATGCACTATGAATCTTATTCTTTAAGGAAACCAAGTCAGAAGAAGAAACTTACAAAACATAATGTCAGAGAGAATGTAAAACCAGTATTCAAAATCAACAGAGGGCAGGAACCAAAGATGCACGACAACAGATGAGGTTAAAGTATGCATCTGAAAAAACCTAGAGATCAGTTATTTAAGACACAAAACATACAGAATCCAAAGAAAGTAATGTCACCACAGTGGACAGCAGCCATGGGAGTTTCCACTTTAGTAAAACTAGAAGAAATTGTACATGAGAGTAGTAAAACTAGAAGAAATTGTACATGAGAGAACACAAAACCAGACAGTAAGTAAATGGGAAACCAAGTGATGATGATGTTCATTTGTATAGCGCCAATATCCATCCTATGGTAGAATGCTCATGGCACTTTGTTGGGGACAGGTTTTGTGCAGAAGAGAGAAAAGAACCAATTTGAGGAGAGAAAAGAAAAAAGAGCAACAAAAGAGAACAGAGAAAAACCACAGTCATTTCAATTGGCTGAAGAAAGGTGTCCTCAGCTGTTCACGAAGAGACTTCTATTGAGAAACAAAATAAAAACTTTTGGAGTGACTGAAGGTGGACATTTTTGGTGCCGACATCTGCCATGAAGTTAGATGACGTGAAAAACGACAACCATTTTGGCTTATTTTGCCACCATGGTGGCGATTTCAAAGATGGGGGACTGCAGGCCTAAATGTTTTACCCCACTTGGGTTTGAAACCACCATCTTTCAAATGCTCTACCACCTATCCGGTATGCTAATTGCTATCCATGTTTTCTATCAAGGTTAGGAGGACAAGAGGCAGCACAAGATCTGCCTTTGATGTGAGAAACCTTAAAACTGCTAGATCCTGTTATTCCAGATCATAATACAAGTCATTTTCAGTATTAACTATTATTCGCTCCAGTATATAACATGCACAACTCTCCGACTGCGGACTCCCATCGAAACGCCCGGTGAGCAAAAGGTCCTTTAGTGGAAGTCAGCCTTAACTGGCCAGCGCACAGCTGTGCGTAGGCCGCTAAGGCTGATGTCCAGTCAAAGACTTTCTGGCTACCATGGAGATGCCAGGAGCAAAGGGTCCTTAAGTGGACGTCAGCCTTAGCTGGCCAGCACAAAGCCATGCGCAGCCCAGCTAAGGCTGATGTCCACTGAAGGACTTTCTGCTTCCCAAGTGGTTTTCTTCACAAGTCTATAATAACACGACTGCAAACAATACAGTCTAAGGTACAGTGATACACTGAGACTGACCTGTACAACTATTTACACTAACTTACTAAGCTTAGAGTTACTAAGAATGATTGAGAACTGTCACCTTTCATACAAAGAGACTCTTGCACCTGTATAGACTTTGTGAGACAGAGTTGCTGAACATACCAGTTCTCAGTGTGAGTGCAAACCACTAAAAAGAAATACATATAATAGAGACAGTTGAAGCCAAAGAAAACAATGCAAATTAAAACCAAAAGAACTATAATCAGATAGGAGAGTCCCGCAGCTTTAGACACTTTGTGAGACAGAGTTGTTCAGCACACAGGTGGATATAATTTGAACCACTATACGCAGGACATGTACCAGATCGAGAAAAGTAACTAGTGTGTTGTTCAGGCGCGCTCACCTGCACATCTCGGCCATATTTTTACCACCACCAGTCTCCTGAAGCTTCTGCATATCTTTCTGACATTTTCCTAAGTCCTGACAGGTAGTTGCATCAGAGCTGTGAAGCGAAACTGAAGGGGAAAAGCAGCAGCATCATTAAATATAACCCATTACATCCTGAGGCTGGTTTTGTAAAATTTGCTTATTGCCCTATGAAGGCTACATAACAGATTAGGACATAGATCAACTGATTTAGTTCAAGGGTGGTGGCAGAATTAGAGAATAGCTTGGCAACACCCTTGAACTATCAGTCAAATTTATTTCAAGCAATGGGTGCATCTGGATGAAAAGGGATAATTCAGTGCATAAGGGCATTCTTGGCAAGCTGTTAGTGCAATGCATGCAAGTACAGAGCTAGTAGAGGTATTATTAGTAATGCAGCCACCTTAATGTAATCAACGAGGGCTTGGTGTGGTGAAGTAAAGGGCCCACAACCTTAGTGACTACAATTTACTGGCACACTGTCAATATGGAAAAGAAGTGGATTAACCCATTTAGCCTGGACGCCCTAGAGCAGCAGATTTATTGACCATGATATTTCAAGGGTAGTGCCAGATTAGCTTGTCACCTGCAGGCACCAAGCTAATCTGGCCCTACCCTTGAATTTTATCATTGCCAATCAATCGCCTGCAGCTGGTACATAGTCGTTAGGTAACAACTCCAAAATTTGGGAAATGCAGCTGTGGAGCTAAATGGGTCAACTTCCCGTTAGTTAATCCCCTTATGCACACAGCCACCTCGGCACTGTTAGTGTTAACAGAAGTGATGGCTGCATGCACAAGTATAGTTCAAGGGTGAAGCCAGGATTGCTAGACTGCAAGAGCGCCAAGCTATTCTGGCACCCTCCTTGAGTAAGTCAATAAGTTATACACATTCCTGAAAAAAATTACACACATGTTGGCTTCAGTATTAAAATGAGGCCGCGTGGCTGGAATACATGTACATGTGTACAATTTGTCTGTCTTCTGCAATGTCTACCAGAGTACCAGTATGTTGTAAAAGTTAAAACCATACACTGTGCTAAGACTGTACTGCATATCCGAAATTTAAATATAGCGCAAAATTTACATTGTACATCATAGTTATGGTACTCCACTCAGGCCTCCCCATATTATGAGAAAAATAAAATCCATGACCGTAGCAGAATGTCCATTTTTGAGAAATAAATGAGATTATCATTGCATGCAATAAAAAAAAAAATCACATCCCCCCCCCCCCCCCCCAAACCTAAAAAATGGACATGCTGGCGTCTGCAACAGAGTTCACTGTGCAATTACACTACAGTACACCTACCCTTACATGGATCCAGGTAATGCTGTGTGGCACTCATGGACAAAGGCCAAGATTAGAACTCGGAAGTGTAAAGTGTACCAGCCAAGAGTACAATGACCATACAGTATGTGAGCTGAGGCCTTATAAGTCACCTGCCTTTAGGTGCCAAGCTAATCCTGCACTACAATTGAATTATCATAGTCAAGCTATCTCCTGCAATTAGTACAGTCGTTGGGCAACACCTCCAAAATTGGAGAAATGGGACCTTGGGGCTAAAAGGGTTAAATTGGAGACATCTTTGCCGTTTAACTTAATAACTGAAAGTGGCAGTGGCACACATTCCTTGGCAGGCTATGCTCGAGTAGCAGAGAGGTAGCCAGTGTGTGGCAGGCACACAAGTTAGACAATGTATCTCTTTGCAACTGTGTGACAAGGCCACTGCTGGCACTACTCTCATAGACCTAACCCCTGTTGGCGCCCTCTGCATCAAACATTACAAAAACATGCTCCACCAACTGCCACATGATCATGGTCACTGTGCCTGCAGTGACTCAAAAAAATGTATGCCCCCTTACAAAAGAAAACCTGTTCAATCTGCTTTGACCCATACCATACTGAGGCTAAATACTTCAAATTTGTACACTGCTAAATAGCAAGCTGCATTATGGTACTTACAGAAAAGGATATAGATCAATGGCTTTAGTTCAAGGGTGGTGCCAGAATAGCCTGGCGCCTAGAGGCGCCAAGCTATTTTGTCGCTTCCCTTTAACTATTTATGTCAAACTTCTTTCACACACTGGTGTATTCCGAATGATAAGGGTTAAGTTAAACCCCCTTGTGCTTGCAGTCTGTGGTGCTGTGAACAGTAGCTGTGGCTGCATGTCAGCGGGTTAAGGCCAATATCTCTTGCATTGCAATGTGAGGGGATGACTGCTGAACTGAATGGCTGTTCTATTGATTGGTGCATGTGGGCCCAAGAGGGACTTGAACTGTAAAAGTGTAACTGTAATGCAAGGGCAAGTCTCCGTCACCGAATGAAAGCCCAAACACTTTCTGGTTACACAACACCAAGCAGATTTGATGGGGACCTGATTAACTTTGCATGTTGTGTGTGCCAGGACAAAATACAAGAACACACAACCTTACTGTAAAAAAACAATTAATTCATTCAGCCCGATGGCTGTATTTCCCAAATTTTGGAGGTGTCAGCTAATGACTTTTCACCAGTTGCAGGAGGTGGATTGACCATGATAATTCAAGGGCTGATAAGATTAGCTCTGGCACTACCCTTGAATTATCATGGTCGACCCATCTCCTGCTGTAGTGCGTCATGGCTGAGTGAATGGGTTAATAAATTCCTGATGCCTGTGAATCGCAACCACTCCTACAAGGTAGTAAAACTGATAAGCTTTCTAACCCCTTCACTGCCAAGAAATAGGCAGCATGAACCAACAGCAAGAGACAGAGAACCTCCTCAGCTTCTGTGGTTGCGAGGGTTCAAGAAGCTCTATGCCTCTCACTAACACCACTTTGTGCTCCTTAGATTAAAGTTAGATGGCTGGGGCTCTTTCATGTTGAATTAATAACAAAGATTTCAGGAAACAGTGTCCACTGGCGGTGATGGGTGAAATTGTAATTTGGATTATCCAGGGTTCAGTTGCATGAGTGAGCTTAGTCCTTCGACTATGCACCCACAGTTGCAGGAGATGGATTGACCATGATAATTCAAGGGTAGTGCGAGATTAGCTTGGTGCCTAATGGCGCCAAGCTAATCTGGCACGATCCTTGAATAATCATGGTCAATCCACCTCCTGCTGTTGAGCGTACGGGCTAAATGCGTTATCTGTCATGTCCCGTAACAGAAATGTGTACTGGCTGTGTATTTACCACTGTACTGTTGTATGGGCTTTGATTTTTAAAAAAAAATTTGTCCCACTTTATGGCTTGCACAAAATTACGCACTGTGAATACAAATAAAGGTATATGTTACATTCCAATAGAAAAACTGACATGCCAATGCCTAATATTAATCTGTGTGTAATTTGCACTAAGTTAGACAATTGCAAATGCTGGGTACAAAGTATTAGTATGTGGTACAATGGTTTAGGGGGAAGTATTAAAATGTGCTGAGCAGTTGGATGCTTCAGTCTCACGTGGTTTATCAATGCTGACTGAATTCCATAGTCGTACTGCCCGTCATCTACGGTGGCGCTCCTGGCAATTGTGTATCATTCTTACCAATTCGGTAATAGACTGAAAGTGGCATAGACTCTCATACACCACTAATGTGCAGCTCATGAGAAGCTATGCCTCTCTGTGGTTGTGATAGGACTTGGCAATGGTATCCTGTAAATGAGGCAAGTATACGGGGTTTTGACTACGCCGCTGTCGTTACGCCTTGGTGTCAGTACTCAACCCCGGTCCTCCGACACGGAGAAACGCCCGCCCGGCATTCGGGCATTCCGCTTGCTACACATTTCATGCAAATGACTTACGTGTAATCCGCCAAAGCGAGGATTAAACAACACACTGTACAGCACGGGGTCACTGACACGTTTACTAGAAGAAATCTTTTACTCACCTGCAAGAAGCGACAGTGTGAAAACGAAGCGCATCATTGTTCCGGATGGCGTCTCAAAGAAGCTGACAAAGGCCCTCGACTGGGGAAACGCTGCTACAGCTCTGCTACAAAACGCAAGAAAGGAAGGGAGTTGAGCATAGATGAGAAGCGATGCAATAGAAACAAAGGCGACCTGATACCAACAATAAAGGAAATGAAGATATTAACCGTTTGAAATGCTCAGGTATCAAAGACCCACCGACTCGTGCACCGGCAGAATGTTAGGGCGACGCTTCCGAGTCACGTGACTTGACGCGGAGTGCTACACTAGAGTGTTACCTAAGCGCGAATGCAGTGGAAAGGGTACGCAAGAAGCGCTTATCTGTTATAGCTGCGCACCTGCCCGGACGGTGTTCTCACAGTTGCCTGCCGATGACACATACGGTTGCCGATTGACGTACTGTATTTATTCAAGTTGCGGCTCTCTTCGGCCGCCTATGCTATGTACACCGCATATCAAGATGATTAACCAGGATAGAATGATGTCACTTTCAGGTGCTGTCATATTTTCTTTTAGTTCGGCTGCGGACTAGTACTGACACGGTCAGTAGGACTTCATTTCCCAACTGAATCAGATGCGGATCCGTTACCTTTTCTGGCTGGGGAGGCGGGACGGGCGCCGGCAGGTGTGTAATTCAGTTGTTCGACCCGCATGGCTCTGCTATCACAGTGACAGTGGCGCCCAAGCCGCGAGCCCTGCATGGCTGCCTTGCGGCGTTCCACCGGCACAAATCATGAATCAGTAATGAAGGGGTCTATCTATCCCGAAGTCTTGCCGACCGTTGCGGAGGCACCACTGATGACCGCTTGACAACCAGCTCCCGCCATTCCACTGACTGTTTTCTGGCATTCTTAGTGTGTCGCTCAGCTTCAGATCCTGTCAGGGGTCCGCTGAGATATTGTCCGGCTCCCATCTTTGGCTCTGGTCTTCCGACCCTCCTTCGCCCTCCTTGCACGTCACTTGCAGGATTGTCAGTCTTGGCAAGCCCTGCTGATCGCGTGACATGCCCATACCACTTAAGTTTGGCATTTTTTTCACATTGGCTAATAGGTCTTCATAGGGCCCGATGGCTTGCCTGATTCTGCTTCCCACTTCAGACCTCATTCGTGACTATGTGAGCTGAGTCTGTACGAAATACGGCAAGCAGCCTTCGAAAACATCTCATTTCAGTGGCTTGTATCCGCCTTTCGAGGTCTGCTGTGAGGATCCATGACTCACAGGCATATACGAACACTGAGATGATTAAGGAGCGCATCAGTCTGATCATAGTCTTGGAGCAGAGCCGTGTGATCATGATGTTTCTGTCCTTCCATATGGTCTTCAGTCTTGTCAGCACTGTTGTTATCTGCGCAATCCTGGACATTATTTCTGGTTTTGATCCCTCATCTGTCACAATGG
Organism: Semisulcospira habei; assembly: GCA_036245525.1. Classification (NCBI taxonomy): domain Eukaryota; kingdom Metazoa; phylum Mollusca; class Gastropoda; family Semisulcospiridae; genus Semisulcospira; species Semisulcospira habei. Next base: position 89,181,882 of record BTPG01000008.1, on the reverse strand, counting down.
CTCCAAAGTATTTGAATTTCTTAACTGTTTCCAGTTTTTGGCCTCCAACAATGATTTTAGTGCAAATGCCGGCCACTGGCGTTATTTGTCATCAGTTTGGTCTTCTCTGCCGCCGCTGATTTCCATCCCAAACGCAATGGCTGTACTGTCCAGATTTTCCACAGCTGAGCTAGCTCCTCCTCTGTTCTGTCCTGCAAAGCCATCAATGTCGTCCGCGAAGCGCAAGTTCTTAATTGTTCTGCCTCCAACACTGACAGTTCCTTTATGATCTTTCAGAGCGTCCGTCATGATTCTTTCCAGGAAGATGTTGAAAAGAGTAGGTGAGAGCAAGCAGCCTTGTCTGACTCCGACTGTTGTCCTAAACCAATTTCCTATTTTGCCGTTGAAGCAAACTGAGCTAGTGGCCTTGTAAAGATTTTCTATTACTTTGATCAGGTTGGCATTGATGTTGTACAGCTTCATGGTGGACCAAAGGGCTGAATGCCACACCCTGTCAAGCCTTCTTAAAATCCACAAAGACATGCTGGTGCTGAAGGTACCATAGAACTCTCAGGTTAAAGATCTGCTCAGTTGTGCTGCGCCCTGGTCTGAAGCCTGCCAGTTCCCTAGCTATGATTTCCTCTGCCTGTGGCTTCAACCTGTTCAGTAGGATCTTTAACTTGACTTTCACTGGGTGGCATATAAGACTGATCGTGCGATAACTCTGGCATTGTTGTAAGCTGCCTTTTTTGGGGAGAGTTATTATACGTGAATGGGTCCATGGTGTGGGCCATTCCCCTGGCTGCAAGATCTTATTGCAGATAGTAAGGAGCTTATCATGTCTTCTTCCCCTTCTTGGACTAATTCTGCAGGGATGTTGTCTGCTTGTGCTGCCTTCCCTTTTTTTCAGCGACTTCACAGCAGCCTCTACTTCTTCTCGGAGGATGGGATAGTTGTCACTGTTGGTCACTGGTGGGGTGACAAGTATGCCTGGGTCCCCTGTAGCTCGGTGGTTGTACAAATCTGAGCAGTACTCTGTCCATCTCTTCAGAATGTCTTGGTCTTCCGTAAGACAGTTTCCTTCGCTATCTTGAATGATAGAGGAGCGTCCTTGTTTTGCACTGGTCAGGTCGTTCACCAGCTGGTATGCTTTTTTGCAATTATTTTTGTTCAGATTCCTTGTATTGTTTAGCTCCTACCTTTGACTTCTTTTTCTTTAATTTTCGACGCTTGTCACACAGATCAGAAGAATAATAATTACGGTATTTATAATGCGCTTATCTTATAATAATTATAACTCTAAGCGCGCACTCACAACTCGCACACGCATGCGCACGCTTTAGACAATGACTCACGTACCACAAATAGTGAAAATACATTACGACGGTCAGCTTGGGGTGGGGAGTGTGGTGATATAGTGCTAAAACTGTTGAAAGAGGTGAGTTTTGAGGGCGGACTGGAAGGAGGAGAGAGAGTGTTTCTGACGGAGAGAGAGAGTGGGAGAGCGTTCCAGGTGGATGGACCGTAGACGGAGAAGGAGCGGGGGCCGAAAGTGCTGAGTTTGGTGCGGGGGATGAGGAGGCGGAGAGAGTCGGAGGCGGAGCGGAGGGAGCGGGAAGGAATGTAGGGGTGAAGTAAGTTGGAGAGATAGGTAGGAGCGTAATTGTTCAGGGATTTGTAGTAGAGAGACAGAATCTTGTATTGGATGCGTTGGGGGATGGGGAGCCAGTGAAGGAGCTTGAGCAGCGGAGTGATGTGGTCGGATTTTTTCTTTCTGAGGACGAGGCGGGCAGCATTGTTCTGGACGCGCTGGAGAGTGAGAGTGGTAGAGTGAGGAAGGCCGGAAAGGAGAGAGTTGCAGTAGTCGATGCGAGATAAGATGAGAGACAGCGAGTTTGGTGGCAGCTTCGGTACGGTGTACCCGCAGGGCTCGTCCGCCTGATCAAGAGCAGCTATGATGGCATGACATGTCGCGTGGTCCACGGGGGGCAGTTCACCGGGGAGCTCCAGGTCGGAACTGGTGTCAGGCAGGGGTGTCTGCTGTCTCCGTTCCTCTTCCTACTGGCCATGGACTGGGTCATGAAGATGACCACAGAGCACAGACGAAGTGGAATACAGTGGACACTGTGGACACAGCTTGACGACCTCGATTTTGCGGACGACTTGGCATTGCTGTCCCACACTCGTCAACAGGTGCAGGACGGGGCCACGGGGCTTGCTGGCATCTCGTCCCGGGTGGGCCTCACCATTCACAGACAGAGAACAAAGACAGTGGGGCTGAGCGCGGCCGGGGAGGAGCCGGTCTTGCTTGCTGGCACCCCGTTGGGGGAGGTGGAGTCCTTCACCTATCTCGGGAGCATCATGGACGGAAGGGGCGGCACTGGTGCAGATGTCGGAGTGCGAGTCGGTAGGGCCGGGGCGGCCTTTCTCCAGTTGGAGAGGGTGTGGAGTTCCGGGGAGCTGTCGCGGCGCACCGGGGTCCGGATTTTCGGCTCCGATGTGGGGGCGGTTCTCCTGTGTGGAGCAGAGGCATGGGGATTGGCAGAGGCCACAGTCGGCGGAGTGCGGACCTTCGTGGACGGTTGCCTTGGAGGGATTTTGGGGGTCCACTGGCCGGAGAGGGTCGGCGGCGTCGGACTCTGGAGGGGGGGGGGGGCGGAGCGGATGGCAGCGGAGAGTGAGGTTGGGCGAGGAGGATGGGGATGGATCGGTCGCGGTCTGAGAGGGCCAGCTTCCAGTGTCGCTGGGCAGGCATTGTCATGGAACCCCCAGGGAGAGAGGATTGATTGATTGAGATTGATTGTACATTGCTTAACGTCCCGACAGCAACAAGGCTTTCTCAGGACGTGCCTGCACTGCTTGTGAAAAAAAAAAAAATAATAATAAACAGAACATTGAATGTATGTCGCCAGCCGGTCAAATACGTTAAATAAACCTAACAAATGGGGCTAAATAAAGCTAAGACCATTTAGCAACACACATCCAATATCAAGAGCTACAGGCAGTGCAGACAGTAGGGAGAGTTTTAAAAAGGCAAATACAGGTGAATGGACCTCGGGTAGAGAGAAACACATGCCCCAGAATAGAGAGAAAAACTCACCCTGTGGGGCTGACCAGGGTGACCCTGGGAACTAAAAAGTACCTAACCCCACCCAAGTCCCCCAGGGCAGACCCGGGTGGGGGTCAGGGAGAGAGGAGGGGAGGTGGGCCGAGAGGCTCCTGGCGTCGAGACCTCCAGGCGGACATCGGGAGACTGGGAGCCACCTGGGGTGGAGTCGAGGGGGAGGCACAGGACGGGAGTTGCTGGAGGTCTCTCGTCGACGGCCTATACCCGGGTAGGGGTGACAGGCATAAGTAAGTAAGTTCGGTAGTGAGGTATTTTCTGATCTGACTTATGCGGCGGAGGTGGAAATAACATGCTTGGGCCGTGGCGGAGACGAAACTGGTCATGGAAAGAGAGGAATCGAGGATAACGCCGAGGTTCTTGACCGAGTCAGAGAGGGAGATGGGGGTGCTGTCAAGTTGAAGGTGGAGAGAGGGAGGGAGCTGGGAAAGTTTCTGTCGAGTGCCTACCAGCGGCATGGATGTCAGCTGTAACCCAAGGTTTCTTTGCTTGTCGGCGTTACAGCAGTGTTAAATTTGTTGATCAGTGTGTCCACATCCGTGTCTTCTGCACCTAGAAGTAACAGTGATGCGAATTTTTCTCCTATCTTTGCCTGAAAGGCTTCCGCTACCTCTGGGTCTTTTAGCTTCTCGAGGTCGAACTTGATTCTGGTGGGACCCTGCTTGTTGACTTTCTTCAGGTGAAGTCGGAAGGTCATCATTACTAAGTCATGGTCGCTTCCAATGTCTGCTCCCGGAAAACTTCTTGTATTGGCAATGTTCACACTGGTTTGGAAGCGTCTCTTCACCATGATGTAGTCAATTTGGTTATGGTGCTCTCCATTCGGGCTGTGCCATGTCCACCTTCTGGATGCTTTGTGTGGGCCAAACGTGTTCATCAGCTTCAGATCATTTGCGCTGGCAATTCCAGCCTTAAGCCTCTGTCGTTGGTCTCTACTCTCCTATTTTGTCATTCCGCTCTCCCTGCACCACAAGAATGTATTTCTTGGGTGTCTGGCCCATGACTTCTTGCAGCTGGTCATAGAAGTCTTCTATTTCCTCATCATCATAATTTGTTGTTGGAGCGTAAACTTGTACAATGGTAATATTAACTGGGGTTGCCCTCAATGAAGGGGTATGATTTGTGGAACAGAAAGGGCGGGGAGAGGGGGGGGGGGGCGGCCGTAAGGATAACATACTAGCGTAAGGTGGACAAGTTTTCCACATTGTTAAAGATTTTTAAAAGACTCCTGCAGAATCCCGGGTCAAGTTCAGTCCTGCCCGCCTCACCAGCAAGAGCCGCCGATACATTGTGGCTTGCGATGACGCGAGCACCTTGCCTGCTGTAAGGTCACGTTATATATTCAAATGAGGTAGGTGAGGCAGTGCAAGGCCCGGTGTTTTTTTGGTTTTTAAAAAAAAAATATTTTCCCTTCTTTGGCATTTGTACAGAGGCAGTATGCTGGATTTTGCTTAAAATGTCTTGATAGATGAGAAGAGACATTTGGTGCTTTGATTCATACCATCCTGAGGTTATCCAGTGGACAATTGTAGCCTATGTCGAGTTGCCACTGCCATGGTGATTCAAGTTGAGGGGCACGCCGATTTCAGCTGTGCTTGGGTGTGGGGCTGGTAAGGAATCGGGTTCATAGCCAAGAAATGCGACTGTCAATGTGTTGTTTTTGTTGGTATTTTGTGCATTGCAAATGTGCAGCAGAGATAGATAAGTGGGGGCTACAGCCCCACCCCTCCCCAATCAATTGATTTATTCTAATTAGCACGGTAATTAGACAACCCACGTCAGCACTTACCACCAATGCCTTAATCGCCTAGCCGTACTCGTACCATTTCAAGAAATCATTCAAGCTACGTTTTTTGATCAGCTGCCAACCCGCGAGTATTAAGGCAGATCCCCCACCCCACCTAAATAATTAATGCTGTCATTGACTTTTTTAAGCAAAATTATTATATTACATTATAAAATGAATCAAGACGAATTACTTCTTCTCAATGATATCAACGCTATAGAAAACAAAGATTTAGACTCTAAGAAACAGCGGCTTTTGTCTGTAATTGTGTCAGGCAAGTCGAAAACTTATCTGGGTAGACAATACATGACAGAGGATATTGAATCTTTAACCGCTGACGAACTAATCAAACTTTATTCTAAATATGAAAATCATATCGCTTCACTAATGACTCGTGATTTAAACCGGTCTCTTGTATGCCTATATACAAAAGCTGTAAGTCACTTTCTACCGGTAGACACTGATAGTCTATCACACGACCTTGAAAGCAATCCTATTGTTTCAAGTTCAATTGGCAAATTAGCATGTGTCATGTTTTACAAGTTTGGCAATTACCTTGCACCTGTGGTAACCTTACTTGTTACCGGGAGTCATATTGATTTTTCAAAAATAAATTTTACTGCAGAAGAAAATGGACGAAACCCAGACGACTCCACAACCGAACCCCAGTCCAGTTTTGACACAGGTTCAAACAGTGACTAAGACTAAAAGTCCAGGTCGAATAGAGGCTGGGAAAAGATTAGCTGAATATAACAGACAAAAGAAATTACAGCTTCAAGCATTAACAGAAAAGACTGACGTAACATCATCAGTGACACTACCATTAGAACCAACACATACCCCACAAAGTGATAAAAAAACAACTAAAACAACAACAAATTATATAGTTGCTGGATTTGTTGTCGGATTTGGTTACGTAGGTTACCAATTATATAAAAAATACAAACCAAACACTCGAACAGTGTCCAAAAAATCAAACACTCCAAAAATAAAAGAAGAAGTCTCCACATTACCAGCAGTTTCAAAACCTTTGGACCCATTTTACATGCAGTAAATAAATTTATTATTTTAATTTTTGTAGCATAAGAAAATGAGCGACACAAAGAACTTAATGAACCTTGTCTATCACTCTGCCGTGATAAGTGTATTAGCAGTAGCTTATTCTATGCTTGGGAAAAGTCTTCTCAAAATGAAATCAGCAGACCTTAGTAAATTAGACTTTGAAGACAGTGCTAAGCTAGTAGTTGTTATAACAGCATCGATTGCAACAAAAGATTTTCTAGTCAAGCAAGGAATTATTCCAGAAAATATTTCTATGTAAATAAAAAATATGGCAACTATAGCTGTCATGATTGGTGGTGCAGTTATTAACGCATTAGCTTTTAGTGGATCAAACTATTTCTTTTCAAAAGTTAGTAAAGAAGAATCAGCAGAAGAAATGAAGCGCCACAATGAGGCATCTGAAAAACTAGCTCAAGCTCAGCAAGATTATGAGAAGCAAAGAATAGAAAAACTGGATTTTATTAATGAAAAACTAAAACTTGAGGGTCACGCACAGCATACATTTTCAAATGTTGATGACGCGATCAAAGAATACTATCTTGTAACTGGTGAAGACATGTCTATTCCACAACCAAAACTTAGTGACTACTACCAACCAAGCCCAGAACAAAGAAATGGAGAAATAATATTTGTTTTAGTAGGAATGACATTAGTATATTTTACAGGAGTTTATATTGCTAGAAAAAATGGCAGACGCTAAACTATCAAAAATATATTACTCCCCAATTGGCTACTGGAAAGGGAATACTGCAATAAAAAAATTACATGCTGCTGTGGGTGGAGATGTTAACCAAATAAAACAGTGGCTTAAAAAACAGGCAATTTGGCAAATATATCTTCCTGCTCCAAGAAAAATAACAAGGCCTCATTTTGAAAACACATCACCTAATGACACACACCAAATGGACCTCCTGTTTCTTCCGCATGACACAATAAGAAAGAAACGATACAAGTATGCATTAACTGTTGTTGACATAGCTTCAAGGTATAAGGATGCAGAACCCATAACTGACAAAAAAGCTGTAACAGTGGCCACTGCATTATCAAAAATATATAGTCGAGGTCCTTTAAAATACCCTAGGCTTGTGCAGGTTGATGATGGGAGTGAATTTAAAGGCGCTGTTAATCAGTTATTTGCAAAGCATGGAGTGCTAGTGCGGCGAGGCATACCAGGCTTGCATAGATCACAGGCAATTGTTGAAAACTTTAACAAGCAATTATCGGAGAGACTTTTTAGCTATCAGTATTCTAAGGAACTCATGCATGACGCACGTAACACTGAGTGGGTTAAAAGATTACCTTCTGTGATAAAAGCAATGAATAATGAGGGTCACCCTAAACCTGTTGATGCTATTAAATTGAAAACAATACCGTCAGAAATAAAAACAACAACAACACCTCCAGACACTAGCTTGTTTACAAAACAGGTAAGATATTTGTATCAACCAGGTGAAGCTGAGAATGACGTTAGACGTAGGGCAACTGATCCAATTTGGTCTACATCTGTTCATAATATAAAAAAATAGTTCCTTCAGCTAATGCAACAATATATTATCTGTATGAGCCTGCACCAAAGAGGGCATTTGTCAGAGAAGAATTACAGATTATTCCCCCAGACACCGTTACTCATTTTTAACAATTTCAATTCATCAATTAGTTTATCAAGCAGATTATCAGCTATTTCTTCAGATAACTTGAGCCTGTAATGACCTGGTGCATAAGCTTTTTCCTTAGTGTGAAACACTCTTTTTGTATCCCCAACTGCTAGAGACTTTTTATATGTTTGAATCATTTCAATATTATGTTTGTTTGATCTTAGTGTCTTGTTTGGATAATCAGGCATTAATGCACCATCTAACACTTGCTTGTAATGTTCATGACGTATGTCTTTATTTTTTATTGCTGTTTTTTTGATTCCTTTGGCTTTCGACTGACTACCTTTCTGATGCTGAATAGAATACATTTTTGATCTCAGTCCAACGTACTCAACTATTGGCACACCATTTAGTTCATCCTTAAACTTTCCAGGCACTTTCTTGTTTTGTGTGCTAAACAGTGGATGATCCTTAGGGTAGTCAGACGTGTCATACATGTGTAACTCTGTTTTCATGTCTTCATAAAAGTCTTCAGTACACACATCAATGATCATAGAGTCAGTGTCAGTGTATAGCAGACGACAGTCAGGATACTTCGGTTTGAAGTAATCATAATAAAATTCAAGCATCAACAGTTTTGACAACTCCAGAATTGCCATACCAATGAATACTGGCTTGTCCAGTTTAACAATCTTTTTTTTTGAGTGACACTGCATACAATGATGGATGAAATTCTTTGTACCCTGTGTACTGAGGCTTACTTGTAAGTTTAATTGCGCCTGATTCAGTTGTAACAAGTCTCACATCTTTTCTGTGATGAGGATTTTCCATAGTCTTACCAAAACAGGCATTGTTCATAAGCTTAAAGAAGTCTTTGTCAAATGCAGTGTTACCATCTCTTGCACGCAATGTTGTGTTCTTCATTATGTAATCTTTCATAAAAGCACTTTGGTCAAATTGAATTCCTCTATGAACTTTTTTTAGTACTAAACCATGTCTGATGTAAAACTGCAGCAAGCGGTAGTGACAAACGTAATTGAATTTGTCATTTAAATTTGGTACAAGTTTGGTGTCTTCTTTTTTCCCTGTCAAACTCAGTTTCTCAACTGCTAATGGATAATCATTATGGTAATCATGTAAATGGTGTGGATACTCCAAGTCTACTTCAAAGATCCAACCCTTTTCATCATTTTGACCTCGATCCATAATATATTTTGTTATTTTTTTTATGCCATACTGTGACAAATCATACAAACAAAAGTTTTTTAATGGCAACAATTCACACATTGCAAATCCATACAAATTATTAGCATCCAAGTATGTAATAAATGACATTGGCTTTGAGGGGTCAAAGTCGTCAAGATATTTGTTTTTGGCCTTGCCATAATTGTTTGCTGCTAGACTAATACCACCTCTCAATCCACGTTCCACCATTTCACCCATCGTACGATCAGACAACAGGTCTATAGATATCTTACTGGATTTCAAAAATGCATCCCATGTCATGCCAGGACTAGTTATGTAGCAAGCAGGGTCAAGACTGTAGTGCAACAAACCCTTTTCACGATAACTTTCAAATACATCTGCTAGCAAGCAAACGTCAGCTTTCAAGTACTGATCGTGGTAATCACCAATTGTCTGACACCCTAATTTATCCCACGCATCAAGTGCATGCTGGTATTCAGAGTCAGAAATACCTTTACCAGTTAGTGTAGAATAAAATTTCTCTTTTGGAGGCAGTCTCCTTTCCTCAAAAACTACCCAGTCACTGATGTACTCATATGGATACACACCTTTCTTAATCAAGTCTGGCTCAAAATATTTACTCGTTATTGGATACTCAGTCAGTCCTTCTGCCAGACTAGCCAACCCTAAAGACAAATGTTGCATGGAGTCATAAAATGCTAATTTATCTAACCTAAAAGTCAAGTACTTCTCAGTTGTCTGGGCAATGCAACTAATTTTTCTGTAAGACTCATCAACAGCCTGCATGATGATGTGTGAATCATATCCCTTCAGATTGTGAAAAAAGATTGGTAACTTATATGTCTTAGGATCTGTTTTTAATAATAAGTTACAATTGTTATGTGCAGCACCTCTGTAACGCCCAGTTATGTGATCGTGGTCACAAACTTTATCACCTCCCAGAGGCTGTTCACAAATCCAACACATCACAGATGTATCAAATTTCAGTTTGTCTTCTTCTGTCATCACCAAAGGCATCTGACATGTTGTGAGATATTGTACTACCTGACTATACAGTTGTCTCATTTCTGTTAAAAACAGGCATGCTGCATTTTCACCCCTGTAGATAACAGGTTCTGAATGAAGACCGTCTGACCTAACAAAAATGTATCCAAAAGAACACACCACTTGGTCACTCAATTTTATAGTCTTTGGTAATGACTCTGGAACTGGACCCTCATATGGAACAACGAGTGATTCAAAATCTGCATACACTACAAACGGCAGCTTTTGCTGATTCCCATAGTTCTTAAAATACACTTGACTACCAGGATCTGGATACTTAAGTACAGTTTGTATGTCATCAGCTGACCTACAATGTAAAACATGTTTGTGTGCCACTTCAATAGAGGAAAACCTTTGTAAACATCTTTTACACACTTCCTGTTTACACTTGTGTTTTGTTGTATGCCCATGAATTAGTCTTGACATACTTCTGATAATTGTGTAGTGAAAGTTATCACCAGATCTTATTAGCAACATGTCAACATGTTTATCTTCTGGCTGCCCATAGGTTGGGGCAATTGGAGATACTCTAATTGGCTGTAACTTATTCTCAGATTCATTTTCCCACACAAACACATTCACAGATATACCAGGATTTAGTTTTTCAAACAGATCTATGTCCTCTATTTTAACAGTGAACTCAATGCCACTGAAGTTGAGTTCGTTTACAAATTTGGTATAGTTAGATACACGATCAGGTTTTGCTTTTACAAAATGAAGTTTAGCAAGCACACACCACATAAAACATAAATTATCATTGTTTTGAATATTGACTACAGCCTTTTTGTTTGCAACCTCAGTTGGAAGTGGTATCTATGATTTACCTAGTATAGGATGATATCTTGACTGCTTCAGTTGTAGTTCATGTACAAGGCCTTCATGCCAGCCAGACCCTTGCATTTCTGCTCTGTCAATTGCTTCATGGAAGTCTGGTAACAATCTTTCTCTAAACACTTTCTCTAGTTCTCTTCTCGAATTAACTGTGTGCTGCCTTGTCGAGATATACGTTACAATAACTTCACCAACATCTCTGGCAAATTCTATTTTTGCAACAATCTGAATCTTTACACTATCAGAAAGAAGGTTATTTTGTATGACTAAAAAAGATCTTTCTATTGATTCATAGACATTGTAAATATTAGATATAGGTAAGTCAGTTGTGTGAAACACGTTTCTTAATCTTTGATGGTTGTCCATCTTTTTTATTTGTCCGACAAAAAAATAAATAGAAAATTATATAATGAAAATGGCACTTTATTGACTAAAATCTATATAATAGACAAAATTAATCACCAACTAATAAGCCACTTCATAGATATGTCTTCTGTTGTATCATGTTCAATCTTTTGCATGTGTAATATTGTTTTATTAACAGTAATAAATTTAACATTTTTATTTTCTTTTTTTATTTGATTGTATATGAATAAACACATAATCTTAAACCAGTCAGATTTAGCATCATAAACTAAAAAATCTTTTGTCCTATTATTATAACATGGAAAATTATTAGAATATCCAAGATAAAAACTATATGTCATGTATATTTTCATTGGTGTTGGAAGTGTTGAAAAAGGGCGTCTAACTTGTGTTTTTAAGTCACTAATAAGCATAAAACCCCTGAAACTCGATGTAATATCCATGAATTTACCAATAGGCCAATTTTGATCCTCTTGTCCGTCCGTCATTTTTATAGACAAACCCAAAAGATAAATTAATTTACTAACCCATATCCAGTGGGTTGATCTGTCTTTAAAATGAGCTTTAGATGCTTAGTTGATTTCAGTTTATTTTTTACATCATCCCGTTCTTGCTTATTTGGAATGACATCGTTTTCTCTGAGACAGTCTTCGAAGCTGTCACGATCCTTACAGTAAAACAAACAGATAAACTTTAACTGTTCTCGAAAATCTTTTAGTACAGCATTATATTTCTGAGTGAGAATCCAAACACTGATGTTTGCGTGTCTACCACTGAAGGCAAGTTCTGCTAAAGTATTTCTCTATTTGACAATGTCTTTCTCTGCAGAGCAATCATCGACAATAAATAAAGTTGACTGTCCTTCAAATTTCTTGTAAAAATATTGTAGGTATTCATTCAGTTTCTTTTCAGGATCAATTAAGTAAATGTTATGATCAGTCCAAATAAAAAAAACGGTTGTGATAAGCTTTGTTGTGTTTTATTGTTGGACAAAATATTACAATGTTTTCAAAGTGGTGTATGTATCTTGTTTGTAAGAGGTTAAGTACAAATTCAGTTTTACCACACCCTGTCGCACCACAAAATAAGCCACAGTGTGGGTCAAGGGTCATTAGATTCATTTTAATACACAATATAATTTTAATATGTGTCCACTCAGTCTGCTTTCTGCAATATTGAGTTGTGCGTCATAAATTAGATACAAATATATGTTTATGGCTGCAGCAGTTTCAACCTTCCTTTGTATCTGAATTGTTATTCCATCACTACCATTCTCAACAGTTCGTCCTGACCCATGAAGATAGTCATCATCTGTACTGCGAAGGTCTAACCACAGTGCATATTTGTTTGTCAGGTATTGTCCGATCCTAACATCATACAGATGTAGATCTTTACACGCAATGTTTGCTGGTTTATCTCTAATCCTTCCTCCTGCAAAATATTTTGTGATCTCATCGTAGTGTTGATAAGGTAACATTCCAGACGCGTACACTTGATTAGGGCGGCCTTCAATTGTGCAGGACAAATGTGTAATCTTAGGATTGTAGAATTTTTCTGAATCCCGTTTATATGGAGCCGCTGGTTCAATAAACAACATAAGAATACCTTTCAGTGACCTAGCTGGCGTGTTTAAGTTTATGTTCCACATTGGGTCGCTTTTGTCTTTGGGTATTAAACTATGTCTAATCACCCTGTCATAATAAATTGGTAGTCTTGACTGATACTGATTTTGTATGAGTCTGGCTAGTTCAGTGTGTGTGACAATTTCATATTCCAAGGAAATGTTAGAGATCTTATATGTTGCACTAAGATCAGATGATTTAATAACTTTGGAGTAGTCATTGAAGGTTAGATCAAAACTCAGACGGTCATTCAGTGCTCCTTGATAATAAGGCAGATGAGCTGTTAGGATTTCAAACTCAAGGGGAATGTAGAATCTGGATCCATATGTTTCAGCCATTATAACATCCATGGCTGTATTAGTTACTTTATCTCCGGCGTCGATTCGAAGTTTCCCAACATTATCTGGCTGTATGCCTTGGTAAATACGATCCTCTCGTTCTTCTCTTGTAAGCCACAGATCTTTGTAACAGTAGAATACATCGGAGTCATCAAGACTAAACACTTCCTGTCCTTCAAGTTTTACTTTAATAGTTCTAACAATTGCTCTGCCAAGATTGTTAACTAGTGTTCTGTTCACGTCTGCGTCTGATGAAAGTTCAATATTAAATGCTAGGCGTGCAGTGCCAGGAACAATAACGTCACTGGGACCTAGGTTTGGAAACTTGACTGTAAGTGTTTGGTTCTGGTCTATGGTACTTGGATTGTTTGTGATGACTATTGTTTGTCGAATGCCCTTAACACCCAGGGGCTCACGTAGTTTTCTAAATGGGTCTAACTTTGATCCGTAAGACTGTGTCATTTTTATTATGCACAATAAAAAATAATAAATTAATAAAACAATGGCAGCGGGAGGATTTAATCATGAAGATTTTGAAATGGATGACATGAATGACTATGATACTGGTGCAACAGATATGACTGGAATGGTAACTAGTTCTAGTATGTATCACGAACTATTAAAAGACAAAGTAAACTCATTTTATGACAGTGTTGGTGTCCACCCAGATGTAATAGATCCTAATCAGTTTGAATATGATAAAGGACACTTATTTGTAAATACAGACAGAGGGAAAATAAATCTAACACATAAAAATAATCCTTCTAAGTTTAGGGCTTTAAGTACAATTAAAGGTGAAGTCGGTGGTAACTCTGGGTTGGCAAGGTATCTTGGAATTGGAGGGTCTCCTGTCACGCCAAGACTGGTTAGTGTTCTTCACGACACGCAAACAAAGTTGCCAACAGGGCAACAAATTGAAATGGCACCAGTAACAAGCCTACCAGAAATAGCAAACACAGTGATACAAGAAACTTCATTTACTGAAGGACAATTAAATTATGCTTTGAAAACAATAAACGACCCACCTTTGTCAATGAGGGAGATTATGGGATTGGATAAATCACTGCAGACGATAAGAGGTGAGATGGTAAATAATTTAGCCAAACTAGGAGAGCTTGATAAACACATAGAACGTGAAAAAGAGAAACTGGCTACTGCAGACAATGGGAATCTTGACACAGAAATGAAACAAAGAATACAACACAGATTAAATGATTTGTATATAGAAAGATCAGCGAGGTTAGAAGCGATTAGTATTGGGAGGGAAAAAATGAAAACACAAGTCAACAGGATTAGAGAAACTATTCAGAAAATACTTCACGAAGACACTACTCTGGCTGAGAGACTAAAAACACTTTTCAGAGAACAGGGTATCACAATTGCCAGTTTAATTACAGCTCTGATTGATTGATTGATTGTACATTGCTTAACGTCCCGACAGCAACAAGGCTTTCTCAGGACGTGCCTGCACTGCTTGTGAAAAAAAAATAAACAGAACATTGAATGTATGTCGCCAGCCGGTCAAATACATTAAATAAACCTAACACATGGGGCCTAAATAAAGCTAAGACCATTTAGCAACACACATCCAATATCAAGAGCTACAGGCAGTGCAGACAGTAGGGAGAATTTTAAAAAGGCAAATACAGGTGAATGGACAAAGGGTAGACAGAAACACATGCCCCAGAATAGAGAGAAAAACCCACCCTGTGGGGCTGACCAGGGTGACCCTGGGAACTAAAAAATACCTAACCCCACCCAAGTCCCCCAGGGCAGACCCGGGTGGGGATAATTACAGCTCTGGGGTTTATTATCAGTACAGTTGTGTTGGCTGTCTCCGGGGGTGGTTCTCCACTTCCAGCACCACCAACCCCAGTCCCCACAGATCCAAAAGACTTACAGTCGTGGGTAAAGAAACAACTGTCTCACATATCAGACTTGCTTAAGAAATTGGCTGTGAAAGCAATGGACGCTTTGCCTGGCATTATAGGCACTGTTGTCAGTTGGCTGATTAGTACAGCGGCAAAGGCAGTAGGGTTTATGGCAGAACATGTGTGGGTCTTTTTGGTGACAGTAGGAGGGTTAATAGTGGGTTATTTAATGAAACAGGTAAAGAAGTAATACCCTTAATCCAGTGAGACCTATTACCAATGCTGTTCTCTCTGACTCATGGGTGTCAGGGGTTGGGGTTGGTGTTGGTGTTGGGACCGGGGTTGTTACTGTCTGTACGGGTGATGACGTTACTGGTGCTGGTGTCATTAATGGTTTTAATGTCTGTACATGTGTGGCTGTGGCCCCCAAGTTTACAGATTGATTGAGTCCTAATTTCTGACCAACACCTGCAACAACTATTTCATTATTATAATTTGTTATTGTACCCATTTGGAGTTGAAGGTCAGATGGTAACATGTATAACCCGATGCCAACTACAAAGTCAACTTTTGATCTGGCATATCTTAAAACGTCTTGGTAACGCTGTATGCTTGATGGGAGATCAACTGTTGAGTTAATTGAATCTTCAAGATTTGCAAGAAACTGTTTTTGTGCTTCAAATTTACCACTTCCATTCAAAATGTTTGATTTTGTTAGTGATTGTGCTCCTAGTAAACACCAGGCATATGTTCTGATAGACTCATTGACGCGCTCGACTCCCGCTTGAGTAAACCCGTCAGATTTATCTAAGACAAATGTGGTCCATGCGTTTGACTGTTTCTGTTCTATTGATCCTAACCAGACTTGTGATTTTGATGAGAATGAAGTGTAACCAGGGTAATAATCTTGAGGGTATTGTCTGTGACTCATAGCATAATACAATGTTCCCATGCCTTTGTGATCATCAAGTTTTTGTGTAAAGTCATACTTTGTACTGATGTTAAATTCATTACAGATCCGTTCAATTGCTTTCAAATCCATGGGATTGTTAAACTGATTAAAACTGGATTCAGTGGGCAGTGGGGTATGCAGTTCTGACAGTATTCTTCTAAGCTGGTAATACATGTGGAAACGATAGACAGACTTAATCAGTTTGTTTGAGTGATTCAAATGGTCTGTAAAAGAAACGCCACAGCCTGTAGTTGAGCATAGTATAGCAAAGTTAAGTTGGTTTTGAAACATCTGTAGTGGACTTGAAGACCACTTTCTTGCAGTAGAGTCATCTGTAATTGGAGGGTTTAGGTAATGGTCAAATGGGTTTGGTACTTTCACTTGAAATAAATCTTGTTCAGACACAGCAATATCAAGCTGATTTAACTGAATTATTTTCTGTTCATAAGTAGGTGCGACATTATATTTGGCATCTACATTAAATTGAAATGCGTTTGTAGTTGTAATGGTTGGTGATTTAAATTCCATTCTTCTTTTTATATGAGATAATAAAAATGTTTATTACCTTAACAAATCTTGACACAAGCAAACCAGTGTGGTTAACTAATGGGATTGATAATCGTGATGGTAGTAAGGCTGTAGCTATCCATGAAATGTTTTACACTGTAAAGTGGTTTAATGTAACAGATGATAATTATTTTGTATATGGAACTCTTGATGGTGGAAAGAAGAGTGATGCTTTACGATCTGGGTATTATGACTTTTGTACTTTAGCTGAATGGTTTCAAAATGAATTTAAAATTAAAGCAACTATTAATCAGGCTAACTTACTTGTTACATTGGAATTTCCGAAAGGTAGTCAGTATTCATTATCAGATAGGCTTGTAAGGCTACTTGGTTTTTTAGGCCAAGTAATGATTATCCATTAGCAGTTGAGAAACTGAGTTTGACAGGGAAAAAAGAAGACACCAAACTTGTACCAAATTTAAATGACAAATTCAATTACGTTTGTCACTACCGCTTGCTGCAGTTTTACATCAGACATGGTTTAGTACTAAAAAAAGTTCATAGAGGAATTCAATTTGACCAAAGTGCTTTTATGAAAGATTACATAATGAAGAACACAACATTGCGTGCAAGAGATGGTAACACTGCATTTGACAAAGACTTCTTTAAGCTTATGAACAATGCCTGTTTTGGTAAGACTATGGAAAATCCTCATCACAGAAAAGATGTGAGACTTGTTACAACTGAATCAGGCGCAATTAAACTTACAAGTAAGCCTCAGTACACAGGGTACAAAGAATTTCATCCATCATTGTATGCAGTGTCACTCAAAAAAAAAGATTGTTAAACTGGACAAGCCAGTATTCATTGGTATGGCAATTCTGGAGTTGTCAAAACTGTTGATGCTTGAATTTTATTATGATTACTTCAAACCGAAGTATCCTGACTGTCGTCTGCTATACACTGACACTGACTCTATGATCATTGATGTGTGTACTGAAGACTTTTATGAAGACATGAAAACAGAGTTACACATGTATGACACGTCTGACTACCCTAAGGATCATCCACTGTTTAGCACACAAAACAAGAAAGTGCCTGGAAAGTTTAAGGATGAACTAAATGGTGTGCCAATAGTTGAGTACGTTGGACTGAGATCAAAAATGTATTCTATTCAGCATCAGAAAGGTAGTCAGTCGAAAGCCAAAGGAATCAAAAAAACAGCAATAAAAAATAAAGACATACGTCATGAACATTACAAGCAAGTGTTAGATGGTGCATTAATGCCTGATTATCCAAACAAGACACTAAGATCAAACAAACATAATATTGAAATGATTCAAACATATAAAAAGTCTCTAGCAGTTGGGGATACAAAAAGAGTGTTTCACACTAAGGAAAAAGCTTATGCACCAGGTCATTACAGGCTCAAGTTATCTGAAGAAATAGCTGATAATCTGCTTGATAAACTAATTGATGAATTGAAATTGTTAAAAATGAGTAACGGTGTCTGGGGGAATAATCTGTAATTCTTCTCTGACAAATGCCCTCTTTGGTGCAGGCTCATACAGATAATATATTGTTGCATTAGCTGAAGGAACTATTTTTTTTATATTATGAACAGATGTAGACCAAATTGGATCAGTTGCCCTACGTCTAACGTCATTCTCAGCTTCACCTGGTTGATACAAATATCTTACCTGTTTTGTAAACAAGCTAGTGTCTGGAGGTGTTGTTGTTGTTTTTATTTCTGACGGTATTGTTTTCAATTTAATAGCATCAACAGGTTTAGGGTGACCCTCATTATTCATTGCTTTTATCACAGAAGGTAATCTTTTAACCCACTCAGTGTTACGTGCGTCATGCATGAGTTCCTTAGAATACTGATAGCTAAAAAGTCTCTCCGATAATTGCTTGTTAAAGTTTTCAACAATTGCCTGTGATCTATGCAAGCCTGGTATGCCTCGCCGCACTAGCACTCCATGCTTTGCAAATAACTGATTAACAGCGCCTTTAAATTCACTCCCATCATCAACCTGCACAAGCCTAGGGTATTTTAAAGGACCTCGACTATATATTTTTGATAATGCAGTGGCCACTGTTACAGCTTTTTTGTCAGTTATGGGTTCTGCATCCTTATACCTTGAAGCTATGTCAACAACAGTTAATGCATACTTGTATCGTTTCTTTCTTATTGTGTCATGCAGAAGAAACAGGAGGTCCATTTGGTGTGTGTCATTAGGTGATGTGTTTTCAAAATGAGGCCTTGTTATTTTTCTTGGAGCAGGAAGATATATTTGCCAAATTGCCTGTTTTTTAAGCCACTGTTTTATTTGGTTAACATCTCCACCCACAGCAGCATGTAATTTTTTTATTGCAGTATTCCCTTTCCAGTAGCCAATTGGGGAGTAATATATTTTTGATAGTTTAGCGTCTGCCATTTTTTCTAGCAATATAAACTCCTGTAAAATATACTAATGTCATTCCTACTAAAACAAATATTATTTCTCCATTTCTTTGTTCTGGGCTTGGTTGGTAGTAGTCACTAAGTTTTGGTTGTGGAATAGACATGTCTTCACCAGTTACAAGATAGTATTCTTTGATCGCGTCATCAACATTTGAAAATGTATGCTGTGCGTGACCCTCAAGTTTTAGTTTTTCATTAATAAAATCCAGTTTTTCTATTCTTTGCTTCTCATAATCTTGCTGAGCTTGAGCTAGTTTTTCAGATGCCTCATTGTGGCGCTTCATTTCTTCTGCTGATTCTTCTTTACTAACTTTTGAAAAGAAATAGTTTGATCCACTAAAAGCTAATGCGTTAATAACTGCACCACCAATCATGACAGCTATAGTTGCCATATTTTTTATTTACATAGAAATATTTTCTGGAATAATTCCTTGCTTGACTAGAAAATCTTTTGTTGCAATCGATGCTGTTATAACAACTACTAGCTTAGCACTGTCTTCAAAGTCTAATTTACTAAGGTCTGCTGATTTCATTTTGAGAAGACTTTTCCCAAGCATAGAATAAGCTACTGCTAATACACTTATCACGGCAGAGTGATAGACAAGGTTCATTAAGTTCTTTGTGTCGCTCATTTTCTTATGCTACAAAAATTAAAATAATAAATTTATTTACTGCATGTAAAATGGGTCCAAAGGTTTTGAAACTGCTGGTAATGTGGAGACTTCTTCTTTTATTTTTGGAGTGTTTGATTTTTTGGACACTGTTCGAGTGTTTGGTTTGTATTTTTTATATAATTGGTAACCTACGTAACCAAATCCGACAACAAATCCAGCAACTATATAATTTGTTGTTGTTTTAGTTGTTTTTTTATCACTTTGTGGGGTATGTGTTGGTTCTAATGGTAGTGTCACTGATGATGTTACGTCAGTCTTTTCTGTTAATGCTTGAAGCTGTAATTTCTTTTGTCTGTTATATTCAGCTAATCTTTTCCCAGCCTCTATTCGACCTGGACTTTTAGTCTTAGTCACTGTTTGAACCTGTGTCAAAACTGGACTGGGGTTCGGTTGTGGAGTCGTCTGGGTTTCGTCCATTTTCTTCTGCAGTAAAATTTATTTTTGAAAAATCAATATGACTCCCGGTAACAAGTAAGGTTACCACAGGTGCAAGGTAATTGCCAAACTTGTAAAACATGACACATGCTAATTTGCCAATTGAACTTGAAACAATAGGATTGCTTTCAAGGTCGTGTGATAGACTATCAGTGTCTACCGGTAGAAAGTGACTTACAGCTTTTGTATATAGGCATACAAGAGACCGGTTTAAATCACGAGTCATTAGTGAAGCGATATGATTTTCATATTTAGAATAAAGTTTGATTAGTTCGTCAGCGGTTAAAGATTCAATATCCTCTGTCATGTATTGTCTACCCAGATAAGTTTTCGACTTGCCTGACACAATTACAGACAAAAGCCGCTGTTTCTTAGAGTCTAAATCTTTGTTTTCTATAGTGTTGATATCATTGAGAAGAAGTAATTCGTCTTGATTCATTTTATAATGTAATATAATAATTTTGCTTAAAAAAGTCAATGACAGCATTAATTATTTAGGTGGGGTGGGGGATCTGCCTTAATACTTGCGGGTTGGCAGCTGATCAAAAAACGTAGCTTGAATGATTTCTTGAAATGGTACGAGTACGGCTAGGCGATTAAGGCATTGGTGGTAAGTGCTTACGTGGGTTGTCTAATTACCGTGCTAATTAGAATAAATCAATTGATTGGGGAGGGGTGGGGCTGTAGCCCCCACTTATCTATCTCTGCAGCAAGTGGGCGGTAGTGTTGTTTAGGGGATTGAAAAATTAGGGGATGAATGGGACAGACTAAGGCTAGGGCATTTTAACATCGAGATGGGACTGCAGGGGATGCCCACTGTGTACGTCAACCATTGGCGGTTGATATTTGCAGTAGTCACGTGACGTTAAAAAGCAGGCAATTTAATTACCAGAAGGTGACACATACAAACCGGCTGTGACCGATGGATGTACTTACTTTATTTACGCCTGTCACCCCTCCCAGGGTATAGGCCGTCAACGAGAGACCTCCAGCGACTCTTGTCCTGTGCTTCTCCTTCTATTTTACTCCAGGTGGTTCCCAGTCTCTGACCGATGGATGTTGTACAGGCCATTTGACTGGAATTTGTGATGGAAAACATTTATTTTTTGTTTTTATATTTTACTTTGACTTAGAAAACAGCTCATGACAATCGGTCAAAAACAATACGTTCAGAGAATCTTTGAAGGGTGAGATTTCTGTGTGTTTTGTGTTGGAGAATGTAAATAATGTGACTCTAGCTCACGCTAGATTCAACCAACCATTTCTCCGTTTACTACTAGCCATGTTCAGAGGTGACCAGTGACGCAACGATCATCCCATCAGTGCGGCCTGCAGGTCAGTGAGTTTAGGACTTTGAGTTCCACCACTGATTGGAAAAAACAAACAAACAAAAAAAAAAAAAAAAAAAAAAAAAAAAAAAAAAACCGAACAAAGAGGGGGGGGGGGGGCAGACAGCGCGGGAGGGGGAGGGGGGTTCTTAATGTATCAATGCTGCCCTAAAATCCCGGTTTCTATGCCACTCAGTGTGTATTAGTTCTACATTAATATTTGTATCCCTGTTCAGACGATGTAAACCGCCGTCAGGGTGAGACATAAGTCGTACAGCCGGTTTCCTGGGCCCTGTGGTTTCAACCTGAGAGATAGACAAGGTGGGGCTACAACCACACCCATCCCCCAATCAATCAATTTATTTGATCCTCTCGGTAATTAGACAAACCAACGCCACCAAACACAACCAATGCCTTTATTACCTAGCCGTACTAGTTCCACCCCAGAAATCATTAAAAGCAACGTTTTTTTTAATCAGCTGTCAACCAGTGATTATTAAGGCAGATCCCCCCCCCCCCTAAATAATTAATGCTGTCATTGACTTCTTTAAACAAAATTATTATATTACATTATAAAATGAATCAAGACGAATTGCTACTTTTAAAGGATATCTGTGCTGTAGAGAACAAAGACTTAGACTCTAAAAAACAAAGGCTTCTCTCTGTAGTTGTTTCTGGAAAATCAAAAGCTTTTCTTGGTAAACAATACATAACAGAAGACATAGAATCCCTCACCTCTGATGAGCTAATCAAACTTCATGCTAAATATGAAAATCACATTGCTTCACTAATGACACGTGATTTGAGTCGATCTCTTGTCTGCCTATACACAAAAGCTGTGAGTCACTTCCTACCTGTTGATAGTGACTGCCTTTCACACGATTTAGAAAGCAACCCCATTGTTTCAAGTTCAATCGGCAAATTAGCATGCCTCATGTTTTACAAGTTTGGAAATTACCTTGCACCTGTTGTAACCTTACTTGTTACTAGTAGTGATATAGATTTTTCAAAAATAAATTTTAATGAAGAAAAAAATGGACAAGACCCAGACGACTCCACAATTGAGTCCTGTCTTGACACAAGTTCAAACGGTGACTAAGGTTAAAAGTCCAGGTCGAATAGAGGCTGGGAAAAAATTAGCTAAATATAACAGACAAAAAAATTACAGCTTCAAGCATTAACAGAAAAGGCTCATGTAACTGACACACCATCAACAGCACCGGTGTCACTACCATCAGAACCAACACCCTCACACCCACAACAAAGTGCGAGACAAACAACTGAGTCTAAACCTGAAACAGAATATATAGTTGCTGGATTTGTTCTCGGATTTGGTTATGTAGGTTACCAATTATACAAAAAATACAAACCAAACACTCAAACAGTGTCCAAAAAATCAAACACTCCAAAAAGAAAAGAAGAAGTCTCCACATTACCAGAAACACCCAAAGCCGTGGACCAATTTTACATGCAGTAAATAAATTTATTATTTTAATTTTTGTAGCATAAGAAAATGAGCGACACAAAGAACATAAGGAACCTTGTCTATCACTCTGCTGTAATAAGCAGGCTAACAGTTGCTTATTCTATGCTGGGAAAAAGTCTTCTCAAAATGAAATCGGCAGACTTGAGTAGATTAGACTTCGAAGACAGTGCTAAGCTAGTAGCTGTTGTAACAGCATCGACTGCAACAAAAGACTTTCTCGTCAAGCAAGGAATTATTCCAGAAAATGTTTCTAAGTAAATCAAAAATATGGCAACAATAGCTATTATGATTGGTGGTGCAGTTGTTAATGCATTGGCATTTAGTGGATCAAACTATCTCTTTTCAAAAATGGGTAGAGAGGAATCAGCAGAAGAAATGAAGCATCACAATGAGGCATCTGAAAAACTGGCACAAGCTCAACAGGATTATGAGAAGCAAAGAATAGAGAAACTTGATTTCATCAATGAAAAACTCAGACTTGAAGGTCATGCACAGCATACATTTTCAAACGTCGATGATGCGATCAAAGAATATTTTTTTGTTACTGGCAAAGACATGACCATCCCACAACCAAAACCTAGTGACTACTACCAGCCATGCCCAGAACAAAGAAATGGAGAAATAATTTTTGTTCTAGTAGGAATGACATTAGTATATTTTACAGGAGTTTTTATTGCTAGAAAAAAATGACCGATATCGGAGCTAAACTATCAAAAATATATTACTCCCCCGTTGGCTACTGGAAAGGGAATACTGCAATAGAAAAATTACATGCCGCTGTTGGTGGAGATATTACACTCGAACAAATAAAACAGTGGCTCAAAAAACAGGCAATTAGGCAAATATATTTACCTGCTCCAAGAAAAATAACAAGACCTCATTTTGTAAACACTACGCCAAATGACACCCATCAAATGGATCTTCTGTTCCTGCCACATGATACAATAAGAAAGAAACGATACAAGTATGCATAACTGTTGTCGACATAGCTTCGAGGTACAAGGATGCTGAACCCATAACTGACAAGAATGCTACCATGGTAGCCACTGCGTTAACACAAATATATAGTCGAGGACCTTTAAAATATCCTAGGCTTGTGCAAGTCGATGACGGATCTGAATTTAAAGGCGCTGTTAATCAGCTATTTGCAAAGCATGGCGTGCTAGTGAGGCGAGGCATACCAGGTCACAGGCAATTGTTGAGAACTTTAACAAGCAATTATCAGAGAGACTTTTTAGTTATCAGTATTCTAAGGAACTCATGCATGATGCACGTAACACTGAGTGGGTTAATAGTTTACCGTCTGTGATAAAAGCAATGAATAATGAGGGTAACCTGTTGATGCTATTAAATTGAAAACAATACAGTCAGGGTCAGAAATAAAAACAACACCTCCAGACACAAACTTGTTTACAAAACAGGTGAGATATTTGTATCAACCTGGTGAGGCCGAGAATGACGTCAGGCGCAGGGCAACTGATCCAATATGGTCTACGTCTGTCCACAATATAAAAAATAAAAAAAATAGTTCCTGGTGCTAATGCATCTGTATGAGCCTGCACCTCAGAGGGCATTTGTTAGAGAAGAATTACAGATTATTCCCCCAGACACTGTTACACATTTTTAACCATTTCATCAACTAATTCATTGATTAGTTCATCAACCAGTTCATCAGCTATTTCTTCAGATAACTTAAGCGCATAATGCCCAGGTGCAGAAGCCTTTTCCTTAGTGTGAAACACTCGTTTGTGTCTCCAACTGCAAGTGACTTTTTATGTGTTTGGATCATTACAATATTGTGTCTATTTGACCTCAGTGTCTTGTTTGGATAATCAGGCATTAATGCACCATCTAATACTTGCTTATAATGTTCATGACGAATGTCTATTTTTTTATTGCTGTTTTTTTTTAATTCCTTTGGCTTTTGACTGACTACCCTTTTGATGCAGTATAGAATACATTTTTGATCTCAGTCCAACGTACTCAACAATTGGCACACCATTTAGTTCATCTTTAAACTTACCAGGCACTTTTTTGTTTTGTGTGCTGAACAGTGGGTGATCCTTAGGGTAATCAGACGTGTCGTACATATGCAGTTCTGTTTTCATGTCTTCATAAAAGTCTTCAGTAGGCACGTCTATGATCATAGAGTCAGTGTCAGTGTATAACAGACGACACTCAGGATACTTTGGTTTGAAGTAATCATAGTAGAATTCAAGCATCAGCAATTTTGATAACTCGAGAATTGCCATACCAATGAATACTGGCTTGTCCAGTTTAACAATCTTTCTTTTGAGTGTCACTGCATACAATGATGGATGAAACTCTTTATACCCTGTGTATTGTGGCTTGCCTGTAAGCTTAATAGCACCTGATTCAGTTGTGACCAGTCTCACATCTTTGCGGTGATGAGGATTTTCCATCGTCTTACCAAAACAGGTATTGTTCATAAGCTTAAAGAAGTCTTTGTCAAATGCAGTGTTACCATCCCTTGCACGCAATGTTGTGTTTTTCATTATGTAATCTTTCATGAAAGCACTTTGATCAAATTTAATACCTCTGTGTACTTTCTTTAGTGTTAACCCATGCCTGATGTAAAACTGCAGCAATCGATAGTGACAAACGTAATTTAATTTGTCATTCAAATTTGGCACAAGTTTGGTGTCTTCTTTTTTCCCCGTCATACTCATTTTCTCAACAGCTAATGGATAATCATTGTGGTAATCATGTAGGTGGTGTGGGTACTCCAGGTCGACTTCAAAGATCCAACCCTTTTTGTGATTCCGATCATTATTCATAATTTCGTTTGTTAATTTTTTCTATATCACACTGTGACAAATCATGTAGACGAAAGTTTTTCAAGGGCAATAATTCACACATCGCAAATCCGTAAAGGTTATTAGCGTCCAAGTACGTAATGAATGACCTTGACCTCGAGGGGTCAAAGTCGTCAAAATATTTGTTGTTGGCTTTGGCATAGTTGTTTGCGGCTATACTAATGCCACCCCTCAATCCGCGTTCCACCATTTCACCCATCGTATGATCAGACAACAGGTCTATATGTTGTAGAGGGGGGTATGTGGGCTCTTTCTCATGCACTCACACCCTGGGGTTCGCTTCCGTGAGGGTTGAGAAGAGGCTTAATTGAAGAACATCTTTTTATTCACAGCATCAAATCAAGGCTCTTAATCAATGCCTTTAAGTCAATGATGCCACCCTGCAACAAATATTACAGGTCATAAGTATAAATCATATACAATATAGCGTGAACGTACGTTCTAGCTATTACTATCATCAAACTACCACAAATATACATACGCCGCTATAGCTTGAACATACATTCTAGCTATTGTCAAGCAACCGAAATTACAAAAGAATGTACAGTACAAATTGGCTCTAAACAACGAATTATAAAAACAGACAGTCAAGTAAAAATAACATAAAATGCAATAACAACATTTTTCAGTTAATGCAATATTCTATTACCTTAACAAATAACCAAACATCTAGCTATTCAACATACCTTAGCAAAGTGTCAAAGGTGGATAACATCAAGGTAGACTGAATGTCATTGACCAGATGCAGTCAAGTAACAAAACTGCTGTGTCTGACTGTCCAAAAATGTCACAGCAGCTATAGGTGAATACAGTTCAGTCAAAGCTCATGCACCTGACTGAAAAACTCATGACAGAACTTACCGCCCAAGATGCACTGGATTCTTGGAGCACTTATGGCTACATGCTGTCCAAACACAGAGTCGGGCAGCAATATTTATACATTTAGGCTAGAGATAGGAACGATATACATCTATGCTCCCACTGACTAAACTGTTCTGACTTACAGTTAAACCTGTCTGGTTTGCAGTGCAGTCTATCCATACCACCTTATAAAACAAGACAACGGAATGAAGTGGATCAAGTTAAAAGAGAAAAGATCTAAGAAGACAATACTAACTAGGAATTAACCTATTTGGCTTTATCCATTAATTAACATTTATTTACCTTACAAATCATAATCAGTGGAAAATATAGACTAAACACTTCCATTCCTCTATTTAGGGGGGCTTGGCTTGACTTCGCGAACGAAGATTTTATAGGAGTTGCCCACGATGTCTGCAGGCTTGTTCGTGGCTGCGGAGGCCAATCCGAGACAGGCAGGTTCGACCGCAGTGGCTGCAGGGGAAGGTATGGCCAGGGTTCTGAGCTGCGGCATCTCTGTTTTTTCTCCTGAGCCGCTTGTCCTTAAGGCTAGCTCTGTGAGAGTCCTCAAAGGAGACAGCTGCCTTGTAAATGGTGGAGCGCCAGGTGTCACGGTCCGCAGCAAGCGAAGACCACTGGTGGTGGTCGATTTGGCAGGCACTAAGTGACTTCTTGAGACAGTCTTTGTATCTCTTCTTTGGTGCCCCTCTGTCACGGTGTCCAGTAGCAAGCTCGCCGAACAGGGTGATCTTTGGTAGGCGATGATCCTCCATCCTGGAGACATGCCCCGCCCAGCGGAGCTGTGTCCGCAGCAGCAAAGCCTCGATGCTCACAGTTTCAGCCTGTTCAAGGACCTCGACGTTGGTGACATAGTCACTCCAGTGAATGCCCAGGATGGTACGCAGGCAGCGCTGGTGGAAGCGTTCGAGGAGTCGTAGTTGGCTGCGGTAGAGGGCCCAGGACTCGGAACCATACAGCATGCAGGGTGGTGAGGACCACAGCTCTGTACACGCTGATCTTGGTGTCTGTTTTCAGCTGTTGATTGTGCCACACCCGCTTGAAAAGTCGCCCGAAAGCGCTGTTCGCTTTTGCCAGCCTGCTGTCAAGCTCCTTGTCCAGCTTGGCGTCCGACGTGATAACGCAGCCAAGGTAAGTAAACTGGTGCACTGACTTTAGTTCAGACTCGCCAATGGTGATGTGAGGAGGGCGATACACTGTCTTGGGTGCCGGCTGATGGAGGACCTCTGTCTTTTTCAGACTGACCTCGAGTCCAAAGAGCTGGGCAGCATCTGCGAAGCAAGACGTGATGCACTGCAGGGCTCTCTCTGTGTGTGCAACGAGGGCAGCATCATCAGCAAAAAGCAGCTCACGAATCAGTTGGTCTAGGGTTTTCGTGTGGGCCTGCAGTCGTCTGAGGTTGAACAGGCTGCCATCGAGACGATACCTGATGTACACTGCATCGTCATCATCGAGGTCCACTGTGGCCTGCTTCAACATCATGCTAAAAAAGATGGTGAAGAGGGTCGGTGCCAGCACGCAGCCCTGCTTTACGCCGTTGAGAATAGGGAATGGTTCTGAGAGGTAATTGTTGAGTCTGACCTGGCCTTGCTGGTCCTCGTGTAGCTGGACAATCATGTTGAGGAACTTTGGGGGACAGCCAAGTCGCTCCAGGATCTGCCACATGCCTTGCCTGCTCACAGTGTCGAACGCTTTTGTTAGGTCGACAAATGTTACGTACAGCCCTTTGTTCTGCTCGCGGCATTTCTCCTGTAGCTGTCTCAGCACAAAGACCATATCGGTGGTGCTCCTGTTTGCTCTGAAGCCACACTGGCCCTCTGGGAGTTGGTCTTCAGCGATGGCAGGTACCAGCCGATTCAGGAGCAGCCTTGCAAGGATTTTCCCAGCAATGGACAGCAGGGTAATTCCCCGATAGTTGGAACAGTCAGACTTCTCGCCTTTGTTCTTGTACAGGGTGATAACGACTGCATCACGGAGATCTTTTGGTATGTTCCTTCCTCCCAGCAGCAGAGAAAGAGGTCATGGAGCTTGTTGTGCAGTGCTGTGCCTCCATGTTTCCAGATCTCTGGCGGTATTCCATCAATGCCTGCTGCTTTGTCACTCTTGAGCTGGTGGATGGCTGTGAGGGTCTCTTCAGCGGTGGGCGGTTCGTCCAATTCAACCTTTACTGGGAGGTGTGGGATTTGTAGGATGACTGCTTCTTGAACAGTGCGCTCAGCGCTGAAGAGGCTCTGAAAGTATTCCGACCAGCGGTTCAAGATGGAGGTATTATCTGTGAGGAGTGCCTGGCCATTCGCGCTTCGCAGGGGACTTTGTACCAGTGCCTGGGGCCATACACTGCTTTCAGTGCTTCGTAGAAGCCCCTGTAGTCGCCGTTGTCAGCACAAAGCTGGGTCCTCTGTGCAAGTCTGGTCCACCACTCATTCTGGAGATCTCTGAGCTTGCGCTGGAGACTGCTGCAGACGAGGCGGAAGGCAGACTTCTTCACAGGGCAGGAAGGCTGGGCTAGGTGGGCCTGATGGGCAGCTCTTTTTTTTTGCTAGGTGTTCCTGGATCTCTACATCGTTTTCGTCAAACCAGTCTTTGTTCTTCTTTCTGGCGAAACCCAAGACTTCTGCAGAGGATTTTGCAATAGCAGTTTTCAGTTGTTCCCAAAGTGTTTCAGGGGAGGAGTCTACTGGGTCCGCTGTGTCTTTGAGCCTGCGCTGTAAATCTGTCTGAAAGGCAGCTTTCACATCGTCACGCTGAAGGCTGGCAACATCAAGCTTTTTCTTGGGGGGGCCCCCATTTCTTGGGTTTTGGCTTGAAGTGGAGCCTGAGTTTGCAGCGGACAAGGCGGTGGTCAGTGTGGCACTCTGCGCTGGGCATCACTCTGGTGAGGAGGACGTCACTGCGGTCCCTCTGACGCACTAGGACATAGTCGATAAGGTGCCAGTGTTTGGAGCGAGGATGCATCCAGGTGGTCTTTCGACTGTCCTTTTGCTGAAAAGTAGTGTTGGTGATGACCAGTTGCTGCTCCGCACAGAACTCCAACAGTAGGCGGCCATTGTCATTGCAGTTCCCCACGCCATGCTTGCCGAGGACTCTTTTCCAGGCTTCAGAGTCCTGGCCCACTCTGGCGTTGAAGTCGCCAAGGATGATGACTTTGTCGTCTGCAGAGAGTGGAGAGATAATTTTTGTTCTAGTGGGAATGACATTTGTATTTTTTACTGGTCTTTATTGTCACACCAGGGAGGAAGAATATATACCACTCGGAATATTTGGATATTTGTTCGATTTTAATAATTTGATCTTCTCATTCGCACGACAAACAATAGACAAGACGTATACAAACCTACGCAATATTCACTCAATTCATACATGCACCTGTAACTCACGCACACCCTTAACCATTTGTACAATGTTCACAGCACTAACCACACATCCTACACTTATTGTTCCACTACGATGTCACATCTCCGCAATGTCTGTCGATAATAACTGACACTAATTAATGCTTAGATCCTCGAACGATCAAACAGTTTGATTACTCCGACCGTGGATAAAGATTGATGTAGCGTCGCTGCTGTTGATTCGGCCACACCACTGGTCGAATAATCCCACTGTCTCTCGCGATGACACGTCGAAGCTCCACACGCACACCGTCAGGATCAACTTGTTATCTCGTACACCACGTTGATTAATTACATTCCCACATGAAGCATACACAAATCCAACTTCTCAGCTGGTGATAGGGGATGGAAGCATCTATAACACATACAAAACGTATCTCTCCATAAGAAATCCGCCATTGCTAAAAAGTTACTTCCGCCGGAATGACGACACTGTAACGATGACGACCGCTAACGGCTTCCGGACGTTGTCGCCGATTCCCGATCGTTTCCGACATCGAATAAATATTGTAATAACAGTCAATTCGAAATATCATGCACACACACGAATACGACATATTTCCGCACAACACATAACCTCTCACCACGATACGAATTATTCATTTCAAAATCAACAGGCTCCACAAAACGTTTCGATCATTCCATTCAATCCCGCGCGCCGATCGCCAGACGACACCGCAAACTCGCCGATGCGCGCCGAATATCATACAATCTCAGATCTAGAGCCGAACAACTAATACATTTTCCGAATCTACTACTTAACAAACGCGAATCAGCTATATAATAAACAAATACATACCCAAAGATGCGTGAAGTAAACCTTCGACTGTTTCAGGCCTGTCTGCCCATTCTTGGCCGTTGGACAAGGTCCGGTACTCGTTACTCTAATCAGTCGATCTGGTTACTAGTCGTAGTTCTTAAACTACAAAATTTTACGTACCACTGTACTGAGCATTCTGCTCTCAATCGTCTATTCTACCATAGACCATAACACGGCATTTCTCTGCCCACTACACCTCACAAAAAAAACAACTTTTACTCGAGAGCAAAATCTCTCCTGACTGACTGTCTTCCAAACGATTCACAGTGACGTAACTCTTCAAACCAACATCGTACGTCACATGTTCCAAACACACATCTTACGTCATATGTTCTTGACGTCACTAAAAAGTACATGCCATAACCGCAACACACAACAAAGAACGAAAGTTCTCCACGAAAGAAAATACAGCATAATGATTAAAATAAATTGTGACACAAGGCCCTTTCCCAGCTAAAACTCTAGTTTTAGACTATACTTGACACAATTTCATATTATCATTTGCGAATAAATCGCATCCACGACAATAACCATTTCTTTTCCTATTAAACACATAAATACACGTTCGTTATACGTGAACACCGCATCTGTTTATTTTTCTTCACTGTCGATACGGCTAAGGTAATCTGCACCAACATTATCTTTTCCTTTGATCACCTTCACCTGGAAATCATGTTACTGTAACTGCAATCTCATCATCACGCACTACTACTAGTGCTGCCACTCATCATACACTACTGCTAGTGTTGCTACCCATCATACACTACTGCTAGTGTTACTACCCATCATACACTACTACTAGTGTTGCCATTCATCATGCATTGCTATTAATGCTACCACTCACAATACACTACTACTAGTGTTGCTACTCATCATACACTACTACTAGTGCTTTCACTCATCGTGCACTACTACTAGTGCTTTCATTCATCATTGTCTTCAGTCATAACTGCTGCGACCTTTTCTGTTTCTTCTCTCTCAAGGTAGCTCTTCAGTAAGTTCACATGGTACACTTTTTCTTTGCCCTGCACATTCACTTTGTAATCGAAATCGTTTATTTTCTTAGTCACTGTAAATGGCCCTTTCCATGTAAGCTGTAGTTTGTTCTTTTTCTCTGGCAACAACAACAGTACTTTTGAACCTTCTGTGATAGTTCTAGGTTTTGCTCTTCTGTTGAAGTTTCTCGCGTGTCTCTGGCTAGCCTTTCGCAAGTTTTCCTGAGCTATGATACAGGTTTGTTCAATCCTGTTTCTCAAATCGATCACGTATTGTGCTGTCGTCTTCTCTTCCTCTTCAACTTCGCTCTTCATCCAAAGTTGCTTCAAAATCTGCATTGGCCCTTTAACTGATCTGCCGTACAAAAGCTCGAATGGTGAGAACAACATAGATTCTTGTGGCACTTCTCTGTATGCAAATAGCAAAGCTGGTATCATCCGGTCCCACTCTTTTGGTTGTTCAAGACACATTTTCTTCATCATCTGTTTCAATGTACCATTGAATTTTTCCACCAACCCATTTGATTGTGCATGGTATGGTGTCGTTTTTATGCCTTTCACGTCCAGTAGTTTCTGTAACTGTTGCATCAAATCTCCCACAAATTGGGTTCCTTGGTCTGATACCATCTCTTTTGGTACACCTAGTCTTGTCCAAATTGTCCAAAGTGCCTCTGCAATCTCGGTAGTCTGACATGTTTTCAGAGGTACTGCCTCAGGGTATCTGGTTGCATAATCGACTACAGTCAAAACATATCTATACCCTCTATCTGATGCTGGGTTGATCGGTCCGATCAAATCCACGGCGATTTACCTAATGGTACCCGCGTCTGTCTGCCCTTGTGTGATGACCTTTGACATGCGTCGCATGATGCGCAGTATCGTTGTATGTCACCACAAATTCCTGGCCAATAGAAATCAGCCCAAATTCTGTTTCTGGTTTTCTTAGCACCTAAATGCCCGCTCATCGGAGTATCATGTGCTAATTTCATAACACCCTGTCTATACTTCTTGGGTACAACGATCTGCGTTCTTTTCTGTTCCTTTTCAGTGAATTCTCGTACCAAAATTCCATTCTTCCATTTAAATTTGGATTTGGTTTGTTTGCTGTTTTGATTTCCCTCTTTTTTTCCATCGGCTGCATCTCTGCATTTCTTCAAAGTTTCATCTTCTTTTTGAGCTAGTCTCAATTGCTCTGGTGTAACATCAACAATCTTTGTTTCTGGGATCTTGAGCTCTTTTTGATTTCTTTTCGTTGCCGTGCTTCTTGTTTCTACTTCTGCACACTGCTCATCTGTTTTCGTATCGTTTGGTTCGCTTCGTTTCTTTGTGATCGTCTCGGTGCTTTCCATTACAACTGGGATGTTTTCTACATGGTCTTCAGTTTGTTCGCTTGCATCTCTTTTTGAGCAAGGTTTCATCACTGGATAAACTGGAATAGTGTTTGTTTTCTCTTTGTTCAAGAATCGTGCATTCCCTACCAAAACTGGCAATGCTGGTCTGGATATTACTAGTACATCCGCGTCTCCTTCAAAAAATGGTGTTCGCATGAACAGTCTAGCAACAGGTACTTGCTTGACGTCGCATGAAGCAAATGTCACGGATCGCATCTCACCTGTATACTTGTTTTCTGGTACTAATTTTGTATCAACAACACTAATTGTAGCTCCTGTGTCCCTCAATGCTGGCACTTCCTTGCCTTCTATCTCTACTTGACACGATGGCTGATAATTTATCTTGCTGCATGTGTCGCATAGCGTCATTTTGTGATTTCTTTCTAACTTTTCTTCAAGGTAAGGCATTCCCACTCTCAGTGCGTGGTGGTCTATGCTTTCATGGTGCTGGTGGTGCGTGGCTGCACAACTGCAACTTGCTGTATGCATCGATCCACATGTAGGTTGTACGTACAACGCATTCTGTTTTCTGTTTGGACATACTGCTACTTTGTGGGGTCCTCCACAATTGAAACATTCGATCTTAAATGATATTCTGTTCTTGACCGATTGATTTTCGTGTTTGTTTGGTGATCTGTTGTCACGCAATCCTTGCTTACTGTGATCCCTTCTAGGTGACGGACTATCCCTGTGTCTAAATCTGTCCCTGTTGTTATCTTTGAACATACTTCTATTCTCATGTCCCCTGTTTCCTCTTGACACCTCGTAGGTTTCTGCTGCTTCAGTAGCCTCATCTACGTTGGCTGGTCTTCTGTCTCGTACGAACGTAGCTTGCTCTTTTGGTAGTGCGTCTAAAAAGGTATCCACTGCCAATAATTCTACGATACTGTCAAAGTTCTTTTCTTTCCCTGAAAGTTCAATCCATCGGGTTATCCATTGCGTAATCCGATTCATGAGTTCTCTGGCTGTTTCGTCATTTTTCTTCCTGGCATTCTTCAGTTTTTCTCTGTACTCTTCTGATGTCAAACGGAACTTCTTCAGCAATTCTTTGCGAATCTGTTCGAAATCTTCTAAATCAACATGCTGCATGTGCGTGATAGCTTCTGCTGCTTTTCCCTTTAGCAATGCGATCAGGTGTAATCCCCATTCGTCATCTGGAATACGCTCTGCTCTCATGACCTTTTCAAATTTCCATAGAAAGACTTCTAAATCATCTCCATCTTCAAAAAATGGTAACTTGATTTTAATCCTGCGTCGATCTTGCGCGTTGTTGTTTCTGTTCTGTTCTCCTTCTATACGCCGACCTTCTGCCTGAATTTCTAATTCTCTCAATCGAGTCTGACGCTCAGCTTCTCGTTCTCGTCGTTCCGCTTCTCGTTCTTGCCGCGCTAACTCCGCTTCTCGTTCTTGTCGCGCTAACTCCGCTTCTCGTTCAGCTTCTTGTCGCGCTAACTCCGCTTCTCGTTCTCGCCGCTCTGACCAACGTTTTTTCTCATCCAGAACATAAGCAGTTAAGTCGTTCCCCGCTAAACTCAATAATTCCCCTTCTTCTTTCCAAGCCTGCATCCTGGTTTTCATATCTGGTTCTTGTTCCATTTCTGATCTGCTAGGATTCTCAGATCTTGTTCTACTACTTCTTGTATCGGGCATGACGGCTAAGTTTGTTTGTACTGCCCAAAATCCGTGCAACAACAAAATGACTTCAACTATTGCTTGTTTATAAGCTATCGATAACCATTTATCAACGTGAACTTTTGTTGATCTGTCAACAAGTTTTGGCGTAACCCATTTTACAAAAGGATAAAACAAATGCGAAATTAAAAAAAAAATCGATTACGCTGCGGAAGTTACAGCTCTACAGATTATCAAGGGAAGTATTATCACAACCTGCACTCTGTACTTGTATGACAATCCGCGCAATCGGTTAGTCTCCACTAACTCTTTTTACGAAAGGACAAAGCAAATGCGAAATAAGAAAATCTAATATGCTGCGGAAGTTCAGTATACCTCTACAGATTATCAAGGAAAGTAATATCATAATCTGTACTCTGTACTTGTATGACACTCCGCGCAATCGGTTAGTCTCCACTAACGCTGACAATCGAACACAGCTCGGTACCTGAATAAACGGAAGGGATGAATATAATGATGGCGAAGCTTCGGAGCTTGAATGCCGCCCGATGTAACAACGCCCTCCAACCGCCCACAGGTTATCCAGCAATTCCGAGTGTCCTTTGGTAATGACAGAAAATTACACTGGTGCGTAAATTTAGACTACTCTAAAAAATTACACAGTAAGTAACCTGAACCGATAACGCTATCGTTATACTATTGGTCAAGCCAAAGCTTACGTGCCAGTGTAAATAGATACAAATATCCGTGGCTCGAATCGCCAAGATTAATTCCCAATCGTTATCACTAAATTGTGATCCCGAATCTGGAAATAACCGTGGTTCGAATCTACGGACGAGCCCCCAAATTATTGTCACACCAGGGAGGAAGAATATATACCACTCGGAATATTTGGATATTTGTTCGATTTTAATAATTTGATCTTCTCATTCGCACGACAAACAATAGACAAGACGTATACAAACCTACGCAATATTCACTCAATTCATACATGCACCTGTAACTCACGCACACCCTTAACCATTCGTACAATGTTCACAGCACTAACCACACATCCTACACTTATTGTTCCACTACGATGTCACATCTCCGCAATGTCTGTCGATAATAACTGACACTAATTAATGCTTAGATCCTCGAACGATCAAACAGTTTGATTACTCCGACCGTGGATAAAGATGGATGTAGCGTCGCTGCTGTTGATTCGGCCACACCACTGGTCGAATAATCCCACTGTCTCTCGCGATGACACGTCGAAGCTCCACACGCACACCGTCAGGATCAACTTGTTATCTCGTACACCACGTTGATTAATTACATTCCCACATGAAGCATACACAAATCCAACTTCTCAGCTGGTGATAGGGGATGGAAGCATCTATAACACATACAAAACGTATCTCTCCATAAGAAATCCGCCATTGCTAAAAAGTTACTTCCGCCGGAATGACGACACTGTAACGATGACGACCGCTAACGGCTTCCGGACGTTGTCGCCGATTCCCGATCGTTTCCGACATCGAATAAATATTGTAATAACAGTCAATTCGAAATATCATGCACACACACGAATACGACATATTTCCGCACAACACATAACCTCTCACCACGATACGAATTATTCATTTCAAAATCAACAGGCTCCACAAAACGTTTCGATCATTCCATTCAATCCCGCGCGCCGATCGCCAGACGACACCGCAAACTCGCCGATGCGCGCCGAATATCATACAATCTCAGATCTAGAGCCGAACAACTAATACATTTTCCGAATCTACTACTTAACAAACGCGAATCAGCTATATAATAAACAAATACATACCCAAAGATGCGTGAAGTAAACCTTCGACTGTTTCAGGCCTGTCTGCCCATTCTTGGCCGTTGGACAAGGTCCGGTACTCGTTACTCTAATCAGTCGATCTGGTTACTAGTCGTAGTTCTTAAACTACAAAATTTTACGTACCACTGTACTGAGCATTCTGCTCTCAATCGTCTATTCTACCATAGACCATAACACGGCATTTCTCTGCCCACTACACCTCACAAAAAAACAACTTTTACTCGAGAGCAAAATCTCTCCTGACTGACTGTCTTCCAAACGATTCACAGTGACGTAACTCTTCAAACCAACATCGTACGTCACATGTTCCAAACACACATCTTACGTCATATGTTCTTGACGTCACTAAAAAGTACATGCCATAACCGCAACACACAACAAAGAACGAAAGTTCTCCACGAAAGAAAATACAGCATAATGATTAAAATAAATTGTGACATTTATATTGCTAGAAAAAAATGGCAGCCGAAAATAAACTATCAAAAATATATTACTCCCCATCAGGGTACTGGAAAGGAGCAACAGCTATTCAGAAATTACATGCCGCTGTGGGCGGAGATATAACACTCAATCAAGTCAAACAATGGTTACAGAGACAAGCAGTTTGGCAGATATATCTTCCTGCTCCAAGAAAGATATCTAGACCTCATTTTGTAAACACTACCCCCAATGACACGCATCAAATGGACCTCCTGTTCCTACCACATGATACAATAAGAAAGAAACGATACAAGTACGCATTAACTGTCGTTGACATAGCTGCAAGGTATAAAGACGCTGAACCCATATCTGACAAAACAGCTACAACAGTTGCTACAGCATTATCAAAGATATATAGTCGAGGCCCTTTAAGATACCCCAGACTTGTTCAAGTTGATGACGGATCAGAATTCAAAGGTGCTGTTAATCAGTTATTTGCGAAGCACAGCGTAATAGTCAGACGAGGCATTCCAGGCGTACACAGATCACAGGCAATTGTAGAGAACTTTAACAAACAGTTATCAGAGAGACTTTTCAGTTACCAGTATTCAAAGGAACTCATGCATGACACCCGAAACACTGAGTGGGTAAAGAGATTACCACATGTGATAAAAGCAATAAACAATGAAGGACATCCTAAGCCTGCTGATGCTATTAAATTGAAAACAATTACAGAACCAAAAACAGGACCAACCCCAACCCCAGCACCAGACACAAGTTTATTTACTAAACAGGTGAGATATTTATATCAGCCAGGGGAGGCTGAGAACGACGACAGACGCAGGGCAACAGACCCCATCTGGTCAACGTCTGTACACAATAAAAAAAAAAAAAAAAAAAAAAAGTCCCCGGTCTTGACGCAACAATATATTACCTGCATGACCCTGCACCACAGAGGGCATTTGTCAGAGAAGAATTACAGATTATTCCCCCAGACACCGTTACTCATTTCAGTAACTAACTCATCGATTAGTTCATCAACCAGTTCATCGGCTATTTCTTCAGATAACTTGAGCCTGTAATGACCAGGCACATAAGCTTTTTCCTTACTGTGAAACACTCGTTTCGTGTCTCCAACTGCAAGTGACTTCTTATGTGTTTGGATTATTTCAAGATTATGTTTGTTTGATCTCAGTGACTTGTTTGGATAATCAGGCATTAATGCACCATCTAATACTTGCTTATAATGTTCATGTCGAATGTCTTTATTTTTTATTGCTGTTTTTTTAATTCCTTTGGCTTTTGACTGACTTCCCTTTTGGTGCAGTATAGAATACATTTTGGATCTCAGTCCAACGTACTCAACTATTGGCACACCATTCAGTTCATCTTTAAACTTACCAGGCACTTTTTTTGTTTTGTGTGCTAAACAGTGGATGATCTTTAGGGTAGTCAGACGTGTCATACATGTGTAACTCTGTGTTCATGTCTTCATAAAAGTCTTCCTCTATTTAACCGCATGATCAAAGATCACTCTACCACATTCACCCCTGCCAAGTGAAATGACGTCCTCGGCATTTCCGTTTAAGTACTAACTAATTAAATGGTTAGCGTTACAAAACCATGGACAATATAATAGGAACAAAAATACAGGAAATATGACTGTTGCGAAACAAAAGGCAAGGTATCCACTAAGTATACGTCCGACTTTGGCATGACATTCTGCGCCATGGTAAGCTAGGCTCGGTACACTGGATGTAAGAGGTTATGGTGAAGTGTGAATGAACTACCAAAGTATCCACTAAGTATACGTCCGACTTTGGCATGACATTCTGCGCCATGGTTAGCTAGGCTCGGTACACTGGATGTAAGAGGTTATGGTGAAATGTCAATGAACTACCAAAGTATCCACTAAGTATACGTCCGACTTTGGCATGACATTCGGCGCCATGGTTAGCTAGGCTCGGTACACTGGATGTAAGAGGTTATGGTGAAATGTCAATGAACTACCAAAGTATCCACTAAGTATACGTCCGACTTTGGCATGACATTCTGCGCCATGGTTAGTTAGGCTCGGTACACTGGATGAAAGAGGTTATGGTGAAATGTCAATGAACTACCAAAGTATCCACTAAGTATACGTCCGACTTTGGCATGACATTCGGCGCCATGGTTAGCTAGGCTCGGTACACTGGATGTAAGAGGTTATGGTGAAGTGTCAATGAACTACCAAAGTATCCACTAAGTATACGTCCGACTTTGGCATGACATTCGGCGCCATGGTAAGCTAGGCTCGGTACACTGGATGTAAGAGGTTATGGTGAAGTGTAAATGAACTACCAAAGAAATATTAATTATACACACGAACTTATCACAACATTAATTCGAGAGAAACTATGACTCTTTAAATCAACTTATCTGGTATCCCAGTGAAAACAAAGTAAAGTCCGGGCATGGTTTTAAGTGCTATTCACATGTTAATGCTATGCTAGACCTACTGAGTTAAGATGGATGATACAGTTTCAGACAATCTTTTAGGATCCATCTGTACCTCTCCACTCTTAATCAGGTCTGATAGAAAAACTATTTTCCTTTTCCATTCTGGTCCAACAGGTTGTTGTGCCATAGCATACTCACCTGTAGTCTGCCAGGTAGGAGGTCTTCGATGTCTACTAGAAACGCGAAGAACCGGCTGTTCTTGCTCTTGATTCGGACCTGTGTCCTCTTCACTGTCTTTAGTAGTCCCTTCCTCCTGTGTCCGACCACTTGTCTCATCTGTGGACGCGCTCAGCTCTCCACCTTCTACACTCACGGTGGACTGGTGGTCGTCACCACTCAAGCTGGCTGCCCCGTCATCCACAACAGCTCTTTGAGCGTCCTCAGAAGGTTGTGATGACATCTCCTCAGCTTGCTTATCATCCTCCTCCTCTCCTGCAGCGAGTTTAACTGCTGGGTCAGAACTCTGGAGTTCAAGCTGCATTTCTACGATGACCGAGTCTGACTCGTCACCTTCCTCCGAGTATGCTGTCAGATCACATGTAGTTTGTTCCTGTTCCTGCTTGGCTGCCTTGCTCCTGGCCCGTGGTGCCAGAACTGGCCGTGGCCTGCCTGTCACTGTCTCATCATTTCTGTCACTTGATGCCGCGGCAAGGGGTAAGAGATGATTCCAGTGAAGGGTTCTCTTACGACTTGCATCTCCCTCTTTGTGTATCCTGTACACGGGAACATCTTCATTTGGTTGGGAACTGACAATGTAGATATCCTCTTCCCACTTGTCTGAGAGCTTGTGTTTGCCCTCGAAGGCAAGTATGCGGACGAGCACTCTGTCTCCTTTCTGTAAGGTTGCTCCTCGCGCTCTGATGTCATAGTGCTCCTTCTGCCGTCGTTGAGCCTCATCTGCTGCACTGGCCGCAACTTTGTAGGCTTCCTGAAGGCGCGTCTGTAGATCAGTGACATAGCTGCTGTAGTCTTTGGCGTTCTTTCCTCGTTCCAGTCCGAATACTAGATCGATGGGTAACCTTGCCTCTCGCCCAAACATGAGGAAATACGGAGAGTGACCGGTGGACTCGTGTCTTGTGCTGTTGTAGGCGTGGACTAGAGGTGCTACTGATTTATGCCACTGCGCTTTCCGCTCTGGCTCCAGAGTGCCTAGCATCCCTAGCAAGGTCCTGTTGAAACGCTCGGTCATCCCGTTCCCCATTGCGTGATATGGCGAGGTCCTGCTCTTGTCAATACCGGCCAGCTGACAAAGATCTTTGATGACACGACTCTCAAAGTTCGCGCCTTGGTCCGAGTGGAGTCTCCTGGGAAATCCATAATGCACTATGAAGTTGTTGAAAAGCGCGTCTGCTGTTGTCTTGGCGGTCTGATTTCGAGTCGGTATGGCCTGGGCATATCTCGTGAAGTGGTCGGTAATCACAAGGATATGCTGATAGCCACTGGAAGACGTCTCCAGGCTCAAGAAATCAATGCAAACTAGCTCCATGGGCTGACTGCTGCTGATGTTGACTAACGGGGCCTTCTGTCCAACAGCTTTCCTGCGTAAACATCGGGGGCAGTTATTGCACCAGTCTTCAATCTGACTTGCCATCCGAGGCCACCAGAATCGCTCCTTTGCCAGTGCAGTCGTGCGGTCCCGGCCTGGATGGCCAATGTCATCATGAATCCCTTGCAGAGCGCGTTTGATGAATGCGGCAGGCAAGACTAACTGTGACTGCACCACTCCGTCGGTTGTCGTCTCCTTGTACAGTGCTCCACGCTGCAGCCGAAAACGTTGCCAGTGTCGGTACATCGCTGAGTGCTCAGGCGTGCTAGGGAAGTCTTGTCGTCGAGGAATGCGCTTATTCCTGATGAGCCTCAGCCATAGACCTATTACTGGGTCGTCGTCCTGTGCTCGACGCCAATCCTTACATGTGAACTCAGCCATGTCTTGACCGTCAGGTTCATCAAGTACGTCCGCTACTGTCGCCGATAAGCAATGCGTCTCTATCACCGGACAGCTGACAGCCGAACAGATGGTGTAAATGGCCTCTGTGGACAACTCTTCCTCTTGTCCTTCGGTGTTGTGAGTAATCCTCGACAACGTGTCTGCGTCAACATTATGTACACCAGGTTTATACTTGATGTTGAAATTGTACGCTGCCAGGGCCGCCAGCCATCTGTGGCCTGTCGCGTCAAGCTTTGCAGTTGTAAGCACGTATGTGAGCGGATTGTTGTCCGTGTAAACGGTGAAGCGGGCGCCGTAAAGGTAGTCTTTAAACTTCTCTGTGACTGCCCATTTCAAAGCGAGGAATTCTAGTTTGTGGGCTGGATAATTCCGTTCAGCTTTTCCTAGTGCTCTGCTGGCATAGGCTACAACGCGCTTGACGCCGTCCTGTTCCTGGTAGAGAACACAGCCGAGCCCTGTCCTGGATGCGTCGGTGTGGAGCTCGAAGGGCCTAGTGTAGTCAGCATACCCTAGAACTGGAGGTGAGGACAGTATGTTCTTTAGTCGCTGAAAGGCCTCTTCGTCTTCATCTCCCCAAATCCATGGCTTCTGGACATGCGGCTTTCGCTTCCCTCGCTGTTTCTTGGTTGGTACAGGCATGAGGACTGTCAGGGGCGCAGTGATCTTGGCGAAATCTTTAACAAACAAACTTGCGGTAATAACCTGCGAACCCCAGAAACCTCCTTACTTCCTCTGGTGTTGTCGGTGTAGACCAATCTCTGATGGTTTCAGTCTTTGCGGGGTCTGGTTAGATACCATCACATGACACAGCGTGGCCAACATAGACCACCTTGGCCTTGAAGAGATGACATTTCTTGGGTGCTAGCTTGAGACCAGCCTCACGCAGCCGTTGAAAGACCAGCCGCAGGCGTTCTATGTGTTCCTGGTATGTCCGAGCGAATATGATGACGTCATCCAGTAGATGAGACACATCCGCATGTGGTACTCTCCTAAAATGTCTTCCATGAGTCGCTGATAGGTAGCGGGTGAATTCGTCAGTCCGAATGGGAGGCGGTTGTACTCGTAGAATCCGAGTGTACCGACGGTGAATGCAGTACGCTCTTTGTGTTCCTCGGCGATTTCAACCTGGTAGTAGCCGCTTTTCATGTCCAGGACACTGTAGTACTGTGATCCAGATAAGCAGTCCAAGATTTCTTCTATCCTTGGCAAAGCGTAGGAGTCGCGTATAGTCCTGCTATTCAGCTGTCGAAAGTCCGTGCACAGACGAAGGCGTCCATCTTTCCTTCGTGCTAAGACGATATTTGAAGACCATGGGCTGTAGGACTTGCGGATAATTCCACCTGCTAGGAGCTGCTGTATGTGTGAGCGGACTTCATCCAGCATCGATGGTGGCATCATGCGATGTTTCTGCTTGAAGGGGCGGTCGTCGCTGAGTTCGATCCGGTGGCGCACCCTTGAAGCTAGGCCTACATCCTCCTCGCTTTTGGAAAAGATGTCCTCATACGCGGTAATCAGATCCTGTGCCTCCTTCAACTGATCCGGTGTTAAGTTGTCAGTGTCTATCTCAACGAGTGAAAGCAAATTTTCCTGCACCTCTTCAGGTAGATCCTCCAGCTCTGTGATGTCCACTGGCTGAACCTCACATAGAAGAGCCCTGAGTTCAAATGAGACTGTACGGGTGGACGTGTTCGATAGGGTAACATCAACTGGACTCGTCTCATTGTAAGCGTAGCTAATGAGGGTCGGATTAAGGTCGACGTCCGGGTCTACATCAGGATGGGGCTGGAGAAGGGCACACGTGCGATGGTATGGCTGCGACTTGTCTACCATTCCCCTCAAGGTGACTTGTTCGTTAGGGTGAAGTATCACACGCCTCTTCTCTGCCGATCGCACCACTGCTATCCTGTTGCAGTTCCTTGATAGTTGTTTCTCCTGAAGCGTGATACTTTTCAGTGCCAGTTGCCATGATGTCTGTCTGTCCAGGGTTTGTGTACAGCGATCAACAGTGCTCTGAGTACAGCTGTCCTTTACTCTGGCTAGAAAGTTAGTACCCAACAGAATCGGAGTCTCAGCACTGTAGTCAGTCCCTGGCACGACGAGCAAAAGACAAGGGTGTACAGTACTGCTGAGTCCTGTGGCAATCACATCCGCCTTAATGTAGCCCGAGTATGGTAGCGTCTCTCCATTAGCGCACTCAATCCGTAGTAGGTGTTCAACCTTTTGAAGTTCCAGGTGGGTTAAGTGTTTCGCGTAGAAATCCTGTATCACAGTCGATA
This sequence comes from Semisulcospira habei, assembly GCA_036245525.1. NCBI lineage: Eukaryota > Metazoa > Mollusca > Gastropoda > Semisulcospiridae > Semisulcospira > Semisulcospira habei. Next base: position 89,138,280 of record BTPG01000008.1, on the reverse strand, counting down.
CGGCTGATCCTGTGTCTAACAGTGCAGATGTTGCAACACCTTCAACTTGGATTCCTGCTTCGTTAGGCTGACCCACAAGATCATCCAATGTCTCATGGTCCATATTTTGGAATGCCTGTAGTTGGGGCTGATACTGGCGGCCGCGCGTCTGCCCCTGCTCGCGGGCCCCTAGGGAAAATCCTGTTTCAGATGGTCAAGTCGTACTCTGCAGCCGATCCGCAGATGACCGTACTGCCCACAACGGAAACATCGAGGTCCTCTTGGGTCAGACTCTGCAGTTTGTCGGCGATATAAACCTCCAACGCTTGATCCTCCGCGTGGTTGATTCTGGTGTTGAGTCCTGTTATCTGGTCCTGAAGTCTGCAGATCACTTGATCTGTCCCCGCCTGCAGCTCCATTCTTGTTCCTGTCCGATTGCAGCTCCTTGACTGCGACAGTCAGTTGGCGTAGTGCTGTTCTCACTTCGTCCAGATCTGATTTCTCCTTTTTCTTTTCAGACACCGCAGATTTGCAGGAAGTGGCCGCTATGCTTTGTCTTGTTGCAGCTGGATGTTCTTTTTCCACCCGACGCAGCATCATCCGCAGATCGTCAAATGTCTTGGTTTGGTTGTACTGGTATGCCGAGACATCCTTCAGTTCCTGTCGTATCCCTGACCACATAATATTCATAAGGGTTTCATCCACGCTTTTCTGCAGGGGTATGTTTTGTTGCTTTACATGCTCCAACAACATCTCTAGTCTACAACCCCACTCTGCGACCGTTTCGGTTGGCTGTTGTCTTGCACCGTAGAGAGCAGCGAGAGCATCAGCCTCTGTCTGAATGTCGCCATAGATTCTGTCCATTTTTGCGATTATGTTTGGGATAGACGACTGCGGATCCAAATGAGTGATAATGTGACCAGCTCTCCCCTGTAACGACGCGCGTATGGCATCCCTGATGTCGAGTTCTGGGTGCCCCTCACCTAATAGACTCATTGGTGCCTCCACACCGCGTAGTCCACTGCTGCTTCACCATTGAACTTCGTCAGCCAGGGTTTCCGTCCGATGGTCAGAACTGGTGGAGCTTGCGACTGGTGGCGTGTACTGTTGGCGTGGGCTACAGTGCCGTCACCACTGTCTTGTTCTGCAGCTACCTGGATGACGGGGGATGGAGACGCGCCTTGTTCCATCTTTATTGGCTGACCCTGCTGGAGCACTTTTATGTACTCCGTCATCCAAGTCTGTAGCTCTTCTTTGGTTCTGACCCTTGGTCTGGCTCCAAGTTGGTTGAAAATGTCCCTTAGTTCTGGAAAATCTTCAGCGACTACACCACCCTGTGCGCCGGGTGACTCCTCTGAGTCGGCCATTGTTGCGAGGGAGGTCTATCTACGGTGTAAACCCACTTAGGTGTCACTAGAGTTTAGAACCGCAAAACAGAACTATGAACCACCTCCACATTCTAAGATAAGCTGTGAGTGAATAGCAAAAAACCAAATCCTTCAAATCTGGCTCTGTATCATGCACCTTATTGTGTCTATACTCACCAGGCTTTTTCGGTGGTGATTATCCAAAGTCTAGACCATCTGCACATAACTGTTAAACCACAAAAAGTGTTTCCAGTCTGAAGCTATATTTACAAGTAACCATACCGCCTGATGCTTAATGCTTATGACTGAAGAGCTTAAGCGCATGGGGCAAAACACCAAGCCAAAGTCCAACTTGTTTTCAAATAAAACGCTGAAATCAGTCACAAGAACTTAACTGATGATCCCAAAATATATGCTAGATCAAAAGAAAATGTTCAGAAAAAAATGATCACACGATCTCACACAAAAAAACGTAGACGTTTGCTGGTGCTAGGAAACGCATACCACACACTCACTGTACTTATAACATTACCAGGTACAGCGTGCTCGTCAGTCTCATTTTCTTCGAAACAGTTGCTGAACTGAAGTATGAACTAAAAGCTGATTTTGAAAGTAGAGGATATATCGTGCACGAAATGAGTGCCAATTTATATCGAGCTATGACATGAGACTGCTTCAGTTGTAGTTCATGTACACGACCTTCATGCCAAACAGACCCCTGCCTTTTTGCTCTGTCGATTGCTTGGAGAAAGTCAGGCAACAGTCTTTCTCTAAACACTTTTTCCAATTCTCTTCTCGAATTAACTGTGTGTTGTCTTGTTGAGATATATGAAACAATCACTTCACCATCTACCCTGGTAAATTCTATTTTCGCAACAATCTGAATCTTTACACTACCTGAAAGAAGATTATCTTGTATGACAGAAAAAGACCTTTCTATCGATTCATAGACACTGTAAGTGTTGGATATAGGCAAGTCTGTTGTGTGAAACACGTTTCTTAAGCCGGACGAGCTTTGGGCATTGTCCGTCATTTTTATTTGTCCGACAAAATAATAAATAGAAAAAATTACACAAGGTGTAATACCACTTTATTGACTGTAACACCTACAATAAACAGATTCAGTTTGCATAGTTGTCTGAATATTTGTTCACACACTGTCTCAAACAACTGATCATCAACTTCAAAGGCATGTGTCTTAAGATCGACAGGCATGTACTCAACAAATGGTAACTCCTCAAATATTTCTAAAGTCATTTGATATGACACATAAATCATCGCAGGTGTTGATATTGGTGTTATGTCCGGTTGTTTGAAATCTGTTCTTGGGGGTGGGGGATGTGGGTGGGGGGTGGGGGTGGGGGGGGGGCAGCTTGCCTGATTTGTTACTGATAAAAAAAATGCAACAGCCGTCCAGCCTCCTATAATTCAAAGACATAAATCATTAAATCATATTATTTTTCTTCCCCAAAAGTATTTCTCCTATCTAAAATTAAATTAAAAACAACAACAACAAAACCCATCACAATCTTGCGGCTTTCTCCAATTTTTTTTTCCCTCTCCCAAATTAGAGTGAGCGGCAGTAGATATTTTAGCCCCACCTCTACTTTTTCTTTTTCTTCCTACTCCCCCCCCCCCCCCGGCCTCCACTCCCCCTTCCCCCTCTCATCCGGTTCCTATGCCACTGCAATATTGCACTTGCAGTTGTCTTGTTGTAGTGTATGATGGCTGAGATCGTGAGATTTTAGAATTAAGGTGAAAACTTGTTCTCGTTTCTACTTACTAGGACGTCACTCAGTGTTACATTCCAGGATCCGATACGGTATCATGTTAAGGCCCCGCCACACATGCCGGTTGTGTCCCGATTTTGAAGACGTTTCCGATCCGAATGCGATCGGATGACGTCATATATCCTATCCGATCCCAATCGGCTGGGAATCGGGTGTCTAGAACCTGCTCTATTTTTCCGATCCAAATCCGCCCCGATTGTAAGCTTCAACCAATCAGAACGCGTCTCGCAAAGCATGTCGTTTCAGTTTGAAAATGGCGGAAGATCAGTACCACCTTCGTTGCCGATGTTTCGCCCGCCTTTTCCCGATTATGATGCAAAACTGCTGATAATGCAAGCACATCATCATCACTGTCAAAACTAGCAGCCATTTCGCTGAACAGGTACGACCTTGATCTTCGATTCAAACCGGTCGGCTAAAAAAAAAAGTCGGGGAACTATGTGTGGCAGTGCACACGTTTTTGTAGTCCGGTCCGATCACACTCCGATTCGAAACTGCTCGGGAATCGCCGGCCTCAAAATCGGGCATGTGTGGTGGGGCCTTAACGCAGCATACGCTGAATACTCCGGCCTGGCGTATCATACACAGCGGAAGGACTCGAAGATCACCAGCGTCGCCATTAAGCAGAAATCTGGACAAGCCTTTGGTTTAAAAACTCTCCAAATTAAAAAAAAATCAAACAAACAGCCATAATATCTTACAACAAGATTTCGATCGACCATAATTGTTCAACGGTGGTGACACAATCACCAAGTCAGTGATTATGTCACCACCATTTAACAATCATGGTCGATCTGTTTGATTAAGTGTAGTGTACTTGTCAGATGACCACTTGGGGCTAAATTTCAGCCAAAAGTTTGACTGAGGTCGGGGCTCGATCAGTTAAGTCGATGTGCGAGAACAGTAACACACGGAAGCATCCGTTTTTATTCGTTATTTATTGTAAACTTATCTGTTTGTTTAGTGATAGTCACATATATACATTATAAACGCTATGATATCCGCAATACCAATGTACACTTTCTGACATACAGGGTACTGACAAATCTCAGATTCACTACAGACAAAGACAAATCGTCTCAGATTCACAATAGACAAAGATACGTACTATGTGCTAGCGTTGCCTATACTATCTTGTGATAGTATCAGCGTTTCTTAACACAGTTTTTAATTTAAAAAAATTCAGTCACCAGATCAATACTGTGTGCATTCCATCAATGCCTTATTTCTCAGCGTGCCCTCTGCCAGTACGAATATCAGATTTATATTTTGATAGATGTGTTCTGGTCTGTGATTTTGAACCTAACGGCTTTAACTGTAAGGTCTAACAATACAAACCGTTTCAAAACTAGCACACGTTTACGTCTACGGGCACCACAGGACTGACGCTCAATACCAGTGCGACATTTACATGAGTGCAATCGACCGATTTGAAAGGACTGACATTTTAGCGGCATGAGTTTATGCAAGCATGCAATCATATGTTAAACGCTTTGACACATTCGAGATGTGCCGCATCCGGATACGCGGGGTTAAGCGCCGCGTATCCGGATGCGGCACATCTAGAATGAGTTAATACGTTATCGGCATAATTTATAACCATAACGACTACCGTGGCTTACATATATTACACATACAAGGCTCATGTCATATGTCAGTTAACAAGACAAACGACGTGATTCATCGCCGGTGCTGGACTGACCGTATCACTGCGAACGACAAGAAGAAGAAGAAGAAGTTAACAAGACTCTGGGTCCAGTGCGCATGCAGTGCCGAGTCCAGTGTTGTTGTTTTTTTTCTCCTGGAGAACATGGCTTTATAAGAACTATTTATTATTAGAGCAGTAAATGACCGATAGACGGAGTAAGCTGAGAAACGCGTTGTCACGATGCTATTACTCATGTAATCTACTTCTTCTCAGTGTGAAACCTACATTTTCAAAGGGAACCGTCAGTACAAATAAATACTGTACACTGGTGCATATCGTGAAAAAAAAAGTTCTCTACCGCAGCCCAGCCTGTATATTGGTCCTCGACACTAAATGCAGCGCCGCAAAATCATGATAACAAAACGACTGCCCATGTAAAACTTCCACGCGCACTGACAGACACGCGGTAACCACAGGGAGAGAAAACCGAACACCGTTATGGCAGTCACGTAAAGAGTTGTGCCCCTGACTCGGAGCGTCACAGTTGTAGAATACTGTTACTCTTCTGTACCTGTGACGTTCCGAGTCAGGGTCACAACTTTCACATGACTACCATAACTTTTGGTTTTCTCCCCCTGTGCGGCAACTGCTGTTATATCCCAAAAGCCAGCATGAAATTTTATTTTAAAAAAAATTACAAAGGAAAGCGAGATTTTCATTGTACTACAATGAAAATCTCTCTTTTCTAAAAGAAATGGACAAACAGGCTTTTGTCATAACGGCAACACTGACTATAAACCAGCATGCAAACGGACCGGTACCCGGCAGCTCGGGCCTGCGGCGGTCGATATCAGTCGATGTTTTTTTGTTTCTTTTTCCAGTTCTCACCGTGAACACGCAGCTCAATTACCTAATGCGCAAAGCCATCGGGCCGACGTCGGCCGCCTTTGGCCCGAGCACGACCGTGGACCGTGCGCGGGCGGCCAACGGCGGCCGACGTCGACCCGATGGGCTTTTTGCGCATTGGGTTAGTTTCTGGAGAAAGGGACCGATTTCCGGTCGACTGTAGCAATAACTAGCGTCTGTGTCAGGTGTAATGTCAAATGTCCAGCAGGCGACAGAACGCGGTGCACAAAACGCCGATGGTGGTGGCCAAGGTAGTCAACCAGAAGGACGACGTTGCGATCCTTTGTCCCGAGCTGCGACATGTAGGCGGCCTCAGATACACGGACATCAGCCTCACGTACGCTCCAGCCGTGCTCCGCCCGCACACTTGCAGCTTCTCCCATATGCACAAGTCGGCAATGTCGTAAGTTCTGAAACAGACCTCGATTAATGCTTTGATAGAAGGTATTCCTCCCCCCCCCCCCTTTCTAAAACAAAACAAAATAAAATAAAATAAAAATAAACAAAAAATAAAATAAAATAAATAAGCTCAGTTCAGTCAAGATGGGGTCTCTGCGCTCGGAAAAAGCCCATACGTGCTCCCCCTCACCCGTCAGAAGTCTTCCCAGAGTTTCTTATTAGATTGTACCAATATTGGTTTAGTTTACTATGAATCTCTCATGTTCTTTTAAACAAACAAACAAACAAATTAATTAATTTAATTAAATAATAATTTGTTTGAAAGAACATAATTAATTAATTTATTAATTGTTTTTAAATTTTATTTTATTTTATTTATTTTATATTTTGGGTGGATGGGTCGGGGGTATACCTTATATCAAAGCATTAATCGATTAATTAATAAAATTGGCACCACAACACTCTCATCATTAGTAGCAGCTTCAACAACCCCGCACCCCAAAGTGAAAACCGACCAAAGTTCACTTGTAATGCGTGTTCACTAAGTTCAGTTATAAGCAATATTATGTTAGCGTTCATGCTGTCTTAATGCAATGACTTGCAGTGTCTTTCCAGACGCAAAAGTTGAACAAGATCACGATCGAGACACGTATCACGACAATTAACCCATTCACTGCCGAGAAAAACTGTACACCACCGAACTGCAAGAGACATAGATCCTCATGAGCCCCCGCACTTGCGGGGGCTCATGAGGATCTATGCTTATGGCTGAAACCACTTTGCGTCGATGTTCCTTTGACGGCTGGGGAGCTGACGTGGAATTTACAATTATTTCCAAAACAGGTCCACGCTAACCCCTTCCCTGCCATTGTGCGTACAAATCTGTTTCTGAAATCTTTCTGTTCTTTCAACGACCAAAAGCCGAAACCGTCCAAAACACACGGATACAAATTAGTCTCAGCAAGAGGCATGGATCTTCATGAGCCCGCCGCAGTGGCGGGGGCTCAGGATGATCTATGTCTCTTGCGGATGGATCGTGCTAGGCGCGTTTTTCGCGACAATGAAGGGGTTAAGCGCGACGAGCAAAAGGCCCTTGGGTAGAAGTCGGTTTTAACTGGCCCGTCGCCGTTTTGCTGTCGTCCATAAGGGGCCTGACAATATGGTGCTTTGACTAAATGCAAATCCGCTGCGCCACCGCGTGCTCGCTATCGCATCTAGCTCAATTCACAGTTTAGTCAAAGCAGCATCGTCAGGTCCCTATGATGTCGTTGTACCTGCAAATGCGCTGAGGTTTGATTGGAATCCTCAGATATTCTTTCCGTACTGCTGTCAGCGTGTCTCTCTTCAAGCAATCGAACACCCTCGAGAAATGATGTCGTGCGCATGAGATGTCGATGTCTGCAATAATAATGATAACACCAACAACCATAATAATAATACTTATTATATATCTCTTCTATAGCGCAATATCCCCACAAGAAAGGCTCACATCGCTTTACATCTAACTAACTGGGGCGGTCCGTGGCGCAGTGGTTAAGGCGCCTGCCACCAATGCCAAAGGTGCGCGGTTCGATACCGGGTTCCGGCGTTGGACTTTTCTCCTCTGGTAAGTGTCACCGTTAATTCGGGCGGACCGTCGGGGGCTCTTTCTCCGGGTACTCCGGTTCTTCCACCCCCCCCCACCCCCCACCCCCCACACTTTGGTACCGGTCTCAGGCCACTTTACAAATTTCAAATACAAGCGATCAAAAATCTCTGTAACTTCAGTAGCTGACTGGCCCTTCGTTTGTCTTGTACTGTGTTTGTCTTAAATGGCGTAAAATCCGTGTCTGTTTCGTGAGTGTGTGAGGGTTTCAGGCGCGGCGCTTTGAGTCGATTTCCCCAAAATTGAGAAAAAGCGCCTATAAATTATAATAACAGTATTATTATTATTATTATTATTATTATTATTATTATTATTATTATTATTAACTAAAGTACCGACAGCAGACAAGTACACTCACTCATAAGTACAAATGCACATTCACAGAATACTAAAATAATAAACATAACACATTAATAATAAAATCCGATGAAAGCACAATGCTTGTTTGTGTAACATAATCTGATGCCTAGTTATTCTAGCATCACCCTTAACTGTCACGATCAGTCCATGGCTTGCTGCGGTCAGGAACTGATGAACTATCCCCATGCGTGAAACTACAGGGAAGGCCAATTTCACCACCATTTGTGTTTACTACGCCTTGTCCGACACGCCTCATGAACGTCTACGGCAGTTTGGACACGCAGCAAACGTACACGCACAATCACATTTGTTTATTCTGCGCAGCCTTTGTCGTGTTAATCTTTTTAGCTGCTAGCCGTACATATAGTTTGTCCGTAACGAAGCGGAGTCATTTAGTGTCAAATTACTTGATGACATTAGGACGGCGTGTGCGGATCTGGATTCTCCTGTGTTTAACCCTTTTCATTGTGATACACTCCTGCCTGCAATGAATTTGACTGACATAGTTCAAGGGTGGTGCCAGAATAGCTTGGCGCCTGAGTCGCCAAGCTATTCTGGCACCACCCTTGAACTAAAATGGTTGATCTATCTTGTAATCTGTAATGTAGCCTTCATAGGACCATAAGCAAATTTATCAAAATCAACCGCAGGATGTAATGGGTTAAATGAATCATGACTAGCTGTGTTCTGTAACTATCTGTTGCAGAAGTGCATCTTTGAGGAGTTAGAGCGGCAGTAGACGGTGTCTCTTTGCTTTGCTAGCTTACTAGTTCATCACATCCTGAGGATGAAATATCAATATTTTTAGATGTCGGCCTTGGACGTCTACGTCACAGTTCTGAAGACAGACTGACCATGATAGTTCATTGGTGGTGTCAGAATAGCTTTGACACCACCATTGAACATCGTGCTGAAGCATGTCAAGGCTTTATGGGCTAGACGACTTCTTAGCCTAGCCGCCAATTTACTGCACAACGACAAACCGCTTATTCATCCACTGGGTATTGCTGATCAAGTTCTTAAACACCTTCTTTGCTGCCTTTCAGCCGTGAGCGGAAAAGCCTGTATCACACAGTGTGATACAGCCTGGCTGTACCATACATGTGTGATACAGCCCTGGTGCGTGAACGGACACGTGTGCACAATATTGTCTTGTAGAACATCTGGTCAACAAAAAGACACGGGCACACACGATATTAAAACTTGACCTCTTTCAGCTCACGTGCAATGACGCCATGTCATAGTGACGACTGTCACTCTGGCTTCATGTATTGCGCTATTACGTCATCACGTAGAAACAGTTGTTTGACATCCAAATATCCACGTCACACTGAAAAGCCCGGTAAATGACGTCATTTTTGGCCAAAGAGACAATGGCGGTTGTGTTGTGGTTAGGCGTGTGCCGAAAACCAACTCACACCTGATTTACGCCAAGAAAAAGGTGAGTAAGAAATAGATTCTTACATCGGTGTTTAGGTGCTGCTAAGGATCTCACTCTCGTGGTCTTAAACTCTTATCCTACTCGCTTTCGCTCGTAGGATAAGGTTTTACAATCACTCCAGTAAGATTCTCTGTATCGCCTAAACACCGATGTAAGACTATACTATATAAGCAATGCGCGTCTTTATTTAACATAAGAATTACTTACCACTGACTTTCATATAACCAATGAATATGTATGTCACGTATAATGGGCCGATTACCGGACGATTGTTTAGCGATGTTACAAATGTACACCAAGCCGTCCCTCACGTCTGCAGCGTCGGGGAAATGGCGCTGGTTTTCAGGGGGCAGACAACCTTTGGTGGCTTTCAAAATGCACTCCATGGCACCACCGTACTTTCCGTGGTCTCTGCAATAAGACGTAACAGCCAGAGACAATATATTATATAATCTCTTTCATATGCATGGGATGATCATTGCGCATTCGATCACCTCTAAAACAAGGGTATTGTATTGTATTGTATTGTATTGTATTGTATTGTATTGTATTGTATTGTATTGCCAGGCGTCTCCGAGTCGCACATATCCATCTATGTGCATATTTCTGATGCTGAAGCGCCGCAGGGTTGGAAGCTGGAGCTGTTAAAGTCTGCTGCCGCTAAACGCTACTTTATGTGCAAACTCCACCCTGCTGTTAACCCATTCAGCCCTGACGCACTACAGCAGGAGATGGGTCGCGCCGCTACTGAATCTGGCAAAACCCTTGAATTATCATGGTCGACCCATCTCCTGCAACTGGTGCATAGTCATTAGATGACGCTTCCAAAATTTGGGAAATACGGCCGTCGGGCTGAATGAGTTAACTTCGGTGCATGCGATATATTTCTGGTTCCATTCCACCGGCCCTAACGGGCCCACCCTTTTCGAATAGTGGCTATGGGACTTTTAACGTGCGCACGTGGTGATAATGCGTGCTGTACACACGAAGGCGAGACAGGCAACGTAAACCGAGTCTGTAAGTAAATTTGACTCGATGGGAATGAGGAAAAATCCACACCCCATTTCTGCACACCATGAGATTCCAACCTGGGACCTTACGACAGCCAGTGCACTATGCTATGTCCGCTTGCAGTAGGTAAATATTACGGATGATCGTTGCATAATCGTTCACCTCCCAATAAACAAAGGTCTCCGGGCCCACAGCGGCCACAGTGGGTCAGCGCACGGCTGTGCGAGGCCCACTGCGGCCGTCGTGGACGGAGCCGAAGACGTTTTGCTAATGGGACAGTTAGTAGGGAACAGTATAGATGGACATTATGCATTCGATCATAAGACGGGCAGTAGGAAACAGCACAGAAGATCACTGCGTAATCGATCACCTCCCAGTGAGCAAAGGTCTCCCGGTCCGCAGGACGGCCGAAGACGTTTTGCTACTGGGGCTCTTTAAGACAAAGACGGGTAGTAGAAACACGTTTAGGGCTTAACGTCTTATTGTCCACCACGGTGGTTTCAAAGACGGGGCAGAACACATTTTTACCGTAGCTGGATTCGAACCCGGAACCTTTCGGACGAGAGTAGAACACTCTACCAGCCATCAGCCATCCACCTCTCCGATCACCTCTATAAGACGGGTAGTAGGAAATACATGTAGCACACATGTGCTATTTCGTACTACGTGATTTATAGAGGTGAAAGATTACGCAACGATGAACCCAATGCCTGTGGTCAAGTGACTGATGGGGCGGCGCAATATGCATGATCGTTTTGTTCTGTATGCAAGGGCTTGAAACAGCTTATAACCATGGTCTCGACTGCTAACTCGATTGTGAACAAAGGCCATCGGGCCCCCGGCCGCACAGCCGACCGAGGTGACTCCTGTAAAAATCACCACGACCAAATCAATGCCGACTGCCAAAGTCACCTTGACCAAAGACATATTCCCAGTGCGCAAAGGCCATCAGGCCGACATCAGCCGCCGTTGGCCCGCACACGGGCGTCCTCCTTTTGCGCTTTGGCGCATTGGGTTAACATGTATAAATGTATGTTATGCATGTCTCTGCCTCGACTGAAAGCGCTGTACTCAGTTATAGGGTTAACTCATTCAAGACGGGTGGAACGCCAAACGTCTCGAATGAGTTAACCGTACAGGCTGACAGGCGGCTCGCCAAAATAAGACAGTTGAGTGTACATACATGCACATCCTTTCCGAAGCGTATTCCGTCCAAAACTCGGTCAGACTGAGGTGCACGAGCAGACTTCTGTTGCACGTGAAGTTCGTGCGCCTCGTCGGCCGCCCGGTTGGCCCGCGCACGGCCGTGAGCGGGCCAACGGCGGCCGACGGAGGCCCGATGGCCTACTGTGCATTGGGCATCACTTTCCATATAACATAAACCCATTGAGGCTTCGACATTTTTCGCGATTAGAAGTGGGTCGAAATTGCACGGCTTTCGATAAAAACCGGTGGATTAAAAGCCCAGACAAACATGTGATATCGCATGTCTGTCCGGTCTTTTAATCCACTGTTTGCCTCAAAAGACGCGCCGCGCAGATTTAAGAGTTGTCCGATTTGAATTCAATATATGCTATAAGAGACAGATTAACTCACAGATGTCCACTCCCCCCCCCCACCCGCTACCCCCCCCCCCCCCCCCGCTCCCGCTCCCCCCCCCTCTCCCCCGACAATGTGACACACTTCCTCCAAAAGTCGGAGAGACTTGGAGGATATTAGATCTACAGCTAAGTAGTTGGTGCTCGCGCGCAACTGACCTCGCAAGTGACATTTGAAAACATGTTTTGATGCGTTGTGATACCCCCCCCCCCCCAACCCCCCGCCCGCCCCCTCCTCTGCTCCCCCTCCCCCCATTTTTTTGATGAAATCGGCTGGAAGCTAGTGTAGCTCAACGGGAAATGCTCATAACTTTTAACTCATTCGAGACGTGCCGCATCCGGATACACGGCTTTAGCCGAATATCTGGATGCGGCACGTCTCGAATGAGTTGTGTGTGTATGTGTGTGTGTGTGTGTGTGTGTATACTATGTGTGTGTGTATACTATGTGTGTGTGTGTGTGTGTGTGTGTGTGTGTGTGTGTGTGTGTGTGTGTGTGTGTGTGTGTGTGTGTGTGTGTGTGTCCCCGTGTGCCGGTGAAGTTATATCAACTTTAGCCGCTTTGTTCTAAGGTATTCAATTATTTATGTATGTATTTTTGTTAAACGGTTTTGAGCGAGTGTGTTCAGCACCAGGACACAGTCCCAATTGGCATTGTCAATATGGTCAATAAACGTATCTTGTATCTCTTGTAAATCCTCCTCGTCACAGTAAAGAAAGCCTCGGAACATATGTCCTACTTTGTCGTTTTTCTCGAAATTACAAATTGG
>BTPG01000008.1:89076787-89124867 GCA_036245525.1 Semisulcospira habei | reverse complement strand
ATACGTAAATGTTTTATACGGGACGTTATGTGGAAATACGAGATACAACCCCAGGCGAGGGGATGACTGAGGCAAATCAAATAAATTTGCAGCGACGCACCGGGACAACTGGTCGCCGTCCGCCGTGTAAGGCTGGGGAAAGAGTCGACTGTGTTCAGGGTTCCTCCTGATGCGTAACGAGGTAAACTGAGGATACGTAAATGTTTTATACGGGACGTTATGTGGAAATACGAGATACAACCCCAGGCGAGGGGATGACTGAGGCAAATCAAATAAATTTGCAGCGACGCACCGGGACAACTGGTCGCCGTCCGCCGTGTAAGGCTGGGGGAGGAGTCGACTGTGTTCAGGGTTCCTCCTGATGCGTAACGAGGTAAACTGAGGATACGTAATATGTTTTATACGGGAAGTTATGTGGAAATACGAGATACAACCTCAGGCGAGGGGATGAGGCAAATCGAATAAATTGGCAGCGACGCACCGAGACTACTGGTCGCCGTCCGCCGTGTAAGGCTGGGGGAGGAGTCGACTGTGTTCAGGGCTCCTCCTGATGCGAAACGAAGTGAACTTAGAAAACGGAACGCCGGCAGGCTACGTGAGATACGTATAATTATATGGGTGTTATAGGATTTTGAGTATGAAGAGAAAAATCCCGTGGGCCCATGGGTAAGAAAGATAACGACTATCTGTGATGATTCGACACATAGGTTGCCAGCAGTGAACCTGCCGTGTTCATGTCAGAACCTTATTTCCGTGAACCAGTTAGGAGCTCCCTGGGAAACGGATCCATTATTAATTCTGCTCTTTCTTTGCTTTCAGGCTCTATGAGTGTTCTGGCCTTCCTTGGCCTGATGTGGGGATGGCTTTCCGAGCCTCCTCTGTACCTAGGAGTTCTTTTAGTTTTAGAGGTAGGAGAGTTGGGGACGAAAAATTCCTTTCAAAATAAGCGGACAGGATTTCAGAGAGGAAAAAGGTGAACTAATATACCACGCAAATATAGGAAGGTTTTTGAGGGACTACTAGTTGGATCAGCCCAGGCAGTGGGCAGATGTTCACATCTGCACGGGACATAGACGACCCCGCCCTCCACGAGTCGCCTGCTGCCTTGCAGGCCTGGCCGCTTGGCTGCGGAAAGGCTAAGGGAGGAAACCCCTGACATCAAAGCCCCCGTGTCTCCGGGGAAGGCTTTTGAGCCAGAGACTAGGACAAGGACAGTCTGATATAAAACCTACGACCCGAGGACCTCGATGCCATCGTCCCAGCTTGCTAGGCCATGGCAGTTGAACCAAGGGTTTAAAGGGTGGGGCCAGTACTGCGCACACTGCACTCCACCAAAAAGCTCCACCGCGCAGGCTTTAGGAAACGTCCACGGACCATGACACTGACCATTCCAAGTCCTGTAGCGACGGGCGAGGGGCGAAACGGCAGGTGAAAGATGTCACTGGAAGCCGCAGTCTCAAACCTGCATGCAGGCGGTTCAGGATATTGGTCGCCTGATGTTGACCTGGGGATGACAACATCACTCGGCACACCCTGAACGACCAAGCAGCCTTCTCTAGGGACAGCACTGCTTGCTCCACACGGAGAGGGGCCTAGAAAAGGTGGCCTAACCAAAGCTCGTCCCCTCGCAACCCCAGTTGGCTAGCCGCGGTCAACGGGCATCTTCTCCTGCGGTCAAAAAACAAGAAAGAATAACGGATCCACTCTCATGACGACCACGACCGGACTCAACGTAGCATGCTGGAACGTCCGAACCATGCTCGACAAAGCAGACAGCGGACGCCCTGAACGTCGCTCCGCCCTCATTGCCCATGAATTGCGGAGGTTAAACATCGACATCGCCGCGCTCAGCGAAGTACGCCTTCCGGACGAAGGCAGCCTCCAAGAACTTGGTGCTGGGTACACCCTCTACTGGTCAGGCAGGCCTGCATCAGAAAGACGGCTTTCAGGCGTGGGTTTCATGGTCAAGACATCCATTGCGACTAAGCTGGAAAACCTACCAACGGGCCACTCCGACCGCATCATGTCCATGCGCCTCCCACTGAGACACCAGCAGCACGTCACCCTTCTCAGTGTGTACTCCCCAACCCTCCTGGCAGAGCCTGCTGAAAAGGACAAGTTTTACACTGACCTGCGCAGCCTCCTACAGAGTACCCCTGCAGACGACAAAGTCATCATCCTTGGCGACTTCAACGCCAGAGTGGGCCAGGACTCTGAAGCCTGGAAAGGAGTCCTCGGCAAGCATGGCGTGGGGAACTGCAATGACAATGGCCGCCTACTGTTGGAGTTCTGTGCGGAGCAGCAACTGGTCATCACCAACACTACTTTTCAGCAAAAGGACAGTCGAAAGACCACCTGGATGCATCCTTGCTCCAAACACTGGCACCTTATCGACTATGTCCTAGTGCGTCAGAGGGACCGCAGTGACGTCCTCCTCACCAGAGTGATGCCCAGCGCAGAGTGCCACACTGACCACCGCCTTGTCCGCTGCAAACTCAGGCTCCACTTCAAGCCAAAACCCAAGAAATGGGGGCTCCCCAAGAAAAAGCTTGATGTTGCCAGCCTTCAGCGTGACGATGTGAAAGCTGCCTTTCAGACAGATTTACAGCGCAGGCTCAAAGACACAGCGGACCCAGTAGACTCCTCCCCTGAAACACTTTGGGAACAACTGAAAACTGCTATTGCAAAATCCTCTGCAGAAGTCTTGGGTTTCGCCAGAAAGAAGAACAAAGACTGGTTTGACGAAAACGATGTAGAGATCCAGGAACACCTAGCAAAAAAAAAGAGCCGCCCATCAGGCCCACCTAGCCCAGCCTTCCTGCCCTGTGAAGAAGTCTGCCTTCCGCCTCGTCTGCAGCAGTCTCCAGCGCAAGCTCAGAGATCTCCAGAATGAGTGGTGGACCAGACTTGCACAGAGGACCCAGCTTTGTGCTGACAATGGTGACTACAGAGGCTTCTACGAAGCACTGAAAGCAGTGTATGGCCCCAGGCACCTGGTACAAAGTCCCCTGCGAAGCGCGAATGGCCAGGCACTCCTCACAGATAATACCTCCATCTTGAACCGCTGGTCGGAATACTTTCAGAGCCTCTTCAGCGCTGAGCGCACTGTTCAAGAAGCAGTCGTCCTACAAATCCCACACCTCCCAGTAAAGGTTGAATTGGACGAACCGCCCACCGCTGAAGAGACCCTCACAGCCATCCACCAGCTCAAGAGTGGCAAAGCAGCAGGCATTGATGGAATACCGCCAGAGATCTGGAAACATGGAGGCACAGCACTGCACAACAAGCTCCATGACCTCTTTCTCTGCTGCTGGGAGGAAGGAACACTACCAAAAGATATCCGTGATGCAGTCGTTATCACCCTGTACAAGAACAAAGGCGAGAAGTCTGACTGTTCCAACTATCGGGGAATTACCCTGCTGTCCATTGCTGGGAAAATCCTTGCAAGGCTGCTCCTGAATCGGCTGGTACCTGCCATCGCTGAAGACCAACTCCCAGAGGGCCAGTGTGGCTTCAGAGCAAACAGGAGCACCACCGATATGGTCTTTGTGCTGAGACAGCTACAGGAGAAGTGCCGCGAGCAGAACAAAGGTCTGTACGTAACATTTGTCGACCTAACAAAAGCGTTCGACACTGTGAGCAGGCAAGGCATGTGGCAGATCCTGGAGCGACTTGGCTGTCCCCCAAAGTTCCTCAACATGATTGTCCAGCTACACGAGGACCAGCAAGGCCAGGTCAGACTCAACAATGATCTCTCAGAACCATTCCCTATTCTCAACGGCGTAAATCCGCCGTGAGATGGCCTTAGTCGCCTACTCGGCGTTAAACCCAAATAACTAACTAACTAACTCTCAACGGCGTAAAGCAGGGCTGCGTGCTGGCACCGACCCTCTTCACCATCTTTTTTAGCATGATGTTGAAGCAGGCCACAGTGGACCTCGATGATGACGATGCAGTGTACATCAGGTATCGTCTCGATGGCAGCCTGTTCAACCTCAGACGACTGCAGGCCCATACGAAAACCCTAGACCAACTGATTCGTGAGCTGCTTTTTGCTGATGATGCTGCCCTCGTTGCACACACAGAGAGAGCCCTGCAGCGCATCACGTCTTGCTTCGCAGATGCTGCCCAGCTCTTTGGACTCGAGGTCAGTCTGAAAAAGACAGAGGTCCTCCATCAGCCGGCACCCAAGACAGTGTATCGCCCTCCTCACATCACCGTTGGCGAGTCTGAACTAAAGTCAGTGCACCAGTTTACTTACCTTGGCTGCATTATCACGTCGGACGCCAAGCTGGACAAGGAGCTTGACAGCAGGCTGGCAAAAGCGAACAGCGCTTTCGGGCGACTTTTCAAGCGGGTGTGGCACAATCAACAGCTGAAAACAGGCACCAAGATCAGCGTGTACAGAGCTGTGGTCCTCACCACCCTGCTGTATGGTTCCGAGTCCTGGGCCCTCTACCGCAGCCAACTACGACTCCTCGAACGCTTCCACCAGCGCTGCCTGCGTACCATCCTGGGCATTCACTGGAGTGACTATGTCACCAACGTCGAGGTCCTTGAACAGGCTGAAACTGTGAGCATCGAGGCTTTGCTGCTGCGGACACAGCTCCACTGGGCGGGGCACGTCTCCAGGATGGAGGATCATCGCCTACCAAAGATCACCCTGTTCGGCGAGCTTGCTACTGGACACCGTGACAGAGGGGCACCAAAGAAGAGATACAAAGACTGTCTCAAGAAGTCACTTAGTGCCTGCCAAATCGACCACCACCAGTGGTCTTCGCTTGCTGCGGACCGTGACACCTGGCGCTCCACCATTTACAAGGCAGCTGTCTCCTTTGAGGACTCTCACAGAGCTAGCCTTAAGGACAAGCGGCTCAGGAGAAAAAACAGAGATGCCGCAGCTCAGAACCCTGGTCATACCTTCCCCTGCAGCCACTGCGGTCGAACCTGCCTGTCTCGGATTGGCCTCCGCAGCCACGAACAAGCCTGCAGACGTCGTGGGCAACTCCTATAAAATCTTCGTTCGCGAAGTCAAGCCAAGAGAGTTGGATCAGCCCTTACTAACTCTGACTGGTCGTCGATAGACGCATTGAAAATGATTTCTGTAGCGGAAGCTTGCGCCGGGAAATAAACTTTTGTTGATAACGCTGTAGAAAAGTTAGACACTGCTGGAGCCTATCGAGCACTTTGGTACTTTACACCAACGAGCCCGTGGGCTCAAGCATTAATTTCCAAATGTTACGGGTCTAAACTCCGGCCTACGACTTTTTATAGAATCGCGGTAGGGGTCAGGAATCCATTTACATTTCGGTTTAATTTATTGAAGTTGGAGGAAGAACTTGGCCAGTTTCTCAGAAAGAAACTTAGTAAGACAAATGTGTTAGAGTCGGTGTGGTCTGTGCGGCACTCGACTGGCGAGGCCAGTGCTTGATGGATTTAGGCAGGAAAGGGTTCTTATGCCTCACACCTGCGGCCTTACTGCTTGTGTGAGTTGTGTCAAGGGCTTGGTTAACGCCGCTCATGAAATACAAGCTTGGGCGTGTGTTTGTGCAGCCCCGGCCTCATACTGGGACGACCCAGATAACGAAACTAGGCATAGTGACAGGATAAGGGACTTGCGGGCCGCCCTTTATGCGGGTCACGCAAACCCCTCGAACATTGACAAGAATCGGTCCTTCGAACGAGGGTTTCGTTTAGTGTCGGAAAAGACCTTGAACGTTTGCAACTAAAACCTATAACCATTGTGAAAGTATCGCACGAAACGATGCAGACTGCCCGTACATGGGGTTGGCAAATGGAGGAGAATATTATTAGATAATAAGGGGGACGAGGTGGTGTTATTAAGGGAATAGACCAATAGACCAATAGACCAAACCGCCCTCCACGAGTCGCCTGCTGCCTTGCAGGCCTGGCCGCTTGGCTGCGGAAAGGCTAAGGGAGGAAACCCCTGACATCAAAGCCCCCGTGTCTCCGGGGAAGGCTTTTGAGCCAGAGACTAGGACAAGGACAGTCTGATATAAAACCTACGACCCGAGGACCTCGATGCCATCGTCCCAGCTTGCTAGGCCATGGCAGATGAACCAAGGGTTTAAAGGGTGGGGCCAGTACTGCGCACACTGCACTCCACCAAAAAGCTCCACCGCGCAGGCTTTAGGAAACGTCCACGGACCATGACACTGACCATTCCAAGTCCTGTAGCGATGGGTGAGGGGCGAAACGGCAGGTGAAAGATGTCACTGGAAGCCGCAGTCTCAAACCTGCATGCAGGCGGTTCAGGATATTGGTCGCCTGACGTTGACCTGGGGATGACAACATCACTCGGCACACCCTGAACGACCAAGCAGCCTTCTCTAGGGACAGCACTGCTTGCTCCACACGGAGAGGGGCCTAGAAAAGGTGGCCTAACCAAAGCTCGTCCCCTCGCAACCCCAGTTGGCTAGCCGCGGTCAACGGGCATCTTCTCATGCGGTCAAAAAACAAGAAAGAATAACGGATCCACTCTGATGACGACCACGACCGGACTCAACGTAGCATGCTGGAACATCCGAACCATGCTCGACAAAGCAGACAGCGGACGCCCCGAACGTCGCTCCGCCCTCATTGCCCATGAATTGCGGAGGTTAAACATTGACATCGCCGCGCTCAGCGAAGTACGCCTTCCGGACGAAGGCAGCCTCCAAGAACTTGGCGCTGGGTACACCCTCTACTGGTCAGGCAGGCCTGCATCAGAAAGACGGCTCTCAGGCGTGGGTTTCATGGTCAAGACCTCGATTGCGACTAAGCTGGAAAACCTACCAACGGGTCATTCAGACCGCATCATGTCCATGCGCCTCCCACTGAGACACCAGCAACACGTCACCCTTCTCAGTGTGTACTCCCCAACCCTCTTGGCAGAGCCTGCTGAAAAGGACAAGTTTTACACTGACCTGCGCAGCCTCATACAGAGCACCCCTGCAGACGACAAAGTCATCATCCTTGGCGACTTCAACGCCAGAGTGGGCCAGGACTCTGAAGCCTGGAAAGGAGTCCTCGGCAAGCATGGCGTGGGGAACTGCAATGACAATGGCCGCCTACTGTTGGAGTTCTGTGCAGAGCAGCAACTGGTCATCACCAACACTACTTTTCAGCAAAAGGACAGTCGAAAGACCACCTGGATGCATCCTCGCTCCAAGCACTGGCACCTTATCGACTATGTCCTAGTGCGTCAGAGGGACCGCAGTGACGTCCTCCTCACCAGAGTGATGCCCAGCGCAGAGTGCCACACTGACCACCGCCTTGTCCGCTGCAAACTCAGGCTCCACTTCAAGCCAAAACCCAAGAAATGGGGGCCCCCCAAGAAAAAGCTTGATGTTGCGAGCCTTCAGCGTGACGACGTGAAAGCTGCCTTTCAGACAGATTTACAGCGCAGGCTCAAAGACGCAGCGGACCCAGCAGACTCCTCCCCTGAAACACTTTGGGAAGAACTGAAAACTGCTATTGCAAAATCCTCTGCAGAAGTCTTGGGTTTCGCTAGAAAGAAGAATAAAGACTGGTTTGACGAAAACGACGTAGAGATCCAGGAACACCTAGCAAAAAAAAGAGCCGCCCATCAGGCCCACCTAGCCCAGCCTTCCTGCCCTGTGAAGAAGTCTGCCTTCCGCCTCGTCTGCAGCAGTCTCCAGCGCAAGCTCAGAGATCTCCAGAATGAGTGGTGGACCAGACTTGCACAGAGGACCCAGCTTTGCGCAGACAATGGTGACTACAGGGGCTTCTACGAAGCATTGAAAGCAGTGTATGGCCCCAGGCACCTGGTACAAAGTCCCCTGCGAAGCGCGAATGGCCAGGCACTCCTCACAGATAATACCTCCATCTTGAACCGCTGGTCGGAATACTTTCAGAGCCTCTTCAGCGCTGAGCGCACTGTTCAAGAAGCAGTCGTCCTACAAATCCCACAGCTCCCAGTAAAAGTTGAATTGGACGAACCGCCCACCGCTGAAGAGACCCTCACAGCCATCCACCAGCTCAAGAGTGGCAAAGCAGCAGGCATTGATGGAATACCGCCAGAGATCTGGAAACATGGAGGCACAGCACTGCACAACAAGCTCCATGACCTCTTTCTCTGCTGCTGGGAGGAAGGAACACTACCAAAGGATCTCCGTGATGCAGTCGTTATCACCCTGTACAAGAACAAAGGTGAGAAGTCTGACTGTTCCAACTATCGGGGAATTACACTGCTGTCCATTGCTGGGAAAATCCTTGCAAGGCTGCTCCTGAATCGGCTGGTACCTGCCATCGCTGAAGACCAACTCCCAGAGGGCCAGTGTGGCTTCAGAGCAAACAGGAGCACCACCGATATGGTCTTTGTGCTGAGACAGCTACAGGAGAAGTGCCGCGAGCAGAACAAAGGGCTGTACATAACGTTTGTCGACCTAACAAAAGCGTTCGACACTGTGAGCAGGCAAGGCATGTGGCAGATCCTGGAGCGACTTGGCTGTCCCCCAAAGTTCCTCAACATGATTGTCCAGCTACACGAGGACCAGCAAGGTCAGGTCAGACTCAACAATGACCTCTCAGAACCATTCCCCATTCTCAACGGCGTAAAGCAGGGCTGCGTGCTGGCACCGACCCTCTTCACCATCTTTTTTAGCATGATGTTGAAGCAGGCCACAGTGGACCTCGATGATGACGATGCAGTGTACATCAGGTATCGTCTCGATGGCAGCCTGTTCAACCTCAGACGACTGCAGGCCCACACGAAAACCCTAGACCAACTGATCCGTGAGCTGCTTTTTGCTGATGATGCTGCCCTCGTTGCACACACAGAGAGAGCCCTGCAGCGCATCACGTCCTGCTTCGCAGACGCTGCCCAGCTCTTTGGACTCGAGGTCAGTCTGAAAAAGACAGAGGTCCTCCATCAGCCGGCACCCAAGACAGTGTATCGCCCTCCTCACATCACCATCGGCGAGTCTGAACTAAAGTCAGTGCACCAGTTTACTTACCTTGGCTGCATTATCACGTCGGACGCCAAGCTGGACAAGGAGCTTGACAGCAGGCTGGCAAAAGCGAACAGCGCTTTCGGGCGACTTTTCAAGCGGGTGTGGCACAATCAACAGCTGAAAACAGGCACCAAGATCAGCGTGTACAGAGCTGTGGTCCTCACCACCCTGCTGTATGGTTCCGAGTCCTGGGCCCTCTACCGCAGCCAACTACGACTCCTCGAACGCTTCCACCAGCGCTGCCTGCGTACCATCCTGGGCATTCACTGGAGTGACTATGTCACCAATGTCGAGGTCCTTGAACAGGCTGAAACCGTGAGCATCGAGGCTTTGCTGCTGCGGACACAGCTCCGCTGGGCGGGGCATGTCTCCAGGATGGAGGATCATCGCCTACCAAAGATCACCCTGTTCGGCGAGCTTGCTACTGGACACCGTGACAGAGGGGCACCAAAGAAGAGATACAAAGACTGTCTCAAGAAGTCACTTAGTGCCTGCCAAATCGACCACCACCAGTGGTCTTCGCTTGCTGTGGACCGTGACACCTGGCGCTCCACTATTTACAAGGCAGCTGTCTCCTTTGAGGACTCTCGCAGAGCTAGCCTTAAGGACAAGCGGCTCAGGAGAAAGAACAGAGATGCCGCAACTCAGAACTCTGGCCATACCTTCCCCTGCAGCCACTGCGGTCGAACCTGCCTGTCCCGGATTGGCCTCCGCAGCCACGAACAAGCCTGCAGACGTCGTGGGCAACTCCTATAAAATCTTCGTTCGCGAAGTCCAGCCAAGAGAGAGAGACCAATAGAACTCAGGGACAGGAAATTACTATTGGTAAAAATGCTCGGGAAATTCATCACTCAACTGACTCATTCACCCTCATGACGCTTGGTGAGGCCGGTTTGCATAACGGTGGATTCAGCCGCAGGCAGTCATCACGGTAAATCGTATATAATGAAAGTCACGTTCACAACTGAAGTCAGCTGACAATACGTAAGGTGACAAATGAAGTATACGACGTAAGTATTATTATTTTTATTTATGAAGACGATTGCAGTAGGCTTGATGTCTTTTGAAAGACTCAATATGAATACCGCATACAGGCATAATAATAGCAGTACGTTGGCTGACACATTTGGGTTTCAAGAAGAGAACCAAGAAGGAGAAAGCATGCGATGGGTCAGGTGGCGGCTTAAACGTAGCACCTAGTAAAATAAATTTGTGTGATATATTTGTGCATCGAGTTCTGTTATACATATGAGAAGTGCGCCATATAAATACTATGTATTATTATTATTATTATAATGTATGCATTATTCTATGAGTATTTTATTTAATGTGTGTGAGATGGTTGTAAGAATGCTAATGATTTGTGATATAATGCAGGTTTCGTGAGGTTCTGTTTTTTGCTGATATGGGCGGCAACACTGAAGGGTCACACCTTCAGGGGGCCTCCAAGTCTCACCAGAGGCAAGGCTTAACTTGGGGACCATCTTCACCTACCAAGGGAGGATTGACAATACCATGCAGTACTGGCTCCACACTTTTGAGCTAAAATTACCACCAATTGAATATCCGGACATTCCAAAATATCCATGTAAAAATGAAACGGCGTTCTACTGTTGGTTTAAAGATACGGTCATAGATCATTTGAATTATTTAGCTCGGAACATGACTACAGAAGTTAGGGATACGTTTGATAAGGCTAGGAGTATGCTTGGAGGTGAACAGTTTAACGGAAAACGTTCTGACTCGCGAACAAAACGGGCACTCTTTTTGGGACGGCTACGGAAGGTCAGGTACAGGACTTAACTATAGGCATATCGATAAGCTGTGGAGTATTCAGATGAAACAGTCACTGTCGGATGTCGAAATCGTATCAAAATTAGAATCCTTCATGAAAACTTCCAACAAACGTGAACAACTTAATGGAAATGATTCAATCAGATAATCATGCTATTTATCGTTTGGCAGCAGGGATACACGTTGAGCACAGTGAAATGCTAGCAGTGAAAAAAACAATTTTTTTTTTAATTTGATACCAGCATTTGTTACCAAAACTACAAATGCGATGCGCCTAGAGCGCCAGCTGAGTAACATCACTTGCACAACGTAGTCTGTCTCCGTTGTTGATAGATGCGCATTCGCTTAAACGAACACTTCTATGGATAAATGAACGGATACAATCTCAACATCCGGACTTTAGAATTGCGTACATGCATCCGTTATACTATTATCAGTCAAAGTCGGTGTTTCATTCTTTCTGCCAATGAAGATAAGTAGCGGCTAATCTCTCTGTTTGTTTGTTTGTCTATTTTGACAAAGGGTATTTACCCGAAATATTAATAAATTGTGTTGTACCCGTCTTTTCTAAGCGTGTTTCTTTCTCCGTTGGGTACTTCTTTGCATATTACACGCTTGGCAGTCACCATTTTGGTCTGGATTGGTGTTTTATACATCGCAGGCAGAAACAATATTGATAACAATCCAAATCCCCATCACCTCTGGAAACGCTATGTTTAATATTAAAATTTATGCGGTCAAAACTTTTCCAGTTCCGTTCAATGAGTCTGCGCGACACGCAACTTTGGTTAAAAATGTGCAGGATGTTATTGCATTTTCGGTAGATCAATCGTCGTTCATTGAACTATCCTCAAAGGATTAACTTCAATGTCACGGTACACATGTTAAACAATGCGATGTTCCGCCGGTTTGCACAAAGGTCCATAAATGTTCCAACCTGTGCGGCAGCAATGTTTTTACGGCAAAATGTTCGTTCGCGGTGTTCGTTTCTCTTTCTGGAAACGCCGGTTGAGTCTTCTATTACTGAATAAGTGAATTGATTTTAACTTGTAACCACCAGGTGGCGAAGCAGAACGGATGTACATTTTGTACATTCATGGTTCCATGCGGATGCACCGTTTTAGTGGATAATTATTTGATTCCACCGAGAATTTCTCAATGCCAACAACAGATAGAAATTACGCAGCAGCACGGCGTCAACCTAGCATTTTTACATGCTTTCTTTAATGACAGCTTTCTTAATCAACTTACCTCGGAACAGCTTTTCTCGTCGCCATTTCGGTATAAAATCCCACCCCTGCTCATAGCATCCGACGAGTTTGACGATAAGGTGTCCATGGACACAAAACTGAAGACTGACTTGACGGTGATTGTCGACAAAAGGAAGACCGGACAAACGGTTTATCGACAGGCCATTGGCGAAGCAATTTCGAAATGGTCATGGACACAACCTGACGAGACATGGTCTGTCCCTCACATTCTTAGTTATGTTACATCTGGATTAGTAGTCCTTCTCTCCATCGCGTTATTTGTTACGGCACAAAAGCTACGTACTATTTTGCTAATGCTGGGAACCATCAATGCAGCTCATGCACAGATTCCCCCAGCACTCGATTGGGCAAAAATACACAACGGTCAGATTGCTTCGGCACGAACGAGTGACGTGACTACCAACGATCACATTGACCACTGTACCGGACGATATGACAATGCCTTGATGTTTATGCACATTCCTGTGTTAGTATACATAGTGGTTATTACGAACTGTTTAGGATTCGGTGATGTCACAGAATTCCACTCGTGTATTCCTGGAGATGTCCTCGGCTCGGCCTTGAGCGGTACTTGCTTAAATTTCTATGTAGCCTCAGTGGCTCGGTGGCCGCTCGGTGTCCTGCGCGTTACGTTACGAGCCTCCAATCCTGGGTTCGGCATGTTAATCTGGTTCAAAAAGACTGTTTGCGTGGAGAACTCCACCTTTAATGGCCAAACCTTGAATTAGTCAGTAAGAACACTGGAGTGTCTGTTCCATTACCGAAAGTAATTCCCCTCTGTTATTCAGACTTGCCAACTATTTAAACAAATGATCAAGAAGGGAGCCTATACCACGCATTTAAAGCTAGTACATGGTAACGAGGCTACGTATCTGTACAAACAGGGCGCAAACACACATGCCGTAATCGGCCCGATTACTTTATCGGCCCCCGGTGATAACGAGTAATTGGAACCTTTAAACTCATATGCGCACATTACCCGTCGCTTTATGGCGAAGGCGAAAGGATGAATGACGTGATTTAGAGTATCGGATGGATACGTAGTTTGTATTTTGTAGTTGATAGTTTGGTGTAATGTGCACTATGTGTTGTATGCTGGTTATAGATCAGGTCATATCACACCCCATCTGTCTGCCCTACACTGGTTACCTGTAACAGCTAGGATTCAGTACAAAATTTCATGCATGACTCACAGTTGTATTACCTGTTCCTGCCCACACTACCTTGCCTCTCTTCTCCAGCTGTATACGCCCTTAAGACAGAATTTGCGCTCTGCTGCCGACTCTCGAGTTTTACGTATCCCTCTTGTCAAAACAAAGTCATTTGGTGAGAGGTCATTCAGATACCAGAGCCCAGTTGTTTGGAATGACCTCCCACGCGAACTGAGATACGTGGATTCGAGAGAGGCATTCAAGCGTGCCCTAAAGACCCATATTATGTTTTCTGTCAGCTACAAATGACTTTGTCACACACCTGTCATGTTAAAGTCATCTCTATCTATGATAGAAGTAGTGTGTGTGTGGGTGTGTGTGAATGCCAGTATGAGTCCATAAGCGTAGCACTTTTGAATGGTGACTTTATAGCTTGTTTACAGAGTGCCTTGTATTTTGTTTTTGTACTTTTTGTAAATTCCATTTTTGTAATTAGTTATTTTTGTACATTAATTTTTGTTAAGCGCCTAGAGCTCTAATCTGAGGTTAGGCGCTATACGAGTACTTATTATTATTATTATTATTATTATTATTATTATTATTATTATAGTGCATTCATTTTATTTTGGATATGTTGTTTGGGTATGTTGTATTTTTTTTTTTTTTTTTTTTTTTTTTTTTTGTTGTGCGACGCAAGTTGTGCTCAAATGATGTTTGTGGAATATTTTAGAGTTGAGTTTTATTATGACGTGGATTGATATGTGGTTTTATTGTATGAGTTGAATATGTATAGAGATGGAGATAAGATATGGTGTTAATGGTACGGTTGTTTTATTTTTTAACGTATGTTATGACATAAGATGTTAAATAAGGTCTGGGAGATTGTAGCTCTCAGAGCAGGTCTGTTGTATATTGAAGTCATGAATACGGATGTGCAGTTGGTTGCAAATGGTTATATAATTGGTACTGGTGAAGGGTGTATGTTTATATTGATGGATTGTTTTGGTGGTGTTTAGATTTTTATAGTATTGGTTTTTTAGATGTATTGGATTTGATTATATGACACTGGGATCGGAGTGGTCAATTCAAGTGTCGCGCAGCATATAAATGACCGATATATATTGGGTGTGCGAAGGTGTAAGCTAGGCAATTCCGCGGAGGGTCCAGATGTCCTCTGTTCAAAACAACCCATTCCCCATGATAAAACACAGAGCGGCAGCTGCCTTACGGTAACGTACAAATGGGCAGATACGATAAATAATCAGTTTTACGACGGATCCAACCAGGGTCACGTCTACTGATTGCTTGTGTATCCAATGACCACACATGAAGCATACGCCCAGACTTATGCAAACTACTTTAGTGGGCAAAGGTTCATAGAAATAACTTTCTTGGTCGGACGGACGCCGTTATAACATTCGATTCCGTCCCATAAGGGGAGCCGTTGGTCTTGTGAAGCTGCAGATCACTTGACACTTTGGCGGGAAAACAATACACGTCGCCTACTTTAAACTCAGCAGTCGGGTTGTCACGTCTACCAGGTCAGCTTGGTTTTGCTTTGCATTCGGTGTTTAAAGCCCCAATCCCCTCTTTCCCCACATATCCCAGCGGAGATGTCTCGCGCTATTCAGCACGCTATTTTGTTGCGTACGGATTTTTTATTATACCATACGGGACAATGATATGTGTGATTACAAAGACTGTCTCAAGAAGTCACTTAGTGCCTGCCAAATCGACCACCACCAGTGGTCTTCGCTTGCTGCGGACCGTGACACCTGGCGCTCCACCATTTACAAGGCAGCTGTCTCCTTTGAGGACTCTCACAGAGCTAGCCTTAAGGACAAGCGGCTCAGGAGAAAAAACAGAGATGCCGCAGCTCAGAACCCCGGCCATACCTTCCCCTGCAGCCACTGCGGTCGAACCTGCCTGTCTCGGATTGGCCTCCGCAGCCACGAACAAGCCTGCAGACGTCGTGGGCAACTCCTATAAAATCTTCGTTCGCGAAGTCAAGCCAAGAGAGAGAGAGATAATGAGTCAGGAGACTCATTTTAGAGGGAGGAGAGTGATGTCACAGAGTGACTATTATGTATATTTACAAGATGGTCAGTGTTAATAATGCTGGTTAGGGTTAATATGTTAGATCAAAGGCCAGGTACGAGATATTGACCGAGACGGAATAATAATCGTGACCAAGGCTTGACCCAGGGAGATAAGGCCTAGTGTGGGAAATCGTTTAAGTAAGATATCAGTATATGTCCAGGTGTCCAAGGAAGGTTCGAGATAATATCACACACGTGTAAAGATGTTCAACGTGGTAAGAATGACTTAATATCTTGTATAAGGACACTCGTGATAGAAGAAGCCGGAGATATACAAATGTATTTAAGGAATGGTCGGTATGCGTTTCGGGGGCTCCGTTTCTGACAGGACATGACAGCACACCGACCGTCACCATGCCGCTTCCAAGTCGACGACTCGCTATTTTGGGTGAGCAGACTTAAATTATGATGAGTAAATGTGGTGATGTAATCTCTTTTACTCTCCTCCTTATGTCTGAGAATGCTTGAAGTGAGAATGATCCTGTGCTGCAATTCGTAATGTGCTTTGATTGACCGTGTTAAACGTTGTCTTGGTTAGTTGTGGTGATGTTAGCTGTTGTGATATCGGTTGTTGCATGTGATGTTTAGAAAGATGCATGAGTTTAGTATGATGTAAGCCTGATTAGTGTCCTTAGCCACCGTACCTCTCAGATAAGCGAGTCGGCACCTACTTCCTGACCGTACCACTAACTAATACGTACAGATCAGCATGGCAGGCGGTGCTTCTCGTAATTATGCAGTAGCGGTTTGATAAGGAGGCACGCATTCCAGATTCCCCCCAAAAGAGTATCAGGTCATCTGAGCGTGTTAATTAGTTGATCCTTAACTCATTCTACCCCAAGACCGAAATCCCCAAATTTTGAAGTCGTCCTCTGAAGACTTCGTTGCAGTGCAGGACACAGATCGACCATGAAAGTTCAAGGGTGATGCCAGAATAGCTTGGCGCCCGTAGGCGCCAAGCTATTCTGGCATCACCCTTGAACTATCATGGTCGATCTTTATCTTGCTGTGGTGTGTCTGGGGTAGAATGAGTTAAACGGCTGAGTGATAGTAGTGAGCCTTTAACAGTGATGTAAAATTCCGTTTAAGATGAGGTTTGTCAAACATAATCTTGCATGCACACTCTACTGACAGTCGTTTTCTGTACGTAGAACCTGTTTTGAACAAACGCCTTTTTTCTGTTATATTTTTTTTTTTTTTTTTTTTTTTTTTTTTTTGGGGGGGGGGGGGTGGGGGAGGGAGGGGGGATGGGCAAGAAAATGTCGTTTTAACCCCTTTCCTGTCACTGCACGTACATTTTTGTTTCTGAAATCTTTGCGGTTCTTTCAACGATCAAAGTCCAAAACCGTCCAAGAAACATGGACACAAATTGGTATCAGCAAGAGTCATAGATCCTCATGAGCCCCAGCAGTCGCGTGGACTCATGAGGCTCTATTTCTCTTGCAGTTGGATTGTGTTCACTTGTTTCTCGGCAGTGAACTGGTTAAAAGACAGGTCAGTGCTCTCTCAAGTCTTCAAGGACAAAACGCACAAAACGCACTTGACACCTGAATGATCTTTAAATGACAAGTGGTTTCTCATAAAGGCCCGCTCAAAACAGGTTCTGTTGTAAACACAACTATCTTCTACAAAAAAAGGGGAGTGGGGAGAACAAAATCATAAACTAGTAGAGAGAGAGAGAGAGAGAGGTTGTACTTTGCTTAAGCAACAAGACTGACTTTCTCAGAACGTGCCTGCACTGCTTGTGAAAAAAAAAAAAAAAAAAAAAACTAAACAAAATATTGAATGTATGTCGCCAGCCGGTCTAATACGCTAAATAAACCTAAGACCATTTAGCAGCAACACAATCCAATATCAAGAGCTATAGGCAGCGCAGACAGCAGGGAGAGTTTAAAAAAGGAAAATACAGGTTAATGGACCAAGGGTAGACAGAAACACAGAAAACCCACCCTGTGGGGCTGACCAGGGTGACCCTCGAAACTAAAATGTAGTTAACCCCACCCAAGTCCCTCAGGGCGGACCCGGGTGGGGCGAGAGTGTGAGAGAGAGAGAGTGAGAGAGAGACCCCGACCCCCCTCCCCCTGGCTCACTGACGACATAGCTGAGGCCAAGCGCGAGCGGCGCCGACAAGCGGAACGCCGCTGGCGCTCATCTGACCTCACCGTTCACAGACAGATCTTCGCAAAAACCTAGAACTAAAGTCTGCAGAATGATCTCCGACTCCAAACGTAAACACCTTCAAAACAAAATCCTGGAATCCACTTCTTGCAAAACCCTCTACGCTACCATGAACACACTTCTAGGCATTTCTAAAGACTCTCCTCTCCCCAACACATACAGCAAAGAAGAACTCCCGTCCGCTTTTTCCACCTATTTTTCCGACAAAATCCAAACTCTGCGCAACACACTCGACACTCTGCCTTCTCCGCCTTGCCCTCCCGACACCCCCTTTTCCGGCACCCCCATCTCGTCCTTCCGCCCGTCTCTCAGGACGAAGTCCTCAAGACCATAAAGTCCATACCTCTCAAAACCTGCGAACTAGACCCTCTCCCAGCTTCTCTCTACCGGGACGGCCTTCCAAAACTTCTGCCATTCTATTCATTACCATCAACACATCTCTAGAGAACGGCTCCGTCCCCGATATCTTCAAGTTCGCCATCGTCCGTCCTCTCCTAAAAGAACACAACCTCGACCCAAACGAACTCAAAAACTATCGCCCAGTCTCCAATCTCTCTTTCCTGTCCAAGCTTCTTGAGAAGGTCGTTCTCAACCAGCTCAACCTCCACCTCGCCGACAACAACCTCATCAGTAGAGATAAGCAAAAGATTGATTGTACATTGCTTAACGTCCCGACAGCAACAAGGCTTTCTCAGGACGTGCCTGCACTGCTTGTGAAAAAAAAATAAACAGAACATTGAATGTATGTCGCCAGCCGGTCAAATACATTAAATAAACCTAACACATGGGGCCTAAATAAAGCTAAGACCATTTAGCAACACACATCCAATATCAAGAGCTACAGGCAGTGCAGACAGTAGGGAGAGTTTTAAAAAGGCAAATACAGGTGAATGGACCAAGGGTAGACAGAAACACATGCCCCAGAATAGAGAGAAAAACTCACCCTGTGGGGCTGACCAGGGTGACCCTGGGAACTAAAAAGTACCTAACCCCACCCAAGTCCCCCAGGGCAGACCCGGGTGATAAGCAAAAGAGAGAGTACATCGACTCTAAATCAATAATGCCGTATCGATAGTTCTAAATCAGGGTAAAGTACGTACGTAATTACGTTACGGTCCAGAATTTCCAATCTCCTGTTATCACAGTTGGCGTTCCTGAGAAATTGCGACTACACAGAAGAATGTAGCCGATTCACTACAGGTAATATTATATGTCGGCAGCTAAAAAGCTTCCTTGTTTAACTGCGTCATTGAAACGGTTAGAACACACACCCCACACCTCTCCCCCCCCCCCTCCCACACACATCCTGTACTAGTACACGCCGTCTCACCACCCACCCCTTACCCCCACACCCCACCCCACCCCATCCTACAAAGCCCGACACACTCACACGTCACTTACCCCACTCCCCACACAGGCAACATCTCGCACACACAACATGTCAGGCCAAACAAATCCGTTCTGTGTCAACCCTTCACATTTATGTCACTAAGGCACTAGAACAGATTTTCTCGTTCTGTGTCAACCCTTCACATTTATGTCACTATGTCACTAATACAAACTTTTTATGTGGGACAAATCTTGAATATAGGTTTTTCTCCAAATACAGTTCACCAGGCCATTCCTAAATAATTAGGACACGCAACGTTAGTAGTAGAATGGAGAAAAATAATTTTGTTTTTGTGTCTGACAAAGTGTGGAGAAAATGTTGTTTTCATTCCAACCACACATCAGCACATCCGGGCAGACCAACCTACAACGCATTTGAAATTGAAAGGCAAAACCCAATACTCTACTCTTAGTGAGGGACCTCAGTGATTCAAAATCACGCATACACACACCCTGTTTACGAGTGTCATTTTAGATCAACAACTCAGGCGAGGAGAGAATTGGGCGGTAGCATATTACAGGCACACGATAATCTACTTACAAAAGATTGAATACATTTTTTCTAGTGAAAAGTATGATCATGAAATCGGGTGCCTGTATTGGCTGACTTCGTTTGAAACCTGATCTTAGCAAAAGGGTGTGTTTATTAGATTGTCCCTTTCATGACCAGGAAGGTTTTATTGAAATCGGTTGTGAAACAGATATCATGCCCAAGCTTTTGCCAGCCGTGTGTGTGTGTGTGTGTGTGGGGGGGGGGGGGGGGGGGTGATTTTATGAGAATGTACCCACCCCTTTCATGACCAGATAGGCAGATAAACTGTACACACAAGTTTATATATTGTGTATTAAAATGAACTTAATGACCTTTGACCCCCATTGTGGATTATTTTGTGGTGCCACAGGGTGTGGAAAAACTGAATTTGTACTTAATCTATTACAAACAAGATACATTCATCATTTTGAAAACATAGTAATATTTTGTCCTACAATAAAACACAATAAAGCATATCACAACCGTTTATTCATTTGGACTGATTGATTGATTGATTGTACATTGCTTAACGTCCCGACAGCAACAAGGCTTTCTCAGGACGTGCCTGCACTGCTTGTGAAAAAAAATAAACAGAACATTGAATGTATGTTGCCAGCCGGTCTAATACATTAAATAAACCTAACACATGGGGCCTAAATAAAGCTAAGACCATTTAGCAACACACATCCAATATCAAGAGCTACAGGCAGTGCAGACAGTAGGGAGAGTTTTAAAAAGACAAATACAGGTGAATGGACAAAGGGTAGACAGAAATACATGCCCCAGAATAGAGAGAAAAACCCACCCTGTGGGGCTGACCAGGGTGACCCTGGGAACAAAAAAATACCTAACCCCACCCAAGTCCCCCAGGGCAGACCTGGGTGGGGGTCATTTGGACTGACAGCAATATCTATTTAGTAGACCCTGAAAAGAAACTGAATGATTACCTACAATATTTTACAAAGCAATTTGAAGGACAGCCAACCCTGTTCATTGTTGATGACTGTTCTGCAGAGAAGGATATTGTTAAGAAGAGAAACACATTAGCAGAGCTTGCTTTCAGTGACAGGCACGCAAATATCAGTGTATGGATTCTCACTCAGAAATATAATGCTGTACTGAAAGATTTTCATGAGCAATTAAAGTTTATCTGTTTGTTTTACTGTAAAGATCATGACAGCTTTGAAGACTGCCTCAGAGAGAACGATGTCATCCCAAACAAACATGAACGAGACTGTGTGAAAAACAAACTGAAATTGACCAAGCTTCTAAAGCTTATTTTAAAGACAGATCAGCCCACAGGGTATGGGTTAGTGAATTAATTTAGCCTTATGGTTTGTCCATAAAAATGACAGACAAACCATTGATATCACAGACTGCTTCAAAGATGTTAAGTGCATTTATGACTTTAAAACGCATGTTAAAAAGCCGTTTGAGCTCGGTATAAAACTCTCAACACCGATACTGATAAGCATGGCATATAATGTGACTTTGGGGTATTCTGAATGTTTTCCATGTTATGAGTACAAGACTGTTGATCTTAGGACACATACCTTTAGAGTCAATGATGCTAACTGCGACTGGCTTGAGGCACTGTGTAAACACACATTCAGACAACTATGTAAACTACATGATTATATTGAAGATGTTAAGTCAATAAAGTGGTATTACACCTACAGCGCAAGCAGTAATATTTTTATATTATTATTTTGTCGGACAAATAAAAATGGCGCTCAACACAATTGATGTTACAGACTGCTTTAGTTATATCCAGCACTTTGATCAGTTAAGAACAGATTTCAAACAACCGGACATAACACCAGTATCAACACAGGAGATGATTTATGTGTCATATCAAATGACTTTAGAAATATTTGGGGAGTTACCATTTGTAGAGTACATGCCTGTTGATCTTAAGACACATTCCTTTAAAGTTGATGATCACTGGTTTGAGTCAGTGTGTGAGCAAATATTCAGACAACTATGTGAACTGAATCTGTTTATTGTAGGTGTTACAGTCAATAAAGTGGTATTACACAAGGTGTAATGTTTTCTATTTATTATTTTGTCGGACAAATAAAAATGACGGACAATTCCCAAAGCTCGTCAGGCTTAAGAAACGTGTTTCACACAACAGACTTGCCTATATCCAACACTTACAGTGTCTATGAATCGATAGAAAGGTCTTTTTTGGTCATACAAGATAACCTTCTTTCTGGCAGTGTAAAGATTCAGATTGTTGCAAAAATAGAATTTACCAGGGTAGATGGTGAAGTGATTGTTTCGTATATCTCAACAAGACAACACACAGTTAATTCAAGAAGGGAATTGGAAAATGTGTTTAGATTTGATTATATGATTGTACATTGCTTAACGTCCCGACAGCAACAAGGCTTTCTCAGGACGTGCCTGCACTGCTTGTGAAAAAAAAAAAAATAAACAGAACATTGAATGTATGTCGCCAGCCGGTCAAATACATTAAATAAACCTAACACATGGGGCCTAAATAAAGCTAAGACCATTTAGCAACACACATCCAATATCAAGAGCTACAGGCAGTGCAGACAGTAGGGAGAGTTTTAAAAAGGAAAATACAGGTGAATGGACCTCGGGTAGACAGAAACACATGCCCCAGAATAGAGAGAAAAACTCACCCTGTGGGGCTGACCAGGGTAACCCTGGGAACTAAAAAGTACCTAACCCCACCCAGGTCCCCCAGGGCAGACCCGGGTGGGGTGGAAAATGTGTTTAGAGAAAGACTGTTGCCTGACTTTCTAGAAGCAATTGACAGAGCAAAAATGCAAGGGTCTGGTTGGCATGAAGGCCATGTACATGAATTACAACTGAAGCAGTCAAGATATCATCCTATTTTAGGCAAATCATGGCTGCCCCTACCAACTGAGGTTACAGACAAAAAGGCTGTCGTCAATGTTCAGAACAAAGATAATTTCTGTTTCATGTGGTGTGTGCTTGCCAAACTGCATTTTGTAAAAACAAAACCTGAACGTGTATCTAACTATACCAAATTTGTAAATGAACTCAACTTCAGTGGCATAGATTTTCCTGTTAAGGTGGAGGATATAGATGTGTTTGAAAAACGAAATCCTGGGATATCTGTGAATGTGTATGTATGGGATAATGAGTCTGAGAACAAGTTACAACCAATTAGAGTGTCGCCAATTGCCCCAACCTACGGTCAGTCAGAAGATAAGCATGTTGATATGTTACTAATAAGCTCTGACTCAGGTGATAACTTTCACTACACAATTATTAGGAGTATGTCACGACTAATTCATAATCATGTATCAAAACACAATGGCAAACAGGAAGTGTGTAAAAGATGTTTACAAAGGTTCTCCTCTATAAAAGTGGCACACAAACATGTCCAGCACTGTAGGTTGGCTGATGACATTCAAACAATACTTACGTATCCAGATCCTGGTAGCAAGGTTTATTTCAAGAACTACGTTAATCAGCAAAAGCTGCCGTTTGTAGTGTACGCTGATTTTGAATCACTGGTTGTGCCATATGAGGGTCCTGTTCCAGAATCATTACCAAAGACCGTAAAATTGAGTGATCAAGTGGTGTGTTCTTTTGGATATATTCTTGTTAGGTCTGACGGCCAGCATACAGAACCTGTTATCTACAGAGGTGAAAATGCAGCAGCTGAGTTTTTAACAGAAATGAGACAACTGTATAGTCAGGTAGTACATTATTTGGAAAACTGTCAGATGCCTTTGGTGATGACAGAAGAAGACAAACAGAATTTTGATACAGCAGTGATGTGTTGGATTTGTGAACAACTTCTGAAGGGTGATAAAGTTCGTGACCATGACCACATAACTGGGCGTTACAGAGGTGCTGCCCATGGTGATTGTAACTTGAAATTAAAAATAGATCCCAAGGCATATAAGTTGCCTATCTTTTTTCACAATCTCAAAGGGTATGATTCACATATTATCATGCAGGCTGTGGATGAGTCTTACAAAAAAATTAGTTGTATTGCCCAGACAACTGAAAAATACTTGACTTTTAGGCTGGACAACAAATTAGCATTTTATGACTCCATGCAACATTTGTCCTTAGGGCTTGCTAGTCTCGCAGAAGGACTGACTGAGTTTCCAATAACAAGTAAATATTTTGAGCCAGAATTGATTAAGAAAGGAGTCTATCCCTATGAGTACACCAGTGACTGGGTAGTGTTTGAAGAAAGAGACTGCCTCCAAAAGAGAAATTTTATTCTACACTAACTGGCAAAGGTATTTCTGACTCCGATTACAAACATGCACTTGATGCATGGGGTAAACTACCCAGCACGCACAGTATCTTGGGCAAATATTGGTCCATTGCTGGATAATGGCCGATATATTGGGCCAGTATGCGAGAGCTTAGCGCCATGCTGAAACCAACACGCGCGCCGGTATCGCGTGAGCCCGCGCGCGCGCCGGTATAATCAATCTTGGTGCCAAGCTGGAACAATCACGCGAGCCGCCGGAGGCTGTACCGCGCCCGCGCGCTGCTTCGCCTGCAAATGTTGGCACACGATAGGCGAGCCAGTCTGGCCCAATTCGCAACATTGACAGATGAAATTTTAAATCTAGCCGACATTTATCTTGAAAATAAATATACAACGGCAATCTTTTACCATAGTTTGGGCACGCCGTGACTTTTTTTTTGTTAAATAATTTTTTTTATATAACATTTATTCGCCACATTCTATGTTTTGTCAGACACTGCATTGCATGCCGGTATTAGCACCTGCTGCGATTATTTCCGCCAAATTTGACTGCAAATCAAGGCTACAAATTCCATTGCCAGACCAAGTTCCAGCTTTCTTTCTTCTATATTTCTTTCGCTGACGCCACGTGCACTTGCTGATTAAGGTATACGTACGTGTATAGTACGATTTTAAACTTCTCCTTGAGAAAATATGGATTTTAAAGATGTGTCGTACTGGTCGAAGAGGAGAGAAATCAGGAATTCCCACTACAAGATCGTGCAGCTGGAGAACCTCAACACAGTCCTAGACAACGCGCGGCGACCAGGAACAACATGGTAATTATACATTTGAAATCTGAATATTGTTTGCATTTTCTTGTTTTGTGGTGTGCTGCTTGAGTTGATGAATTTAGTTATGTAGCTGGAGGTTTAAAAACTAATATTTTATTATAATTTACATGCAGTTTTGTGTTTCGTTTTATGCTTTCTGCTCTATGCAGGAAAACTACAGAGAAAGGTAAATTTTGATAGTGATTCTTTTGGACAAATTTTATTTGTAAAAACCGTTTTATTTTTTTCTGTGTGTGTTTGCAGATTCTGTACTTATCCCACTGGAGGCTTGGACTTTAAAGATTGTGTACGGAGGACAATGCCCTTTTTGATGAGGACAAGTCAGTGTCTGGATATATTGTACAACCTCACTGAAAAAAGGGGAATGAAGCCTTCAGCAGACTGTGTAACTTGCACAACGCAATGATTGGTAAATTATAATTAAGTAATTAATGCTCTGTTTTATTATTAAAACAAGATGGGATAAAACATAACCCACAAAGTCCCTTCTATATGAGTGCTGTCCTCGCTTTTGTCTTTGATCTGATTCTGATGTTGAATTATCTATTGAAAAAGTCTCACAGATCTGCCAATGCGTCAGTGAGTTCTATAATGCCTCAGTGCGCGAGCATGACTTCGCCCCGGTAGTTGGACTCACAATCCAGGGGAAAAAACGGATTTGTTCAATAGCATGTCCGTTGAAAGGTCCTGGTAAATCAAAGTGGCACAGTTGGAGTGCGCCTGAGTTGATCAGTGTTCAGGTCATACTCCATAGGCAATAGATTTCCCTGTCCCCCATAACCCGCCCGTCAGGGCCGTCCATGATCACCTCGGTGCTGTGGACGTTAAACCCGAACTAACCAACCAACCATGACTTGTGACCCAGTTTCTCGGCTGGCCTGGAACAAACTAAGTGGCCAAACTGAAACAGCCGCGTGACGCGTATGTCAAGACATACACGCCACGCGGCTGTTTCAGTTTGGCCACTTAGTTTGTTCCAGGCCAGCCGAGAAACTGGGTCACAAGTCGTGCTCGCACACTGAGGCAGCGAGTCTCTCAGCTGTCAGGCTAGCTGATGAGCGGGCTTCCTGCAAGGCGCAGTACAGCAGGAAAAATGACTACCTTTTGTTTTCATGACTTTCTTATTTACCGTTCTAGTGTGTGATGCAAAACTTTGTGAGATCTGTTTTTTTCTCTTTATTTCCACCTTATCCTGCTGGCTACTGGTTTGTCACAACTATAGTGTGTTTGGTGTCAGTGTGTTGGGCAGAATGTCCGCTTTTAAACAAACAAAGCTTTGCATCACACACTTGAACGGTACATAAGAAATTCATGAAAAACAAAATGTAGTCATTTTCCCTGCTGTACTGCGCCTGGAACAAACTAAGTGGCCACTTATAGCGCTGGGCCAAACAGCCGAGGTGATTGATTTGTCAAACATCATTTGTCATGACGCAAGTTTTAGTTTTTACGTATATTTAGTTTTACATGATATGAGTTTCACTTCATAGGCTTGAGAAAATTGTGTCAAAACTAAAACTCCATAGTACAATTTCAGTCTTGCTATAATTTGTGTGAAAGCAGGTTGACTTTACCTAACTACATGATATACTAAGTACACTGGTCACCTGCATCCTCTTCTTAAAGCGCGTCGATGTGTGTGTGCGTGCATGCACGCGCGCTCCAAACATCTCCAAGAGGCGCCTGGAGTGCGCATGAGGATCTATTCCTCCTGGAGATGCGCGCATGTTTGTGTGAGAGAGAGGGCCACTCGTGCAAGAGAGAATGCCGTCATATTTTAGAGCTCATTCAGATGTTGGAGCCTGCACTGCAGGGAGTTAGCACTTTATAAATTTAATTATTATTATATTTAGAGTATTAGGTCAGTATCTCCGTAGTGACGGAGTTGCCTCTTTTACGTCACCGCCAGTCTGACTTTCTCTAGAAGTAAAGTTTTTTGTAGTGTTTTAATGCCTTTCTGAAAAGAATTAATTTTTACTAAAGAAGTTGAAAGGATGAAAAGCTGGCTAACGAACTTGTCCAATGTCTTTCTCCAAACTAGCTATAGGTTCAAGTAATTATGACAAAAATTACGGTCTCTAATCTGGGTCAACTGACTTCCTATAAACGGTTGTTTATGTCTTCAATGTGTCATTCATTACAATATGCTCGGAGGTTGTCTTAGCCGCCACCCACTTAAGAAAGTATTTCACCAAGACCAAGTCTTAAATTCAAGCTTGTGTGTACAGAAATATCAAAGAATAAGAACTCTTGTTTACATACATATGCACGCATACATTCGCACATACGGCGCTTCACTCCAAAGGTACGTTCAGCAGCGAAGTTAGTGTAACTAGACATGACGTAATTTTTATCTTGTTGCTTCAATTAGAGGTTTAGCCTGCTTGCCTTGACATGGAAATGCTATTAAATTCGCCCCACTGCGACCTTTCCTAAAAGCTCCTTTCTATAAATAGAAGGGACTTAAAAGACTTAAAAGAAAACTGAAGTCCAAAATGGGATCAAACCATTCAAGTGACTGCATGGATATTGCAAAACTGGCCGAAGTGAGTCTTTGTTTTGGGTCATCTGTCAGATGGTTTTTAGTTTTAGCCATTGCCCGTCATGAAACATGCATCAATTGGTATTTCTCTGAGACTAAGCAAGCCACAGTCTTCTGTAAATGTTCAGACTTGGCCCAAGGGTACTTTCCACAGTATAAACACCAATTTCAGTGACCTCTCTTAAAGTCAACTCTACAGGATTCAGTAATCAGACATGCATTTTATTTTCAGATGGTGTGAGAAGGTGCCATGGTAGTGCAACAGACATAGGCCACGTTTTAACTCAGTTACTGGATCAATTGATCGCGATGGGAATAAGCAGAGGTGGGAGGCGGCAAAGCGAGCACACACAGACTGACAGTGAATTAGTATAGTTTTAGTTTCTCTGCAAGCTGCTAAACCCTCTGGCTATCAGTACTGCCTGACATTGTGATGATTCCTGCATGACACAGACTGACAGCTGACAGTGATTAGTATAGTTTTAGTTTCTCTGCAAGCTGCTAAACCCTCTGGCTATCAGTACTGCCTGGCATTGTGATGATTCCTGCAGGACACAGACTGATAGTGATTAGTATAGTTTTAGTTTCTCTGCAAGCTGCTAAACCCTCTGGCTATCAGTACTGCCTGGCATTGTGATGATTCCTGCAGGACACAGACTGACAGTGATTAGTAATAGTATAGTTTTATTTTAGTTTCTTTGCAAGCTGCTTAACCCTCTGGCTATCAGTACTGCCTGACATTGTGATGATTCCTGCAGGAATCATTGCGACTTATAGTGCAATACAGACAGCCAAAGGGTTAATCATACCTGTGGTTATCAGATTTATCATATTAAGTAGAAACTAGAATGTAGTGCATGTTTTGTGATTTTGTTAAAACTACAATTTCTTTTGTTATGAAACGTTATAAAATATATGTTGTGTAATGGTTATATATGGTATAGATCTGTCATTTCTGTCTACCATCTTAGAATTTTTAATTAACTTTTTTTCCGGTCAAAGCAACATCAACTTCAAACATTGGACATTAATTTCAACTAAACTGTCCATGACAGAAGAAAATTAAACTAATTTTGATTGCAATATTAAGTTTCATTCTGATTCAAATATTCAGTTTGCTACACTGTTAAGTCAGTCGGGCCAAGATGCTTGTAAACATATTGTTTATTTTTACAAGTATAGTTTGCCTGATCACTTAAGCTTGCCTCATGTTTTTTTTGTTGTTGCACATAACATTTTAATAAGACATACATGTTTTGTAACCATCTGTTGCAGAAGTGTTTGTTTGAAAAGTGATGGCAGCTACTGGCTAGTTTAGGGCTTTCAAGCAATGTAGAGCAAACCTGCTTTTAGTTGCAAGTTATTAAAATGCTAACTGGCTGCATGCATGAACTTTTACTCCCCCCCCCCCCCCTTCTCCCCATTACATTTAAGGTTTTATTTGATACTATTTTTAACCCATTCAATCCAGAGGCTGATTTTGTCAGATTTGCTTGAAGGCTACATTACAAATTTTGCGACAGATTAACCATTTTAGTTTATGGGTAGTGCCAGAATAGCTTGGTGTCTCAGGTGCCAAGCTATTCTGGCACCACCCTTGACTTGAATTATCATAGTCAAATTAATTTCAAGCATGTGTGTATTAGGATGAAAAGGGTTAATAAGGACAATTCATGAGATTCTCTTCTTTCTTTTCATAACCAATGTTGTTTGTGCCAAATCCTGTATGTTTAGGAGGAAATTTAGTCTCCAATCGAATTATGTCAGTATATTCTGTTAATCTGTATGAAAGTTATTTATGGGAGCAGGTAAAAAATGTGCTGTGTACAAAATCTGTTATGTTTACAGATCCTATTGCCAGTACCTGAACATCTGTGTGTATACATTCAGAGATGGTTTTTGTATGTCATGTATCAGAACAATTGTTTTCTTAATTCAATAATTGTGGGCTTTTTTTTTTTTTTTTTTTTTTTACATTTTGTGTATTGTTACAGACAGGTTTCTTTTTTTGTGGGGGGGGGGGGGGGGTGTAATTAATCCATTGAATCCTGCCTGAGGGTGATTTTTTTTTTAACTTCAGATTGCCCTGTGAAAGGTATGTTATGGGTAGATCAACCATTTTAGTTCAAGGGTGGTGACAGAGCTGTGCACCAAGCTGTTCTGGCACGATTCTTGAGCTATCATGGTCAAATTATTTCAGGCAGTAATGTATCAGGATGGAAAGGGTTAAATGAGATAATCATTGTCCTTCATTTCGGTATAGTTAGTGTTTTCTTTTCATAAAACTGAAAATCAGATTAAACTTGTGCATCACTGTGAATCTGAGTTCAGGTCTTTCTTTTTAAGTTGTGTTTTGAGTTACATATTTTGATGAACGTTTGATTTGATAACTATCAGATTAATATATGTTTGCATGATGGTCTTTTTCCTCAGAAAAAAAGCTGGATTAAATTACCAATATCCAAATCTGGGACACTACTATTCATGTTGGAAAAAGGTTGGCAGAATATTTGCTACATGTTGGCACCAGAATGGATTAAGCATGGCACTATATTGGCAGCCAATATTCACCATCCTGGCCCTAGGATGGATCCATCTTGGCACTATATTGGCAGCCAATATTCACCATACGGGTTCTAGGATGGATCCAGCTTGGCACTATATTGGTAGCCAACATTCACCCGATATTGGGCCAACAATGGATCCAGCTTGGCAGCCAACATTTACCCGATATTGGGCCAACAATGGATCCAGCTTGGCAGCCAACATTTACCCGATATTGGGCCAACAATGGGCCATTTTGCGCTTCCAATATTGGACCAATATTGCCACCCATATATCGGCCCAATATCTGAGCCAATATTGGGCCAATATTGGACCTATATTGGTGTGCTGGCTGGGTAGGGTGTGAAACGATTGGTGATTACCATGACCAGTACTTGAAAGCTGATGTTTGCTTGCTAGCAGACGTATTTGAAAGTTATCGTGAAAAGGGTTTGTTACACTACAGTCTTGACCCAGCTTGCTACATAACTAGTCCTGGCATGACATGGGATGCATTTTTGAAATCCAGTAAGATATTTATAGACCTGTTGTCGGATCGTACGATGGGTGAAATGGT
The DNA here is from genome assembly GCA_036245525.1 of Semisulcospira habei. NCBI lineage: Eukaryota > Metazoa > Mollusca > Gastropoda > Semisulcospiridae > Semisulcospira > Semisulcospira habei. The sequence goes on along the minus strand of BTPG01000008.1, from coordinate 89,094,745 downwards.
GGAGTGTGGATTGAGGGGTGGGATTAGTATTGCAGCGAACAATTATGCCAAAGCCAACAACAAATATCTGGACGACCTTGACTTTGACCCCTCAAGGTCAAGGTCATTCATTACGTACGTGGACGCTAACAATTTGTATGGGTTCGCGATGTGTGAGTTATTGCCCTTGAAAAACTTTTGTCTCTATGATTTGTCACAGTATGACATAACACGGTTAACAAACTATATTATGACTCATGACCGGAATGATGCAAAGGGTTGGATCTTTGAAGTAGATTTGGAGTACCCCCACCATCTACATGATTACCACAATGATTATCCGTTGGCTGTTGAGAAAATGAGTATGACGGGTAAAAAAGAAGACACCAAACTTGTGCCAAATCTGAATGACAAATTCAATTACGTTTGCCACTATCGCTTTGACAGTTTTACATCAGACACGGGTTAGTACTAAAGAAAGTTCACAGAGGCATTCAATTTGAGCAAAGTGCTTTCATGAAAGATTACATAATGAAGAACACAACATTGCGTGCGAGGGATGGCAACACTGCATTTGACAAAGACTTCTTTAAGCTTATGAACAATGCCTGTTTTGGCAAGACAATGGAAAATCCTCATCACCGCAAAGATGTGAGACTGGTCACAACTGAATCAGGTGCAATTAAACTTACAGGCAAGCCACAGTACACAGGGTACAAAGAGTTTCATTCATCATTGTATGCAGTTTCATTAAAAAAAAAGATAGTTAAACTGGACAAGCCAGTATTCATTGGTATGGCAATTCTTGAGTTGTCAAAACTGTTGATGCTTGAATTTTATTATGATTACTTCAAACCAAAGTATCCTGAGTGTCGTCTGCTATACACTGACACTGACTCTATGATCATAGACGTGCCTACTAAAGACTTTTACGAAGACATGAAAACAGAACTACACATGTATGACACATCTGATTACCCTAAAGACCATCCATTATATAGCACACAAAACAAGAAAGTGCCTGGAAAGTTTAAAGATAAACTAAATGGTGTGCCTATAGTTGAGTACGTTGGACTGAGATCAAAAATGTATTCTATACTGCACCAGAAGGGCAGTCAGTCCAAAGCCAAAGGTATCAAGAAAACAGCGATAAAAAATAAAGACATCCGTCATGAACATTATAAGCAAATATTAGATGGAGAACTGATGCCTGATTATCCAAACAAGTCACTGAGATCAAACAAACACAATATTGAAATGATCCAAACACATAAGAAGTCACTTGCAGTAGGGGACACAAAACGAGTGTTTCACACTAAGGAAAAGGCTTATGCACCTGGGCATTACAGGCTCAAGTTATCTGAAGAAATAGCTGATGAACTGGTTGATGAACTAATCGATGAATTAGTTGATGAAATGATTAAAAATGCATAACAGTGTCTGGAGGAATAATCTGTAATTCTTCTCTGACAAATGCCCTTTGTGGGGCAGGCTCATACAGATAATAAATTGTTGCATCAGGACCGGGAACTATTTTTTTTATATTGTGAATGGACGTAGACCAAATCGGATCAGTTGCCCTGCGTCTGACGTCATTCTCGGCCTCGCCAGGTTGATACAAATATCTTACCTGTTTTGTAAACAAGCTTGTGTCGGGTGGTGCTGTTTTTATTTCTGACCCTGGCGGTATTGTTTTCAATTTAATAGCATCAACAGGTTTAGGGTGACCTTCATTATTCATTGCTTTTATCACAGACGGTTGATTGTTGATTGTACATTGCTTAACGTCCCGACAGCAACAAGGCTTTCTCAGGACGTGCCTGCACTGCTTGTGAAAAAAAAAAAAAAACACAAAAAACCCCCCAGAACATTGAATGTATGTCGCCAGCCGGTCAAATACGTTAAATAAACCTAACACATGGGGCCTAAATAAAGCTAAGACCATTTAGCAACACACATCCAATATCAAGAGCTACAGGCAGTGCAGACAGTAGGGAGAGTTTTAAAAAGGCAAATACAGGTGAATGGACAAAGGGTAGACAGAAACACATGCCCCAGAATAGAGAGAAAAACCCACCCTGTGGGGCTGACCCTGGGAACTAAAAAATACCTAACCCCACCCAAGTCCCCCAGGGCAGACCCTGGTGGGGTTCACAGACGGTAATCTCTTAACCCACTCAGTGTTACGTGCGTCATGCATGAGTTCCTTAGAATACTGATAGCTGAAAAGTCTCTCTGATAATTGCTTGTTAAAGTTCTCAACAATAGCCTGTGATCTGTGCACGCCCGGTATGCCTCGCCGCACTAGCACTCCATGCTTTACAAATAATTGATTAACAGCACCTTTAAATTCAGATCCGTCATCGACTTGCACAAGCCTAGGAAATTTTAAAGGGCCTCGACTATAAATTTTTGATAATGCAGTGGCTACTGTGATAGCGTTCTTGTCAGTTATGGTTGATTGATTGATTGTACATTGCTTAACGTCCCGACAGCAACAAGGCTTTCTCAGGACGTGCCTGCACTGCTTGTGAAAAAATAAAAAAGAAACAGAACATTGAATGTATGTCGCCAGCCGGTCAAATACGTTAAATAAACCTAACACATGGGCCTAAATAAAGCTAAGACCATTTAGCAACACACATCCAATATCAAGAGCTACAGGCAGTGCAGACAGTAGGGAGAGTTTTAAAAAGGCAAATACAGGTGAATGGACAAAGGGTAGACAGAAACACATGCCCCAGAATAGAGAGAAAAACCCACCCTGTGGGGCTGACCAGGGTGACCCTGGGAACTAAAAAATACCTAACCCCACCCAAGTCCCCCAGGGCAGACCCGGGTGGGGTTTGTCAGTTATGGGTTCGGCATCCTTGTACCTTGAAGCTATGTCAACAACAGTTAATGCATACTTGTATCGTTTCTTTCTTATTGTATCATGTGGTAGGAACAAGAGTTGATTGATTGTACATTGCTTAACGTCCCGACAGCAACAAGGCTTTCTCAGGACGTGCCTGCACTGCTTGTGAAAAAAAATAAAAATAAACAGAACATTGAATGTATGTTGCCAGCCGGTCAAATACATTAAATAAACCTAACACATAGGGCCTAAATAAAGCTAAGACCATTTAGCAACACACATCCAATATCAAGAGCTACAGGCAGTGCAGACAGTAGGGAGAGTTTTAAAAAGGCAAATACAAGTGAATGGACAAAGGGTAGACAGAAACACATGCCCCAGAATAGAGAGAAAAACCCACCCTGTGGGGCTGACCAGGGTGACCCTGGGAACTAAAAAATACCTAACCCCACCCAAGTCCCCCAGGGCAGACCCGGGTGGGGTGGTAGGAACAAGAGATCCATTTGATGGGTGTCATTAGGGATAGTGTTTACAAAATGAGGTCTTGTTATTTTTCTTGGAGCAGGAAGATATATTTGCCAAATTGCTCGTTTTTGTAGCCACTGTTTTATTTGGTCGAGTGTGACATCACCACCCACAGCAGCATGCAATTTTTCTATTGCAGTTTTTCCTTTCCAGTAGCCAATAGGGGAGTAATATATTTTTGATAGTTTAGCTCCGACGTCTGTCATTTCTTCTAGCAATAAAAACTCCTGTAAAATATACTAATGTCATTCCCACTAGAACAAATATTATTTCTCCATTTCTTTGTTTTGGGCTTGGTTGGTAATAGTCACTAAGTTTTGGTTGCGGGATGGTCATGTCTTCGCCAGTAACAAGAAAGTATTCCTTGATCGCGTCATCGACATTAGAAAATGTATGCTGTGCGTGACCCTCAAGCCTGAGTTTTTCATTGATGAAATCAAGTTTCTCTATTCTTTGCTTCTCATAATCTTGTTGGGCTTGTGCCAGTTTTTCAGATGCCTCATTGTGACGCTTCATTTCTTCTGCAGATTCCTCTCTACCCATTTTTGAAAAGAGATAGTTTGATCCACTAAATGCCAATGCGTTAACAACTGCCCCACCAATCATAATAGCTATAGTTGCCATACTTTTTATTTACATAGAAACATTTTCTGGAATAATTCCTTGCTTGACAAGAAGGTCTTTTGTGGCAATCGATGCTGTGACAACTGCTACTAGTTTAGCGCTGTCTTCAAAGTCTAATCTACTCAAGTCTGCTGATTTCATTTTGAGAAGACTTTTCCCCAGCATAGAATAAGCAACTGTTAGCCCGCTTTCACGTCAGAGTGATAGACGAGGTTCATGATGTTCTTTGCGTCGCTCATTTTCTTATGCCACAAAAATTAATATAATAAATTTATTTACTGCATGTAAAATGGGTCCAAAGGTTTTGACACTGCTGGTAATGTGGAGACTTCTTCTTTATTTTTGGAGTGCTTGATTTTTTTGGACACTGTTCGAGTGTTTGGTTTGTATTTTTTGTATAATTGATAACCTACGTAACCAAATCCGACAACAAATCCAGCAACTATATATTTTGTTGTTTTGGGTTTAGACTCAGTTGTTTGACTCTCACTTTGTTGGGGGTGTGAGGGTGTTGGTCCTGATGGTAGTAACACTGGTGCTGTTGATGGTGTGTCAGTTACAGGAGTCTTTTGTGTTAATGCCTGAAGCTGTAATGTTTTTCGTCTGTTATATTCAGCTAATTTTTTTCCCGCCTCTATTCGACCTGGACTTTTAGCCTTCGTCACTGTTTGAACCTGTGTCAAGACAGGACTCTGTTGTGGAGTCGTCTGGGTCTCGTCCATTTTCTTCTAATTTAAAATTTATTTTAGAAAAGTCAATATGACTCCCAGTAACGAGCAAGGTTACCACAGGTGCAAGGTAATTCCCAAACTTGTAAAACATAAGGCATGCTAATTTGCCTATTGAACTTGAAACTATGGGGTTGCTTTCTAAATCGTGTGATAAGCCATCACTATCAACAGGTAGGAAGTGACTCACAGCTTTTGTGTATAGGCAGACAAGAGATCGACTCAAATCACGTGTCATTAGTGAACTAATGTGATTTTCATATTTAGCATGAAGTTTGATTAGCTCATCAGCAGTGAGAGATTCTATGTCTTCTGTCATGTATTGTTTACCGAGAAAAGCTTTTGATTTTCCAGAAACAACTACAGAGAGAAGACGCTGTTTTTTCGAGTCTAAGTCTTTGTTTTCTACAGCGCAGATATCGCTTAGAAGAAATAATTTGTCTTGGTTCATTTTATAATGAAAAATAAAAATAATAACACAGCCTTGCTGGGACCTGTGAATAACTTATGAAGTTACTGTTCATGTAACTTTCTAGAATAACGTGATCTTACTTGATAACTAATTTCAAAGTTACCTACAACTTACAAGTAACTTTGACGTTAACTTTGAAATTAGTTGTCACAAGTTCTTATAAGTGACTTAAAATAAGAACTTATAAGTGTCTTATCATAAGTTCTTATAAGTTCTTGACTCCAGACAATAAGACACTCGGACAAATTTCTCAAGTTACAAGGACAACAAGAAAACTTTTTTTCAGTAGTACTCTGGTGGTGGGGCTGATGGCGTCAAATGAGCAGGTGTAAAAGGCATGACATCTCTTTGTGAAGAGTATTTCAGAATTAATGAATGATTACCAAATGAGATCTTTACTTGCCTAACAGTCCGTAAACTTTTTTCATAGTTTCTTCTACGCCTATTTTCTTTCCTTCCTCTAAAAAAGATTGCTTTAGCTCTTCAACATTCGCGGATTGACTACGCATCTTATTCTGTATTTCAGATTTCTGTTGTTTGTAGTTGGCCAAATCATCCTGGACTCTCTTAAATTCATGATCGTCAATTGTATTATCCTCTAAAGCCTTACTGATAATAAGTTTCATACTGCTCAGCTTAGCTCCAGCAAGCGTACTCAAGGCTTCATGCTTCTGCAACTTTGTATGAAATCTTTTGTTAAGGGCTTCCATACCAAAGCATGCCAGGCCTGTGGCAGCACCAACACCTTCAATAGCAATTCCTATGACACTTCCAATTCCAGTGGCAAAGAGGGCTAAACCAGTGACAGATAATCCAGCTGAAACCACACCCACGGCCATTGATGTGTTGTGTACAGAATTGAAAACCGTTTTGTAACGGCATTTGCACCGAGAGTATTTTGCTTGTTCTCCTTCCAAATACTTCAACGCTTCTGTAATATTCATTAAACGGAATGAGTCTGCCTGTAATGTTTTATCATGCTCAACAGGATCAAGCAGCTCAGGTGGTATTTGCGGGTACAGTGGTGGCATTTTTTTTGACAAATATTTTTTTATTTTATTTAATCTTCTAATTTATTTTGCAACTCTTCAAAGGTATACAATTTGCTAGCATAATAAAATGAAACAAGATCTATGTGTTCCAGGTTTATGAAACTTAGATAAACTAGAGTTGTTTTATCAATCACTACCTTAACAGCAGGGACACTACTCGAAACTTCAAAATCTGTATTGATTTTTTCTAATAGCAATAACAACCTTTGTTGACTCTGCTACTGAGCTTTCCCACGTAAGTTTGATTCCCTGTGTGATATCTGCTTCTTTCGCAGCATCCACAGATCTCATGAGAATTTCAAAAACTATTGTCGCATCTCTATCTATGGTAAAATTTGCTGGTACGAACGAAATAGAAGTATCTGTTCTACCCTTCCTATTTGTAAGAAAATACCTTCGTTTACCATACTCTTGAAGTTTTAGTTTTTCTCTATTGGTTTCGGAATAGCTTGGCACAAGACTTACAAGCGTTGGCTCAGAGTTAACAACTTTTCTAAATACTAAGGCACCTTCATCAGTAAAATAAACATAAGGACTGATAAAAACAAACTTTACGTCCCATACAATGGGAATAGGTGCAAGCGGAACAGGGGTAGGAATAATTACCCACTTATTACCCACATGTTTTAAGCTGTAGTGCACATTACTTACAGGAGTAGGAACAGTAACATCATGAAGTTGACTAAGTTTAGGAAACTGTCTCTCAGCACCATCTTTTACATCATCAGTTACCTTTCGTTTGTACAATCCAACGGACACAAGTTCAAGGCCATACACCTCTCCTACCTCACCTTCTTTATCAAAATCTTGCACGTCGGCCAATCTTTCAACTCTATTGACGGACATGCAACTGGAATAATTCTCGGCTTTGGACCAAGACCACTCATTTTTTATTTTAGCAAAAATAAAATTTATTTCACTTCCAACACAACATAAAAATCATGCATTACAACTGGTTTGTCATCCTGATTAGTTACATATAAGCACAATGATTCAAAGAAACTGCAGCCCAATTTTTTAAACTGAGAATTAGGAAATCTAACAACTACATTTTCGCAATAAGGAGCAGTTCCAGGCGACACACATTTCAACAAAGATGATGAAGGCTTTCCATTGTGAAGATTATCAGTAGTGCTTAGTTCTTTCAAATGAACATTTAGCACTGTGTGTACTGACAAATGAACAGGATATCTGCCAGTTATTCTTGGTTTTTTTGGTGATAGTAGACGTCCGTCTGATTGTGACCAATCTTCATCTGGATGCGTTATTTTTTTACCTAAAAAACCAAGTAATAATAAAAGACTAATTGATAAAGAAAACTGACCACTTTTCGGAAATTCAATTGTGACAAGTAAATTAGCTGGGTTTAAAGTTGCTTTAATTTTAAATTCATTTTGAAGCCATTCAGCTAAAGTACAAAAGTCATAATACCCAGCTCGTAAAATATCACCCTTCTCAATACCATCGAGAGTTCCACTTACAGAATAATTGTTATCATCTGTTACATTAAACCATTTTACTGTATAAAACATGTCATGGATAGCTACAGCTTTACTACCATCACAATTATCAATCCCATTGGTTAACCACACTGGTTTGCTTGTGTCAATATTTGTTAAGGTAATAAACATTTTTATTATCTCATAAAAAAAGAATGGAATTTAAATCACCAACCATTACCACTACAAATGCATTTCAATTTAATGTGGATGCCAAATATAATGTCGCCCCTACTTATGAACAGAAAATAATTCAACTAAATCAACTTGACATAGCTGTAAGCAAACAAGATTTATTTCAAGTCAAAGTACCCAACCCTTTTGATCATTACCTAAACCCTCCAATTACAGATGATGCAACTGCAAGAAAGTGGTCTTCAAGCCCACTACAGATGTTTCAAAACCAGCTTAACTTTGCCATACTATGCTCAACTACAGGCTGTGGCGTTTCTTTTACAGACCATTTGAATCACCCAAACAAACTGATTAAGTCTGTCTATCGTTTCCACACATATTACCAGCTTAGACGTATACTGTCAGAACTCCATACACCATTACCCACTGAATCCAGTTTCAACAGGTTTAACAACCCCATGGATATGAAAGCGTTTGAACGGATTTGTAATGAATTTAACATCAGCCCCCGTGCCGGGTATGACTTTACACAAAAACTTGATGATCACAACGGCATGGGTACATTGTATTACGCTATGAGTCACAGACAATACCCTCAAGATTACTGGCCTCCCTACTCTTCATTCTCATCAAAATCTGAAGTCTGGTTAGGCTCAATAGAACAGAAACAGTCTAATGCCTGGACCACATTTGTCTTAGACAGGAGTGACGGATTTACTCAAGCAGGAGTCGAACGCATAAATGAGTCTATCAGAACATATGTGTGGTGTATACTAAGAGCACAAGCTCAAACAAAATCAAACATTTTAAATGGGAGTGGCAAATTTGAAGCACAAAAACAGTTTCTGGCAAACCTGGAAGATTCAATTAACTCAGTTGTTGATCTCCCATCAAGCATACAACACTACCAAGACGTTCTCAGATATGCTAGATTGAAAGTTGACTTTGTAGTTGGCATCGGGCTATACATGTTACCATCAGACCTTCAACTTCAAATGGGGACAATAACAAATTATAATAATGAAATAATTGTTGCTGGGCGTGATCAAAAATTAGGACTCAATCAATCTGTAAACTTGAGCCCAACAACCACAAACCTACAACCATTAAAACCATTAATAACGCCAGTAACATCATCATCACCTGTACAGACAGTAACGCCAGTAATGTCAGCCCCAGCATCGGCACCGACACCTGCACCAGCACAGCCAGTAACACCAGCACCAAACAAACATGAGTCTGAGAGAACTGCATTGGTAATTGGCCTTACTGGATTAGGAATATTACTTCTTTACTTGTTTCATTAAATATCCTATAATTAACCCTCCTACTGTCACCAAAAAGACCCACACATGCTCTGCCATAAACCCTACTACCTTTGCTGCTGTACTGATCAGCCAACTGACAACACTACCTATTATGCCAGGCAAAGCATCTATTGCTTTCACAGCTAATTTCTGAAGCAAGTCTGATATATGAGACAGCTGTTTTTTTTACCCACGACTGTAAATCTTTTGGGTCTGATGGAACTGGAGGTGCTGGAGGGGCAGGTGGAGCTGGACTGCTACCACCACCTGTTACAGCCAGCACTACAGTACTAATAATAAATCCAAGAGCAGTAATTAAACTTGCAATAGTGATACCCTGCTCTCTGAAAAGTGTTTTCAATCTTTCAGCCAATGTCGTGTCTTCGTGAAGTATTTTCTGAATAGTTTCTCTAATCCTGTTAATCTGTGTTTTTAGTTTTTCTTTTCCAATTTCAATCACTTCTAGTCGTGCTGATCTTTCTATCTGCAAATCATTTAATCTGTGTTGTATTCTTTCTTTCATTTCTATGTCATAATTCTCATCATCAGCTTTAGCTAACTTTTCTTTTTCTCTTTCTATGTGATTATCAAGCTCCCCTAGTTTGGCTACATTATTCACAAGCTCACCTCTGTTTGACTGCAGTGTTTTATCCAACCCCACTAACTCCCGCACTGTCAAAGGAGAGTCACCCATTGTTTTCATAGCCTCATTTACTTGTCCCTCTGTAAATGAAGTTTCTTGTATTACTGTGTTAGCTAATTCTGGCAGTCTTGTTACTTCAGTCATTTCAATTTCTTGTCCAGTTGGCAACCTTGTTTGCGCATCATGAAGAGCACTAACAAGACAAGGTGGTAATTGTTTATCTCCAATACCAAGTTGACGCAAGACGCCAACACCACCTTCATTTTTGATTGTACTTAAAGCTCTAAACTTACCAGGGTCTCTTTTGTTAGTCATTTGTACTTTTCCTCCGTCAACAGTGTTTAAATATAAATGACCTTTTTCATATTCAAACTGATTAGGATCTATTTCATCTGGGCGGTCACCAACACTATCATAAAACGAGTTCACTTTGTCCTTTAGCAGTTCATGATACATACTAGAAGTATTTACCATTCCAGTCATATCTGTTGCACCAGTATCATAGTCATTCATGTCATCCATTTCAAAATCTTCATGGTTAAATCCTCCCGCTGCCATTGTTTTTATTAATTAATTTTTTTTATATTTTTGCATAATAAAATGACACAGTCCTACGGATCGAAGTTAGACCCATACAGAAAACTGCGTGAACCTCTTGGTGTTAAGGGCATTAGGCAATCAATTGTCGTCACTAACAATCCTAGCTCCATAGACCAGAACCAAATTCTTACTGTTAAGTTTCCTAACCTAGGTCCCAGTGACGTTATTGTTCCTGGTACTGCACGCCTAGCATTTAATATTGAACTATCATCAGACACAGATGACAAAAGAACACTAGTTAACAACCTAGGCAGAGCAATTATTAAGACTATTAAAGTTAAACTTGAAGGACAGGAAGTGTTTAGTCTTGACGATTCTGATGTGTTCTACTGCTACACGGATTTGTGGCTTACAAAAGAAGAACGAGAGGATCGTATTTATCAAGGCATACAGTCAGATAGCATTATGAAAATTCGAATCAACGCAGGTGATAAATTAACAGCAGAAGCCAAGGACCTTATTGTGGCCGAAACATATGGAAATAGGTTTGTTTCCATGTCACCTGAGGAAGGATCTTTGATCCGAAACGTCGTTATTTGTTTCTATTTTAAAGGGTTTTCTACCACTATCTTCTGTTTTTCTTTCACGTGAAACCCTAGCGGCAACAGTTTTACTACATATGGAAATAGGTTTTGCATTCCACTTTTGAGTTTGAAATCCTAACAGCGCATTTGCCTTATTACCAAGGAGCACTAAATGACCGCCTGAGCTTTGAACTAACCTTCAATGATTACTCCAAAGTTATCAAATCAACTGGCACAGACGCAACATATAAGATTTCTAACATCTCTTTGGAATATGAAATTGTCACACACACTGAACTAGCTAGACTAATACAAAATCAATATCAGTCAAGACTGCCGATTTATTATGACCGTGTGATAAGACACAGTTTAATTAATAAAAACAAAAGTGACCAGATTTGGAACATCAACCTAAACACACCTGCCAGGTCACTGAAAGGCATTCTTATGTTGTTCCTTGAACCTGGGGCTCCATACAAAAGAGATTCAGAAAAATTCTACAATCCAAAGATTACACATTTATCCTGCACAATCGAAGGCCGACCTAACCCAATTTTTGCGTCCGGAATGCAGGGATATCAGCACTATGATGAGATCACAAAGTATTTTGCTGGTGGAAGGATCAGAGAAAAGTCAGCTAACATTGCGTGCAAAGATTTACATCTGTATGACGTAAGATTGTACATTGATTGTACATTGCTTAACGTCCCGACAGCAACAAGGCTTTCTCAGGACGTGCCTGCACTGCTTGTGAAAAAAAAAACTAAACAGAAAATTGAATGTATGTCGCCGGCCGGTCAAATACGTTAAATAAACCTACAACATGGGGCCTAAATAAAGCTAAGACTGTCTAGCAACACACATCCAACATCAAGAGCTACAGGCAGTGCAGACAGTTGGGAGAGTTTTAAAAAGACAAATACAGGTGAATGGACCAAGGGTAGACAGAAACACATGCCCCAGAATAGAAAGGAAACCCACCCTGTGGGGCTGACCAGGGTGACCCTGGGAACTAAAAAGTACCTAACCCCACCCAAGTCCCCCAGGGCAGACCCGGGTGGGGGCGTATGACGTAAGAATCGGTGAATACCTGACAGACAAGTACGCACTGTGGCTAGATCTGCGTTCTACGGACGATAATTTCCTTCATGGCTCTGGCCGAACTATCGAAAACGGCAGTGACGGGATTACAATTCAGATACAGAAAAAAACTGAAACCGATGGATTAATTAACATATATCTATATCTGATTTTTGACGCTCAGTTAAACATAGCTGAGAGCAGGCTAAGTAGTCACATATATTAAAAAGTCACTTAGCTTTTGAGTTGTTTCCTTTTTAATCTTTGGTAGCCCATTTCGAATAAGCAATGCACCAAATCACGATAATCCGAACGTGTTAGCAGACACGTCACGCTTGTGCGGTAAACTGAGACTAAACTGGTTTGATTGATTGTACATTGCTTAACGTCCCGACAGCAACAAGGCTTTCTCAGGACGTGCCTGCACTGCTTGTGAAAAAAAAAACTATACAGAAAATTGAATGTATGTCGCCAGCCGGTCAAATACGTTAAATAAACCTACAACATGGGGCCTAAATAAAGCTAAGACCATTTAGCAACACACATCCAATATCAAGAGCTACAGGCAGTGCAGACAGTTGGGAGAGTTTTAAATAGACAAATACAGGTGAATGGACCAAAGGTAGACAGAAACACATGCCCCAGAATAGAAAGGAAACCCACCCTGTGGGGCTGACCAGGGTGACCCTGGGAACTAAAAAGTACCTAACCCCACCCAAGTCCCCCAGGGCAGACCCGGGTGGGGGCGAGACTAAACTGGGCATGAAAGGCCTATTGTACCGAGAATAAAAAGGTATCCGTTTCACTACCGATTTCAACCTTCCTGGTCATGAAAGGGACACAATCTAGTAAACTCACCGTACGGCAGGTGTTATATTGGCTACACAAAAGCTTGTCTGGCTAGATTCTCTTCCTGCTCTGGCCCGGGTGGAAGGCAATAAACCCACTCACGCGACAGCAGGTGTCCCTGATCCGGTTTCAAACTCAGTACAATACAGGCACCCGATTTTATCCCCATACTATTCACTGAAAAAGTATCCAACCTTTTTGTAACTGGATTATCGTGTGCCTGTAAATCAAACTATGCATTCGTGCCGTGAAATACGAAACCACTCAGGCATACCCATTCTCCTCGTGTGATTTGTTGATCTAAAACACTCGTAAACAGGGTGCGTGTATATTGGCTTTTGAAATCAGGTTCCCTCACTGGGGGTAGAGTGATGGGGTTTTGTCTTTCATTTTCAAATGCGTCGTAGGTTGGTCCGCCCGGATATGCCGATGTGTGGTTGGAATGAAAACATTTTCTCCACACTTTGTCAGACGTCGAAACACAAAAACAAAATTATTTTTCTCCATTCTACTACTAACGTTGCGTGTCCTATTTATTTAGGAATGGCCTGGTGAACTATATTTGGAGAAAAACCTATATTCAATGTTTGTCCCACAAATAAAATTTGTATTAGTGACATAGATGTGAAGGGTTGACACAGAACGAGAAAATCTGTTCTAGTGCCTTAGTGACATAAATGTGAAGGGTTGACACAGAACGGATTTGTTTGGCCTGACATGTGTGTGCGAGATGGGTTTGATTGATTGTACATTGCCTAGCGTCCCGACAGCAACAAGGCTTTCTCAGGACGTGCCTGCACTGCTTGTGAAAAAAAAAAAAAAATAAACAGAACATTGAATGTATGTCGCCAGCCGGTCAAATACATTAAATAAACCTAACACACGGGGCCTAAATAAAGCTAAGACCATTTAGCAACACACATCCAATATCAAGAGCTACAGGCAGTGCAGACAGTAGGGAGAGTTTTAAAAAGGCAAATACAGGTGAATGGACAAAGGGTAGACAGAAACACATGCCCCAGAATAGAGAGAAAAACCCACCCTGTGGGGCTGACCAGGGTGACCCTGGGAACTAAAAAATACCTAACCCCACCCAAGTCCCCCAGGGCAGACCCGGGTGGGGGCGAGACTAAACTGGGCATGAAAGGCCTATTGTACCGAGAATAAAAAGGTATCCGTTTCACTACCGATTTCAACCTTCCTGGTCATGAAAGGGACACAATCTAGTAAACTCACCGTACGGCAGGTGTTATATTGGCTACACAAAAGCTTGTCTGGCTAGATTCTCTTCCTGCTCTGGCCCGGGTGGAAGGCAATAAACCCACTCACGCGACAGCAGGTGTCCCTGATCCGGTTTCAAACTCAGTACAATACAGGCACCCGATTTTATCCCCATACTATTCACTGAAAAAGTATCCAACCTTTTTGTAACTGGATTATCGTGTGCCTGTAAGTCAAACTACGTATTCGTGCCGTGAAATACGAAACCACTCAGGCATACCCATTCTCCTCGTGTGATTTGTTGATCTAAAACACTCGTAAACAGGGTGCGTGTATATTGGCTTTTGAAATCAGGTTCCCTCACTGGGGGTAGAGTGATGGGGTTTTGTCTTTCATTTTCAAATGCGTCGTAGGTTGGTCCGCCCGGATATGCCGATGTGTGGTTGGAATGAAAACAACATTTTCTCCACAAAATGTCAGACGTCGAAACACAAAAACAAAATTATTTTTCTCCATTCTACTACTAACGTTGCGTGTCCTATTTAGGAATGGCCTGGTGAACTATATTTGGAGAAAAACCTATATTCAATGTTTGTCCCACAAATAAAATTTGTATTAGTGACATAGATGTGAAGGCGGGGTTGACACAGAACGAGAAAATCTGTTCTAGTGCCTTAGTGACATAAATGTGAAGGGTTGACACAGAACGGATTTGTTTGGCCTGACATGTGTGTGCGAGATGGGTGCCTGTGTGGGGAGTGTGGTGGGTGCCTGTGTTAAGTGTGAGTGTGTCAGGCTTTGTAGGGTGGGGTGGGGTGTGGGGGTAAGGGGTGGGTGAGGTGTATATGTGTGTGGGGGTATAGGGTAAAGGGTGGGTGGCGTGTACAGGATGTAGGGGAGTGTATAGGGTAAGGGGTGGGTGGTGAGACGGCGTGTACGGGATGTGTGTGGGAGGGGGGGGGGGGGGGAGAGAGGTGTGGGGTGTGTGTTCTAACCGTTTCAAGTCAATGACGCAGTTAAACAAGGAAGCTTTTTAGCCGCCGACATATAATATTACCTGTAGTGAATCGGCTACATTCTTCTGTGTAGTCGCAATTTCTCAGGAACGCCAACTGTGATAACGGGAGATTGGAAATTCTGGACCGTAACGTAATTACGTACGTACTTTACCCTGATTTAGAACTATCGATACGGCATTATTGATTTAGAGTCGATGTACTCTCTCTTTTGCTTATCTCTTCAGTCCCTTCCAGTCTGCCTATCGCAAACATCACAACACTGAAAAAGCCCTTCTACATATCTTCAATGACCTGCTTCTCTCCACCGACTCGGGCAACATCTCCCTTCTTACGCTACTCGACCTCTCTGCCGCCTTCGACACCATAGACTGCCTTCACCACTCCTTTGGCATCACTGACTCTGCTCACTCCTGGCTTCTCTTATACCTCTCCAACAGACAGCAGTCCGTCACCATCGACGGCGTCTCCTCCAACCCAGTCACGCTCTCCTGCGGAGTTCCACAGGGGTCCGTCCTGGGCCCGGTCCTTTTCACACTCTACACCTCCCCCCTGTCCAACATCATCCTGTCTCACCACATACACCACTACCTCTACGCTGACGACTCACAACTACTAGACAAAGACAAACTCGACAACACTCGGTCACTACTCGACTCGCACGGCTGACTGCTACGAAGACATGAAAAACTGGATGACAGCAAACAAGCTTAAACTGAATGACGACAAAACGGAAGCCATGCTGGTAGGCACTCGCCAAAACTTTCCCAGCTCCCTCGCTTCCTCCACCTTCAACTCGACAGCACCCTCATCTCCCTCTCTGACTCGGCCAAAAACCTCGGCGTTATCCTCGATTCCTCTCTTTCCATGACCAGCTTCGTCTCCGCCACGGCCCAGGCATGCTACCTCCACCTCCACCGGCCCCCACCTGGGTCTGCCTTGGGGGAGTTGGGTGGGGTTAGGTATTTTTTAGTTCCCAGGGTCACCCTGGTCAGCCCCACAGGGTGGGTTTCTCTCTCTATTCTGGGGCATGTATTTCTGTCTACCCTTTGTCCATTCACCTGTATTTGCCTTTTTAAAACTCTCCCTACTGTCTGCACTGCCTGTAGCTCTTGATATTGGATGTGTGTTGCTACGTGGTCTTAGCTTTATTTAGGCCCCATGTGTTAGGTTTGTTTAATGTATTTGACCGGCTGGCGACATACATTCAATGTTCTGTTTATTTATTTTTTTTCACAAGCAGTGCAGGCACGTCCTGAGAAAGCCTTGTTGCTGTCGGGACGTTAAGCAATGTACAATCAATCCACCTCCACCGCATCAGTCAGATCAGAAAATACCTCACTACGAAGCTGCCACCAAACTTGCTGTCTCTCATCCTATCTCGCATCGACTACTGAAACTCTCTCCTTTCCGGCCTCCCTCACTCCACCACTTTTACTCTCCAGCGCGTCCAGAACATTGCTGCCCGCCTCGTCCTCAGAAAGAAAAAATCCGACCACATCACTTCCCTGCTCAAACTCCTTCACTGGCTTCCAGTCCCCCAACGCATCCAATACAAGATTCTGTCTCTCTGCTACAAATCCCTGAACAACTGCGCTCCCGCCTATCTCTCAAACTTACTTCACCCCTACACTCCTCCCCGCTCCGCCTCCGACCCTCTCCGCCTCCACATCCCCCGCACCAAACTCGGCACTTTCGGTCCCCCGCTCCTTCTCAGTATACGGTCCATCCACCTGAAACACTCTCTCTCTCCTCCTTCTAGTCCGCCCTCAAAACTCGCCTCTTTCAACAGTTCTAGCACTATACCACCACACTCCCCACCCTAAGCAGACTACCCCACCCGGGTCTGCCCTGGGGGACTTGGGTGGGGTTAGGTATTTTTTAGTTCCCAGGGTCACCCTGGTCAGCCCCACAGGGTGGGTTTTTCTCTCTATTCTGGGGCATGTGTTTCTGTCTACCCTTTGTCCATTCACCTGTATTTGCCTTTTTAAAACTCTCCCTACTGTCTGCACTGCCTGTAGCTCTTGATATTGGATGTGTGTTGCTAAATGGTCTTAGCTTTATTTAGGCCCATGTGTTAGGTTTATTTAACGTATTTACCCCACCCGGGTCTGCCCTGGGGGACTTGGGTGGGGTTAGGTATTTTTTAGTTCCCAGGGTCACCCTGGTCAGCCCCACAGGGTGGGTTTATCTATTCTGGGGCATGTGTTTCTGTCTACCCTTTGTCCATTCACCTGTATTTGCCTTTTAAAAACTCTCCCTACTGTCTGCACTGCCTGTAGCTCTTGATATTGGATGTGTGTTGCTAAATGGTCTTGGCTTTATTTAGGCCCCATGTGTTAGGTTTATTTAATGTATTTGACCGGCTGGCGACATACATTCAATGTTCTGTTTAGTTTTTTTTCACAAGCAGTGCAGGCACGTCCTGAGAAAGCCTTGTTGCTGTCGGGACGTTAAGCAATGTACAATCATTAAAACCCTAAGCAGACTGTCGTAACTATTTTTTACTATTTGTGGTACGTGAGTCGTTGTCAAAAGCGTGCGCTTAGAGTTATAATTATAAGATAAGCCAAAGCGCATTAAAAATACCGTAATTATTATTATTATTATGAGAGAGAGAGAGAGAGAGAGAGAGAGAGAGAGAGAGAGAGAGAGAGAGAGAGAGAGAGAGAGAGAGAGAGAGAGACAGAGAGAGAGAGAGAGATTTTACGAACATTCTCACAATTGTACAAGTCTGTACGACATTCCACATGCACCATCCGACACCGGAACAGGAATCGCGTATCTTGCAGATATTTTAAGGGTGGTGTCAAAAAAGCTTGGCGCCTGCTATTCTGACATCACCCT
>BTPG01000008.1:88965905-89076287 GCA_036245525.1 Semisulcospira habei | reverse complement strand
ATCGCCAGAGTGGAAGATAGTCATAGAGTGCAGCTGACTAAGTGTGTAGTATGTAATAAATGATTATTACATACATTAGATTCTCAGTGAGCATTGATTACATTCTATAGTTCTTAGTATCCGTCCATGACAGTCATGAGACACTTTGTGTTTATTAGATGTTAATATAAAATTTGCAGTTGCATGTAATGTTGTTTTTATAGATGAGAATTGAAATGTAATTAATTAGGTCAACAGTAGATAAAGCATTTTGTTTTCTTTTCTTCAGGGTTTCTGGATGCCAGTTTGACTCACTAAAGCCAAAACGTAGCTCTGCCACCTCAGTATACCAACTTCCCATTTTCCTGTTGATAGCCTGAACATCATTTAGAAATTCCGTTGGCATTTTTTGTAATAGATTTTTGAGTTATTGATTGATTAGATTAGTGGTTTTTGGTTTAGGGTAGTAAATTTTTGGTTGACGTTTCAGTGAATTAGTAGTAATAAAAGATAAGTATTTTCAACTGCAACTGAAGACTTCAGTGTTATATCTATATATTTTTTGTATCTTTTTTCTCGTCTTTCCCTACTTCAATCCGCCCAGTACCTGTTGTGCCCCGTCCATGTGTACACATTGTACTGCATGTGGATCGTGGGGGTTACAATACTAACACGGGTAGTTGTAAATAGTACCGACTACCCCGCGTGTTAGGGATAATGACGCAACGACGATCAAGTGCTGATGTGTTAAGTGTGCGATTCAGGGGAATGTTGTCTCCCCGATCACTTCGGTGCCAGCGCCGGTGACAAGAAATAGGAATGTTTTGTCTACCAGTTCCATGGTCTACTTCGCGCACGAACCGCCCCGGCGCCGAAAAGAAGTCTCGACGGCCGGGATAATTCTTTTAGTTTCTTTTGCCTGTCTGTGGCATCGATCGAAAAGACATACGGCGATGCAGGTTTATGCTCGTTGTACAACCTCTGTATTACAAGCATCAGAATATCGCGAAAGCGGATTTAACGCGGTCAGTAGCTCCCAAGCTGACACTCAATGAGCAATGAAGTCTTAATAATAATAATAATAAGCGCATTAAATAGGCGCTTTATCCCAATTGAAAATCGGCTCAAAGCGCCGCCGCGAACTGAACCCAACAAGCACGCTCACGTGAATCACGCGCATTCACTCACACACTGTACATAAACACAGAACATTCACGTGGTGCTAAGGGCAAGCTCAAGCGAGCTACTGTAGTTTTTGGAAATTCAAAATCGTTTGTATTTGAAATTTGATTAAGTGGGCTGAAACTGATACCAAAGTCTTCTAGCCGATGTCAGCCTAACTGGCCCGTGTACAGGAGTGCTTGGGCCAGCTAAGGTTGGTGTTGGGCCAGATGACTTTTTGTTTACTTTAATAATAATAATAATAATAATACCGTTATTATATAGACGCTTTTTCTCAATTTTTGGGCAAATCGACTCAAAGCGCCGCGAACTGAAACCCAACACGCACACTCACGTAACAGACACGGATTTACGCCATTTAAGACAAACACAGTACAAGACAGACGAAGGGCCAGTTCAGCTATTAAAGTTACAGAGATTTTTGATCGCTTGTATTTGAAATTTGTAAAGTGGCCTGAAACCGGTACCAAAGTGTGGGGGGTGGGTGGGGGGTGGAAGAACCAGAGTACCCGGAGAAAGAACCCCCGACGGTCCGCCCGAATTAACGGTGACGCTTACCAGAGGAGAAAAGTCTGACGCCGGAACCCGTTTTCGAACCTCGCAACTTTGGCCGCCACTACTCTTGGTTTTTCTCGGCGCAAGCCTATGCTGGTAAGTTTAGTCACACCTTAACTCTTTGCCTGTCGGTAGCGGTTTCAGTTGTCTCGATGATTCCTGCAGGAGTCGTCGCGATAAAAACCGCTAGGGCTGCAGTCCGGCAAAGGGTTAAAGCGAATGTCAATAACACGGCGGTCTTGATGGGTCCCAGACCCTCTGAGGTACCGCGATAAAGACTGAGACTGACCTACACCTCACAGAGTGATAAACTTTAACCCATTACATCAGTCCTAAGTTTGAAATTGTTAACATTTTACTTATGGTCCTATGAAGGCTACGCACAGATTTGGACACAGATCAACCATATCCGTTCAAGGGCGGTGCCAGACTAATAGCTTGGCGCCTCAGGCGCCAAGCTATTCTGGCACTGCTCTTGCACTATCAGTCAAATTTGATTTCAGTACTAGTGTATCAGGATGGAAAGGGTTAACTGTGTAGTTGCTGCCTATCCTGGGACTTTTATGTGACGATTCAGGTTTCTACTCAGTCTAGAAATAATGACCGGTATTATTATTCATATGACCGAGACCGCTGGGTGTTCATTGTGCGATGGATCACTGGTTGCTTCATTCGATCTGCTGCGCATGATGAGACGGTAGCGGAGTTTGGCAGGTAACCAGTGTGCATATACCCACTCCCACCTTCTAGTCTTCCTTCACACTGGTTGTCTCCCTCGATTCGCTACCGCTGAGCAGAGGTAGCGAAACGAGGGAGACACCCAGCGTGTAAATTCTTCCTTCCCATGTCGTCTACCCCAACACCTCCTGACCTGCTGACCGTGCGTCGACCCCTCTCACCCCGTGACATCTGGCCCACGCATGTTTGGTAAACAGCTGCGTGGTCCCAAATAGACCCGCTAACCCACACTCCCGCCCTGTGGGTGTTACCCCTCCGCATGCCTTCATACACGTTCTCCTTTCGTCTGCAGAGGCGTAGATTTTCACGAACCCACTCCGTAACGAAGCGTCTTCTGGGCCTACGACGGCCGCAGTGGCCGGGCCCACTGTGGCCGTCGTGGGTCCGAGGACCTGTGCTTACTGGGCCTTCTATTACCTCACATAATTAGAGAGGGTGGGGGTAGGGTGGCGGGTACATTTGTCATGACGTATTTTTTTGTTTTTACGTCATTTTATATTTAACGTGACATGAGATTCGCTTTCGTTTTAAGACTTGAGAAAATGGTTAAAAAAATAGAATTTCACGGTACAATTTTAGTCTTGCTATAATTTGTGTGAAATCAGGTTGACTTTACCTAGCTACATGCTATACAAAGTACCTGCATGATCTTCTGAAAGCGGGTCGATGTGTGTGTATGCGTGTACGTGCGTGCATGCGCACGCTGCAAACATCCTCAAGAAGCACAGATGTTCATGCTCCCTCCGGGCACTTGAGGATCTATGCCTCTTGGAGAGGCGCGCATGAGTCCTTGATTTGTCAAACGTCATTTGTCATGACGTATTTTTTTGTTTTTACGTAATTTTATATTTAACGTGATACGAGTTTCGCTTTCGCTTCAAGAGTTGCGAAAATCAATGGTGACAAAACTAGAATTTCACGGAGTTACACTTTTATTCTATGCACAAATTTTCGCCCTCTCAGCGAGGAATGCCCAGGTAACTAGGTAACAAAACATAATTTACGTGTGAGAATGTAGTGCGTCAAAATAGATACAGAATGTACACACATGCACTTTCAAATTCTAAATTATCGTAATACTTTTACATATATAGACTAAGGTACAAAAGCACGTGCACAAGTTCGTGATATTAGTGCGTCATTATTGATGACATGAAACTTTTATGAAACACGAGTATTGACACGCAGTGTGCGGAGGAAGAAATGTCGCAATGAAATATTTATAATAATAACGTTATCATCAACATTAACACCATTATCATTAGTAGAATTTTCAAACGTGTAGTCAAGAAAATTCTAAAAATCACACACACAATTACAATGTTCGTATTATGCTTACGGTATAGTCTGAATTAAAATACACGTGCATAAATTCTAGTACGTCATTCCTGTCAGTCCGGAAGACAGCAATAGTTAATGACTCATGAGCATGACGTACTAAGTACAAAATGCATCTAAAATATAACACATTACTATTTTTACTATTACGTACATCATCATCGTCATCAATATCGGTAACGTACTCAGAACTCACACACAAACAAAACTGAAAAAAATGTAGTAAAACTGTTGCCGCTAGGGTTTCATGTGGAAGAAAAACAGAAGACAGTGGTGGAAAACCTTATAAAAAAGAAACAAGGAACGACGTTTCGGATCAAAGATCCTTCTTCAGGTGACATGGAAACAAAACTGACAAAAACTTCAAATGACGTAAAAAAAAAAAAGCTCATGCAAATCATGCGAGAAAGAAAAAAAAAAAAGGGGGTGGGGTGGGTGAGTGGGGGCATATATTTTCTAAGTTTTCTAAATACCCTGATTTCCCACAGTAGATGCACAGAACATTACACAACAATGTAACGATATAAATTTGCCTCGAGTTATAGATACTCACAAACCAGACAGGTGAGGCTAGCGCTGGCAGAATTGTACACAAACCAAGGGAATTACTCAGACAAACAGTTAGAACCCCTGTCCCCGCCTATCAGTTATATAAGAGACCTGATGCATTCTTTTTGAGGATGCAGATAATCGTCTTGTTCTATACCTGCGTATTTCTCTGTGGGCTGCGATTGGGTGCCTGATAGGCGGGGGCAGGGGATCTAACTGTTTGTCTGTCCAGCGCTGAGTAATTCCCCTTGGTTTGTGTACAAGAAAACTGAAGGCTTAGAAAATCATATACAAACATGCGATGGGAATAATAAAACAGACAAAGTTTTGCCAAGGTCAGTGAGGCAGAAAAAGGGAAATCTACCCCTCTCTCTCTCTCTCTCTCTCGTTTTTTTTTCTCTCTCTCTCTCTCCCCCAGATTCTCTCTCTCATTCTCTCTCTCTCTCTCTCTCTCTCTCTCTCTCTCTCTCTCTCTCTCTCTCTCTCTCTCTCTCTCTCTCTCTCTCTCTCTCTCTCTCTCTCTCTCTTTCTCTCTCCCTCAGTTTTTTTTTCTTCTCTCTCTCCCACTCTCTGCGCCACCGAGGATACACTGTCCAGGATACTTCTTTCAAACCTCCACTGGGAATGTGTATTTATTATATGCATCTGGATCTAAATTCTTGAAGTGCACTGTGTGCAGGTGTGCAATAGTCCTGGATTTCTATTTTTGTGTTAAATAATACTGAACGATCGTTGTGAGCACTTGAAAAGTTAATTTTGTTCCAGAACGTTCGTTAACCTACCCTCAACTTGAGTACATCACTGCACCAAGTGTGTTTTCGAATTCCTGGAATAATTGTTGTGAGTGTTTTCATAAGTGCTTGTTTGCTTGCTTGCTTGGAAAAACTCACGTTCCTTCAGGAACAGTACTTTCGAGTTGGTCGGTGATCCTCCTGATACCGTTTTTCATTCCGCGGTTCCAACATCGGAGTACTTCAACGAGTCTGTTGGGTTTCCTGACTTGACTTTGTGTGTGTTCGTGATTCTTCTGAATTAGCTCTGCTTTTTCCAGGTGAACGTGTAATCATTATTTCAAAAATAATTTGTCAACAAACTGAAAATTTACTTTTAGGGTTGATAACATTGATTCAATGATTGTGTACATTTGCGTCACGCGTTCTTTGGAACTAGTGCGGCTGACGCGTCATATGGAACTTGAGTACCCAGTGCGTCACTTGGAACATGAGCGCTGACGTCGATCACTTACCTCCCGCTTGAAAGAAAAACTCTATCCCTATATCGCACTGGTATCATACTGGCATGTAACTAATTCCTTGCACTGTGGTACCATTTCTGCAGTGCACTAACAGCTCCCTGCCAATACATCCATGTGTGACTGTCCAGTGTGTTCGTGTTAGCAAGCTGGTGGACTAGTTCACTCCAGTGAAGGACACTAAACTATAGCCATACCCCCCTAAAACGAGATCTATCAAAGCCAAATGCTCCATTGACTTTGGGAAAAGTTAAGAAATCAAAAGACTGGCATTAGATCACTTTTGAAACAAATGGTCTTAACTTGCCTGTGTGGAGGTATGCTTTAAGAGAACGATACCAGTTTGCATACAAACCCTCTGAGCGTTCCTCTACATGGGCTGACTTCCAAAAAGACCACACTAAGACGCTCTCCCTCAACCACCCCCTGGCCTCTTGAGCTTTTTTAATCTGTGCTTGATCACTCGCTAGATGAAAATAAGCTATTGCAAATCTCCATCTACTATACCACGGGCACAATTCTAGTCCAGAGGAAGGCGTGTGTGGACTGGGTGCAAGAGGAATTCGACAAACTGAGGTCATTCGTGAACCTACTCCTCCCCAGCTATCGCATGTCTGGTGTGCCGCCTGATCTACGAGCCCTACCACCATGCGCCACTATGTGCTCACAGCTCACTCAGTAACACTGGCGCAACTGACACGGTTGGTGTAGGTCTTGAGCAGGTAAAAGGAAGTGCCAATAACGACCATGACCAAGACAGCGCCACTGATATGGCTGACAGTGCGGCAGACTCAATCAGCGTGACTGGCAGAGTGCCGATGTTGCTTTAGCCAGCATGGACCGCAGTGGCTGTTCCACCCCATCTGCGGCCAGTTACCAATGTGACAACCCGGGCGGTTGCCCCCCTCTCCCCGATGCCGGTTCTGCCTTGCAACCGTCTACTTCCAGGCTCCAAGCTGACACGGCCAAGAAGCTAACGGAACTCGGCCGTGTTGTTGATAGTCTCGGTGCTGCGATCAGCTCTCAGCACGACACGGCCATGTGTGCAGTGTATGATTTACAGAAGGAGGTGAGAGAGCTGGTCCGGATTGAGATTCGAGACATCTAGGCCGATTTCTACCAGCAGCTTGAACAGCCTCTTTGTTGTCGTGTCAAGTCACTGGAGGATGAAAACAAAAAACTTAGGTCTCAGCTTGGTGACCACAACAAAATCTTCACTTCCCTGCGCATCACTTCCCCGCCCACCACGAAGCAGACGACAGATACACAGACGGACGGCACTCTGTTGTCAACCAAGCCTGGCCCATCCCTGGCATCCTCTCAGCCCCGACGGTCCGTTGCCACGGACCATTCCCCGCCTGCCAACAATCTCGCCAAGATTCGCTCAGTTGGTATGGCTTCCCCCTTATCCATTGAAAGCTCCGGCCTCACCCCTTCCACTCCCTCGCCGAGCCAGCCCGCACACAACACTGACCGAGCCTCATACCGTGACGTAGTCGCCGCCGTGCCTGTGTCCAATCGCTCTGCTGCCCTCTCTGTTGACGGCAGCATGAACGACCAGGCCGAAGACACAAGCACGGGGTCGCTACGCAACACGTGCCGCCCCAATCAAAATCAACATCAGGATCACCCCTTCCCCGCCGACGTCTTGATCAAAGAGAGGATTTGGCCTTAGGTCCCTGCTGTGCTAATAGGTGATTCAATCTTGCGAGAGGTGGGTAGCAAGATTGTATCACCGACTGTACCCCTGCAGAAGATCTGCGTGCCGGGCATGTCCATTGCTGAATTGATTGCGTGGCTCGACAGCGAGCCTCCTGCGCCGCACATTGTCTTAGCCGTGCTGCATGTCGGCATCAACACATGCAAACGCCGACAAGTGCTCAGTGTGGACACCTGGGCCAAACTCCTCACACTGGTAAAATTTAAGTTTCCACGCGCTGCCGTCAAAATGTCGTCTGTCCTGCCTGCTTTTGGTCGACACCCCGCCAACAGTGCCATCATACCTTCCAACAGGAACCTGATGGCGGCGTGCGATCAGGCGAGGGTTCTGTACATTGACATCGTCCCAGTGTTTTTGTCTCGTGGCCCCACGTAAACTGCTCTACAGACAGAATGATAATTTCCATCCAAGCAGTGAGGGGGCCTTGCGACTTGCCTTCAAACTTAGGTCCACTGCTCGTGCAACCCTGCCGTCTGTGCGGTCTAGCTTTGCCCACCAGCCTGGGCTGCGGCCAACTCTGTGTGTGTGACGACCCCCTGCAATACGGACCCCCCATGGCGCCTCTAGGAGGCTTGCACCGTAACGGTCAAGTGCCCATTGAACTAAGCTGTAAAGTTCCCCTCCCCACCCCACATTATCCTTCCCATTCAATGACCTCTCAGCGTGTTTCCTACCCCGTGGCCCCTTCCCCCAAATTTTCCTGTAGTCCTACCACTTGGAGTATTGCTTTCCCTGAGCCATCTGTTGCCCCTAGCCATGGTCGGTCCGGCTACATCACCTGTCCAGAGTATCAGGGGCGGCACTATGAGACCCTCGTCTGAGTGAATTTCAGTGTGAACCCACCCTGGTTGCCTTCCTCGATTCTCATCGGTGGATCGATGGGGACAAACAGTGTGGTCTACCCATCGTCCCTTGCCTGAGTGAAGTGACATTCTAAACCCACGCTCACTGTCTCCCTCGATTCGTTCTGGCGGATCGACGGTGACAACCTGCGCGGCGTACCATGATGTGTAAATGTCGTATTTATCAGTCCATGTGTTGTCTCCCTCGCTTCTCTGCTGTGAGTCGACGGAGCCACCCAGTGTCGCACCCACCTTCACTCTCATATATTGCCAACACTCATTAGATGGAGCATCACACCGTGATCATTTTATGACGTCTGAATCTGACAATCTGGCAAACTGTTTAGTGTCCGACATTGAATCTATAGCGTATTAATCGATTAGCCCTATGGATTTATTTCATGAAACAAATTTGCGTCTGTGAATAGTGTGTGACGATCATTGTCTTCCTGCATTTTCCTTTTCTATCAAAACTGAGGTAATAGACTCTTCTTGTTATAGCGAAGGAGCCTATGTCTTTATCGTATAGTATACGGTCTACGATCAGTGACTCGTTTCATTCGCTTTTCAGAACGTCACGATACATTATTTCCCCTACGTGGGACGTGACGCTAAGGAGCCGGTATTTATATCGCAGATACGGTATACTATCAGTGACTCATTTGGCTACAGAACGTAACGAAACTTTATTTGCCCGAAGTGGGGCGTGACGTTGCCTGCAGAGACAGCGAAAGAGCTTAAATTTCAGCTCTGTAGTTTCTCCTGTATTTTGTTTAACTTTGTTAGCATTTATACGCATTCATTTGTTCTTATTTGAATTTCGTACACATTTTTCCACCCACGTTTTGATTCATCATGCCTGCCTGTAGCCCAACTGTACCCCAGTGTTCGCTGCTTTAAAATATTTCATGACGTTGCCACCTGAAGTACCGAGTGTGCTTGTTGTTTCGAACAACACAAAGTACTTTTTACTTTAGAACGTTTTGGAAATCTTTTATAGAACAAAATTCACATTGAAGATGCCTCACAAAAAGGGCTACAAGAAGTCCGCCATTTTTCGCCACTGAATCGCGGTCACATGGTACGGTTTGCGCCAAAGGTGACAGGTCAGTCGTGTGACATAGGGATGAAAACAAATATATATACTGACGTGGACATGACACCGACCTTTAGTGTTATTAGGTTCTGCAAATCTAGATATTAATTTGGTGTCGATAAAAATAAAGTTTTAGACCCTTTGGTACACACCATTTTCATAAACTCGCTTATATTGAGCTCTGCATTTAAAATTATATACGCCAGGTAAAGGGGAAACAACTGTTTAAAAAAGGTCCACTCACTGAAGCCGACAACGGTGTTGCCCCTTGTCAAATCTTCATGCAAAATTAAAAAAAGAGTGTGCATTAAAACCATTCAAGTAGAAGTCAAACGCAGATTACGGACAACACTTTTATTGAAAAAACAACTAAGACAAATCTTAAAAATGAAAAAAAATAAAGAGCAGACATTACCCTGCAACCCTTATGCATGCAGCAACTGGGACCTGTGACTGGCTGCATGCGCAAGAGTTAACTCATTCGAGATGAACGGCATCTGGATACTCAGCTTCACACAAGTATCCAGATGTTGTTCGTCTTGAATGAATTAACTCTTTGTGGGTAGTGCTGATAGTGCTTTTTGTTGAGGTCAATCCCGCAGAAGTCACTTTGACAAAAAGTGCTACCAACATACAAAGGGTTTAATTTTTCTAGCTTCAGATTACTGTTTACAAAGCATAAAAAGTTGACAAATACACATGATTTCTACACAGATACAGTCGACTGTCTTGAGCAAAAAGGCCAATCGAAAAAATTTGGCAGAGGAAACAAAAGTGAAGAAATCATAACAAGAAAAGTGCAAAGATTGGACAAGTAAATAAAGGCGTTCGTCATTAATACCCTTGTGCCTGCAGACAATGGCAAAGTAAAGCGTACCTGTGGCTGCATGCAGACTGGTGTCAAAATTGACCAAACACCCCTTTTAAACCCCTTTCACTCTGCGTAGCAAGCAATAAAAATGCAAGAAAAGGTACTAAAACTACAATACATTAGACTGACAAAATGTTAAAAATCAAAACAAGGATTACCTGTAACAAAATGCCAGTGCACCACATGCAAAAAATCTACCCCAACCAGACGTAAAAAAATGACTGCCCAACACGTTATACACACAAGATGCACCAAAAATGAAACATGCTTTAGAAAATACATGGGAATCGATCTTGTCATTCCTAAAACAAAAAGCAAGAGTTTCGCAGGCAGATGGCCGCCTAAAGGTAATTTTGTCTTTTGGAACGCACGTTTCTTTTGTCGAGTCTTTTTATAAACACATTCTGCCCAAGGATTGAAATCCCCAAATTTTGAAGTTGCCCTCTGACGGACTGTATTACAATTCTTGAAACAGATCGAGCATGATAGTTCAAGGGTAGTGCCAGAATAGCTTGGTGTCTACAGACGCCAATCTGTTCTGGCACCACCCTTGAACTGTCATGCCCGATCCATGTCTTGCCGTGGCGTGTCGAGGCTGAACTAGTTAAACCCATAAGCTTAGTTTATTCAATAATTTAAAAAAAACGACTAATACTAACAGAAGAAAATGTTTTCAGTGACAATCATTATAGGAGATCACCTGTCATTAACCCCTTCCTTGCCACTTTACGTGCACTGTACGTACATTTTTGTTTCTGAAATCTCGTTTCATCATTCAACAACCAAAAGCCAACACCGTCCCAAAAACACAGATACAGATTGGTCTCGGCAACAGGCATAGATCCTCATGAGCCCCTGCAGTTGCGGCGGCTCATGAGGATCTAGGTCTCTTGCAGCTGGATAGTATTTGCTTTTTTCCTTGGCAGTGATTGAGTTTAAGGCCATCATCTCAGGCCATAAAAGACTGTAGCCACCTAAATGATGGTCTATAATGACAGGTCAAGATCTCTCCATCAGAGAGCACCTCCCAATGTGCAAAAGGCCATCGGGCCGATGTCCCACCCACAATTGTGCACGGGCCAACAGCAGCTGACGTCGGCCCAATGGCATTAGCGCAATGGGCTATTTTCGATGACTACGTTTTCTTGCAACAAAAAAAAAAAGTGGTTGCTCAAAATAGGTTTAGCTATACAAAGTGTAAAGACCAATTTTAGCTTCCCATTGTACACATCTAGCCAAACCTTTCCGACATTTGCTTGGAAGCTATTAAACAAAAGCTTTAAAAAAAAAAAAAGCAACCACCAAAGATTAAAAAAAATAAAAAGCTCATGTTTTAAACTCTAAATTCACATTGCTGTAGTAAAGCTAGTGGTACATAATTATTACAATCAACGTGCATCAGCAGCCAATAAGCGACTAAAGATACCGACGAACTAGATACATTAATTTTAAACTTGGCTATTTGATATGGATTGAAAACATGTACAAACATCGCACACCATGAAGTCTCTTGATTACATTAACAAAGCTGCAAAAACATTAGCAATATCGCTGCAAAGAGAGCTAGCAATATTCGTTTTGGAATGATTATGAGATACCAAAACAAAAAGCAATATGTGTCGAAAAATAAGCAGACTGTAAATGACATGCAATGTAATACCAAATATTGTATCAAATGTGACGAGCAACATTGCTGGCAGCAATCTCTTTGAGCACGGCTGTAAAAAAGACAACCACAAGACCATCTTTATCAAATGTTATTTAGCCTCAGGCTCTGCATAAGCACCGTTTACTGAAAGTACAAATCCAACAAAAAGATAACTAACAGTTTCCTAACCCATTTAGCCCCAACATCCTACAGCAGGAAATTGATTGACCATGATAATTCAAGGGTAGTGCCAGATCAGCTTGGCGCCTTCAGGTGCCAAGCTCATCTGGCACTACCCTTTAATTATCATGGTCAGTTCACCTCCAGCAACTGGTACATAGTTGTTAAGTACCACTTCCAAACTTTGGGAAATGCACCCATGGGGCTAAAAGGGTTAAATAAAAAAATCCCAGGCTAAATGACTCCTATAGAATTTGAAGTCAATTAGTTCTGGGAGTTAGCGAGTTAACCCTCCTGTGCATACATCCACCAGTACTGTGAATAGTACAGGTGACTGCATGCACAAAGGGTTTAGCATAGCTGTTGGAAAACGTTCAACACATTAAAAATGGACCAAATGTACTATTACCATAGGTATCTTTTGAACACCTTCCCTGCCACTGGACACATTTTATTTCTGAAATCTGTGTACATTCAATGACCAAAATCCACAACCATCGAAGGTATATGAATAAAATAGGTCACTGCAAGAGACACAGATCCTCCTGACCCCAAACAAAACTGTGGGGTCTCAGGAAAATTTGTCTCCTGCAGCTAGATTGTGTACACTTTTCCTTGGCAGTTAACCCATATCATACTGAGGCTAAAAGCTTCAAATTTGTACGCTGCCATATGCAAGCCACATTATAGTACTTACAGATAAGGATATAGACCAGTTCAAGGGTGGTGCCAGAACAGCTTGTCACCTAGAGGCAGCAAGCTATTCTGGCACTACCCTTGAACTATTTTAGTCAAACTTATTTCACACACTGGTGTATTCAGAATTATTAGGATTAAGGGGTTAAGATGATAGTTATCAGGCCAAGAAATACGTTTCGGTTGTCAACTTGGAGCTCCATTTAGCCCTGCTGCACGAGGTATACAATACTGATGGGCGCATGCACCAGAGAGGGCTAATTAAAGTTATTTTCCCCAGGATCAAGCATCTCAACAGTCAGCAACAGATACTGCTGACAGTATGTGTATGGGTCCTTTGTGTACTAACTTAGAGCTTTATGATGTAAGTACAATGCCAAAAGTCGAAATTCATCGTTTGGAGGGTGTATTGTTTGTGTACCCGAAGTCGTGGATTTATCGCCTGCATCGGCCTTGTTTTGAATTAATATGCACATTTATGAGCCTACGTCACAAGGCAGAACCCGACCGACTGTATCGCAATCAGTACAGCAGGTCACGAGTTTATCGGTGTGGTGTGCATACGTGTCAGTGTACACCGCATGTACCGATGTTCTCCGGCATCCCTCTGACGTAATTTTTCACGAGAAAGTAGAATAAACCTTCTATACTCGCTATGCTGTCAAAATCACAATGCGGGTTCCGCTCGACCTGCTTGGTAATAGTACCGTACTAGTAATGATCGCGTGTACACCGACTAGTAGTGCACCGAGGGCTTGCGAGGGGGGCCGAGACCTTGGAGGTAAAAAAATCACGGTACACAATGTTCGCAGGGCAAAGCTCACATCCAGCGATTCCAGCTTCAGAATGGGCTCTCCTATCTGTTCAAACATGTCAGGGTTCGACTTAACTTTCACCGATTTTTCACACCACTCTCGTATCTCCATTTGTTTATCATTCCCCGTTTCATTAAAAGTTTCGACGCGAGCACAAATGTGTGCTGCGTTGCCAGACGCCATCTTGGAAAAATGAAGCTTATCGAAACTTTTTAACGATAAACGAATCTGACAATTTGTGGACCTGCGCCATTTAAGAACGACCGTTTTAGATTTTTTTCCTTTTTTTTTCTCCACGCGGAATTGCCTTTTTAAAAACGCGGATTAAAAAAATTAACGCTGACATCCTCGGAAAAGCGGAAGATTTTGACCCCTGTAAAATAAGTCTTGTTTTTCGCACAAAAGTGAAATATCGCCATCCGCCATGGTTGTTGGATCGGTGACAATCTTCTTACAGGGTTCGTAGCCAAAAGGCATCACAAAATTTTCACAAACTTTCAAGACCATTTTTACATTTTTCCTGGCCATAAGATGTGTGACCGAAATATACTTATATAGACTAGGCCTATATGCCCACTGTTCAACAGACGCTTACCTTCGTTACGACTCATGATGGCACCTTCACCCATGCTTGCCACATCAATAGATTTTTGACAAGCAGCACAAAACAAAAACCGACCACTTGTTTGATGCTACTTTTCGGAGCCAGCTTTTATACATAGCGGATTTTCCAGCCAAAGATCATTGAAAACACACGAACCCGGCATTTGGATTGCGTGGAGACCCCGGATGTCTTCAAAGGGAGGTAATTCGCAGATCTCATTTCCGGTTAGAAATCGAAAGTCGTTGATCGGAATGCCTGCTCTTATTCACCCGCTTTTGTATTTATTTATTTTCATTTCTATGTTGAATAAACATGGCTGTAAGTGATGTACAATGTGGATTCCATGTAGCTGTAGCAATCATTCAAAATTCCCCAAAACTTTCACAAACCATACACACATTTTTCATTTTTCAAACACTTTCCAGGGCCTGGAAAATGAAATCCATTTTCCCCAAACTTTCCCAAATCTTCTCAAACGCTACGAACCCTGTTCTTATCTCCAACGCAGAAGAGGGTAAACATTTTAACCAATCAGAGAAAAGGTTCGCCTTGGATCGCTCAACAAGTCGAGCGATCATTTTGCGACAGCAAACTATGGTTTGCCGAGGTTTGTGAACTACTTTGAACTAGGTTCGCCGTATCTTTGGATTGTCTAATTAAGACCCAACCTGGTTCGCCCGAGATCGCGAACTCTAGATCAGAGTTGGCGAACAAATGTTCGTCCAATTAAAAACAGCCTTTACAACCAGCATCAAGTACAAATGACAATAGATTTGTCCAAGTTAAGTCTGCCAGCTTTTGAAAAACAGATTGTTCACAATAGTAATCGTCACACAAAGAAAAACATGAAAAACAACACATGCACACAGACATCAGCCACAGTACAATTACTTTCTTGAATGGACATTCATTTGACACAGTCAGCCTTTTCTAACGGCAAAACTCTCAAGCCCCTTGCGCACGCAGCTACTGGTACTGCAAACCATACCGCTGGTCATATGCACATGAGGTTTGGGGTATACTGCCAACTTGTGACACACAACAGCCAATTTGAATAAAATATTTTAAAAATCATATTTGATGCTAGGGTACCAGTATGTATGATGTAGCTATTGAATGCAAGCTGTCACAAATGCAGACAGAAGGGGTATGTGTTTTTGGGTGTGACGTTATTTCAAACTGTGGCTCTAATTTTGAACAGAAAAGATCGACTGGTATTATTTGCATAGTTATTCTAAAGCGGGTAACTCATCCAAAGACAAGCTACCGTGAACCTTGCATCTGTTAACCCTTTTCATCCTGTTACACTAGTGCTTGAAATTAATTTGACTATGATAGTTCAAGGGTGGTGCCAGAACAGCTTGGCGCATCAAGAGCATTTAGACTTTTTCATTGTCATTTTACAACAGTCTATATTTGTACTGATGATGATGTGATGAAAAAAATAATAAAGTGTGACTGGTTTGATGGCATTGATGAAATTAAAACAGCATAAAGAAACGATTATTTTTGCCTAATGAACACTGGCCCAAAGCGCAAAAAGCCATTAGGCTGCCTGCATTAGAGCCAACGCTGGCCAAAATTGGCCTTTGCCCACTGGGGGAATACTCATCATCTCCACTAACCCCATGTACATGAGTTTGGGCAATTCTGTTAAAGCTAAAAATCTGAAACAGAAAATGATTCAAATTCAACAAAACAATATTCATAGGTAAAAGAAACATGAAAATAATGTGGTACTGTTTTGCACGACAATGTATTCCAATGTTTAATAGGACCACAATCATTTCACTGATTACCCCCCTTGTGATTTCAACCACTAGTAGTTTATTATTGGCTAGAGCTCTGTGTGTGTGCATATCTGGGTGCGAGTGCGTGCAGGTAATTTTGTCAATATTATGTATACCTATTGTTTTTATTCTTAACTTCATGTCTATTTTTATCATTATTATTACGATTGATTCTATAAGATGTGTTGTTAAAGACAAATTTCACGGACAGCGGGACAAATAAAACTTACTTGATTTAACTAGTTTACATTACTGGTGGCTGCATTTAGAATGGGGTTACAAAGATCAAAGATCTTAAAAACAGCTATCAGTTAGGCTCAGCAGCATAATCTAGAATTTCAGCTTTCCATCCACATCATTTTAACCTCCTTACGCATGCATCCACCAGTGCTGTGAATATTGGTGGTTGTGTGGACAAGGGGCTAAACAGAACAAATCACAAAGAATTCCATGTACCATAACTGGTGGAACAACAAAGCTCTTATATGTTAATTTTCCCAATGCACACATTGTTAGGTCAAGGTCGGTTACCATTGGCCTGCACAGTCATTTGCGGGCCAAATGGCCCGCACACGACTGTGTGCAGGCCAACGGCTGCCGATGTCGGACCAGTGGCCGCTGCTTATTGGGTTCTTGTTGGTTATTTAGTAAACTATTTTGTGCTTGTCCTGCAAAAGCATGTTTCTTTCTTGCTTACTTCTTTGTGAACAAACAGACTCTGAAAGTACAAGAGTTCTGTATCAGTGGATGAAATTACAGAAATCCCTGACAAGGCTGCTTCTGCTGCACCTTACATACTTGTACACATTCTACACTCTTGCTGCCAAGAAGGATGTGAAGACAGCTAGCAGCAGGAACCAGATGACCACAATGTTTCGGTTTCCAGCGCCTGTGCCACACAACTGCGGACGCCCTGCTTCGAGGAAAGCGACGATGTACTTGCCACCGTCACACTCTGCCGCATGTTCCTCCGTGCACTCCACCAGAGCATCAAACACACTGTAGTAACAGAAATACACACAAAATCATCCAAAGTTCTCTCTGGAAGGACAAGCATACAACAGTTTATTGCATTGTTTTCTGCGTGCCCTTGCTTAGCCCTTTTCATTCTGACACACCCATAGCATGAAATACATTTCGCTAATAGTTCAAGGGGGGTGCCAGAATAGCTTGGACCCTCAGGCACCAAGCTATTCCGGCACCACCCTTGATCTATCATCCTTGAACTATCAGTCAAATATATCTCAAGCAATGGGTGTATCAGAATGAAAAGGTATAACAGATGCATCCCCAAAGTGGGGGAAGTCATTAAAAAGTCTGCACAAATCCACCAAGAAATGAAGAAGGTGATTTCGAAGACGGGGCACTGAAAAGAATGTGGACAAATTCAGACCACATCTGAGCTGGGTTTGCAGTTCGAGACGAGTCAAATGCTCTACCATCTGACTCTGAGCTCCCCAAAAGATTTCTTAGCATTGTTGCTGTCAGGATGTTAAGTAGAGTACACATACAAACAACCAACCAACCCTAGATATGTAGGAATAAAAGCTGTAATGTGCCTATATAAACAGCCAATGGGTAAAGCCAAACAACGCAATATCGGAATCCCCAGATTCAGAGGTTTTCATTTTAACAATACAAAACAATTCTGGACACAGATTGACCATGATGATACAAGGTCGGTACCAGAACAGCTTGGCACCCACAGGTGCCAAGCTGTTCTGGCACCACCCTTGTGCTATCATGGTCGATAGTATCTTCTTGTGTTTCAGGGCAAAATGGGTTAGGTGAACTAACCTGCATTGATCTTCTCCTGTGACAGTTTTGGGATTGTAACATGACTGCACCTTAGCGTTTATGGCATCAATGCACGAAAAGTTGATGTCTGTGGTAATAAAAAAAAAAACGTGTGTCAACATACAATACCTGTGCACAAAACTTTGCTTGTGAATTCAGATAAAACAACACTAAAACAGAGGTCCTAACTATGCTCTTTTCTATGTAAATTACTTAGTTTGTAACAAACTTTGGATATATAATAACAAACAAATTGGGTTCCCCTGGCTATACTTTCTGGCAGTCACTAGTGCTTTTTGTCAAGGTGATTCTGCAGGAATCACTTTGAAAGAAGAGCGATTTGACGGCCAAAGGGTCAAAGGTGATTTTCCACTTCAAATTTTATGAATGAATGAATTTTATTTAAATCCTCTTCACATCTTAGTGATTTTAGACAAAAACCAAAGTGGACGGCCCAGCTCCCAAATGGGTATCGTAAATCTCTGCAAACAATGCTTTAAAAACACAATCATAGGCAGGATTGTCTGGATGGGCCTTCAGTTTCAGAACGTTGCTGAGCATGAGGCGGATGCAGCGGAGCTTGAGAGAAGGCTCCTCTGCCTCGGCATACAGACCAGGAACTGGAGACGTCCTGAAGGCCCCAAGACATATCCGCAGACCCTGATGGTGAATTTGTTCAGATGCTGTAGCACAGACTTGGAAGCTGAGCCATACACCACAGAGCCGTAATCCAGTTTGGACCAAACAAGGGCCCGGTACAGTCAAAGAAAGACAGTACGGTCCGCACCCCAGTCAGTACGACCAACGACACGAACGTCAAGAGCCTTCTGACAAGAGGTTCTGAGGTAATTAATATGGTTGCGGAGGTAAGTCTTTTGTCAAAGATGACCGCCAGAAACTTTGCCTCCTCGGCCACCTTAATTGGCACTCCAGCAATGCTCAGGCTAGGTTCTGGAAAAAATTTCGTCTGGTTAGTAAAATAGTAATAATAATAATACCAGTTATTATATGACTAAGTGCCAAAAGGTGATCTCACAAAGAGGACAACTGGGTTGAAAATCAAAGTTTGATATAAAGTACCAGAAAATGTATTTGGTTGATGTAAACTGTATTGGTAATGTGTTTGTAAAAGAAAAAGATAATATCTGAAATGGTTTTTGAGAAAATGGCTGTTAAAAATTTTAAGTCTGGATATGTCGGACATCAGGTATTGCGACATAGTGCCTCTAAATTGGTGGGATAAAAAACACAAATCTGTTTCCAAACAGTTAAAATAATAAGTAGTGGTCACAATTGACCTATCCAAACAATTACTGCTCTTTGGCTTAGAATGTTCTAATCCCTGAACATGATTTGTGTTGCAATACCTGACATCCGACCATATTCAAGTATTAAAATATCCTACAAGCAAGAAAAACACACTTTGTCGTGTTACGTATACCACTCGCAGGAATACATGCACACAGAAGAGCACAATGTGAGTCATCTTTGCTGCCCAAATATATTTATTGGCAGTCAGGGCCAGAATTTGTAACGTAGGTCGAACATGAGGATTGCAGCAGATATCCCCGGGATACTTATCAGAAGCCACAAACACAAAGCCTTTCCCCCAGTTTCAAGCACAATATTTAACAAACTAAACAGATATGAAGAAAAAGCTGCATACAACTTTCTGATGTAATATACATGATAAAACATGATGTGCTAAACAGTCTGCACCTGTAAAAATAAAACAAATATTCAAATAAATTTCATCTGTGTACAGGCTGAGTGCATTATTTTAACTCTGACCCTCAGATTCAGAAGGTCCTAACGGCTATGCAACTCATTGTCCATAATGGCTCATTTTAACAGTGTCTTCTCCCCCAAAAATTCTACAATCCATATGTGTTGAACGTCAGGATTGCAGCAACAAATGTTGCTACAGCAGCGGTCGTCGCAATAAACTTGTTATCACAAGAAATCATCTTCATTCTCTAACCTACTGCCTAAAATCGGTACTGGAGTGTCGGGCGATTCAAACTCTTGAAAATGGTCCCTTACAATATTTATAAAATAAACATTTGGCTCATAATATTGTCTATAATTACAGTCGAACGTCAGAAGTGATCGAACGTCAGATTTATGAAAACGGTTGCGACAAAATGTCACGAGTTGTAGCTCTCCATTGACAGACCGGACATTTAAAACAACCACGCTGGAATGTGGCCCATAATGCATCTGTCATAACCGGACGGTCGTAGACCCAAAAAACCAAAACAACTTTGTTAAACTTGTCAAATAGTTGAACGTCAGATCTTGCGACAAAAACTGGCCGCTCAGAATTTTTTTGCCAGCTTAGAAAACTGTGACGGAAAAGTAAATTTGAAGCATATCAAATATTCAACGAAAGCGAAACAACGCAATGCCATTTCCAGTTTGGGTCAGTGTGCCTTTCTCTAGCACAAGTTCGCAGAAATTAAGATGCTTCTGTTGCGACAAACCTGACGTCCGACAGAGGCTACTTTCAAGAGCAATAAACAATAGCATGGCTTACCTTCAAATCTTGGAAATACACGGATTATAAGATCAACATTCCCTGAACATATGGGCATGGTTAGCACCAGGTTTGTTATTGTTGCTTAAACACGCGAGATCAAAAAAGACCGACATCAAATCGTTGTCCGCTTTCCCGGGCCGATTTTTATTGGTGAATTCTGGCGTTTTACAGTATACTCACCAAACGGCTTTACGTTAGGTGCATGAATTATTGCCAGTATATCTTCAATCATTCACACACACATTGCACTTGTTAAAGTCAACACATGTCTTTTTAAACAGATTTTAGTTTCCCGCAAAAGAGATCACTCACTTTTTGCTCACCTTTTGGCACTTAGTCATATATGCGCTTTTTCCCAATTCAGTGAATGGGCTCAAAGCGCCGCGAATTGAACCCAACATGCATGTTCACGTGACACACACGCATTCACTCTGAAGACAAACACAGTGCAAGACAGACACAGGACATTCACATGGTGCGAAGGGTCAGCTCAGCTACTGAGGTTTCGGAAATTTTGATCGCTTGTATTTGAAATTTATAAAGTGGCCTGAAACCAGTACCAAAGTGGAGGGGGTGGAAGAACCACAGTACCCGGAGAAAATGCACACAGACTATCTTGGAGGGTGAGAACTTGAATCCATTGAGAGACACCCACCACTGGATGCAATCAACGCATAGCTGCAAGCGCCTCAGTCTCAAGGGACGCAAGTCGCCGACCACGTGCGCACAAAGCAAAATCGTCAACAAATAAAGAGCATTCAGAATCATCTTTGACGGCCTTTACAATGTTATTAATTTTAATACTAAATAAAACAGGAGATAAAATGCTGCCCTGCGTGACACCCATCTCCTGTTCAAAGGAGTCGAAGAGGGTGGAGCCCACACGGACATGTAACAACCGGTTAGTCCAAAAATTGTGAATAAAAACGGGCAGGTGCCCTTTAAAACCCATGTCCAACAAGTCAGGCATTATACCATACTTCCAGGTAGTGTCGTATGCCTTCTCAAGATCGAAGAAAATTGCATAGACACGCTGCTTGTTGACAAAAGCAGCTCGAATAAATGATTAAAAGCGGAAGAAATGGTCAGTTGTACTACGGAAGCGCCGGAAACCGCACTGGAGGTCTGTGAGGAGACCCTGTGACTCAAGATGACACACCAGGCAGGCGCTGACCAGGCACTCCATAGTTTTACATAAACATGATGTCAAAGTGATAGGCCGGTAGTTGCCTGGGTCAGAAGGATCCTTACCCGGCTTGGAGATCGGTACAACCACAGCCTGGTGCCAAGATGGCGGAAAATGGCCAGTTCTCCAGATATGGTTAAAGGCCTTGAGAAGTACAAGGAGTAACCTCTCAGGCAGATGCGTTAGGAATTGATGGTGGATGGTATCTAGGCCAGCAGCAGAGTCATTACATTTCTGCAAGGCTTGCTGCAATTCTGATAATGTAAAAGGGGCATTATAGTCTTCTGAGTTATCGGACTTAAAACACAAATACGAGACCCTCGCTTCTCCTTCTCTCTCTGGAAGAAGGGTGAATAATGCTCTGTTGAAGAATTATGGGCAGTGGTGGAGGCAAGCAAATTGGCCACATCTTTTAAATCTGTGACCAAGCTGGCACCATCTCTAATATGGCCGACAGAAGCCGAGCCACCCCTGCCCCTAATTCTTCGAACAGCCTTCCAGACTTTCTGGGACAGAGTCCGAGAAGTTAAAGATGAGACGAGGCGTCTCCAGGAAGCACGGCGTTCACGTTTAAAAATGTAACGGGCTTTCGCCCTCTGTCTTTTAAAGGTTAAAATATTCACTTGCGACGGATATCTGTGAATGTGTATGTATGGGATAATGAGTCTGAAAACAAGTTACAACCAATTAGAGTATCACCAATTGCCCCAACCTACGGACAGTCAGAAGATAAGCATGTTACTAATAAGCTCTGGCTCCGGTGATAACTTTCACTACACAATTATTAGAAGTATGTCAAGACTAATTCATCATACAACAAAACATGAAGGTAAACAAGAATTTTGT
Organism: Semisulcospira habei; assembly: GCA_036245525.1. Taxonomy (NCBI): domain Eukaryota; kingdom Metazoa; phylum Mollusca; class Gastropoda; family Semisulcospiridae; genus Semisulcospira; species Semisulcospira habei. The sequence goes on along the minus strand of BTPG01000008.1, from coordinate 89,054,064 downwards.
AAAAAATGTTTACAGAGGTTTTCCTCTATTAAAGTAGCACACAAACATGTCCAGCACTGCAGGTCACCTGATGACATTCAAACAATACTGAGGTATCCAGACCCTGGCAGCAAGGTTTATTTTAAAAACCATGGGAATCAACAAAAGCTGCCATTTGTAGTGTATGCTGATTTTGAATCACTGGTTGTACCATACGAGGGTCCTGTTCCAGAATCATTACCAAAGACTGTGAAATTGAGTGACCAAGTGGTGTGTTCTTTCGGATACATTATTGACGTGTAGCCCGTTCAGAGATAACTCCGCCCACTGACCCAGAGTTCGACTTTGACCCGAAGCTCCGACAAACACGCCACAGCAGAAAGCGAAAACGGCTTCATCCATGTGCGTAAGTGCGCGCTTGTCAGACATTCCTGACGATATTTCGGAGCAAAACTTGCCATACCCTATCACCCTTAGGCAGAGACAACGTGCAGATTTGTTTAGCTGTGAGCAGTACATTCAAAGCGTACGTCAGAATTTTTGTGCTTCATCTGGCTTTGACGTGCACAGAACAATTCATTTCCGAAGTCAACTGAGCGGCCAAGTGACGGAAAGCCACACTCGGTGCACCTGTCCATTGACCCAACGAAGAAGACGGTTACCGATGCTTTCTGCACATGCAAAGCAGGGTATGTATCAATTCCACATCATGCATTAAAAGTATGGACAGTGCTCGTCATAGTTTTAGCCGTAGACAGTTTGTTATACTGTCAGAGATGCCATGTGTTCCACTGACGAAGGGGAGACTAAATTTGTGTTATCATCTGTGCAAGGATTTTGATAAAGCCTGCGAAGGTACTAAAGCCCATTGCTAAATGGTCTTAGCTTTATTTAGGCCCCATGTCGTAGGTTTATTTAACGTATTGGACCGGCTGGCGACATACATTCAATATTCTGGGTTTGTTTTTTTCACAAGCAGTGCAGGCACGTCCTGAGAAAGCCTTGTTGCTGTCGGGACGTTAAGCAATGTACAATCAATCAATCAACCCTTCTCCACGCACACCTGCTGAATCTTGCACTCGGATATCCAAAAAGGGCACTTCTTGTCCAAAGCCATATGCACCCCCTGGCAATTCACACACAGGGGGATGGCTTAGTGCAGTGGGCGCATAAAGCCTTTGCCTGGCGGCATGTCTTCTCCTCATGGCCATACTTTTGGCACTTAAAGCATCGGAGGGGGAGAGGGACGTACTTTTTCACGTTTACGGAGTAGTAACCTCCCCAGATGGTAGTAGGAGCGGTGGGGGTGCCAAACGTCAGGATGATGGTAGGGAGACGGATCTCCCTACCACCTCGTTTGGAAATGAAGCACCTGACGTAGGTCACCCCCTGTGACTTAAGGTTCCGTACAAGTTCATCTTCAGACAGTTCGGCCAATGCTTGATCTTTAATCCCTCCTCTAGAAGAATTCATCGTTTTGTGGGGAGTGACCTCCACTGGAGTGTCTCCGATAGAGGAGAGCCTCAGTAGCCCATTGGAGTGTGCCCGGGTACGGCACTCTACCAGCAAGTCACCAGACCTGAGGCGCTGGGCCTCAGGCCTGCCAAAACAGCTCCTGAGGGTCTTCCCTACCAGGAAAGGGCGCAGCTTGGAAACAGGCTTCTCTTTAACTTTGCTGTGGATAATGAGAAAGCGAGGCCAGATGGCCAACGCCCGATACGTCGCTTCCTCACAATCGGAGTCGCTATCATTCTCAAGGTCAATGTGAGTGGCTATGTGCCGCTTTGGTGCCAGGTTTTTTTATTTTTTATTTTCCATACACTTGGGATCCAAAGGACCAAAAGGACTCACGAGTATTTTTAAGGACCAATCCAACATGGTAGGACCTGGGTTAGCACAGCTCCTTAAAAACCGGACCAGTGAAAAAGACTGAACAACATATCAGCTGACACCAAGTCCTAATCCTGGACAAAGATGGCACCCTTCTGCTAGCCCACTCAGTCAGGGACTGAGGGGACTACCCACCCATGCCACGTGGAGGCCGGTGCCCAGTGGGCTAGTATAATGTAGCTTGCATATGGCAGTGTACAAATTTGAAGCTTTTAGCCTCAGTATGATATGGGTTAGAAAGGGTTTGCCACAAAGTATCCTTGGGCCAAATTTGAAGTATGTCTTAAACCATTACATCCTAAGGCTGATTTTATAAAATTTGCTTTTTGTCCTAAGAAAGCTATGTGACAGATTAGGAGATAGATCAACTGTTTTCATTCAAAGGTGATGCCAGAATAGCTTGGTGCCTCACACTCCAGGCTATTCTGGCACCACCTTTTGAACTGTCAGTCAAATTTATTTCAAGCAATAGGTGTATCAGGATGTAAAGGGTTACCGGTATATAGTCCAAGAAAATGCATACGAAAAAGTTGACCATGGACGCCAGAAATTTTGAATACAGCCAGCTTGGAAAAAGTCACTGAATGAGTTTGTTAGGCAGCTTTGTAACTCTTCAACTTTTTCTTAAAACATTCATTGCAGAAAATAATGTTGAAAGTAAGAATCCGCGACTTCTGGGGAAGAATCAGACAGTGATGGTGATATAAAAGCACGAGGCACATCAATGTTATACAAGTACATTGTCGCTGAACCGATGCAAAAGCACCCAAAAGTCTGCATTATACTTGAACTGACACAATGCTCCCTCTCTCATACAGTTCGATTTAGAAAGACCTTCTCTATTTTCCATATGTGTGCAAGCGTATTTTGCGAAAAAGTGGGAAAATGCATGCAAGCTCATATATATAGAAGAGACTTTGTGGACAGGGTTATCCCATCTTATTAAGTCTTATGTATCTTACTGATCATTTGCAATCTTCCCTGATTTTTATTTCTGTACCAAACAATCTAGTTTAAACTTTCAAGTCTCTGTTTATAATGGAGTGAATTTTTAATAGTATGCCTTCGACACCCTTTACAAAGCTCACTGAGGCACTGGCAATCTGCAAGGCTTTTTAAAAACAAGTTATTTCAACATCAGTCAGGTCATAGACAGCAGGTAGTGACCCTTGACAGTGAGGACAGCTCTCATATCTATATATAGAAAAGACTTTGTGGGTTATGGCTCATCCCATGTTGTTTAAAGAATTATGCAGTTAGAAGAGTTTGTGATAATAATAGGGGTATCATTCTAAAGACCCTACCTATTCGTTTAAATGCAATGAATCAATTCAATGTTTCAGCAATAAATAAGGCTCTTGTGCCTCTACAAAACCAAACAAAAACCAAACAAACAAGTAAATGTTCTCATTACACCATTTGTGTGTGAACGTCATGGTTGTCTACTGCCACCAAATCACAGGAACTGCTACATATTAGAGACATGTCCCAGGCATTTCAAAGCTTATACAGTTAACTCTTAAAGCTTCCAGAACTAAATGACTTCCATTTTTTAGATGGAAGATATTTTGTTATGGGTGTTTGAGAGCTAATAATGTAACTGTGGTGTTTATGAAGACATAGCATTTGAAGACCCTTCCCTTAGATGAAGAGCACCCAGGCAGATATCGAGTGCCTCGTATGTAGCAGAAAATGCTGACAAGAAATGTACTTACAGGCATAAAAGGATGGGATACAAGAAAAGCAGGAAATAGTGCACACTTTTCAGATGCGCCGACCTCAACTTCTTAATTCATTTATGCTTACATTCTGAAGATGAAATTGTAAATTTTGTAGATATCTTTTCAGGTCTGCGTCACAGTATTGGAGACAGATTGGCATGACCCTGATAGTTTAAGGGTGGTGTTGGAATAGCTTGGTACCTAGAGGTGCCAAGCTATTTTGACAACAGCTTTTAACTATCATGGTCGATCCACATCCTTTTGTAGCATGTCAGGGTGTTATGGTTTACTCATTCGAGGTGTGCTGCATCCAGATAGGCGGCGTAGACCCGCATATCTGGATGCAACACGTCTCGAATGTGTTAACTGACAACCAGAGAAACCGAGTCGCCTCAGAATTCAGTTTCTCTTCTAGACATTTATTATTGTTACATCCAAAGTTTACTGTACATACGGCCTTTGTGCTGGCAGAGCTCATACACTCCCTTAGATATGCGTCCACCATCAGGCATGTTGATCTCAGACCTGTTCTGTCTCACCAAACAGTCAGTCAGGTTGATGAATACACATTCAAAATACTCCCTCAAGTGAACAGCATCTCCATTGTCACTGAAAAAGCACCATACATCTTATAAACCCATTCAGCCCTGACACACCACAGCAAGATCAAAATCGAGCATGATAGTTCAAGGATGGTGCGAGAATAGCCCACCTGGGGCAGAATGTGTTAAGCATTCTCATTAATTAAAAAAACAAAACCACTAAAATTAGACTTTATGCATCATTGTCTGCTTAAAAAGAAAATATTTTCACAGCTAAATTCAGCATGATCTGCTTATTAAAGTGACCTCACCTACTTGTGGCAGTCAAGAATTAATAGTTTGCAATTTATCCTTAAAAAAAATTAATGTTCTTACAAAGGGCTAACATGAATTATGAAGTTTGAAAGTCATAAAATGAAAGACTTTTCTGCTTTTCTACTCCTTTGAAAGAAGAGTTCCTTCCTTCGTGCTCCAAAAGGCAGTTGGAAACCTATGGCACAAGTGCACACTCATGTGGATTATGAAAAGGGTAGAAAAGTCTTAGCTGATAACCCACTGTCGTCAAGATTAACAATCAAAGCCTGCCATGGAGCAGGTCGCTTTAACCCACTTAGCCCTGACGCACTACATCAGGAGATGGGTCGACCACAATTCAAGGGTAGTACCAGATTAGCTTAGCGCTGACAGGCGCCAAGCTAATCTGGCACTGCCCTTGAATTATCATGGTCGATCCACTTCCTGCAACTGGTGCATAGTCATTAGATGACGCCTCCAAAATTTGGGAAATATGGCCATCGGGCTGAATGAGTTAAGCAAACTGACTAAGTGGTAGCAAAGTGACAAAAAAAAATCGAAAACCAGGCAACAAAAATGGAACTAGCAAGAACCGCCTGTCCCTTATGCCAGGTCATTTACTTACTTGTATGACCGATTGGATTCATAAATTTTCCAAATTACACTCACGCTCCACACATAGCAGTAAGTCTGCCGCCCTGAATAAGGTAATTGGGATCATCAAGCTGTGGGACATCCTCCAAATCGGTGGCAATGTCTGTCGTTCCCAGGTACTGAAGATGCTGGTCTTTGCAGGCATCAACCAGACTTTTATGTCCATTACAGTCCGAGAAGTCAGCTGACGCCGAGTCAGACCCATCGCCGGTAGCAGTGTAAGATACTCCTAAAAAATGTAAATTAATACAAATAAATGAACCCAAAAATAAAGAACACTTTGGAAGGAAAAGCACAAAATAGTCCACTAATTTTAGCTGTCAGTACTAGTGGACTCTGTCACGATTTCTTTGACAAAAAAACCCAACACGCTTCTGACAGCCACAGGGATAAAGTGAACCCGCACATGTAGTACTCCGTAAACTGTCTATACTAGTCCTTCCAAAAAAACAAACATGTTTCTTTCCTCATTGGTCATTTGTTATAAGCATACACATTCGGTGTAGAATTAATGAAATACTGTACGTACCAGTTTCAGATGGGACGATGAAAATTTAAGAACAGTGCCAGATGAGCTTGGCGCCTTCAGGGACCAAGCTAATCTGGCACTACCCTAGAATTATCATGCTGTAGTGTGTTGCGGCTAAATGTTGGGCTAATTGTATGCTTCCCCACACCTAAACCTCCCATCCCCTCACACACAAACCAGCATCTCAGCAAAAACCATTCCTGCAATAAAAGATTTGGGATGATTTTCACTGCATCGGTTTCATAATCAAACACACTCGCACACACCAACTTATAACTTGTTTGTATACTGCATGCTCAGCCCCATATCATACAGCATGCAAGACTCACAACACAAAGCAAATAAAATAATACACATATATATACATACATACAACCACAAATCTTTAAATTAATAAGATTTTCTAACAAGAGGTCACATGCTGTACACACATGGAGTAACAAACTATGTTCCGAAACAAAATCCAGTAGTAGTAAATGGGTAGAAAAAATTAGTACTGGTATGGGGAAAAAGGTAATATATCTGCTTGTCATATGGCCTTGACACATACAGCCTTAAACCATATCATACTGAGCTAAAAGCTTCAAATTTGTACACTGCCATATGTAAGCTACATTATAGTACTTACGTATAAGGATATAGACCAATGCCACAACAGCGTGGCGCCAAGCTATTCTGGCACTACCCTTGAACTATTTTAGTCAAACTTATTTCACACACTGGTGTATTCCGAATGATAAGGGTTAAACCACTGTCGCTGACCATCATATATATTACAGAGATTACATTTCTCAACACCACCAATCAGCGTTAAAGGTAAGCAGTACAGTTTGCATAAACAAAAGCGACTTAAATGGCATAAGTAACACGGTTAGAGGAAGTGTATCTAATCTGCTGGAATTTTCGTTTCAGGCTGGCATTGGAAACCAGGGTTGACAGTCGTGGTGGATAAAAAGAATATACTTGCACTTCTCAGTCCCGTGCAAAGCTTTGGAGACAGAACAATCATGACAGCTCAAGTGTATAGCCACACTTTAGCTTTTAGCACCTCATGTAACACAGTGCAGCTGACACAGTAAGGTATGTCAGTGCACTGTCTGAGATTTTGGACCTTACGACTTGGCACTGTAAAGTCTAAATTACTGTAGAAATCATACCAAATAAAATCTCTATAGACTGAAAACCGGGTTAAGGTGAACTTATGACAGACGAACAATAACACAACACCAAGCAAATCTTCAGCTTTACACCTGCCACACTCACCCTTACACTGATCTGTACGGGCGTCTAAACTCTTCAAGACCTGCTCCGCTTGATCAATAATATTTTTGGGAAAGTTTGGATTGGTACGGCAGTCGGCCAAAGCTTCTCGAAGGCACTCCAGAGTACTCTGAGTAGTGGGCATAACTCTGCTCACACAATATCACAGTATTTCATTCACTGAACATCAGACACCTGCCTCAAAACCTGTTACAGTGTTACCTGTCCCAAAACCAGATGACAGAATAGCAAGACAGTAAAAGAAAACTTTGAACTAAACATCAGTTTACCCAAACTTTCTTGTTGTTATCACCAAAGTTTGTTAAAAGAGAAGTAATCTGACTTTGTTATACATGTCCTGTATGTAATCTGCCCAGCCGTGAGATGGTGAGATGGCTTTAGTCACGTACTTGGCATTAAACCCAAACAACTAACTCATAATCTGCCTTTGTTGTATGTGAAGTTGCCTAAAATAATAAAACAACAAATCACATGCTAACTGCAAAGTAAGCTCCACATTTTCCATTATGAAAAAAAAAAAAACCCTCAAATACTCTCTCAAATATCAGATATATTATTAGATGCATTGTCCAGTGCAGTCAGTACCTGTGGCTGCACGCAAAAGAAGGTTAATTTATGTAAAGTTTCATCTAAGAAATTATTGATATCATCTCACAGCAGAACTACTACCACAATTGAAAGCTTGCTAAGGGCAAGCTTGTTTAAATGCACTATGAATCTTATTCTTTAAGGAAACCACCATCAGAACTCAGAAGAAGAAACTTACAAAACATAGTGTCAGAGAAAATGTAAAACCAGTATTCAAATTCAACAGAGGGCAGGAACCAAAGATGCACGACAACAGAAAATACAGAATCCAAAGAAAGTAATGTCACCACAGTGGACAGCAGCCTTGAGAGTTTCCACTTAGTTAAACTAGAAGAAATTGTACCTGAGAGAACACAAAACCAGACAGTAAGTAAATGGGAAACCAAGTGATGATGATGATGTTCATTTGCATAGCGGCTATGGTAGAATGCTCATGGCGCTTTGTTGGGGAGAGGTTTTGCACAGAAGAGAGAAAATAACCAATTTGAGGAGAGAAAAGAAAAAAGAGCAACAAAAGAGAACAGAGAAAAACCACAGTCATTTCAATTGGCTGAAGAAAGGCGTCTTCAGTTGTTAACGAAGAGACTTTTAGCGAGAAACAAAAGAAAACTTTTGGAGTGACTGAAGCTGGACATTTTTGGTGCCGACATCTGCCATGAAGTTAGATGACGTGAAAAAAGACAACCATTTTGGCTTATTTGCCACCAAGGTGGCGATTTCAAAGATGGGGCACTGCAGGCCTGAATAAAGTTTTACCCCACTTGGGTTTGAAACCATCATCTTTCAAATGCTCTAACATCTACCCGGCGTGCTAATTGCTGTCCATGTTCTCTATCCGACATCAAGGTTAGGAGGACAAGAGGCAGCACATGATCTGCCTTTGATGTGAGAAACCTTAAAACTGCCAGATCCTGTTATTCCAGATCATAAAACAAGCCAGTTTCAGTATTAACTATTATTTGCTTCAGTATATAACATGCACAAATCTCCGACTCCCATCAGAACGCCTGGTGAGCAAAAGATCCTTTAGTGGAAGTCAGCCTTAACTGGCCAGCGCACACCTGTGCGTAGGCCAGCTAAGGCTGATGTCCAGTCAAAGACTTTCTGGCTACCATGGGGATGCCCGGGTCTTAGCTGGCCAGCACAAAACCATGTGCAGGCCAGATAAGGCTGATGTCTGCTGAAGGACTTTCTGCTTCCCAAGTGGTTTTCTTCACAAGTCTATGCACTGTCAGCACTGCAATAACACGACTGCGAACAACACAGTCTAAGGTACAGTGATACACTGAGACTGACCTATACAACTGGTTACACTAACTTACTAAGCTTAGAGTTACTAAGAATTATCGAGAACCGTCAACTTCCATACAAGGAGACTCTTGTACCTGTATAGACTTTGTGAGATGGTGTTGCTGAACATATCGGTTCTCAGTGTGAGTGCAAACCACTAGAGAGAAATAATAGAGACAGTTGAACTTAAAGCCAAAGAAAACAAAGCAAGTTACAACCAAAAGAGCTACAATCAGAAAGGAGAGTCACGCAGCTTTAGACACTTTGTGAGAGCACACAGGTGGATATAATTTGAACCGCTACTACGCAGGACATGTACCAGATCGAGAAAGGTAACTAGTGTGTTGTTCAGGCGCGCTCACCTGCACATCTCGGCCATATTTTTACCGCCACCAGTCTCCTGAAGCTTCTGCATATATTCCTGACATTTTTCTAAGTCCTGACAGGTAGTTGCATCGGAGCTGTGAAGCGAAACTGAAGGGAAAAAGCAGCAGCATCGTTATATAGCCCATTACATCCTGAGGCTGATTTTGTAAAATTTGCTTATTGTCCTATGAAGGCTACTGAAGGCTACATAACAGATTAGGACATAGATCAACTGCTTTAGTTCAAGGGTGGTGTCAGAATAGCTTGGCGCCTGAGGCGCCAAGCTATTCTGGCACCACCCTTGAACTATCAGTCAAATTTATTTCAACCAATGGGTGCATCAGGATGAAAAGGGACAATTCAGTGCATAAGGCATAGCTGCCAACCCCGAGGCAACCAAATTCCGGAGTTGCCGAGACACTTCATACATGATACATTCAGACGCTAGACCTTGGCCGAAGAATCAAACGAGGGGTGGGGGGTGGGGGGTTAGATGTTAGACCTTGGCCGAAAAATCAGACAACAGGGCGGGGGGGGGGGGGGGGGGGGGGGAACTCACGTGACACCTTGCACCGGCCGAATGACAGGTCACGGAACACAGTGCCGTTTCCGTACTGTCCAGTCTCTTAGCCATAGTCAGTCCCAGGCATCCCCTAATATTTCAATCCCCTAAAAAACACTAGCGCCCACCAGCTGCACATTTGCCATGCACAAAAAAAACCCAAAAACAACCCAGCACATTGACAGTCTCATTTCTTGGCTATGAACCTGATTCCTTACCAACCCCACACCCAAGCACAGCTGAAATCAGCGTGCCCCTCAAAACACTATGTCAACGGCAACTCAACATAGGCCCACAATTGTCCACTGGATAAGCACAGGATGGTATGAATCAAAGCACCAAACATGTCTCCACTCAGCTAACCAGAAATTTCTATCAAATTCCAACATTCAGCCCTACTACAAATTTTCAAACAAGGCAAAAATTATTTTTTTAAAAACACCGGTCCTCTTACTGCCTGAACTGCCCAATTTAAATGTATAACATGACCCAATCAAACAAACACAGAGCCAGTGCGCAGCGATGTTTATGTCTTCCTGGTACATTTTACGAAGGCAAAGTGTTCGCCCTTTCTCCATTCGTCGAAGCTTGTAGTCTGGATGGAACTTCAACCACTTCTGCTTCTTTGGAGGCATGATTTGTGAAAATCACTAAGCATGTGCTCCAGACCAGGGAAAATTCGAAGGAACCGGAACAAACACAGAATGGACGGAAATTTGCTGCGCATGCGTAATCAAGACTGGCTGTGGGTCCCCGAAAGCTTAGCGGTACAGTATAGCGGCAGGTTGATTAGTTCGGGTTTAATGTCTACGGCACCGAAGTGATAATGGACGGCCCTGACGGGCGGGTTATGGGGGACATGGAAATCTATTGCCTATGGAGTATGACCTGAACACTGATCAATTCAGGTGCGCTCCAACTGTGCCACTTTGATTTACCAAGACCTTTCAACGGACATGCTACTGAACAAATCCGCCTTTTCCCCCTGGATTGCGAGTCCAGCTAACGGGGCCGAGACAGGGATTCAAACCCACGACCCGGCGATTCCCTTCGCTCTCCTGCTCCGACGCTTAACCGCCTGAGCTATTTCGGACTCATAGCAGCAGTGTCTCAACTACAGGCACTTGACCCCGAGCGGTACGCCCAAATGCCTCAAATTTGAAAACAAAGCTTGAAAATCTGAAAATCAGGAAAAATGTACAAAAAAACGGAAAATCGGGACTTGAAAAAAAAAAATTCGGGAAATTCCCGAAAAAATCGGGAGGGTTGGCAGCTATGCATAAGGGCATTCTTAGCCAGCTGTTAGTGCAATGCAAGCAAGCACAGAGCTAGTAGAGATATTATTGGTCATGCAGCCACCTTGTAGTCAACCAGGGCTTGGTGTGGTGAAGCAAAGGGCCCACAACCTATAGTGACTACAATTTACTGGCGCACTGTCATGGAAAAGCAGTGGATTAACCCATTTAGCCTGGACACCATAGTGCAGCAGATTTATTGACTATATTTAAAGGGTAGTGCCAGATTAGCTTGTCGCCTGCAGGCACCAAGCTAATCTGGCCCTACCCTTCAATTTTATCAATCGCCTGCAGCTGGTACATAATCGTTAGGTAACAACTCCAAAATTTGGGAAATGTGGCTGTGGGGTTAAATGGGTTAACTTCCCGTTAATCCCCTTAAGCCACCTCGGCACTGTTAACAGAAGTGATCGCTGCATGCACAAGTGTAGTTCAAGGGTAAAGGCAGGATTGCTGGACTGCAGAAATGCCAAGCTATTCTGGCACCGTCCTTGAATAAGTAAGTTTATACACATTCCTGAAATTAAATTACAAAACATCTTGGCTTCAGTATTAAAATGAGGCCGAGTGGCTGGAATACATACATGTGTACAATTTGTCTGTCTTCTGCAATGTATGTTGTAAAAGTTAAAACCAAACACTGCTAAGACTGTACGTGAATCCAACATTTAAATATAGTGCAAAATTTACATTGTACATATGGTACTCCACTCAGGCCTCCCCAAAATATGAGAAAAATAAGATCCCTGACCACAGCAGCGTGTCCATTTTTGAGAAATAAACGAGATTATCATTGCATGCAATAAAAAAAAACAACACATTTTCCCCCCAAAAAAAATGGACATTCTGGCTTCTGCAACAGAGTCCACTGTGCAATTACAGCACACCTACCCTTACATAGATCCAGGTAATGCTGTGTGGCACTCATGGACAAAGGCCAAGATTAGAACTCCGAAGAATAGTGCACCAGCCAAGAGTACAATGACCATACAGTATGTGAGCCGAGGCCTTAGTCACCTGCTTGGCAGTAAACCCAAATAACTACAGGCTGACCAGTTTAATGAAGCCGGAGTACTGCAAGCAAGCGTTCATATAATTTTAAAATCTCCTCTTTCCGCTCACTGACCATGCGTATACAAACATGCTCACACTGCACATGTATATTTTCATAATTTTGAAGTGATATTTCGACTTCAAACCTTGTCGGCAGTTTTATATACGCTCACGAACGACAAAGAGCTCGCGATCGTGAAGTATCACAGTGAGAAACGTTTATAAACCTATCATAATGGGAAGAGGGCGCCTACGGTTTTGGAGAAAAACAGAAGCATTCGCTCGATAGAGACTGACACTAAAAAACTCCAAAATACCTAAAAGATTTGCAAACCTTTCGCAAATCACTCGACAACGCTGTTTACGCATGGGACGCGCTCTCTTAAAACATCTGCAATGACGTCATATCCAGAAAACACGACCGAAAAACGTTCGTCAAAACTAGATGTCGCTCGTAGAATTTGTAGTCTGATGACGAGGTGAGTGAACAATACTAATCAAAAAGGAAACCAAAACGGGGTTTAAGGCAATAATTCTACTTGAATCTTTTAGTTTTACGATTAAATTATACCTGAAAGCAACAACCGGAAAGCTAGCAAGCTCTCAGTCCCTTTGTTTACAGGCGATCTCGATCGATCGCTTTGAAGACTGACACACGTTTCGAACACGTGGGTGCTGAAAATAGGTCTAGTAGGTTAACAATCGTGTTATATCGGTGTGCTGAAGCCCGCAAAACCTTTGTCGAGGAGGTTGACGTTGAAATGAATTGAAGTGAAACAGAAACATGAGCGTTCAGGAGTATGCCGTGGTAAAATTAATCACACGCTTAAGCTGCGGGAGAGTCTGTCGGTCTACATTCTTTCGAGCGGGATTGTAAAAACATGATTTAAAATCATAAAATTAACACAATTCTTTCTTTATTGATTTTTTTGTTAGTTCAAGTCACAATACATCACATATTCCCGACAAACACACACAACTGTTCATGTGATGCATGCATTCTTCTTCAGAAAATTGAAGTGTAGTTTTTGCAAAATACCAGAAAACCTGTCTGGCTAGATATGTCACAGTGCCAGAATAATGCTTGACTTGCAGCCAACCAAACCATGCATAAAATGTAGTGTGACAATATGTTACTAGTAAACAACACAACATATCTGGCTGATATGAGGACAAAATACAAGAACACACAACCTGACAAAAAAAAAAAACTAATCAATTCATTCAGCCCGATTGCTGTATTTCGCAAATTTTGGAGGTGTCATCTAATGACTTTTCAGCAGTTGCAGGATATGGATTGAACATGATAATTCAAGGGCAGTGCCAGATTAGCTCAGCATCAAGCTAATCTGGCAATACCCTTGAATTATCATGGTCGACCCATCTTCTGCTGTAGTGCGTCAGGGCCGAGTGAATGGGTTAATAAATTCCTGATGCCTGTGAATCACCACCACCACTCCTACTAGGTAATAAAACTGATAAGCTTTCTAACCCCTTCACTGCCAAGAAATAGGTAGCACGAACCAACAGCAAGAGACAGAGAACCTCCTCAGCTTCTGTGGTTGCGAGGGTTCATGAAGCTCTATGCCTCTCAGTCTCACTAACACCACTTTGTGCTCCTTAGACGGCTGGGGCTCTTTCATGTTGAATTGATGACAAAGATTTCAGGAAACACAGTGTCCACTGGCGGTGATGGGGTGAAATTGTAATTTGTATTATCCAGGGTTCAGTTGCATGAGTGAACTTAGTCCTTCGACTTTGTACCCGCAGTTGCCAGAGATGGATTGACCATGATAATTCAAGGGTAGTGCGAGATTAGCTTTGCGCCTGATGGCACCAAGCTAATCTGGTGCTACCCTTGAATAATCATGGTCAATCCACCTCCTGCTGTTGTGAGAACAGGCTAAATGGGTTATCCGTCATGTCCCGTAACAGAATTGTGTACTGGCTGCGTATTTGCTACCGTACTGTTGTATGGGCTTGGATAAAATTATAGTCCCACTTCATGGTTTGCACAAAATTACGCACTGTGACTAAAAATAAAGGTATATTATGTTGCATTCCAATAGAAAAACTGACATGCCAATATTAATCTTTGTGAAAATTTGCATTAGACAATTGCAAATGGGCTGGGTACAAAGTATTAGCATGTGGTACAATGGTTTAGCAGGAAGTATCAAAATGTGCTGAGCAGTTGGATGCTTCTATCTCATTTGCTTTATCAATGCTGACTGAATTCCATTGTAGTATTGTACTGCCCGTCATCCACGGTGGCGCTCCTACCTAGGGTGCATTCTTACCAATTCGGTAATTAGACTGCAAGTGGCATAGAATCCCATACACCACTAATGTGCAGCTCATAAGAAGCTATGCCTCTCAGTGGTTGTGATGGGACTCAATGGTATCCTCTAAATGAGGCAAGTATACGGGGGTTTGACTACGCCGCTGCTGTTACGCCTTGTGTACTCAACCCCGGTCCTCCCACCCGACGCGGAGAATCGCCCGCCCGCTTGCTACACATTTCATGCAAATGACTTACGTGTAATCCGCCAAAGCGAGGATTAAACTCGTGACAACACACTGTACAGCAAAGGGGCACTGACACGTTTTCTAAAAGAAATCTCTTTTACTTACCTGCAAGAAGCGACAGTGTGAAAACGAAGCGCATCATTCTTTCGGATGGCGTCTCAAAAAAAGCTGACAATGGATCGACTGGGGAAACGCCGCTGCTCCAGCTCTGCTACAAAACGCAAAGAAAGGAAGGGAGTTGAGCATAGATGAGAAGCGATGCAATCGAAACAAAGGCGAGCTGATACCAATAATAAAGGAAATGAAGATATTAACCGTTTGAAAATCTCAGGTATCAAGACACCCACCGAAATTCGTGCACCGGCAGAATGTTAGGTCGTCGCTTCCGAGTCACGTGACTAGACGCGGAGTGCGGGACTCAACACACCTAAGCGCGAATGCAGTGGAAAGGGTACGCAAGAAGCGCTTGTCTGTTATAGCTGCGCACCTGCCCGCTGTTCTCACAGTTGCCCGCCGATGACACATACGCCGGTTGCCGATTGACGTAACGTATTTATTCAAGTTGTGGTTCTCTTCGGCCCCACGAGTCGTGGGCCGGTTCGAATCCCGTCCCGGCCCCGGCAGCTGGACTCACAATCCAGGGGGAAAAACGGATTTGTTCAATATCATGTCCGTTGAAAGGTCCGGCCTCAGTTGTGCGGTGGCGCCTGAGTTGACTAAGTGTTCGGGTCGAACTCCGACATAGGTAATAGATTTCCCTGTCCCCCATAACCCGCCCGTCAGGGGCCGTCCATGATCACCTCGGTGCTGTGGACGTTAAACCCGAACTAACCAACCAACCTTCGGCCTCCTATGCTAAGTACACCGCCGCCGCTATCCGCCATTTCACGTGCTTTCTTTTAGTTCGGCTGTGGATTAGTACATCTGTAGGACTTCGGCATTCCCAACTGAATTCAGTCCCAACTGAATCAGATGCGGATCCGTTACCTTCTGGCTGGGGAGGCGGGACGGGCGCCGGCAGGTGTGTAATTTGTTGTTCAGTCGACCCGCATGGCCGGCTCTGCTATCTGACAGTGGCGCCCAAGCCGCGAGCCCTGCATGGCTGCCTTGCGGCGTTCCACCGGCAAATAAATAAATCATGAATCAGTAATGAAGGGGTCTATCTATCTATCCCGTAGTCTTGCCGACCGTTGGGGCACCACTGATGACTTGGCAACCAGCTCCCGCCATTCCGGCCACTCTGTTCTCTGCCATTAGTCTTGTCGCTCAGCTTCAGTCCTGTCAGGGGTCCACTCCCCTAAGATATTGTCCGGCTCCCATCTTTTTCTCCGGTCTTCCTCTCCTTAGTCGCCGTCCTTGCACAGTGACATGCAGGATTGTCAGTCTTGGCAAGCCCTGCTGGTCGCGTGACATGCCCATACCACTTTTGTTTGGCGTTTTTTTTTTCTTCTTCAAAATGGCTAATAGGTCTTCATAGGGCCCGATGGCTTGCCTGATTCTGCTTCCCACTTCAGTCCTCATTCGTGATGTGATCTCTGTACGAAATACCAAGCAGTCTTCGAAAACATCTCATTTCAGTGGCTTGTATCCGCCTTTCGAGGTCTGTGTGAGGGTCCATCACTCACCGGCATATAAGAACACTGAGATGACTAAGGAGCGCATCAGTCTGATCTTGGAGCAGAGCGTGATGTTTCTGTCCTTCCATATGGTATTCAGTCTTGTCAGCGCGGCTGTTGTTGTCTGCCCAATCCTGGACAGTATTTCTGGTTTTGATCCCTCATCTGTCACAATGGCTCCTAAGTATTTGAATTTCTTAACTGTTTCCAGTTTTTTTGCCTCCAACCATGATTTTAGTGCCAATGCCACTGGCGTTATTGGTCATCAGTTTGGTCTTCTCTGCGCAGATTTCCATCTCAAACGCAATGGCTGTACTGTCCAGATTTACCACCAGCTGAGCTAGCTCCTCCTCTGTTCAGTCCTGCAAGGCTATCAATGTCGTCCGCGAAGCGCAAGTTCTTGATTGTTCTGCCTTCAACACTGACAGTTCCTTCATGATCTTTCAGAGCGTCCCTCATGATTCTTTCCAGGAAGATGTTGAAAAGAGTAGGTGAGAGCAAGCAGCCTTGTCTGACTCCGACTGTTGTCCTAAACCAATTTCCTATTTTGCCGTTGAAGCAGACTGCGCTAGCGCCCTTGTTGTAAAGGTTTTCTATTACTTTGATCAGGTTGGCACTGATGTTGTACAGCTTCATGGTGGACCAAAGGGCTGAATGCCACACCCTGTCAAACGCCTTCTTAAAATCCACAAAGACATGATAGAGGTCTTGCTGGTGCTGGAGGTACCTCTAACATAGAACTCTCAGGTTGAAGATCTGCTCAGTTGTGCTGCGCCCTGGTCTGAAGCCTGCCTGTTCCTCAGGTATGATTTCCTCTGCCTGTGGCTTCGGCCTGTTCAGTAGGATCTTTAACATGACTTTGACTGGGTGGCATATAAGACTGATCGTGCGATAATTCTGGCATTGTTGTAAGTTGCCTTTTTTCGGGAGAGTTATTATACGTGATTGGGTCCATGGTGTGGGCCATTCCCCTGACTGCAAGATCTTATTGCAGATAGTAAGGAGCTTATCAGGTCTTCTCCCCTTTCTTGGACTAGTTCTGCAGGGATGTTGTCTGCTTCTGCTGCCTTCCCTTTTTTCAGCGACTTCAATGCAGCCTCTACTTCTTCTCGAAGGATGGGATAGTTGTCACTGTTGATCACTGGTGGGGTGACAAGTATGCCTGGGTCCCCTGTAGCTCGGTGGTTGTACAAATCTGAGCAGTACTCTGTTCATCTCTTCAGAATGTCTGGGTCTTACGTAAGACAGCTCCCTTCGCTATCTTGAATGATAGAGGAGCGTCCTTGTTTTGCATTGGTCAGTTCTTTCACCAGCTGGTATGCTTTTTTGCTATTATTTTTGTTCAGATTTTCTTCTACGTGTTTACACTGGTCTTCAATACACCTCTCCTTTGACTTTTTGCCCCCACCCGGGTCTGCCCTGGGGGACTTGGGTGGGGTTAACTACTTTTTAGTTCCCAGGGTCACCCTGGTCAGCCCCACAGGGTGGGTTTTCCTCTCTATTCTGGGGCATGTGTTTCTGTCTACCCAAGGTCCATTCACCTGTTTTTTGCCTTTTTAAAACTCTCCCTACTGTCTGCACTGCCTGTAGCTCTTGATATTGGATGTGTGTTGCTAAATGGTCTTAGCTTTATTTAGGCCCCATGTGTTAGGTTTATTTAACGTATTGGACCGGCTGGCGACATACATTCAATGTTCTGTTTAGTTTTTTTTTTTCACAAGCAGTGCAGGCACGTCCTGAGAAAGCCTTGTTGCTGTCGGGACGTTAAGCAATGTACAATCAATAAATCAATCAATCCTTTGACTTTTTCATGCTTTTCATAATATCCTGGTTAATTTCCTTGTATTGTTTAGCTCCTTCTACCTCTGACTTCTTTTTCTTTAATTCTCGACGCTTGTCACACAGATCAAGGATGCAAGCGGTAACCCAAGGTTTCTTTGCTTGTCGGTGTTTGCCAAGGATCTCACTAGCTGTTTGTGTTACAGCAGTGTTAAATTTGTTGATCAGTGTGTCCACATCCGTGTCTTCTGCACCTAGAAGTAACAGTGATGCGATTTTCCTCCTATCTTTGCTTGGAAGGCTTCCGCTACCTCTGGGTCTTTTAGCTTCTCGAGGTCGAACTTGATTCTGGTGGAACCCTGCTTGTTGACTTTCTTCAGGCGAAGTCGGAAGGTCATCATTACTAAGTCATGGTCGCTTATAATGTCTGCTCCTGGAAAACTTCTTGTCTTGGCAATGTTCACACTGGTTTGGAAGCGTCTCTTCACCATGATGTAGTCCGTTTGGTTATGGTGCTCTTCATTTGGGCTGTGCCATGTCCACCTTCTGGATGCTTTGTGTGGGCCAAACGTGTTCATCAGCTTCAGATCATTTGCGCTGGCAATTCCAGGAGCCTTAAGCCTCTGTCGTTGGTCTCTGCATTGCAGTAGCGTCCATATGTGCCTTTACAGTTCTTAACAGCATCCCCTCCTATTTTGGCATTCCAGTCTCCCAGCCCCACAAGGTGTATTTCTTGGGGGTCTGGTCCAGGACTTCTTGAGCTGGTCATAGAAGTTTTTTTTAATTTCCTCATCATCTGATCATAGTTTGTTGTTGGAGCATAAACTTGTACAATGGTAATATTAAATGGGATTGCCCTCAATGAAGGGGTAAGATTTGTGGAACAGAAAGGGCGTGGGGGGGGGGGGGTAAGTATAACATACTAGCATAAGGTGGACAAGTTTTCCACATTGTTAAAGATTTTAAAAGACTCCTGCAGAATCCCGGGTCAAGTTTAGTCCTGCCCGCCTCACCAGCAAGAGCCGCTGCATTGTGGCTTGCGATGACACGAGCATCAGTCATTGCCGACCCGGTCTTGCCTGCTGTCAGGTCACGTTATATATTCAAATGAGGCATGTGAGGCAGTACAAGGTCCGGTGTTTTAAAAAAAAAAACTTTTCCCTTCTTTGACATTTTGTACAGAGGCAGTATGCTGGATTTTGCTTAAAATCTCTTGATAGACGAGAAGAGACATATTTGGTGCTTTGATTCATACCATCCTGAGCTTATCCAGTGGACAATTGTGGCCTATGTTGAGTTGCCGCTGCCATGGTGATTCAAGTTGAGGGGCACGTTGATTTCAGCTGTGCTTGGGTGTGGGGCTGGTAAGGAATCGGGTTCATAGCCAAGAAATGTGACTGTCAATGTGTTGTCCTTTTTTGGTATTTTGTGCATGGCAAATGTGCAGCAAGTGGGCGGTAGTGTTGTTTAGGGGATTGAAAAATTAGGGGATGACTGGGACAGACTAAGGCTGGGGCATTTTAACACTGAGATGGGACTGCAGGGTATGCTCACTGTGTACTGTGGCCGCCAGCCATGAGTGGCGGTTGATATTTGCAGTAGTCACGTGACTCCGCGTAAAAAGCAGGCATGAGTTACCAGAAGGTGACATATGCAAACCGGAAGTGACCGATGGATGTTGTACAGGCCATTTGACTGGAATTTGTGATGGAAAACATTTTTTGTTTTTATATTTTACTTTGACTTAGAAAACAGCTCATGACAATCGGTCAAAAACAATACGTTCAGAGAATCTTTGAAGGGTGGGATTTCAGTGTGTTTTGTGTTGGAGAATGTAAATAATGCGACTCTAGCTCACGCTGGATTCAACCAACCATTTCTCCGTTTACTATTACTATTAGCCATGTTCAGCGCGGGAAGGGGGGGGGGGGGGGGGGGGGGTGGTAGGGTTCTTAATGTATCAATACTCCCTAAAATCCCAGTTTCTACGCCACTCAGTGCGTATTAGTTCTACATTAATATTTGTATCCCTGTTCAGACGATGGAAACCGCTGTCAGGGCGAAACATAAGTCGTACAGCCGGTTTCCTGGGCCGGCCCTGGGGTTTCAACCTGTATGTCGTCTTGGGCCGAGGATTCAAGTTAATTCAAGGTCGTGGCTCAATTTCAAATCGCTGACTTTGTTTATACTGACCCGGCCCGTCTTCATAGTGGGGACAGTCTAATCAGCATGCCGCTGTGAGACTGGGCGGGGCGAAAGGGGGGAGGGGGGGGGGGGGGACGTAAATTATTTTCTGAGTCCGTAACTGGCACAAGCTCCACGCATAGTCATTTCTGCTGTGCGTACTGGAGCTTGCGTTACGCAAACTCGGTTGAGAAAAGAAATTTCGCAAGCGGGGTGGGCCAGAGGAGGGGCTGGGTGGGGTAAAAACGACGACAGGCTATTGGTGAAAAAAACAAAAACAAAATCTCAGTGTATAACAACTCGACTGATTCGTTATCTTGTGTTATCTGTTGCAGCTAACCTCTACGCAGCCCGAAGTTGAAAGCACGGTAGGCCTACATGAGCTACACATTCCCAGAAATTGGGACTGAGTTGTTTTCCGAAAATCATTGACACGCCAGTTTAGGAAGGCTGGGGCCGATCGACCGTGGCAGCCCCGCGCTTTTTACGGTGGTGCTAGGATGACTGACGTGGCGGCTCCTTTATGCGAAGCGTTTCCTGCACTGACTGACTATCCTTGAGTTTAACTGTCATAGTCGACCCGTATGTGTTGTATCAGGAGCCGACAAATGGATTTACCACACTGAAAAACAACAACAACAACAACACAATTGAAACACATATGACACGAGGACATTTCTTAGCGGCGGTAGCTCTGCCTGCTAGTAGGCCCTAGTGCCGTCGATCTGCTGCTTGCTGTTTGCCGGATCCTGTGGTGGCCCAGACCGGAATGGGTGGGGATTGCCCGTCAATACAAGTGCGCAGGTTATTGGGGCCTGACAAATGGTGCTTTGACTAAAATGCAAATTCGCTGCGCCACCGCCGGCGTGGGCGCGGCGGCAGCGCGCACGCGGTGGCGCAGCGGATTTGCATTTAGTTGAGCCGCACCACTCGTCAGGCCCTTATGGGTTAAACATCCAATCTCCACTGTTCGAAAAGTGGGTCCGGTGGATTGGAAAACAGACAAACAACACGTCAGTCTATGTGCGCAGTTACGCGCTTTAAAAACGCGGCGCCAGCTTTGCCGGATCCGGCGGCCGCCGCCCGGCACTTGTGACACAGAAGGTAGTTTAAACAAGATGAGGATTTCATCCCAAAGTCTACATTATTGTTTGGAGCTCATATGCGTTTAGGAACATTCAGAGTTGTTCATATTTTTAGGCTTATAATTCTGATCCATTTTCCTCCTCTCAAAGCGGCGGCCAACCTCTGATCGGCAACACACACGTCGGCCGCGCACACAACTGAATAAAGACGGACACACGGCGCTTCCAGCCATTAGTACGCGGCTGGTGAAGCGACATGAATCCATCTCCTTTTACTCTAACCCACCCTCTGATCCACACACACTGGCACACATAAAAAACGGCCGGACACACGGCGATTCCCGCCATTCGTAAGCTCTGTGGTCTGGCGTAGCATATCTATTCCGAAGAAGAAATGACGATTTGTCTAATATCACCAATGTGTGAAAAGACGTTAAATAAATTCCTGATCCTGACCGGCGTCACTTCAAGCTTCCCGTCACGGCATCATTAGTCCCACGACGCCGTGTTCATAGTCTGACAGCTCGATGTTATACGTCCCTCATCGCAGTAACACTTGATGTATCAGAAGATCAACTTTGCAGTTTTCTTGCTGATTTTCACGCCTAGGGCTTACAGATCACAATTTGACCTAATCCTTCCCCACGGCCGGGACAAACAGCAGGCTTATGCAAACACTAAGAAGTACCCAACGGAGAAAGAAACACGCTTAGAAAAGACGGGTACAACACAATTTATTAATATTTTGGGTAAATACCCTTTGTCAAAATAGACAAACAGAGAGATTAGCCGCTACTTATCTTCATTCGCAGAAGGAATATTTACCCGAAATATTAATAAATTGTGTTGTACCCGTCTTTTCTAAGCGTGTTTCTTTCTCCGTTGGGTACTTCTTTGCATTTTACACGCTTGGCAGTCACCTTTTTGGTCTGGATTGCTTATGCAAACACTGTTTATGAGAAGATAATGAGAAGATAGCATTTTTCGTAAAAGAAAAAAATAAAGTTATGTTAGCCGTTTTACAAATGACTCCGAAAAAGTGGTGCAGAAAATTGTCTGATTTTTACACCTAGGCCGCGTCATCAGTATAATACAGGTCACAATTAACCTAATAGTGCCCGACAGCCGAGACAAACTGTAGGCTTATGTAAATACCATATATGAAAAATCATGCGATTAATAATGAGAAGATTCGTGTGTTTTTTTTCCTAAAAAAGATTCAATTGTTTTAAGACTAACCCATATAAATCGTGAAATTAACCCCCCAAAACGTGATTTAAATTTTAAAAAAATCACTCAAAAGGTTCTAGAGGTACAATGTTGGTTAACGAACTCATTCAATATCTCCCTTTTATCTATCTATACGCAAAATATCTAGTAAAAATAAAAAGAATTACGGAATCTAGTGTGGATCAACCATTTGTTGTTGTTTTTTTTGTTTTTGTTTTTTGAAACGGCAATTTTCTCGCCAATGAGCATCTTAATCAAAACATTTAAAAATACTCCCCGAGATTAGTCTCAGTTTTAGGGACAATATCATACAATTTCAAGCTTGTCCCGGCGTCCTCAAACGCGGGCTCTAGTCTCTCTCTCTCTCTCTCTCTCTCTCTCTCTCTCTCTCTCTCTCTCTCTCTCTCTCTCTCTCTCTCTCTCTCTCTCTCTCTCTCTCTCTCTCTCTCTCTCTCTCTCTCTCTCTCTCTCTCTCTCTCCATTGATTATGCCTCAACAATATGGGATGGCTGCAGCGAAAATCACTTCAAGAAGATAAACTCATTATACAAGCGCGCTGCTAAGCTTATCCTCCCTGATCCGTCTTTATCCACTGATGCCAAGCTGCAGGCTATCGGACTTCTCCCTCTGGTTAAGCACTTCGCACTAAACAAATATGTACTGATGCACAAAATTCTTAACGGGAAAGCTCCACCTTACTTATCTAGGCTTTTTTCGCCAACTGAAAAAAAAAATACAGCACCTCCAGGAATAGTCTCTCTATAAAAAGGCCCCATTTAGACCTTTTCAAATCTAGCCTGTCTTATTCAGGTGCTCTTTTATGGAATTCCCTTCCTCCCACTATTCAACAAACCACATCCCTCTCGCTGTTTAAAAGTAAAGTACATGATTACCTTTCTATGACAACGTTATGCTGATCCTTTCTTCTTCTTTGTTTCTCGACATAATACGCTTCCCGTTTTTAAATTTTTGCTATTTTTTCCCCTCCATCTAGCCTCCAAATTGCTTGTTCTGTTTTAAACTTGTTTTTAATAGTACACAAAATATCATACCTACTTATATGTTAGATAATTATGTGCGCACGTACGTGTGTATGTGTATTTACAAAAGTGTGCATGTGCACGAGTACATGTATATACGTGTCTGTGTGCGTGTGTGTTTGCGTGTGTGTGACGTTTATTATTAGTTAGTTTTTGTTGTTTGCTTGGTGTTCCTTTTTTTAAAAAGTAGCTTAGCAAGGACAGATTGTAAGAAAGGCCTGCGCGCCTAATATCTTAATCCTTGGAAAATAAAGTTTCGTTCGTTCTCTCTCTCTCTCTCTCTCTCTCTCTCTCTCTCTCTCTCTCTCTCTCTCTCTCTCTCTCTCTCTCTCTCTCTCTCTCTCTCTCTCTCTCTCTCTCTCTCTCTCTATGTATCACATCGATTCCAATACCGTACATCTGATATCATCCTATCTAAGTGACAGAAGACAGAAAGTTTTGCTTCATGGTAATTACTCGAGTGAAGGTTTAGTAACGTGTGGTGTTCCTCAGGGGTCAATTTTGGGCCCATTGTTATTCAACATATTTATCAATGATTTACCATTCTCTATCTCACATCCCGATGCAACATGTGACTTATTTGCTGATGACACTACCATACATACATCAAACAGCGAATTGCCAAAAATAAACGAAGTTCTCCAGCAAAGTCTTGATGAGGTTTCAAGCTGGTGCCAGCATAATCATATGATAATTAGTGTCCAAAAGACAAAGAGTATGTTAATTACTTCACGCCAAAAACATCAACGTGGTCTCCCGCCCTTAACATTATACCTGAACTCTGAGCCCCCTTGATCAAGTTAAAAAAACACCGTTTGCTTGGAGTCACAGTAGATAACCAGCTCAGCTGGGAACCACATATCGAAAACACCTGCAAAACAATATCTAAAAATCTATTCCTGCTATCAAAACTAAGTCAAATAGTTAACACTGAGACTAGAAGACTCTTTCTCCATGCCCATATTAAGACACACTGTGATTACTGCTCCACTATCTGGGATGGATG
Organism: Semisulcospira habei; assembly: GCA_036245525.1. Taxonomy (NCBI): domain Eukaryota; kingdom Metazoa; phylum Mollusca; class Gastropoda; family Semisulcospiridae; genus Semisulcospira; species Semisulcospira habei. The sequence continues at coordinate 89,029,551 of BTPG01000008.1, read as the reverse complement.
CTGTGACGTACATTTAAAGAAACTTAACTCATTGTACCGTCGAGGGGTAAAGTTAACTGTGCCTGGTCCCTCTCCCACCGACGAAAAGTTTAGAACCATCCGACTGCTAAACCTAAACAAACAGTTCACATTTAATCGATGCATACTTATGCATAAAATTCTTCACCATAAAACCCCATTTTACCTTCGTATGTTATTTTTGGATAGTCAAAGACAAAACACGAGGAACAGTTTGTTACAGCTACCCAGCTACCAAGGGCCAGGCTCGATATATATAAAACCAGCCTTTCGTTCTCAGGTGCCAAAGCCTGGAACAAACTACCACCCCAAATGAAATCTACTTCTAATTCTAGAACCTTCAAAACTCGTTTATATAACATCTTGTTACAGTAACTTACTACCTGAACGGACTACTTATATGTGTGTGTGTGTATGTATATGTATATGTATATATATATATATATATATATATATATATATATATATATATATATATATATATATATATATATATATATATATATAAAAATTATTATTCACTATTATTGATATGTGTGCGCATTATTTGCATTGCTTTTTTCCAGTTTATTTCTTCATGTTTCGATTTATTGTGTTATTGTGTTTCTTACTCTTTGCTGTTAATATTTCTTTTCTAACAGGACAGTTTGTAAGAGAGATGTTTCGCCTAAAACTTTATCCTGTCAATAAAACGTTTCATCATCATCATCATCTCTCTCTCTCTGGCACACACACACACACACACCGCTTTGGCGCCAAAAGACGTTCTCTAGCAAGGTTTGCGTAGCTAGACGTGACGTCATTTCTATCTTGTTACTTCTTTGCCAGAATTGCTACCCGGCACGCCAATAACGTCATGTGCATGCGCTACGGAATGCGCTCCGACCAGCCCCCATTTAAAAGTCTACCGTATTTTCAATACAGTAGACAAAAAGTGGTGACGGAACATGCTGAGCAAGGCCCCACCCAGCTGCAAGAGGCATAAAACGTCATGAGCCCCCACAGTCGCGGGGGCTCATGAAGTTCTATGCCTCTTGCTTACCTTTAAAAAAAATAAAATCGAAAATCCGTTTTCGTTGGACGACTTACGCTTTGAACTGACGATTGTTTTCGTGAGCGTTTTCAAAGTGTATGATTATGCAAACTCAGACCTAGTGGACAGCCGCCGTTGGCCCGCGCAAGGTCGTGCGCGGGCCAATGGCGGCCGACGTCGGCCAGATGGTCTTTTGCGCATTGGGGAGGAGATTAAAACGCTCGAAGTGTCGGTACTTGTAGGCCTACCAGTTAATAATCAAGTTAAATATAACAACAGTAAAAGAGTCGTTATTATAAAAAACAAGAAAATACGTTTGTTGTTGGCTTCAGACATTGAGCTTACAAAAAGTGTGCCGGAAAGAGGTTTTGTCCTTTATTGTCAGGGAGGACACGCTGATGGTTTAATTAGTGGTCAAAATAAACAAAACTGGACTTACTGTTAATTGCTAAAACACATCATGTGTTGCTTGTGATTGTTTTGTTCTAAAATGACTTAGAAGAAATGTTAATGATACAATTCAGTTGAGAACCAGAACTTCCGGTGCACATATTTTTTCAAGTTAAAAAAAAAAATCTCGCATTTCCTGCGATGTGAATTACTTTAACCCATTCAGCCCTGACGCACTACAGCAGGAGATGGATCGACCATGATAATTCAAGGGTAGTGCCAGATTAGCTTGGCGCCTGTCGGCGCCAAGCTAATCTGGTACTGCCCTTGAATTATCATGGTCGATCCATCTCATGCAACTGGTGCATAGTCATTAGATGACCCCTCCAAAATTTGGGAAATACGGCCGTCGAGCTGAATGAGTTAAGCCATTTGTTATGTTTCAATGATTATCAAAGAAATGAATTATACTACATCCATTTGCTCTTGGACAATATGGTAGCTACACTAAAAATAACTTTTTTTTAGTAAGTCATTTCGATTATCAGTTTAGATGCCTTTGACAACCCAAAAGTAGGTCAAGACCAATGAGGGTAGATTCTCATACTGACCCGACACGGGTTCGTTTTCAAACGTGTCCTTTGAAAACCAATGTTTCCCATTGCAATGTTTAATGTCCTGTGATGGTAGTGTCTTTGACGATGTCGCGATCCCGCATCCGGGGCGCGAGCTTTGAGCGCTACCACTCGAGACACACCCGACCCACACTAACACAAACCTAACACAAACAGAGGAACAATGACGACATTTATTACATGTAACCCTAACAACAAACCAACTATTCTCACTCAATCCTAACCACGCACTCACGCATCACATTCACACTCGCACACGTCCAAACTCTCCACCCCGATGAGAAGATGCCCGTTGACCGCGGCTAGCCAACTGGGGTTACGAGGGGATGAGCTTTGGTTAGGCCACCTTTTCTAGGCCCCTCTCCGTGTGGAGCAAGCAGTGCTGTCCCTAGAGAAGGCTGCTTGGTCGTTCAGGGTGTGCCGAGTGACGTTGTCATCCCCAGGTCAACATCAGGCGACCAATATCCTGAACCGCCTGCATGCAGGTTTGAGACTGCGGCTTCCAGTGACATCTTTCACCTGCCGTTTTGCCCCTTGCCCATCGCTACAGGACTTGGAAAGTTCAGTGTCATAGTCCGTGGGCGTTTCCTAAAGCCTGCGCGGTGGAGCTTTTTGGTGGAGTGCAGTGTGCGCAGTACTGGCCCCACCCTTTAAACCCTTGGTTCGTTTGCCATGGCCTAGCAAGCTGGGACGGTGGCATCGAGGTCCTCGGGTCGTAGGTTTTATATCAGACTGTCCTTGTCTTAGTCTCTGGCTCAAAAGCCTTCCCCGGAGACAAGGGGGCTTTGATGTCAGGGGTTTCCTCCCTTAGCCTTTCCGCAGCCAAGCGGCCAGGCCTGCAAGGCAGCAGGGGACTCGTGGGGGCCGGGGTCGTCTATGTCCCGTGCAGATGTGAACATCTGCCCACTGCCCAGACGGTGACACCAGAGGAGAAAAATCCAACGCCGGAACCCGGTATCGAACCTCGCACCTTTGGCATTGGAGGCAAACGCCTTAACCACTGCGCCACTTCCCCGTCCCCGCATGCGCACGCTTTAGACAATGAATCACGTACCACAAATAGTGAAAATACATTACGACGGTCACACAATGCACTTCCAAATGCATCAACAATGATACAAAGTCTCTTCTGCAATGTCCACACTCCGACACAAAGTTTCCCATACACAGCGTCTCGCACAATGTACACCCTGGCCACAATGTACACAATGGCCACGTACCTACGATAAACTGCGTGTCTCTACCACTGACAATGCAAGACAATGTACGAACGTGCTTTCCTAGCGCCCTCTTTATATATACTACCAATTTCCAGAATCATCTACGAAAATCATACAACGCAACCAATCGGAACGAAACACGCAACCGAAACTCATAAATAAGAATTTTCTGGAATCACTAAAATAGACTACAAAAACTCGGCTGCTCATTTCAGCTCTAAATCCTAATGTGTAATAAAGTCACATAAAAATATGGTAGCCCTATCACGACCTTGCATATCCGCTCTAGAAGATTCTCGACCCTTCACAAAACAAAACAAGGCTACTCAAATTACGCGCACAGAAAAACAAAATGTTGCGAAGTGTCGCTAATTTACCGACGTCACACATACGAGGACACTAGACAGTGCGACCTTTCTAGAACGTTCTGGACTAAACTTAGCGTATCATAAATAAGTGAATTCCGTTCTGCGCGACCGAAAGAAAATGTTACTTAAAAAGATACGTGAATCATAACCATGATAGCTCAAATAAATATCGGATCGCTTCCTACGATTAACACATGTATGCTCTCGCAGGACAACACAACCACAATCGTAACAATAATGTATTATTTAAAAGCAGCCTGTGTTGCGGAGGGCCTTGTCCGGAAGCAAGAGCGTCGAGCTGAGCTGAGCTTAACGGTTGTGCTTCCGGCGAGAAGGTCCAGTGACCTGAAGGCCACGGACCACAGTGCTGTTTCCCTACTGTCCAGTCTCTTAGCCTTAGTCAGTCCCAGTCATCCCCTAATTGTTCAATTCCCTAAAAAAAACACTCTTGCCCACCAGCTGCACATTTGCCATGCACAAAATACAAAAAAAAAAACAAACAGCACATGACCCGTCTCATTTCTTGACTATGAAACTGGTTCCTTACCAACCCCACACCCAAGCACAGCTGAAATCAGCGTGCCCCTCAAATCACTACGTCAAAGGCAACTCAACATAGGCCCACAATTGTTCACTGGAGAAGCTCAGGATGGTATGAATCGAAGCACCTAACATGTCTCCTTTCATCTAACCAGAAATTTCCAGCAAATTCCAACATCCAGCCCTACTACAAATTTTCAAACAAGGCCAAAAATTATTTTTAAAAACACCGGTCCTCTTACTGCCTGAACTGCCCAATTTAAATGCGTAACGTGACCTGAAATATATGGTATTTGTATACGTGATATTGTTTATTTTGAAACATTGCTAGTTAAAGGAGCCTTGTGCTGTGAATGTCTAGTTTGCGAAAGCATTAATTTCATTCGAACTTGTCGTTCGTGCTCCCGCTGGGGAGATTCACTAGCTTGCGAACTATATTCATTTTTCTCGATCTTCAGTCGTGTTTTAGTAAGCATATTTGGTTCATCGTATATTTGATATTGTGCTTTTCGAAATACTGAGTTACTTAAGGAGCCACGTGCTGTAAGGGACTCTTCGCGGAAGCAGAGGCGTTGGTCTAACTGGCGTTAGTGCTTGACGCTTGTGCTTCCGTCGGAGTCCAGTGGCTTATGATTTAAGCTGTTCAGCCTCAGTTTTCTTTTGTATGTTATTCGGGATATTTGTTTATTATATATTTGTTATTTTGTATTGTGTATAACGGATGGGCAAGGGGCAAAACGGCAGGTGAAAGATGTCACTGGAAGCCGCAGTCTCAAACCTGCATGCAGGCGGTTCAGGATATTGGTCGCCTGATGTTGACCTGGGGATGACAACGTCACTCGGCACACCCTGAACGACCAAGCAGCCTTCTCTAGGGACAGCACTGCTTGCTCCACACGGAGAGGGGCCTAGAAAAGGTGGCCTAACCAAAGCTCATCCCCTCGTAACCCCAGTTGGCTAGCCGCGGTCAACGGGCATCTTCTCATGCGGTCAGAAAACAAGAAAAAACAATGGATCCACTCTCATGACGACCACGAGCGGACTCAACGTAGCATGCTGGAACATCCGAACCATGCTCGACACAGCAGACAGCGGACGCCCTGAACGTCGCTCCGCCCTCATTGCCCATGAATTGTGGAGGTTAAACATCGACATCGCCGCGCTCAGCGAAGTACGCCTTCCGGAGGATGGCAGCCTCCAAGAACTTGGCGCTGGCTACACCCTCTACTGGTCAGGCAGGCCTGCATCAGAAAGACGGCTCTCAGGCGTGGGCTTCATGGTGAAGACCCCATTGCGACTAAGTTGGAAAACCTACCAACGGGTCACTCCGACCGCCTCATGTCCATGCGCCTCCCACTGAGACACCAGCAATACGTCACCCTTCTCAGTGTGTACTCCCCAACCCTCCTGGCAGAGCCTGCAGAAAAAGACAAGTTCTACTCTGACCTGCGCAGCCTCCTGCAGAGCACCCCTGCAGACGACAAAGTCATCATCCTTGGCGACTTCAACGCCAGAGTGGGCCAAGACTCTGAAGCCTGGAAAGGAGTCCTCGGCAAGCATGGCGTTGGGAACTGCAATGACAATGGTCGCCTCTGTTGGAGCTCTGTGCAGAGCAGCAACTTGTCATCACCAACACTACTTTCCAGCAAAAGGACAGTCGAAAGACCACCTGGATGCATCCTCGCTCCAAGCACTGGCACCTTATCGACTATGTCCTAGTGCGTCAGAGGGACCGCAGTGACGTCCTCCTCACCAGAGTGATGCCCAGCGCAGAGTGCCACACTGACCACCGCCTTGTTCGCTGCAAACTCAGGCTCCGCCTCAAGCTGAAACCCAAGAAAGGCCCCCCCCCCCCCCCCCCCCAAGAAAAAGCTTGATGTTGCCAGCCTTCAGCGAGACGACAAGAAAGCTGCTTTTCAGGCCGATTTACAGCGCATGCTCAAAGACACAGTTGATCCAGCATACTCCTCCCCTGAAACACTCTGGGAACAACTGAAAACTGCTATTGTAAAATCCTCTGTGGAAGTCTTGGGCTGTGCTAGAAAGAGGAACAAAGACTGGTTTGACGAAAACGACGTAGAGATCCAGGAACTTCTAGCAACAAAAAAGAGCCGCCCACCAGGCCCACGTAGCCCAGCCTTCCTGCCCTGTGAAGAAGTCTGCCTTCCGCCTCATCTGCAGCAATCTCCAGCTCAAGCTTAGAGAGCTCCAGAACGAGTGGTGGTCCAGACTCGCACAGAGGACCCAGCTCTGCGCTGACAACGGTGACCACAGGGGCTTCTACGAAGCACTGAAAGCAGTGTATGGCCCCAGGCACCTGGTACAAAGTCCCCTGCGAAGCGCTGATGGACAGGCACTCCTCACAGATAATACCTCCATCTTGAACCGCTGGTCGGAATACTTTCAGGACCTCTTGGCGCTGAACGCACTGTTCAAGAAACAGTCATCCTCCAAATCCCACACCTTCCACTAAAGGTTGAATTGGACGAACCGCCCACCACCGAAGAGACCCTCACAGCCATCCACCAGCTCAAGAGTGGCAAAGCAGCAGGCATTGACGGAATCCCGCCAGAGATCTGGAAACATGGAGGCCCAGCACTGCACAACAAGCTCCACGACCTCTTTCTCTGCTGCTGGGAAAAAAGAACACTACCAAAGGATCTCCGTGATGCAGTCATCATCACCCTGTACAAGAACAAAGGAGAGAAGTCTGCCTGCTCTAATTATCGTGGAATTACCCTGCTGTCCATTGCCGGGAAAATTCTCGCAAGGTTGCTCCTGAATCGGCTGGTACCTGCCATCGCTGAAGACCACCTTCCAGAGGGCCAGTGTGGCTTCAGAGCCAACAGGAGTACCACCGACATGGTCTTTGTGCTGAGACAGCTTCAGGAGAAGTGCCGCGAGCAGAACAAAGGGCTGTACGTAACGTTTGTCGACCTAACAAAAGCGTTTGACACTGTGAGCCGGCAAGGTATGTGGCAGATCCTGGAGCGACTAGGTTGTCCCCCAAAGTTCCTCAACATGATCGTCCAGCTCCACGAGGACCAGCAAGGCCAGGTCAGACTAAACAGTGACCTCTCAGAACCATTTCCCATTCGCAACGGCGTGAAGCAAGGCTGCGTGCTGGCACCGACCCTCTTCACCATCTTCTTCAGCATGATGTTGAAGCAGGCCACAGTGGACCTCGACGATGACGACGCAGTGTACATCAGGTATCGTCTCGATGGCAGCCTGTTCAACCTCAGACGACTGCAGGCCCACACCAAAACCCTAGACCAACTGATTCGTGAGCTGCTCTTCGCTGATGACGCTGCTCTCGTTGCACACACAGAGAGAGCCTTGCAGCTCATTACGTCCTGCTTCGCAGATGCTGCCCAGCTCTTTGGACTTGAGGTCAGTCTGAAAAAGACAGAGGTCCTTCATCATCCGGCACCCAAGGAAGAGCATCGCCCTCCCCACATCACCATCGGCGAGTCCGAACTGAAGTCTGTACACCAGTTTACCTACCTTGGCTGCATCATCACGTCAAACGCCAAGCTGGACAAGGAGCTGGACAACAGGCTGGCAAAAGCGAACAGTGCTTTCGGGCGACTATTCAAGCGGGTGTGGCACAATCAACAGCTGAAAAAAGGCACCAAGATCAGCGTGTACAGAGCTGTCGTCCTCACCACTCTGCTGTACGGTTCCGAGTCCTGGGCCCTCTACCGCAGCCAACTACGACTCCTCGAACGCTTTCACCAGCGCTGCCTGCGTACCATCCTCAGCATTCACTGGAGTGACTATGTCACCAACGTCGAGGTCCTTGAACAGGCGGAAACTGTGAGCATCGAGGCTTTGCTGCTGTGGACACAGCTTCGCTGGGCGGGGCACGTCTCCAGGATGGAGGATCATCGCCTACCCAAGATCACTCTGTTCGGCGAGCTCGCCACTGGACACCGAGACAGAGGGGCACCAAAGAAGAGATACAAAGACGGTCTGAAGAAGTCACTTAGTGCCTGCCAAATCGACCACCGCCAGTGGTCTTCGCTTGCTGCGGACCGTGACACGTGTCGCTCCACCATTCACAAGGCAGCCGTCTCCTTTGAGGACTCTCGCAGAGCTAACCTTAAGGACAAGCGGCTCAGAAGAAAAAACAGAGTTGTCGTAACTCAGAACCCTGACCAGACCTTCCCCTGCATCCACTGCGGTGGAACCTGCTTGTCCCGGATTGGCCTCCGCAGCCACGAAAATGCCTGCAGACGACGTGGGCAAGCCCTATAGAATCTTCGTTCGCGAAGTCAAGCCAAGATTATAAGATAAGCGCATTATAAATACCGTAATTATCATTATTATTATTAGATCGCATCGCTGAATTAAAATATTGTTGGAACTGTTACTCCAGTATTGTCTACATCCTTAAGCCACGTGTGACGGATTGCAGCTGAATGAAAAGAACCTTACGTGCGTGCGTCTGGTGTCAACCATACTACGACTACAACTCCACCACGTAACAATTATCTCAAAAACTTTCCGTCACCGTGACAAAGCTCCTCTCACAACATAGTCACTACGAGGAGTTGAAATAAATCTAACGTTCTTTACGAGATTATAAACAAGCAAAACTTCACTTAAATAGCTTAGAAATAATTAAATGGGACGACCGGACATGACTCAACATGGGCGTGCCGCGACACTCGCAACAGCACCCAGGTCCGGCGTCGTAGCCCAACAAGGCGGAGTGACACAGTCAGCCTCCACTCTCAGTACCACATCACGGTGGCAGACTTAGCCGGTTACTTCTTTAAGCTTTAGGCCGTTGGATTTGGACCATTGAATTAGGATGCACTAAAACAGGTGCACAAATACACATAAATAACTAACAAAAGAAACAAAATAATCACATCACCCTTCCCGCAACTTTAACTTCCGTCTTTTATATTCCCTTCACCTCTCTCCCGCAACAATAAATTCAGTCTCACAGAATACATAGTTACACGTCACCACATGACTCGCTTCCGATATTTACACTCCGAAACTAAATAGTGAGATGGCCTCAGTGGCCTGCTCGGCGTTAAATCCCAATAACCAATCCGCCGCTAGATACTCTAGAAACTATCAAATACAACAGATGGCATTCGCTCCTACATTCTATACTTACATCCCCCCCCCCCCACCCCCGAACACACCCTAACCAAAATAATAACAGAACAAGCAAACACAAACACCCCCCTCCCTCCCCCTCCCCCCTCCCCCCCCCCCGAGCAAATGGCCACTAAAGAATTGTTGCGCGTACTTACTGCCACCCGTGAAGACGCCCCGGCTAGGACGCAGACAAACAAGGACAAGACAAGCCAGGGGTAAAGTCGTCGCAGCTCTTCTTCTCTTCTCCTTCAACGGACACCGGCTCCGGGACGACCGAAAACCGTATCGCAGGGCCGATACAACAGAACGACACAGCTGCTTGTGGCCTTCAGCAAATGGCGAACCACGCCTGAAATACCACCCTAGGAGACTGCTGGAAAAAACGACTGACTCGTTCGCAGCTGGCAAAGCGACTGTCTAACAATTTGGATAACGTTAGGTTAGCGAAAAAACGTTCACTAAATCATGTGATTGACACTCCACGTGAAACAATAACCACCCGATCGCGGAGACCGGGCGACCACGTGCTTTACACCGACCTCCAAACTCTCGCACGGCAGCAAATACTCTCTAAATCCTGTCACCCCTCTAAACTTACTCCCTACAAAATTAGACGAAAAACACCCGTGTCGTGACAGACGACGTCACTTGTTATCGATGTGAGAATTTTACGACGGAAGACATTACACATTTTTCAAAACGCTGTCTGACAAAAGGATACCAAATTAGCCAGAAACAAAGCATATAAGATAAGATAGTTTATTGCCATATGTTTCCATGTAAAAAAAACAACCATAAAAACATTGGCGGGAATGTGTCTTGAAGTCAGTTACTAAAAACTAAAATAATATCGCACCAATTATCACACAAACTAATAACCACAGCATACATAACGATGAAAACATAACACATAAATTGTTACCACAGCAACCATCACAATATGAACAAGTTATTCTGGCGAGGTAAAAGAAGATAATCTGGTAATAAACTTGATTAATAAAATCATTAAAAGCTCTCTCTCTCTCTCTCTCTCTCTCTCTCTCTCTCTCTCTCTCTCTCTCTCTCTCTCTCTCTCTCTCTCTCTCTCTCTCTCACACACACACACACACACCCAATTGTATGTGTTATTGTTATTAGAGAAACTAGACTGCTACTTTAACAATAACAGCCCAGGGACACTCTCATTCTTTCGTTCATATATCATAGGGAGAATTCAAACTGTGTGCATCAATGCTACCTTCTCTTCTGAAAAGCGTGTTGAGTATGGCGTGCCCCAGGAATCTATACTAGGACCGTTACTTTTCTGTTTGTTTATAAATGATCTTCCACTTCATATATCCAATCCAAATACCGAATGTGACATGTTTGCCGATGATTCAACTCTTCACGCTGGCGGGAAAACTGTACCTGAAATATCAAGCAATCTTCAGCTTAGTCTTCAAGAGGTCTCACTGTGGTGCAAAAATAATCAAATGCTTGTTAATCCATCCAACACGAAAAGCATGCTAATCACAACACGCCAAAAGCATCAGCTCCGCCCCCATTCACTTAGCCTCTCTTTTGATTTTTCAGTTCCCATTGAGCAAGTCAAGGAATATCGCCTCCTCGGGGTAATTGTTGATGACCAACTGTGCTGGTTGCCCCTTCTAACACAACTAGGGAAAACATTATCAAAGAAGCTATTTTTACTGTCAAGATTAAAATCTACCATTGATACTAAGACACGAAAGCTATTTTTCAACTCCTACATAAAACCTCACATTGACTACGCATCTACTATTTGGGACGGCTGTAGTAAGGCTAACCTTAAGGGGATTAATTCTCTATACAATCGCGCAGTTAAACTGATCCTCCCAATCCCCTCTCTAATTTTGGAGGAAAAGCTTCAGGCAACAGGGCTCCTTCCTTTATATCAACACCTTACGTTAAATAAGTGCGTACTTATGCACAAAGCACTGAACGGGAAAGCCCCTCTCTACCTGTCTAAGCTTTTCACTGAGAGTGAAAGGGTTTACAGCACTTTGAGGAACAGTCTCCTCATTGAACGGCCCTGAATTGACTTGTTTAAATCCAGTACACGGGTGCTTATTTATGGAACTCACTTCCTCTACATATACAGTAAACGAGACATCTTCCATTGTTTAGGATGAAAGCTTTTAAATACATCTCTGAGCAAACTTGAAAGAAACGTAGGCAATATGTCCAAAAGAGCCATGTCAATGATTTTCTGGGGTCCTCCGTTTTGCACTTGTTAATTTTTACATCTAATATCTCTCTTTATCGTAGTGTTTTGCCTGCTCGCTAAATTCCTACACATGAGTAGCTGTATCATAAGCCTGCAGTCGCTTTCTATAAACACACTTTACATCGCACCCCCCCCCCCCCGCCCCCCCCCCCCCCCCCCCCCCGTCCAAGACCTATCATTTTGCTGTGTGTGTGTGTGTAATCTTCAGCGACTTTGGAACTTGTATCGGAATGTAACACAAGTGATCTGTGGGTATAGCCGCTTGTTTTGTGCTGTTAACATATTGTTTTAATGTTGCTTTTAATGTTGTAGTTTAGCAAGGACAAACATGAAAAGAGGCCTGTGCGCCTATTGTTTCCATCCTTGAGAAATAAAGTATCATTCATTCATTCATTCATTCATTCATTCATTCATTCATTCATTCATTCATTCATTCATTCATTCATTCATTCATTCATTCATTCATTCATTCATTCATTCTCTCTCTCTCGAGCTCTGCAGTCTCATTGACGATATTTCCGCCAAAAGTGTGGACTATAATTTTCAATGCTATTGTCTGTCTGTGTTAATATTCATTAGTTGCACGAATCGCAGCTAGACAGACTCTCACTGTTACTTGTGACAATTGCTGAAAACTAATTTTCTCCGGATTTTAATCTTTTGTTGATTCGGGGTGAGAGACATTGAAGAGTATATTTTAGTCCCAACGGACGTGTGTAAGCCTTCTGAAGGCCTATTCCCCTGCGTACAGTGATTACGCCTCTAGTCTTTATTTATAGTATTTATTGCATTTAGAATAGTTTAGATAGTGATTTTGTAATTTTCATTTGTATTATTATTATTATTTTCTATTTTGGCACGTATTACGGATACATTCTGTTGATTTTCTTCTTCTTGTTTTCCACAAACACACTGACTTTGGGTGTAATGAGTGGCGTAAAACTCAAGACGAAAGATCTCCGCATTGATCATCTCAATATTTACCATCTTTGCAATAAGTTGCCTGACATGTGTTTATCTAAATGGAGCAGACCCGTTTCATATTTTGGGACTGTCCGAAACACGTTTCAATTCAAATGTATCAGAGATATCCATTCAAGTTCTTGGATTTACTCTCATGAGACGTGATCCTACGGCCCATGGACAGACAGGATTAGCTGCTTATCTTCACAGGTCTATTCAAGATTTTACACGTAGACGAAATGATTTAGAAACCAAAGATGTTGAGTGTATGTGGCTTTAGCTGAAGGTCCCCCAATCTCCATCATTTCTTATCGGCTTTCTGTACCGCAACTCTGCTGCGAACTTTGAGTGGTATGATGATTTCCTTAGTATGTGTGATAAAGCTTGTAAACCCAACTGCAATGTCATCCTCATGGGAGACTTTAACATAGACACGCTAAAGCCTCACCATGCGTGGGACTCTACGTTAACGTTGTTGGGTCTTCAACAGTTAATCACTTCACCCACACGGATCACACAAACAACATCCACACTCATAGATCATATATACACAACCAAGCCAGAGTCTGTTCAAAATGTGTCTGTCGGTAACCTTAGTATCAGCTACTACTTTCCCATCTGTTGTACGACGGTGGCCTACTTCTGAAACTCCCTAAAGCAAAGAAGGATGTCATACGTATATCACCTATCGCTCTTTTAACAGTTTTAATGAAAGCGAGTTTCTGTTTGATCTTAACAAGCGCACCTTTTGAAGAAGTATTTAGTAAATCTGACCCTGACAGCGCTCTTTCTGTTTGGTATAACATCTTTCTTAAGATCTTAAATAACCATGCGCCCCTGCGGTGAGACGCGTCAAACACGCATCACTCCCGCCGTGGCTTACTCAAGACATCATTCAGGCCATGAGTGTGAAAGATGATCTGAGACAGCAGAAGCGCTTCACTGAATTTAAGCGTGAGCGTAATCGCGTGAAATCTCTAGTGCGACAGGTTAAAAAATCTTTAATTGATCGCTTGATTAAACAAGACAAAGACATGTCCACGCTCTGGAGCGCTATGGCCGTAGTGACTGGAGGCAAGTGTAACAAATCTCCTTTAATCCCTTCTGATCTGACTGCCGACATCTTTAACGACCATTTCCTCTCAGTTGCCGACTCCGCCTCTTGTCCCTTCAGAAGCAAGTTCTCAGCCCTACTCCTGCTCAGACAGACTAGTTGACTTTTGTAGAACGCGAACTGAAGGATCTGATCCTTTCGTGATTCCACCACTGGCAGTGCACGAAGTCGGTAGGACAATTAGTTCAATGAAGAATAAGAAATCGTCCGGGCCAGATGAAATCAGCCCCAAAATACTTAAATTAGCTATTCCTTATGTTATTGAAACAATAACCTATATTTTTAACTTGTGCATTCAAACGAATATTTTTCCAAAGGAACTTAAAAAAGCCAAGGTTGTACCCCTCCCGAAAACAAGAGATATGACTGATGTTAATAACTATCGCCCCATCTCACTATTGTCCATCCTTAGTAAACCACTTGAACGGCATATCCATAAACATCTCTTGGAATATCTAGAAAATCATACATTAATCCATCCCCTGCAGTCGGGATTCAGACCAAAGCACAGCTGTCACACGGCCCTAGCACGTCTAATTGATGTGTGGCTACGCTCAATAAATCAGGGCGAATTTACCGGCGCTATATTCATTGACGTACGAAAAGCTTTTGATCTTGTGGACCATAAACTTCTACTTTTCAAGGTAAATGTGTACTTCGGTAGTTCGTTTGGCAAATAATGCATTTCTTCCTCAAATAACTACAGCCAGAAATCTCTTTACCACCATGGCACAACTCCACTTTTCGCCTCCTATCTTAACGACAGACAGCAGCGCGTCATGGTCAATGGATCATACTCCTCAAGCGGATTAGTGACACGGGGAGTTCCACCCCAGGGCTCAGTCCTAGGGCTTCTTCTGTTTTGCCTCGTTATAAATGACCTGCCGCTACATTTGACTATCGACAAATTTCATGTGATTTATTCGCTGATGACGCCACACTTCACACCCCGGACAAGAGTATTGATTCTTTAAATGGCCGTTTGCAGCAGGGTTTGAGCGAAATATCCACTTGGTGCGCAAACAATGAAATGATTTTAAAACCTCCAAAACGGAATGCATGACGATAGTAACCCGTCAGAAGCACCAGCTCAAGCCACTTACACTCAGCCTGACTATCCATAATGACATCGTTAATCAGGTTTGATCGCGTCTGGCACGACGGACTCTGGCAAGTCATGAGATCGTTCAACATAGAGGAGGGACTGATCCAAATGATAGAAGCGCTTTACAAGAACGCCTGCAGCGCGGTTCTACTTAACAATCAGTCAGGCGAGTTCTTCAGGACGACGATCGGTGTCCGTCAAGGATGCCTGCTCTCTCCTGTCCTTTTCAACATATTCCTGGAGAAGATCATGCAGGAAACCCTCCACGACCACCATACTTCAATCTCTATTGGTGGCAGATCCCTGTGCAATCTTCGATTCGCAGACGACATTGACCTCATGGCAGGCAGCAATAGTGAGCTCCAAAACCTGACAGACAAACTTTCAAGTAGCGCAGGGTCTTATGGCATGGAGATCAGTACGGATAAAAGCAAAGTGATGATCAACACCACAAGCGACAGCAGCAGCAACATCCACATGAACGGCCAGAAGCTAGAAGAGGTCAATAGCTTCAAGTACTTGGGAGCCACCCTGTCCAAAGACGGTAGTTGCATAGCAGAGATCCGTATCAGGATAGGTACAGCAACATCCGCAATGGCCAGGCTAGACAGGATATGGCGAAGTAACTCCATCAGCTTCACCATCAAGTACAGGCTTTACAAGTCCCTCGTAGTGTCTATTCTACTCTACGGCTGTGAGACTTGGACACTGCTTGCAGACTCAGAAAAGAAAATCCAGACCTTTGAGAACAAGTGCCTGAGGAAGTTGCTCCGCATCTCGTACCGCGAGCACAAGACCAACGAATATGTACGGAGCATCGTCACTTCCCTGGTGGGCCCACATGAACCCCTTCTGGCAACCGTGAAACGGCGCAAGCTTGCTTGGTTTGGCCACGTGACCCGACACAACACCTTGTCCAAGACTATCCTCCAAGGCACTCTCGAAGGAAGTCGTCGGCGAGGTCGTCAGAGAAAGAGTTGGGTCGCAAACATAAAAGAATGGACCGAACTCGAGATGCCAGACTTGCTTGCCACCGCCCAAAATAGAACTCAGTGGAGAGCACTGTCTGTTGCTGCTGCCTTTCAGTCCCCCCAACGCCCAGTTCGGGCAAGGGACTGATGATGATGATGAATCAGGTCACGGAACACCGATTACTTGGTGTAATTGTTGATGACCAGATGAAGTGGCAATCGCACATAAATGCTGTATGTAAAACTGTTGCCAGAAATGTTTTTATGCTTTCAAAGTTGAAGTACATTATCGATGTTGATGCCCGCAAGTTGTTTTACAATGCACATGTCAAATCCCACCGATTATGCGTCCACGATATGGGGTGGCAGCGGTGACATACACTTGAAGAGGCTTAACTCACTGCATCGGAGAGCAGCGAAACATATCCTGCCTGATTCAGCCCTGACAACTGACGAAAGACTTGAAACACTGAAAATGCTACCTCTTAGCAAGCATCACCTCTTAAACAAGGGTGTGGTTATGTATAAAATCTGGAATGAGATTCACCCAGAATATCTTTGTAAGCTCTTTACCTAGGCAAGTTCAGGTTATTCTACTTCAAGACGAAACTTTATTAACCTCGCCCCAGGATAGATCTATTTAAAACCAGTGTATCTTTCTCAGGCGCATCTTTCTGGAACAAACTGCCTACATGTATAGCACACGCTAGCTCCCTCTCCTCTTTTAAGGAATGCCTCCTCAAGTACTTGTCTGCTGATACATAATCTACCACAAGTATCCGTATCAAACATGTGCTTATCGTAATCAGTGCATGTTGCCGTATGGTTTGTCTATACTAATAATAATCGCCTAATTACATAATTCATGTTTCTATTATAATCTAAATTTTTTTTGCTGTCTTAAGTGAATTTCACTATGATTAAAATGATTTGCTTCGTATATAGGTGAAGTTATCATTAGCGCGTGTCTGTATGTGCGTGCGTGCGTATGTATGTGCGTGTGTTGCGTGTGTTGCGTGTACTTTTTGTTTTTTGTTTGTTTTTGTATAACCGAATGAATGAATGCATCTTATTTAATGTCTCTTCATGTTTAATGTCTCCTAATTTGTTCTTTGTGTAATTTGGTACTATTAGTATTAGTATTACAATTATTACCCTGTGTTTGTAGAGTAGCAACGGCAAGTTTGAAAAATGGCACACGTGCTAATTACTTCATCCGTTGAGAAATAAAGTTTCACTTCATTTCATTTCATTTCATTTCATTTCATTTCAGTCTCTCTCTCTCTCTCTCTCTCTCTCTCTCTCTGTTTTAATTCTTTTTGTATTTTTTTTCTTTCTGATGGTGGGGGGGGGGGGGGGGGGAGGGGGTGGGGGGGGGGTGGGGTGGGGGTGGGGGTATGGGTACTTATATATATTTTATCTTTTGCTGTATCGTCTTATGTATTTTTATATGTGTAGAGTAGCAGGACAGTTTGGAAGATAGGCATTGCTATGCCTAAAACTTTTTATCCTGAATAAAAAAAAAAAAAAAAACGTTTCATCTCTCTCTCTCTCTCTAGTCAGATTTTAAAACTATTTCCGCCCTACGTCGTCGAATCCCTGACCTTTATTTATAATTTATCGATCAGCATAGCGTTTTTCCCGACGAGCTAAAAAAAAAAAAAAAAAAAAAAAGCCAAGCTAATCCCTCTTCCTAAAAGTAAAGATTTATGCAACTTAAACGAGTACAGACCCATTTCCATATTATCCTGTATTTCAAAACCGATCGAGAAACATATCCATACTGATCTTCTAAACTTTCTGGAGCAAAACCATCTGATAACTTCAGCACAATCAGGATTTCGACCTCTACATTCGTGCCAAACTGCCCTCAATCAGTTAATTGATAAATGGCTCTCTGCTATAAATGACAGAAAATTATCAGGTACAATCTTTCTTGACCTGGAAAAAGCTTTTGATCTTGTCAACCACTCTATCCTAATAAAAAAAATTCCATTCTATCGCATTGACTCAAATACTATCTCCTTTATAATCTTCCTATCTCAGGGACAGAAAGCAGAAAGTACTGCTAAATGGCAAATATTCCTCTGACGGGTTAGTAACTTGCGGTGTTCCACAGGGGCCTATTTTAGGGCCCTTATTATTTAATCTATTTATTAATGATCTGCCACTGTGCATATCTCATTTAGACGCAAACTGCGATCTGTTCGCAGACGACACGACCATACACACATCTGATAAAGATATCGCAACCATTAATAAGGTACTCCAACAAAGTCTAGATGAAGTAGCAGGTTAGTGCAGTGATAATCACACGATTATTAGTATTCCAAAGACAAAGAACATGCTAGTTACTACACGTCAGAAACACCAGCATGGCATACCACCTTTAACTTTAACACTCCTTAGATAGGCGCTATCGTGGACAACCAATTAAGCTGGGAGCCGCATACTGACTCTATATGCAAAACAATCTCCAAAAATCTGTTTCTGTTATCAAACCTACGCCATATAGTTAATACTGATATCCGTAATCTCTTTTTCCATGCGCATAT
This sequence comes from Semisulcospira habei, assembly GCA_036245525.1. Lineage (NCBI taxonomy): Eukaryota > Metazoa > Mollusca > Gastropoda > Semisulcospiridae > Semisulcospira > Semisulcospira habei. The sequence continues at coordinate 89,011,273 of BTPG01000008.1, read as the reverse complement.
TAAAACGCATTGTGACTACAGTTCTACCGTCTGGGATGGATGCAGCGAAGTTTACATGAAAAAATGTTAATTCCTTGTATCGTCGGGGCATTAAATTAATACTTCCCGGTCCTACTTCGACTGACGAAAAATTAAAATCTCTCAAGTTACTAACATTGAATAAACAGTTTGAATTTAATCGCTGTGTTCTACTGCACAAGATCATGCACGGAAAAGCCCCACCCTATCTAAAAACTCTATTTTCCGACAATAATGGGAAAAACACGAGAAATAGTTCGACCCACCTTCCAAAAATTAGATTAGACATCTGTAAAACCAGCCTGTCTTTTTCAGGCGCTAAAGCGTGGAGTATTTTAACTCCACACCTGAAATCAATTTGGAAGATTAGCGTCTTCAAAGATCGCCTCCATAAATATTTACTTCAGAAGTAATAGTATGTTCGACTCTCATCTGAACCAGCAGCCTTAGTCAAGGGCCCACCAGTGCTGCTGGCCTCTGACGAAGCTCAACGCATGGAAAACAATATTTTTGTGTGGTTAACGCTACCTTTGGTGACAATTGGCTGTTTTCACAGTTATCATATGGTTTGCTGAAATTTATTTCACATTATCATTGTAAAGAAAAGAAAAAATCCGACCACATCACTCCCCTGCTCAAGCTCCTTCCCTGGCTCCCCATCCCCCAACGCATTCAATACAAGATTCTGTCTCTCTGCTACAAATCCCTGAAAAACTACGCTCCTACCTATCTCTCCAACTTACTCCACCCCTACACTCCTTCCCGCTCCGCCTCCGACCCTCTCCGCCTCCTCATCCCCCGCACCAAACTCAACACTTTCGGCCCTCGCTCCTTCTCCGTCTACGGTCCATGAACACCCTCCGTCAGAAACACTCTCTCTCCTCCTTCCAGTCCGCCCTCAAAACTCACCTCTTTCAACAGTTCTAGCACTATATCACTACACTCCCCACCCCAAGCTGACCGTCGTAAAGTATTTTCACTATTTGTGGTACGTGAGTCATTGTCTAAAGCGTGTGCGAGTTGTGAGTGCGCGCTTAGAGTTATAATTATTATAAGATAAGCGCATTATAAATACCGTAATTATTATTATTATTATAAAACATTTGTTTCCTTTAATTGAGATCCAAGGTTTACTTACAAGGTACTTTCTGACTGCATCTTGCGGCCTTCATCAGCCTACCGTTGGAACATACAGTAACCCCCCCCGCCCCCTCCCCCCCCCCCCCCCTCAAAAAAAAAAAAAAAAAAAAAAAAATATATATATATATATATATATATATATATATATATATATATATATATATATATATATATATATATATATATATATATATATATATATATATGAAAATAAAAATAAAAATAAAAAACAACCTTTTTATTTATAAAATAAAATTCAAAGCAAATTCAACTTGTGCCTTTTTTCTTCTTCTTGTGGTGGCGGTAGTGTGCTGTCATTTCTCACCAAATTTTCTGCTACTGTGAGTAATTTTGTATCTGAATAACTTAATGCCCTGTGGATAACAGCTAAAAGAGAAATGAAATACTTTTTGAAAACAAAATCCAACAAATTGAGACACACTGTGTTTCCTGTTACAAGCAAACTCTAACTTTGCTTTCACTGCTCAGACGAGTCACGAGTGACATTACTATATCATCTCTGCTCATGATCGTTTTGTTCACATCTACACTGACACTTTTGTGTCAGTTTGCGTTAGTATTGCACAATGAATCCTATCCAATGAGTTCAAATTTTTTTGTTTGATCCAGGTTTGTTGGGTATTGCATGTTACTTGTGACACGTGACGAGTCAACTTTTGTCGTATATCAGTCATCTTTTGTCACAAGTAACACACTGATGTAAAAAAAGATTATCGCTTTAGAAGTTTGCTGACTTCGCTTTCGGAGTACCAGCTTTATTTTACACTGAGTTATCAATGTAGACAAAGTCATAATCTGAATATCACGATGCTCCTTTTGTCAAAGCAAATGCGTGAGAGTGAAAAAAAGAGTCGTCTATGACTGACGCAAATGGGTTACCATTTTGCACATAATTAGGTCATTTTTCCTGTTTTGCAGAACTATTTCATTGAGGGCTACCTACAGGATTGGTGTTAATCAAGTATAGGTATCATCTAACCTATAGTTGAGGCAAAATGAAAGAATTTGTCGTCACATGTCATAAGAGACCCATTTTAACATCTAGCTTTAAAATCGCAGTTGGTCTCATAAACCACTCATAATACATGCATTTTCAAAAACTCAACAAAACTGAGAAGCCAAATGGAAAACAAACTCAGAATATCTTGTCAGTTTGTTTTCAACCCATGTTTACTTTTTGGTTTTCTGAATGGACCATTTGAGAGTGAGTCATTTACTAAACAAAACGCTACAGTGAAAAATTTGCGCTGGGTATTTACAGTCAGTCCTCAATGAACAGAAAGCATCCTATAAATTAGGCAGGCGGGACGCCGGCTGCCAAAAGTGATGGGTGACAATTAACCCCTCTCTCGAGCAAATGTCCTCGCGCTGGGACCATATGGCGTTGAGGCGTGTCCCCTGGGTGGTGGATAGGGGGTCCCTCGTGAGAGGGGTGCACCGAATGAAATAAGGTGCCGTGAACCAACATGGTCTAAGGGAAGGTGACCCCGACAGAAAACCCCTGGTCCTCCTAGTAAGGGGGTTGGCGTGGGGGTAGCTTCCCCACCCTGCAAAAAAGGAAATAGCTACAAAAACGCCGACGAAAAGACTAACAGTCATTCCTTTCCTGGAGGAGGAAGGTTCTTCCTGTGGTGAAAGCCGGAAGTCTTCGGAAGCCACAGGACCGAGCCGCCTCTCTCTATCCAGGGACACAACCATGGGCACATGGAACGTCAAGACATGTACCAGAGCGGCAAGGCCGCCCAGATAGCAGCGGAAATGCAAAAGTACAACCTTTCCCTGCTAGGTATCAGTGAATCCAGATGGACGCAGTCTGGCCAGAAAAGGCTGTTAAGTGGGGAGATGATTCTGTATTCAGGTCATGAAGAGGAGAATGCCCCCCATACAGAAGGAGTAGCATTCATGCTGTCACCAGTGGCACAGAGAGCGCTGATGGGCTGGGAACCTCTTGGGCCAAGAATTATCACAGCAGCCTTTAGAACCAAGAAAAAGCTCCAGCTGAACGTCATCCAGTGTTATGCGCCCACTAATGACAGTGACGAGGAAGAGAAACAAGAGTTCTACGACCGACTCCAGAGTGCCGTGGACAAATGTGCGGAGCGAGACATCACCATCGTCATGGGCGATTTTAATGCCAAAATAGGGGAGGACAACACCGGATATGAAGAGGTGATGGGGAGACAGGGACTAGGCTCGGAGATGAGTGAGAACGGGGAGAGGTTTGTAGACTTTTGTGCTCTAAACCGACTTGTCATTGGAGGCAGCATCTTCCCACACAGAAGAATACACAAAGCAACTTGGGTCTCACCTGACCATACAACAGAGAACCAAATAGACTATATCTGCATTACCAAGAAATTTAGAAGATCCCTTCAAGATGTTCGAGTGAGGAGGGGAGCAGATGTCGCCTCAGACCACCATCTGCTTACCTTAAGAATAAAGCTCAAGCTAAAGAAAAGCCGCACAGAGACAACAAGAAGACAGCGCTATAATGTAGGCCTCCTGAGAAAAACTGGAGTTAGAGAAGAGTTCAAACTGGTGCTGTCCAACCGGTTTCAAGCGCTACAGGAGCTAGTAAATGAAGAGGAGGCGGTCACCACAGAGCAGCAGTGGAAGGCAGTTAGAGAGGCGCTGAACTCAACCTGCAAAGACACTGTAGGGTTCAAGAAACACCATCCAAAGGACTGGCTGTCGGCACAGACCTTGAAGAAGATAGAAGTGAGGAAGCAGAAGGAAGCAGTTGTCAACAACAGTCGCACGAGAGCAGCCAAAGTAAGGGCACAGGAGGAATACTCGGAAGCCAACCGCGAGGTGAAGAAGAGTATCAGGGCAGAGAAGAGGGCCTACACAGACAGCCTGGCAGCAGAGGCAGAAAAGGCAGCAGGCAGCGGCAACATGAAACAGCTCTACGACATTACCAGAAGATTGTCGGGCAAGTATGGCCATACAGAAAGACCAGTAAAAGACAAAGAAGGCAAGCCTATTGCAGACAGAGCAGACCAACTCGACAGATGGGCCGAGTATTTTGAAGAGTTACTGAACAGACCTAGCCCACCCGACCCCCCAGACATTCAGCCGGCAGAGACCGACCTACCCATCAGCTGTGACAGACCCAGCCGGGAAGAGATCAGAAGAGCAGTGGCATTTTTGAAGAACGGCAAAGCAGCAGGGCCAGATGGCATCCCAGCGGAGTCTCTGAAAGCAGACCTAGAGACAACAATGGAGATGCTGTACCCACTGTTTGGAAAGATCTGGGAAGAGGAGGTGATGCCGGCTGACTGGAAGGAGGGGTACCTAATCAAGCTTCCCAAGAAAGGTGACCTCAGCAAGTGTTCCAACTACAGAGGAATCACCTTGCTGTCAGTACCAGGAAAGGTCTTCAACAGGATCATCCTAGAGGGAATAAAGAGCTCCGTTGACCCCCAGCTGAGAGACCAGCAAGCAGGATTCAGGAAGAACCGATCATGTACAGACCAGATCGCCACTCTCCGCATCATCGTGGAACAGTCTCTGGAGTGGAGCTCCCCGCTGTACGTCAACTTTGTGGACTATGAGAAAGCATTTGACAGCATGGACCGAGAGACTCTGTGGAAACTCCTACGACACTACGGTGTACCCACAAAGCTCGTCCGCCTGATCAAGAGCAGCTACGATGGTATGACATGTCGCGTGATCCACGAAGAGCAGTTCACCAGGGAGCTCCAGGTCAGAACTGGTGTCAGGCAGGGGTGTCTGCTGTCTCCGTTTCTCTTCCTACTGGCCATAGACTGGGTCATGAAGATGACCACAGAGCACAGACGAAGTGGAATACAGTGGACACTGTGGACACAGCTTGACGACCTCGATTTTGCAGACGACTTGGCATTACTGTCCCACACTCATCAACAAATGCAGGACAAGACCACGAGGCTTGCTGACATCTCGTCCCAAGTGGGCCTCACCATTCACAAACAGAAAACAAAGACAATGAGGCTGAACGCAACCAGTGAAGAACCAGCATCATAGACAAAAAAGGCGGCACTGATGCAGATGTCAGAGCACGAATCGGTAAAGCCAGAGCAGCCTATCTCCAGTTGAAAAAAGTGTGGAGTTCCAGAGAGCTGTCACAACACACCAAAGTCCGGATTTTAAACTCCAATGTAAAAGCAGTTCTCCTATATGGAGCAGAGACTTGGAGATTGACAAAAACCACAGTCAACAGAGTACAGACCTTCATGAACAGTTGCCTTAGAAGAATTTTGAAAATCCACTGGCCAGAGAAGATCAGCAACGTCAGACTCTGGGAGAGAACAGAGCAGATAACAGCAGAGAGCGAAATTGGGCGAAGAAGATGGGGATGGATCGGTCACAGTCTGAGAAAGCCAGCTTCCAGTATCACTAGGCAGGCATTGTCATGGAACCCCCAGGGAAAGAGGAAAAGAGGTAGGCCAAGAAACTCCTGGCGTCGAGACCTCCAAGCAGACATCAAGAGACTGGGAACCACCTGGAGTAGAATCGAAGGAGAAGCACAGGACAGGAGTTGCTGGAGGTCTCTCGTCGACGGCCTATACCCGGGTAGGGGTGACAGGCGTAAGTAAGTAGTCGAGCAAATGGAAACAATACTGCAAGCATGGGCCATGACTTCGTACACAGTCCAACATGGTGCAAAACGCTTTCCGCCTGTAAGAGGCATAAATCCTCATCAGTCTCCAGGCTGCAGTAACTCCAAGTCTCTTGTTGGTCTCATTGACGCTGATTTTGATCCTCGGTATGAGGGTGCTGCTGCAGACTGGGTCTAGATGTATGTAGCCAGTTCCCCCCCCCCCTCTCTCTCTCTCTCTCTGTCTCTCTCCGCCGTGCAGCCAACCGTGACGCCCTAGTCATTGCATAGAGGATACTGAAACAGAGTCCGTTTTCTGTTTGTTGGTTTTTTTTTCAGAGAACTGTGAATATTAAGTTTATTCTGTAAGATTTTGTGACCTGTGATTTTTATTCTACTGTCTGTGAGTGGTATGGAGTATTGTGCTGTCGCGGTTGCGGTATTGTGAAATATTCAAGTGTACACGTGGACATACTTCATATCTCCTATTGTTTGTGTCGTACTGGGACAGTGTGGATTCCTGGCTGTATCTGATGCCAGCATCTTCGTACGAGGTAACCTTAAACTCTTTAATTAACATTGAAATCAACGCTGGAATATTGTGGTGTCGCGGTTGCGGTATTGTGAAATATTCAAGTGTACACGTGGACATACTTCATATCTCCTATTGTTTGTATCGTACTGGGACAGTGTGGACTCCTGGCAAGTTTGAAAACTGGTCCTGTTACCAATAACTTCTACCGTTGGAAAATAAAGGTTCATTGATGCCAGCATCTTCGTACGAGATAACCTTAAACTCTTTAATTAACATTGAAATCAACGCTTAAAACGTGTGGTTGTGAGTTCACGTGTATTTTATTCTGACTTCTACTGTTGCAAAAATCACATCGTTGTCAGCTTGTGGTTAATGCAGTTCGTTGGTGAACCCCCTGTTGCCAGTGCGTCGGGAACAAGTACCTATTACCATAGATTTAGGAGGCCAATGTTTGTTTTTCGGCTTACTGACTCTGGACTACGTTACTGACTCTGTGATAAATTGCTGTATCGTCTCCATCTCCACACCTGACTCCACTCCAGACAGCCTTGTAGACACGTTGGCACTTCCTGATGGGTGCCATAATGTTTGCTGATCCCACCGCCCTCCACACCCACCCCTGTGTTTAAGTCTCTGACGACGGTGTTGAGTGCCAGGTTACAGCATACCAGGAAGTCTGAGTCGCGATGGCATCTCAGTCTTCATCCCTCCCCTTGAGTATCGTGACGCAATGCCCCACCACCGCCCCCACCACCCCAACCAACCCCTTCAAGAGAGATAAGCCGGTGCTAAAGGATACTGCGTGCGGCCAGCAAACACGGTTCTACAGTAATGGCCCCACAGGCGTCATCACTCTCAAGCGCTGGCGAACTGCCCTTTATCACCGCTACCTGCACCTGCTCCAGGCTAGAGGGGGCTACAATGTAATCTGGAGAGACACAGACCACAGGAACGAACCGGTCGAGTGTGGAGATCTTTATCTGGACTGTTCCGCCCCTTCCCTTCCTGATGACCTGGGCAAGACGTTCATTCAGGTCAGGGGAGACGAAAAGCCCAAAATAACAATAACACTATATTTTCACGTGCGACGCAAGACCGGAGGCACGTGCCTCATACAGGGACATAACAAGGATGCGTGGGTAGTCAGTGAGTACGAGTCCCTGTGTACATTCGTACAACAGCTAAAGGATGGCTGCGCGGACCCGGCGGACAATGTGCCTGTGGACACGCCTGTGGGCATGTCTAGGGACCGACAAATCGGCTCCACTCCTCCGTAACACTCCCAGACACCCCTCCCACGACCTCAAACGAGCCAGAACCTGAGAGCTCAGCAACCGCTTCAGATCTCATACAGCTGTATCCCTTAAGTACATCACAAGTAGACGACTGTAACCCTGTGTCCCCGTCAGCCCTTCAGCGTTCTAACATTGAGCCCCCCACCATTAATCCCATGCCCGAGGCACTGACTGTTTCCGTTGGCAACATCTCCCAAGCTTACAGTGCTACGACCAGCGGTCAGACCTCCTCCCTTCTCTTTACTTCACCCCCTCCCCCGTCCCCTGGCGAGACACTTCAACGGGATTATCGCCTCTCATCCACCCTCGCTAATGTTCCTCTGGGCCAGTCATCCGTTACCACCGTAGCCAGTCCTATCGTCTTGTACACAGTATCTGTCAGTGACCTCACCCAAGAGGGTGTGTCCTCGGCCCGGGCTCCAGTCGCCTGCACTGAGGAGGGCACTGCTAGCTGTGAACTAGCTACTGGGTGTAGCGACTTAAAGCCGACCATCAGCCAGCTAATGCCCCGACTTGCTGCTGTCGAGTCCCTGCAACAGGAGTTGTATTATCTCCAAACCAAAACGCAGGAAAGACTGGACCAGTTAGACAACCGAGTGCGTGAAATCTCAGTGACATTAGCCAGTGATCTGCAGATGTCTGAGTCTTTTGTACGCAACAAACTTTCCCTGATACAGGACCAGCTGACCGAGCTGTCTGACTCTCACTGCCGCCTACACGACACACTGCAGGGCCTTAACTCTGCGCGTGACAGTGACATCCACTTCATCCATGACGTGCGCAGTCACGTGGAAAGAATGGAAGCAGTTGTCTCTAGCCACAAACTCCTTCAGCTCGACAATCAGCTCAACGAGTCAGGGCCTGAGGAATCGAGCGCCCCTCCCCCTCTCGCTGACGGCGCTAAGGGGATTACCGACGGTGGCAGTGTAAACCGTACCGCCGCAGGTGGTGAAGTGATCCCGGTAAGGATTACCCCATTCGAAAACCGACAGCTCGTCAAGAACACGGAAGGATCAGGCCTCTGGCGGTGTGCTGATAACGGTCCACGCGCCCCCGAAAGAGGCTGAGAAGCAAGCGGAGATCAGCGGTGCAGGTGAGCGTGACCAAGCTGAGAGGAACGGTAATCGGATTAACGGCCTAAATCCACAAACCCTCATCCGCCCTCCTCCAAGCCAAGAGATCCTCACACATCATGTCATGGCGGATACCACAACCCTCGTTATAGGATGCTCTGTCCTGCGTAACGTGAAGGGAGAGAAAATGACAATGTGCCAGGGTGAGAGGGTGCAGATCATTTCTGTGTCGGGCCTGCAAATCTCCCACCTGACGTCAACCTCCGCAACAGCATGAAACAGGCGCCGTCACCCCGCGTCCAACTGGTCACCTTCCACGTGGGGGTGAACGACTGCAAGCAGCGGAGGTCACCAGCCAGCAGTGGGAGAAGCTGGTTACAGCCTGCATAAAGGCGTTCCCCAAAGCACGAGTCCAAGCCGCTTCTATCTTGCCTGCTGGGCAGGGAAGAAATTCGCGTTTAAATCAGCGTATCTTCCCGTCCAACGCCAACCTGTGCCACGTGGCGAAGAAGCTGGGCGCTTCCTTTATAGACAACACCGGCATCTCTCACACGTCAAATGGTCTATCTCGCAAGGCGCTGTACCGAGTGGACAACAAAGGCCGGCTTGAACCTATCCACCCGTCCCACGTGGGCACGCGGAGGCTGGCCGGTAACATCAAATACGGCGGGGAAGATGGTCACCGAACAACCTCTCAACGGGACGCTACATCTCCTAATGTAACAACCGCTAAGCAGCTTTACTCAGACATTGCTGCGGGGCGGCCACCGGTGGGCTTGTCATCCCCTGTTCAGAAGCACCATCAGCAACAGCAGCCAAAACAGCGACATGATGCCCTCAACAGGAGCAAAATGAACTACAGCAGCGGCAACGACAACAAGAACAGCGTCAACCTCCGCAACAGCAACAACAGGATCTACAAGAGCAGCATCTACAACTACAGCCTATTCAGGAGCATCAAGATACATCAGTTGTTGCCCCCGACTGGCTGCAGCAACAGCAACTGATGTATCCGCCTGTGACACCGTGGCAGTACCAACCTCTCCCTAGCGGTGCTCATTGGACTAATTACCCACCATCTTCCGTTCACCAGCAACCAGGAAATGGAACGTATGTCCCGTACTACCCGAGCTACCCAGCGTCCATTCTCAGTGGCGCCCAGTGGGCGCAGTTTGTGAACAGTGTGCGTGCGTACTAGGCTGTGCAGTCGTTCATTATTCCCTACTCACTAAAAAGTGTGTTGGAGTGAGTGTGCGTCGTTTGTCTCCTGTGCCCACCTGTGAGTACACTAGGTGATCTCGTTTGGTCTATCTGCATTCTTTGCTACTTCGTGGATCGAATATTACCGCATTGTGCCAGCAGTGTTTTGTTTGCTGCTACAACGGAGAATACAAGGTGTTTTCCGCTGTAGCGGTAAACAATTAGCCGTTTATTTCGTTGTGGGAATCATTCTACATTGTGCCAGCAGCGGAAAATTCAAGGTGTTGTCCGTGTAACGGTTAACAATTACGGCCACTCATTCATATCTTTGGATTATTCGTGAGGAAATCGTGTGATAGCATTCAGATCCACACCCACTGACGGTGTGCCTGGTCTTATCAACACATTTCAGGGCCTATAGTTTTTTTCGCTGCCTAGTGTGCCGCTGACCAGAACACTCTTTTCACGTGTGACATCTGATACGTGTGCTATACCACAGTCACTATTTAGACAGCTTGCGTGGCATTCATACGTGGATACACTATTAATCAAAAGCGATCTTCATTTGATAACGCTGTGTTGGACACCGTTTGTGACGTTTGATACGAGGTGCTATAACTTCAGCCGCGTTTTACTGCGTTGACACTTTTATTCTTATTCTCTCTGTTTATATTTTTTTTTGTATTGTGTTGCACTTCAATTGTGAGAATTAGAATTCAATATGATCCATAATGCTCAGACACACGGAAGCCTTCAAACTGGTCACTTGAACATCTACCATCTTTTTAACAAGGTGGCCGATTTGAATGTTTTTTCTAAACTCGTCTGAACCATTCCACCTGTTTGGTCTTAGTGAGACGCGACTTAACTCGGACATAAGCGATGAAACCGTTCACATACCTAACTTTAGCATCACTCGACGTGACCCTCGTGTACTTGGTCAAACTGGGCTTGCCGTTTACATCCATAACTCAATCCAACATTTAGTAAAAAGGCGTGAGGACTTAGAAACTCCGGAAGTTGAGTGCGTTTGGTTGGAATTTAGGGCTCCAAAGACTAAACCCGTCTTCGTCGGCTTTTGTTATCGTAACCCAGCAGCCAAGTTTGAATGGTACGACGATTTTTTGCATGCAGTAGAAAAAGTTGGCTTACCTAACTGTGACGCGTTGCTACTAGGCGACTTTAACATAGATATGTTGAAGCCCCATACCGCATGGGATTGCATCACCACACAAACAGGCTTACAACAGTTAGTTTCGGCCCCTACTAGGATCACAAAAACAACCGCAACACTCATTGATCACATTTACACCAACCGTCCCCTTAGTGTATTCAATGTTAGTGTTCCTGACCTCAGCATCAGTGATCACTTTCCTACTGTGTGTTCATGGTCAACAAAACTGCCAGTGCATCGTAAGAACGGGCACACAACTATAACGTATCGCTCATTTAAACAGTTTAATCAGTCTGCTTTTCTAGCAAACCTTGATCAAACACCATTTAATGTCGTTAATAACGAAACTGACCCTGAAAAGGCTCTGGCTGTTTGGTATGGACTCTTTACAATAGTACTTAACAAACACGCCCCTTTGCGGCAAAAGCGGGTAAAAAAACACACGTTACCGCCTTGGCTAAACCAAGAAATAATCGAAGCTATGAGATTGAGAAATGACTTAAGGAGACACAAGCTATTTAGCGAATACAAAAAACAACGTAACCGTGTCAAGTCTATGGTACGCAGGGCTCAAAAGTCTCTCTTTGAACGAATGATTAAAGAAGACAGAGATACTGCCGCACTCTGGCGCGCGGTTAATCTCGTCACCCGAGGTAACAGCAAGAAATCGTCAGCCATTCCTTCTAGTATTACTGCAGAAACTTTTAATAAACATTTTCTGTCTGTTGCCGAGTCAATCATACCATCAAGCGGTAACGCGTCTTACACATGCCCGGAGGCCCTACTTAACTTTTGTAAGCAGAAGACTAAGGACAAACCCCCATTCTCTATACCGCCTCTAGCTGTGTATGAAGTAGGAAAACTGATCGGGTCACTGAAAAACAAAAAGTCATCGGGACCTGACGAGATCAGCCCTAAAATACTGAAACTGTCCCTTCCCTATACAGTAGAATCGTTAACGTACATTTATAACTTATGTATCCAACAAAATAGGTTTCCTCAGAACTGAAGCAAGCCATGGTTTAAAATCCCTTTGCCTAAGTCGAAAGATCTGTCGGATCGTTAAATAAACTATAGACCCATTTCAATATTATCCAGCCTTTGCAAACCTCTTGAAAGATTGATTGATTGATTGATTGATTGTACATTGCTTAACGTCCCGACAGCAACAAGGCTTTCTCAGGACGTGCCTGCACTGCTTGTGAAAAAAAACTAAACAGAAAATTGAATGTATGTCGCCAGCCGGTCAAATACGTTAAATAAACCTACAACATGGGGCCTAAATAAAGCTAAGACCATTTAGCAACACACATCCAATACAAGAGCTACAGGCAGTGCAGACAGTAGGGAGAGTTTTAAAAAGGCAAATACAGGTGAATGGACAAAGGGTAGACAGAAACGCATGCCCCAGAATAGAGAGAAAAACCCACCCTGTGGGGCTGACCAGGGTGACCCTAGGAACTAAAAAATGCCTAACCCCACCCAAGTCCCCCAGGGCAGACCCGGGTGGGGGAACCTCTTGAAAGACACGTGCACAAACACCTTTATCAATATTTGGAGAGTCGCAGTCTTTTGCACGTATTTCAGTCCGGCTTTCGCCCCAAGCATTCTTGCCACACGGCACTGACAAGACTTATTGATGCGTGGCTAGCATCCATAAATAACTCCCAAATAACTGGGTCGATCTTTATTGATTTTAAGAAAGCTTTTGACCTTGTAAATCATAACATTCTTTTGTCAAAACTTCAAGCATATCTCTGCAATGCAGGTGCTGTCTCATTCTTTACTTCATATTTAAGCGGAAGGAAGCAAAGAGTACTGTTAAATGGATCCTACTCCTCGTATGGTCTCGTCAAAAGCGGAGTGCCTCAGGGCTCTGTCATCGGGCCATTGCTGTTCTGCATATTTATCAATGACCTTCCACTGCATATTAGTTGCCAGGATATTTCTTGTGACATGTTTGCTGACGACTGCACACTACATACTCCTCACAAAGATGTAGCTGCAATTAGCACGCGTCTGCAGGAAAGCCTGCATGAGGTCACCGACTGGTGTCATTCCAACTCCATGTCCCTGAATCCGTCAAAAACAGAATGTATGGTTATAACCACACGTCAAAAGCACCAGCTATGCCCGCTCTCTCTTAGTCTGTGTATAAACGACAGCCCAATTGAGCAAGTATCACACCACCGCCTCTTAGGGGTCACTATAGATGATCAGCTTAAATGGCAACTGCATATTAATAATGTGTGCAAAAGGGTTTCCAGCGGCCTGTATATGTTGTCAAAATTGAAAACAATTACTGACACAGATGCGCGTCTTCTTTTCTACAATGCTCATGTCAAATCGCACATAGACTATGCATCAACAGTGTGGGATGGTTCTAGTGATGTACATTTGAAGAGGCTGAACTCCCTACATAGGAGAGCTGCTAAGCTTATATTTCCCGATCCCGAACTCTCAACTGACGAAAAGCTTAAAACTTTAAAAATTCTCCCTCTATCCCATCACTTTCAGTTCAATAAAGGTGTATTGATGTACAAGCTGTACAAGCAGTCATGTCCACTGTACTTGAGTTCTTTTTTCTCAGAACGGATATCTGTAGCATCTAGACATGGACACCATTTCAAAGTACCCCTGCCGCGTATTGATTTATTCAAAACCAGTTTGTCATTTTCGGGAAGTTCATTCTGGAATTCTATTCCTGCAGAAATCAGAAACGCAAAGACGCTCACCTCATTTAGGGTCAGCCTCTTCAAACACCTAGAATCTCTGACGTAATCTAATCATTACAGTACAGGGATAACTTGCGCGTGTGTTCAGGTGTGTGAATGTTTGTGTGTGTGAGAATGTCTGTGTGTGTGTGTGTGTGTGTGTGTGTGTGTGTGTGTGTGTGTGTGTGTGTGTGTGTGCGCGAGAGAGAGAGAGTGAGAGAGACACAGAGAGAGAAAGAGAGCGTCTGTTTTTTTTAAATGTTTTTTTTTAATATAATATACAGTGGACCATAATATCTGAGTGTCAAGAGTACATTGAATACTGCATGTACTATGTATAATGTTTTTGCCTTCATATGTGTGTACGCGATATTTTTGGGCGCGCGCTCACGTGTGTGTGTGTGTGTGTGTGTGTGTGTGTGTGTGTGTGTGTGTGCGTGCATGCTGTGTGTGTGTGTGCATGCTGTGTGTGTGTGTGTGTGTGTGTGCATGCTGTGTGTGTGTGTGAGACAGAGAGAGAGAGAGAGAGAGAGAGAGAGAGAGAGAGAGAGAGAGAGAGAGAGAGAGAGAGAGAGAGAGAGAGAGAGAGAGAGAGAGAGCGAGCACATATATACATATTTGCCTTTGCTGTATGAGTTCTAATGTACTTAATGATTTTCTGTGTATTGCTTTACTTTGCATTTTTACTCATTATATATTTTTGTGCGTACGCGTTATGCGCGTACGTATGTCTGGAGTGGTGTCCGAGAGCGTGTGTGTATATGTGTGCGTGTGTGTCTAAGTGCGTGCGTGTGCAAGTTTGTGTTTGTGTGTGTGAACGTGCGTGTGCGTGCGTATGTGCGGGCGTGCGTGCGTGAGCGAGTGCATACATGCGTCAGTGTGTGGTATGTGTATGTTTACATGTCTATGTCATTTATGTAGTAGATGTAGCAACGGCAAGTTTGAAAACTGGTCCTGTTACCAATAACTTCTACCGTTGGAAAATAAAGGTTCATTGTTCATTGTTCTCTCTCTCAAAAGCAGTTCACGTATTGGGAAAACAATGGTAATGATTGACACTGACTCTCAACAAAGCAAAGGCCATTGGGCCGAAGGCGGCCGAGTGGGCCCGCGCACTACCGTGCGCGGACCCACCGCGGCCGACTTCGGCCCGGTTCAGTATCTTTTGCGTGCTGGCGGGATCGGTGTTAGTCCAATTGGGCAGTTTCCTAATTTTGCGCGTTAGTTGACCTTTGATATTGGGCCTTACGGCACTAGGCAGCGGTAGAGTTCAGAAGCACTGATAGACCTGTACATACTTTCAGTTTCACAGTAAGCAGAAGTTTAAGTAACCCACGCGTGCGCGCGCGCACACACACACACACACACACACACACACACACGCACGGCAAACACACAAACGAGCACAACAGACATGGAAAACCCCGAAAACCACCCCCCCCCCCACTTTGGTACCGGTCTCAGGCCACTTTACAAATTTCAAATACAAGCGATCAAAAATCTCTGTAACTTCAGTAGCTGACTCGCCCTTCGTTTGTCTTGTACTGTGTTTGTCTTAAATGGCGTAAATCCGTGTCTGTTTCGTGAGTGTGTGTGTTGGGTTTCAGGCGCGGCGCTTTGAGTCGATTTCCCCAAAATTCAGAAAAAGCGCCTATATAATAACGGTATTATTATTATTACTTTTTCCTTTTGGGGAGTTCGGACCCTAACCCTTCTTTTGTGCCCCTCCCCCCTTCCCCCCTCCCCTCCTCCGCATTCGTTTGATATTTTGAGTGACCGGAGGGCAAGGTCTCGCCTTTGGATGCCTTCTGTCCAAGGTTAGTTGTCTTCTTTCAGTCTCTTTACATTTTTTCTCATTGGCCTGGCTCTATTCGATATTTTTTTTTGTCCCCCCCCCGGTCGTCCGTTCTCAAGGCAACGGGAGTCCCCATGTCACATATTACCAAGGTAACGTAACGTTTGATAAAGATAAGTAGACTCCCTTATTAAATGTTACGATGACAACGTTACTCGCTGAGCAAAATCTTCTCCCCCAGATAAATATTTTGGCCAATCCCATTTCTCAGTCGGTACAAACATACATACCCTAATCTTCAAGTCATTCAAAACAAAAATATGTCAATAAATAAATAATTTAGGGGGCTACACAACAAACAGAACTATTATATGGGTGTTCTGTGATACCGCTGGTACCAGTTTCAGACAAAACAAAAGCAGAAAAACATAATTGAATAATTAGATACTGAAGTTAGATAATATCAACGACAGGGAAATTCAAATGAAGCGAAGGCCCTATCACGCACTGACCGCGTTCGAAACGGCGAAGAAACAAAACTTGAAGCTGGATAAATAAAAAGCCGTGAGGGGGACACTCAACAAAATAACTATATGCGCGCTTTGTGTCCGGCCTACTATTACCAATTTCATACAAAAGAATGACTGAACATGTGTTAAATTAAAAAATACATGAGAGAGAAATTTCAGGCGAATGCAGTTTAAGCGAGTTTGTTGACTCAGTGATAGTGACTGTGATAGTCGGAAGTGTGGAGATTTACGTCCCCTGAATCTCTACGTCACACCGTACAGTTTGAGATCTTTTCAAGGGTACACTTCACGCTTATACTTTTTACAGTTGAAGACACAGTCGTTGTATTAAGAGTTAGGCTTTGCTAGTGGTTCTTGTCCCTTCAAGGGTCCGGTCAAGGGCCGGGGGGGGGGGGGGGGGGGTCAATGACCGGACCCTAGAGGCGACAAGAACCACTAGCAAAGCCTAACTCGTAATACAACTAATAATGTCCCAAGCAAGACGTTGGAACAGCCCTTCGCCGTCCCCTTCCCCTCGCTCCTGTACTTAACCAAGCTAGTCTGGCACCACCATTGAACTATCATGGTAGAGGTTTAGGAATATATTTCAAAGGGGTCGGGATGGACTCGAAAGTGGGGTGGGGGTGGGGGGTGGGGGCAGCTTGCTTGATGTGTTACTGATAAAAAAATTCAACAGCCGTCCAGCCTCCTATAATTCAAAGACAGAAATCATTAAATCATATTATTTTTCTTCCCCAAAAGTATTTCTCCTCTCTAAAATTAAATTAAAAACAACAACAAAACCCACCACAATCTTGTGGCTTTATCCAATTTTTTTTTGTTTTTTTTTTCCTCTCCCAAATTAGAGTGAGCGGCAGTAGATATTTTAGCCCCACCTCTACTTTTTCTTTTTCTTCCTCCTCACCCCCCCCCTCCCCCACCGGCCTCCACTCCCCCTTCCCCCTCCTACGCCACTGCAATATTGCACATGCAGTTATCTTGTTGTAGGGTATGATGGCTGAGATCGTGAGATTTTAGAATTAAGGTGAAAACTTGTTCACGTTTCTACTTACTAGGACGTCACTCAGTCTTACATTCCACGATGCGCTACGTATCATGCGTAACGCAGTACACGCTGAATACTCCGGCCTGGCGTATCATACACAGCGGAAGGACTCGAAGGTCACCAGCGTCGCCATTAAGCAGAAATCTAGAGAAGTTTGGTTTAAAACCTCTCCAAATTAAAAAAAAAATCAAACAAACAGCCATAATATCTTACAACAAGATTTGGATCGACCATAATGGTTCAACGGTGGTGACACAATCACCAAGTCAGTGATTATGTCACCACCATTTAACAATCATGGTCGATCTGTTTGATTAAGTGTAGTGTACTTGTCAGATGACCACTCGGGGCTAAATTTCAGCCAAAAGTTTGACTGAGGTCGGGGCTCGATCAGTTAAGTCGATGTGCAAGAACAGTAACACACGCAAGCAGCCGTTTTTATTCGTTATTTATTGTAAACTTATCTGTTTGTTTAGTGATAGTCACATATATACATTATAAACGCTATGATATCCGCAATACCAATGTACACTTTGTGACATACAGAGTGCTGACAAATCTCAAATTCACTACAGACAAAGACAAATCTCAAATTCACTACAGACAAAGACAAATCTCAGATTCACTACAGACAAAGACAAATCTCAGATTCACTACAGACCAAGACAAATCTCAAATTCACTACAGACAAAGACAAATCTCAGATTCACTACAGACAAAGACAAATCTCAGATTCACTACAGACAAAGACAAATCTCAGATTCACTACAGACAAAGACAAATTTCAGATTCACTACAGACAAAGACAAATCTCAGATTCACTACAGACAAAGACAAATCTCAAATTCACTACAAAGACAAATCTCAGATTCACTACATACAAAGACAAATCTCAAATTCACTACAGACAAAGACAAATCTCAGATTCACTACAGACAAAGACAAATCTCAGATTCACTACAGACAAAGACAAATCTCAGATTCACTACAGACAAAGACAAATCTCAAATTCACTACAAAGACAAATCTCAGATTCACTACAGACAAAGACAAATCTCAGATTCACTACAGACAAAGACAAATCTCAAATTCACAATAGACAAAGATACGTACTATGTGCTAGCGTTGAAAAGAAGTACCCAACGGAGAAAGAAACACGCTTAGAAAAGCGGGTACAACACAATTTATTAATATTTCGGGTAAATACCCTTTGTCAAAATAGACAAACAAACGGAGAGATTAGCCGCTACTTATCTTCATTAGCAGAAGGAATGTGGCTAATCTCTCTGTTTGTTTGTTTGTCTATTTTGACAAAGGGTATTTACCCGAAATATTAATAAATTGTGTTGTACCCTCTTTTCTAAGCGTGTTTCTTTCTCCGTTGGGTACTTCTTTGCATATTACACGCTTGGCAGTCACCTTCTTGGTCTGGATTGCTTATTTCCCATGTGCTAGCGTTGCCTATACTATCTTGTGATAGTATCAGTGTTTCTTTACACAGTTTTTAATTTAAAAAAAATTCAGTCACCAGATCAATACTGTGTGCCTTCAATGCCTTATTTCTCAGCGTGCCCTCTGCCAGTACGAATATCACAGATAGTTAGTATTTTGATAGATGTGTTTTGGTCTGTGATTTTGAACCTAACGGCTTTAGCTGTCAGGTCTAACAATACAAACCGTTTCAAAACCAGCACACGTTTAGTTCTACGGGCACCAGAGGACTGACGCTCAATACCAGCGCGACATTTGCATGAGTGCAATCGACCGATTTGTAAGGACTGACATTTTAGCGGCTTGAGTTTATGCGAGCATGCAATCATTATGTTAAACGCTTTGACACATTCGAGACGTGCGGCATCCGGATACGCGGCGTTAAGCGCCGCGTATCCGGATGCGGCACATCTACAATGAGTTAATACGTTATTGGCATAATTTATAACTATAACGACTACCGTGGCTTACATATATTACACATACAAGGCTCATGTCATATGTCAGTTAACAAGACACTGGGTCCAGGGCGCATGCAGTGAGTCCAGTGTTGTTGTTTTTTTCCCTGAAAAACGTCGTTTTATAAGAACTATTTATTATTAGACCAGTAAATGATCGATAGACGGAGTAGGCTGAGAAATGCGTTGTCACGATGCTATTATTCATGTAATCTACTTTTTTTTCTTCTCAGTGTCAAGGAAGCCTACATTTTCAAAGAACCGTCAGTAGAAATAAATACTGTACACTGGTGCATATCGTGAAAAAAAAGTTCTCAACCGCAGCCCAGCCTGTGTACTGGTCCTCGAAACTAAATGCAGCGCCGCAAAATCATGATGATAACAAAACGACTGCCCATGTAAAACTTCCACGCGCACTGACAGAAACGCGGCAACCACAGGGAGAGAAAACCGAACACTATTATGGCAGTCATGTGAAGAGTTGTGCCCCTGACTCGGAACGTCACAGTTGTAGAATACTGTTAAGTCTTCTGTACCTGTGACGTTCCGAGTCAGGGTCACAACTTTCACATGACTACCATAACTTTGGTTTTCTCCCCCTGTGCGGCAACTGCTGTTATATCCCAAAAGCCAGCATGTAATTTTATAATTAAAAAAAAAAAAAAAGGAAAGCGAGATTTTCATTGTAATACAATGAAAATCTCGCTTTTCTAAAAGAAATGGACATACAGGCTTTTGTCATAACGGCAACACTGACTATAATCCAGCATGCAAACGGACCGGTACACGGCAGCTCGGGCCAGCGGCGGTCGATATCAGTCGATGTTTTTTTTGTTTCTTTTTCCAGTTCTCACCGTAACACTCAGCTCAATTACCCAATGCGCAAAGCCATCGGACCGACGTCGGCCGCCTTTGGCCCACGCACGACCGTGGACCGTGCGCGGGCCAACGGCGCCCGACGTCGGCCCGATGGGCTTTTTGCGCATTGGGTTAGTTTCTGGAGAACGGTACCGATTTCCGGTCGACTGTAGCAATAACTAGCGTCTGTGTCAGGTGTAATGTCAAATGTCCAGCAGGCGACAGAACGCGGTGCACAAAACGCCGAAGGTGGTGGCCAAGGTAGTCAACCAGAAGGACGACGTTGCGATCCTTTGTCCCGAGCTGCGACATGTAGGCGGCCTCAGATACACGGACATCAGCCTCACGTACGCTCCAGCCGTGCTCCGCCCGCACACTTGCAGCTTATCCCATATGCACAAGTCGGCAATGTCGTAAGTTCTGAAACAGACCTCGATTAATGCTTTGATACAAGGTATCCCGCCCCCCCCCCCCCTTTCTAAAACAAAACAAAATAAACTAAAATAAAAATAAACAAAAAATAAAATAAAATAAATAAGCTCAGTTCAGTCAAGATGTGATCTATGCGCTCGGAAAAAGCCCATACGTGCTCCACCTCACCCGTCAGAAGTCTTCCCAGAGTTTGTTTTTAGATTGTACCAATATTGGTTTAGTTTACTATGAATCTCTCATGTTCTTTTAAACAAACAAACAAACAAATTAATTAATTTAATTAAATAATAATTTGTTTGAAACAACATAATTAATTAATTTATTAATTATTTTTAAATTTTATTTTATTTTATTTATTTTATATTTTGGGTGGTGGTGGGGGGTGGTGGTGGTGGGTGGGTGGATGGGTCGGGGGTATACCTTATATCAAACCATTAATCGATTAATTAATAAAATTGGCACCACAACACTCTCATCATTAGTAGCAGCTTCAACAACCCCGCACCCCAAAGTGAAAACCGACCGAAGTTCACTTGTAATGCGTGTTCACTAAGTTCAGTTATAAGCAATATTATGTTAGCGTTCATGCTGTCTTATTGCAATGACTTGCAGTGTCTTTCCAGACGCAGAAGTTGAACTAAGATCACGATTGAGACACGTATCACGACAATTAACCCGTTCACTGCCGAGAAAAACTGTACACCACCGAACTGCAAGAGACATAGATCCTCATGAGCCCCCGCAGTTGCGGGGGCTCATGAGGATCTATGCCTCTTGCTGAAACCACTTTGCGTCCATGTTCCTTTGACGGCTGGGGATCTGACATGGAATTTACAATTATTTCCAAAACAGGTCCGCGCTAACCCCTTCCCTGCCATTGTGCGTACAAATCTGTTTTTGAAATCTTTCTGTTCTTTCAACGACCAAAAGCCGAAACCGTCCAGAGCACACGGATACAAATTAGTCTCAGCAAGAGGCATAGATCCTCATGAGCCCCCGCTGTGGCGGGGGCTCATGAGGATCCATGTCTCTTGCGGATGGATCGTGGTGGGCACGTTTTTCTCGACAGTGAAGGGGTTAAGCGCGACGAGCAAAAGGCCCTTGGGTAGAAGTCGGCTTTAACTGGCCCGTCGCCGTTTTGCTGACTGGAACAAGCATGTCGTCCATAAGGGGCCTGACGATATGGTGCTTTGACTAAATGCAAATCCGCTGCGCCACCGCGTGCTCGCTATCGCATCTAGCTCAATTCACAATTTAAATTGAGCTAGATGCGGTAGCGCGCACTCAAGTACACTCACTCATAAGTACAAATGCACATTCACAGAATACTAAAATAATAAACATAACACATTAATAATAAAATCCGATGAAAGTACAATGCTTGTTTGTGTAATATAATCTGATGCCTACTTATTCTAGCATCACCCTTAACTGTCACGATCAGTCCATGACTTGCTGTCAGGAACTGATGAACTATCATTATGCGTGAAACTACAGGGAAGGCCAATTTCACCACCATTTGTGTTTGCTACGCCTTGTCCGACACGCCCCATGAACGTCTACGGCAGTTTGGACACGCAGCAAACGCACACGCACAATCACATTTGTTTATTCTGCGCAGCCTTTGTCGTGTTAATCTTTTTAGCTGCTAGCCGTACATATAGTTTGTCAGTAACGAAGCGGAGTCATTTAGTGTCAAATTACTTGATGACATTAGGACGGCGTGTGCGGATCTGGATTCTCCTGTGTTTAACCCTTTTCATTCTGATACACTCCTGCCTGCAATGAATTTGACTGACATAGTTCAAGGGTGGTGCCAGAATAGTTTGGCGCCTGAGGCGCCAAGCTATGCCGGCACTACCCTTGAACTAAAATGGTTGATCTATCTTGTAATCTGTAATGTAGCCTTCATAGGACCATAAGCAAATTTATCAAAATCAGCCTCAGGGTGTAATGGGTTAAATGAACCATGACTAGCTGTGTTCTGTAATCATCTGTTGCAGAAGTGCATCTTTGAGCAGTTACAGCGGCAGTCGACGGTGTCTCTTTGCTTTGCTAGTGTTCATCAAATCCTGAGGATATCAATATTTTTAGATGTCGGCCGCCTTGGACGTCTACGTCACAGTTCTGAAGACAGACTGACCATAATAGTTCAATGGTGGTGTCAGAATAGCTTGGCGCCTAGAGGCGCCAAGCTATTTTGACACCACCATTGAACATCGTGCTGAAATATGTCAAGGCTTTATGGGCTAGTATAGGCGACTTCTTAGCCGAGTTGACAATTTACTGCACAACGACAAACCGCTTATTCATCCACTGGGTATTGTTGATCAAGTTCTTAAACACCTTCTTTGCTGCCTTTGAGGCGTGAGCGGAGAAGCCGCCTGTATCACACACGTCGTACAGCTTGGCTGTACCATGCATGTGTGATACAGCCCTGGTGCGTGAACGGACACGTGTGCACAATATTGTCTTGTAGAACATCTGGTCAACAAAGAGACACGGGCACACACGATATTAAAACTTGACCTACTTTCAGATCACGTGCAATGACGCCATTTCATAGTGACGACTGTCACTCTGGCTTCATGTATTGCGCTATTACGTCATCACGTAGGAACAGTTGTTTGACATCCAAAATATCCACGTCACACGGAAAAGCCCGGTAAATGACGTCATTTTTGGCCGAAGACACAATGGCGGCTGTGTTGTGGTTAGGCGTGTGCCGAAAAGCAACTCACACCTGATACGCCAAGAAAAAGGTGAGTAAGAAATAGATTCTTACATCGGTGTTTAGGTGCTGCTAAGGATCTCACTCTCGTGGTCTTAAACCCTTATCCTACTCGCTTTCGCTCGTAGGATAAGGTTTAAAAAAACCACTCGTGAGTAAGATTCTCTGTATCGCCTAAACACCGATGTAATACTCTATATTATATAAGCAATGCGTGTCTTTATTTTAACACTGACTTTCGAAATAAAACCAGTGAATATTTATGTCACGTATAATGGGATTACCCGACGATTGTTTAGCGATGTTACAAATGTACACCAAGCCATCCCTCACGTCTGCAGCGTCGGGGAAATGGCGCTGGTTTTCAGGGGGCAGACAACCCGACTTTGGTGGCTTTCAAAATGCACTCCATGGCACCACCGTACTTTCCGTGGTCTCTGCAATAAAACGTAACAGTCAGAGACAATATATTATATAATCTCTTTCATATGCATGGGATGATCATTGCGCATTCGATCACATCTAAAACAAGGGTATTGTATTGTATTGTATTGTATTGTATTGTATTGTATTGTATTGTATTGTATTGCCAGGCGTCTCCGAGGCACACATATCCATCTATGTGCAGTATTTCTGATGCTGAAGGCGCCGCAGGGTTGGAAGCTGGAGCTGTTAACGTCTGCTGACGCTAAACGCGACTTTATGTGCAAACTCCACCCTGCTGTTAACCCATTCAGCCCTGACGCACTACAGCAGGAGATGGGTCGCGCCAAGCTAATCTGGCAAAACCCTTGAATTATCATGGTCGACCCATCTCCTGCAACTGGTGCATAGTCATTAGATGAAGCTTCCAAAATTTGGGAAATACGGCCGTCGGGCTGAATGAGTTAACTTCGGTGCATGCGATATATTTCTGGTTCCATTCCACCGGCCCTAACGGGCCCACTCTTTTCGAATAGTGGATATGGGACTTTTAACGTGCGCACGTGGTGATAATGCGTGCTGTACACACGAAGGCGAGACAGGCAACGTAAACCGAGTCTGTAAGTAAATTTGACTCGATGGGAATGAGGATAAATCCACACCCCATTCCTCCACACCTCGGGATTCCAACCCGGGACCTTACGACAGCCAGTGCACTATGCTATGTCCGCTTTCAGTAGGTAAATATTACGGATGATCGTTGCATAATCGTTCACCTCCCAATAAACAAAGGTCTCCGGGCCCACAACGGCCACAGTGGGTCAGCGCACGGCTGTGCGCGGGCCCACTGCGGCCTTCGTGGAGCCGAAGACGTTTTGCTAATGGGACAGTTAGTAGGGAACAGCATAGATAGACATTGTGCATTCGATCATAAGACGGGCAGTAGGAAATAGCACAGATGATCACTGCGTAATCGATCACCTCCCAGTGAGCACAGGTCTCCCGGTCCACGACGGCCGTAGACGTTTTGCTACTGGGTCTCTTTAAGACAAAGACGGGTAGTAGAAACACGTTTAGGGCTTAACGTCTTATTGTCCACCACGTGATTTCAAAGACGGGGCAGAACACATTTTTACCGTAGCTGGATTCTAACCCGGAACCTTTCGGACGAGAGTAGAACACTCTACCAGCCACCAGCCACCCACTTCCCCGATAACCTCTATAAGACACCCGTAGGAAATACATGTAGCACACATGTGCTATTTCGTACTACGTGATTTATAGAGGTGAAAGATTACGCAACGATGAACCCAATGCCTGTGGCCAATCAAGTGACTGATGGGGCGGCGCAATATGCATGATCGTTTTGTTCTGTATGCAAGGGCTTGAAACAGCTTATAACCATGGTCTCGACTGCTAACTCGATTGTGAACAAAGGCCATCGGGCCCCCGGCCGCACAGCCGACCGAGGTGACTCCTGTAAAAATCACCTCGACCAAAGCAATGCCGACAGCCAAAGTCACCTCGACCAAAGCAATGCCGACAGCCAAAGTCACCTTGACCAAAGCAATGCCGACAGCCAAAGTCACCTTGACCAAAGCAATGCCGACAGCCAAAGTCACCTTGACCAAAGCAATGCCGACAGCCAAAGTCACCTTGACCAAAGCAATGCCGACAGCCAAAGTCACCTTGACCAAAGCAATGCCGACAGCCAAAGTCACCTTGACCAAAGCAATGCCGACAGCCAAAGTCACCTTGACCAAATCAATGCCGACAGCCAAAGTCACCTTGACCAAATCAATGCCGACAGCCAAAGTCACCTTGACCAAAGCAATGCCGACAGCCAAAGTCACCTTGACCAAATCAATGCCGACAGCCAAAGTCACCTTGACCAAAGACATATTCCCAGTGCGCAAAGGCCATCAGGCTGACGTCAGCCGCCGTTGGCCCGCACACCGGCGTGCGCCTTTTGCGCTTTGGCGCATTGGGTTAACATGTATATATGTATGTTATGCATGTCTCTGCCTCGACTGAAAGCGCTGTACTCAGTTAAAGGGTTAACTCATTCAAGACGGGTGGCACCCGGATACGCGGCTGTAGCCGCGTATCCGGGTGCCACCCGTCTTGAATGAGTTAACCGTACCGGCTGACCGGCGGCTCGCCAAAATAAGACAGTTGAGTGTACATACATGCACATCCTTTCCAAAGCGTATTCCGTCCAAAACTCGATCAGACTGAGGTGCACGAGCAGACTTCTGTTGCACGTGAAGTTCGTGCTCTCCTGCACTGATGCTGACTTTCCGAAAACAGTTGCTTCTCTCCACGCTCAAGGCGGTCTCTTCCACAGATCCTGCCATAGCAATGTCGCCGTTGTGACCATCCAATGCACAGTAGGTCATTGGGGCCTCGTCGGCCGCCGTTGGCCAGCGCACGGCCGTGCGCGGGCCAACGGCGGCCGACTTTGGTTCGATGGCCTACTGTGCATTGGGCATCACTTTCCATATAACATAAACCCATAAATCCATTGAGGCTTCGAGATTTTTCGCGATTAGAAGTGGGTGGAAATTGCACGGCTTTCGATAAATACCAGTGGATTAAAAGCCCGGACAGACATGCGATATCGCATGTCTGTCCGGTATTTTAATCCACTGTTTGCTTCAAAAGACGCGCCGAGCAGATTTAAGAGATGTCCGATTTGAATTCAATATACGCTATAAGAGACAGATTAACTTGAACTCACAGATGTCAAAACCCCCCCCCCCCCCCCCCCCCCCCGCATCCCCCGACACACACTTCCTCCAAAAGCCGGAGAGACTTGGAGGATATTAGATCTACAGCTAAGTAGTTGGTGCTCGCGCGCAACCTCGCAAGTGCCTTCTGTGATACCCCCCCCCCCCCCCCCCCCCGCCCGCCCCCTCCTCTGCTCCCCCTCCCTCCATTTTCTGATGAAATCGGCTGGAAGCTAGTGTAGCTCAACGGGAAATGCTCATAACTTTTAACTCATTTGAGACGTGCCGCATCCGAATACACGGCTTTAGCTGCATATCCGGATGCGGCACGTCTCGAATGAGTTGTGTGTGTGTGTGTGTGTGATGGTGTGTGTGTGTGTGTGTGTGTGTGTGTGTGTGTATACATGTGTGTGTGCGTGTGTGAAGTTATATTTAGCCGTTTTGTTCTAAGGTATTCAATTATTTATGTATGTATTTTTGTTAAACGGTTGTGAGCGAGTGTGTTCAGCACCAGGACACAGTCCTAAGTGTCATTGCCAATATGGTCAATAAACGTATCGTGTGTCTTGTAAACGGAACATATGTCCTACATTGTCGTTTTCTCGAAATTACAAATTGGTTAGTTACGAGGTTGCACGCGAACATCCTGGACGGTAAGAGTTTAAAGGGTGGTGTCAGAACAGCTCGTCGCCTAGAGGCACCAAACTATAATGGCGCCACCCTTGAACTGTTGTGATCGATCCTTGTGCCGCGCAAGGGCTGAATGAAGGGCGACAACCCGAAGTTCATCGGGAGATCAAAGAGTATGGTCTGGACAGAGTGTTTGCCCTTTGGCTGTAGGTAGCCACTTTTGTATCACCTTGACAAAAATCACCACCGACACCCAAAGAGTTAACAGGCTGCCCTCTCACCCATATATCCACCCCCACCCCCTCTTTCTCCTGCCCACCCATCCCCCCAGCCACAGCATTTCCTCAGCCCCACCCACCCTTGCTCGTCTCCCCAAATATACCGTATGAAATGTGACTTTTTTTTTAATCAGCGGAAACACTAAATAATGACGAGCAAAAGAAATCATGATGCGACATTTTTAGAATCAGCGGAAACAATGACGAGCAAAAAAAATGCGATATCAATTTTCTAAAGTGTTTCAGCTGATATAAGAAAAATGTCGCATTCAGTTTCTTTTGCTCGCCAGAATAGTACGCACCAGTTTCAGAGAGGATGGGAAGTCCATCCCCAGGGCGCGTAGTGGACACAAGGCTTGTGTCATTCCCTTGACCCCGTGTTGGAGTGGGCGATCCGAGGGCGGTGGGTACTGTGTTTTCACCTAGCGTTAGGCATGTGACTGAAAACAAAACACAAACGTGTGCAGGTCTATGCTTTTGGGCTGTGCCCTCAGTCACGGCTCGGGGGTCACACGGTTTAAAACGAGCGACCAGAAGGCAAAAGTTAACCCATTTAACCCCAAGGCCGCACCTCCCAAACTGTGGAGGTGTCACCTAACAATTATGTAGCAGTTGCAGGAGATGGATCGACCATGATAATCCAAGGGTAGTGCCAGATTAGCTTGGCGCCTGACGGCGACAAGCTAATCTAGCACTAACCTTGGATCTTGGCTTGACTTCGCGAACGAAGATTTTATAGGAGTTGCCCACGACGTCTGCAGGCTTGTTCGTGGCTGCGGAGGCCAATCCGAGACAGGCAGGTTCGACCGCAGTGGCTGCAGGGGAAGGTATGGCCAGGGTTCTGAGCTGCGGCATCTCTGTTTTTTCTCCAGAGTCGCTTGTCCTTAAGGCTAGCTCTGTGAGAGTCCTCAAAGGAGACAGCTGCCTTGTAAATGGTGGAGCGCCAGGTGTCACGGTCCACAGCAAGCGAAGACCACTGGTGGTGGTCGATTTGGCAGGCACTAAGTGACTTCTT
Source organism: Semisulcospira habei (assembly GCA_036245525.1). NCBI lineage: Eukaryota > Metazoa > Mollusca > Gastropoda > Semisulcospiridae > Semisulcospira > Semisulcospira habei. The sequence continues at coordinate 88,983,109 of BTPG01000008.1, read as the reverse complement.
GAGACAGTCTTTGTATCTCTTCTTTGGTGCCCCTCTGTCACGGTGTCCAGTAGCAAGCTCGCCGAACAGGGTGATCTTTGGTAGGCGATGATCCTCCATCCTGGAGACATGCCCCGCCCAACGGAGCTGTGTCCGCAGCAGCAAAGCCTCGATGCTCACAGTTTCAGCCTGTTCAAGGACCTCGACGTTGGTGACATAGTCACTCCAGTGAATGCCCAGGATGGTACGCAGGCAGCGCTGGTGGAAGCGTTCGAGGAGTCGTAGTTGGCTGCGGTAGAGGGCCCAGGACTCGGAACCATACAGCAGGGTGGTGAGGACCACAGCTCTGTACACGCTGATCTTGGTGCCTGTTTTCAGCTGTTGATTGTGCTTGGACAGGACCGGACCTGGGAAAAGTCGATGGGGGGGTTACAGATTCAGTATAAAGCGAAGGCGCGAAGCGCCGAGCCTTCTAGGGGGGTCCGGGGGCATGCCCCCCCCGGAATTATTTTTTTTCAAGGATGCAAAATGGTGCAATCTGGTGCAATCTGAGCCTTGAAAAAGCCATTTGTGATGGTCTGGGGACTTTGAGCTTTTTGAACAATCGAACTGACAAACTCTGGGGTACAAAAATTATCACCTGCCCCCCCCCCCCCCCCCCTTAAAAAAAACACCCACACCCACACCCACACACACACACACACAAACATTTATTTATCAACAGAGATGTTTTGTATACTATTATTATTCACTACTTTTCGTTGATCGTTAACGGTATAAAGCTTTACCTTGTAGTTTATGAACATCAGGGCCCTGCTTTCACTTCAGTTCAGTCTTGCTGCACTAGGTTCCTCGGCATTAGTACCATTTGTGAATTGTATCTTCTGGCAAAACAGTTCACTGCCTCTTTGAAGTCAATATCAACATCCCTGTGCACTTTCAGTAAAGCAAGTGCATTGAGTCTCTGTTGCCCCATTGTAGAGCGCAGGTAGTTTTTCAGGTTGCGCAACTGACTGTTTGAACGCTCACACTCGGCAGTAGTGACAGGCAGGGTGCAAAGGTTCTTTAGCATGATGAACAGGTTGGGATAAAAATCCCTGTCACAGTGTTTCAGTGCTTCTGATGCCGTAGATGGGATGATAGCTGTCGCATTCTCAGCAGCACTTCGCCATTTGCAAACCCACCGTTGGTATTCTGCATCAAGGGTAGCGTTGTCTGGTAGGTCAGACTCCCACAACATTGCCAGTGTCTTCACCCCTTCTGGAACCTGCATGAAACCATCCTGGTTGTCTATTAAAGTGCTTGGCACCAGACAGAGACCATCAACTGCTAGGTCAGCATTTTTGAACCTCGAGTCCAATTCGGTTGACAGGTGTTCCAAGAAAGGAATGGCAATGCTAATCTTGAAATATTCTTCTGGAGTGGCCGCAGGTTGGTTGTCACGGAGAGTCTGGCGGGATGCTTGACGAGGAACAACAACATCAATTGTCAAAGCATTTGCCATTTTGCTGACTTCACCAAACCAGGCAACGAACGCTGTGTCGACATCTCTTCTAATAGAAGACATGCAGTTACTGACCTCTTTGATTTCCCTGTAGGCATCGACAACATCTTTTGTTCTTTTCTGGAGCTTCACTGTCAAGGGTTTTAAGTAACGCAAACAATTGCGGACGACAACGAATGCAACGAGGAAAACACTGCTGCTCAAGGTGTGGAAAAAGCCAGTTGCCTTGGTCAATGTCTCACTGTCCCAATTGTCACTGTCTTTACACATTTGTCCCAAACAGTCGTGAACAACCAGGAAGAGAGATGTGTAAACCTCCAGTGCTTCATGTTTTTCTACCCATCTTGTTCTGCACAGATCAACAAGCTTTGTCTTTGTCGTGTCAGGCTGAGATGCTTCGATGGTATCTTCAAGTTTTCGTTGTCTCTTTGGAGAGTTTGAGAAAAACAGTGACAGTTCCCTCAGTGCTCCCATCATGTTCTTCACTGCAGGCAAGCCGCATGCTTTTACAATGCAGAGACTCAAGCTATGGGAAGCACAGTGAAAGTACAGTGCTTTGTTGTTCCTTGCTTGAAAACGTGCCTGCACTCCTTTAAACTTTCCTGCCATGTTTGCGGCCCCGTCATAACCTTGTCCTCTAACATTGTTGAAATCAAGCCCCCACAAGCCCAGACACTCAACAATCTTGTTGTAAAGTGTTTCACCTGTGGTATCTCTGCACTGGACAAAAGCCAGGAACTCTTCACGAACTTTCAGACTTCCATCGACGAATCTCAATATAATTGAAAGTTGTTCCCAGTTTGAGCTGTCTGTGACTTCGTCAGCAAGCACGGTAAACTGTTTTGCTGCAATAATTTCTGCAAGAATCTTGTTGCGGATCTGATCACCAAGAACCTCTATCAGTCTGTTTTGTGTACTTTTTGAAATGTATGTGGCCTTCTTATCGCATGTATCTAGATGTTTCCGGAGAGTTTCATCTCCTGCATTGATGCACAGATTCAAAAGGGCATTGAAATTGCTTCTGTTCTCACTCTGAAGAATGCCATCATCACAGTTGCCCCTCAGAGCTAACCCCTGTCTTCCACACACTTCAACAATCCTGAAGAGGCTTGTCAGAACTTGTCGATTTGCAGCGATGTTTTCTGCATTTTTCTGATTGATTTCACTGGCGATGCTCTGCTCTGGTTTATCCATGATTGTCAAAAACTGCTCTCCATTTGCCATTGCATCTTTGTGGTATTGTAATAACGAGTGCTTTTTGATCTGATCACAGGCTTTATTCCAGTTCTTGCATGGCGTCTTCACAAACTTGCCCAGGTTTTCAGTAGACTTTGCAAATAATAGGCAATACTTGCAGTAAGCCCCATCCTCGAAAGGAGAATACACAAGCCAGGAGTACTTTTGCAACCACTCATGCTGAAATTTTCGGTTCTTGTTGTTTATCACTGTTGTTGGAAACTGAAAACCAGGTGATGGTCTCCAGTGTTGCCTTAGAAGATGCTCCTTGTCACGGCTTGACAGTGAAACGACTCGTGTGTGTTTCTTGAAAACTTCACCAAAATCGATATTTTTGTTGCTGGTGATCTGAGAGGAGAAATCTGAAGAGGAGTCAGAAAGCAGGCTCACATCAGGCTGGTTGGTCATTGGCATGGCAGAGGATTCAGAAAGCAGGCCCCCGGCAGGCTGATCAATGCTTGAGGAGGAGTCTGAAATACAAATAAAAGTTGGGTCTATGAGAAGTCTGAAATACTAAAACGATTGTGTGTGTACCTGTGAGAGAGAGAGAGAGAGAGAGAGAGAGAGAGAGAGAGAGAGAGAGAGAGAGAGAGAGAGAGAGAGAGAGAGAGAGAGAGAGAGAGAGAGAGAGAGAGAGAGAGAAATGAAATGAAATGAAATGAAATGAAATGAAACTTTATTTCTGAACGGAAGAAGCAGTTAGCACATGTGCCATTTTTCACGCTTGCCGTTGCTAAACTACAAAGGTACAAATCTGCTAAAGGTACAAAGCTACTAAGATAACATGAAAGTGCACATAATATAATAAGTCGTGCAAAAAGAGATGGATAAGGCAAAATGGAGGGCACCAATTATGATTACTAACAATGTGAACGGGGAAAAAAAAAAAGAAAAAAAAAAAGAGATAGTCTTTAAAATTCCTTCTTTCACTGAAATCAAACACGCGCGCACGCTCGCGCCGCATGCTCTCACACATACACACACACACACACACACGCGCGCGCGCGCACACACCCATATACACGCACGTGCGCGCGGAGGTTAATATCAAGGCTTTAGGCGATGGAGATACCCGAACCAGTGAATGAGCTGTTAGATAGCAGGTACTTGAAGAGGCTTTCCTTGAAAGAGGGGAGTGAACCAGTGTGTGTTATGTGCGCTGGCAGTTTATTCCAAAACGAGGCGCCCGAGAAAGCAAGGGCGGTTTTAAATAAATCTATCCTCGGGCGTGGTGTGATGAAGTTTCGCCTTGATGTTGAATAGCCTGAAGCTACCTTGGTGAAGAGATTACACAAGTATTCTGGGTGGATTTCATTCCAGATTTTATACATGACTACCCCTTTGTTAAAGAGATGGTGCTTGTCAAGAGGAAGCATTTTTAGTTTTTCAAATTTTTGGTCAGTAGAAAGAGCTGGATCAGGCAGGATCTGCTTCACTGCCCTGAGAGAGAGAGAGAGAGAGAGAGAGAGAGAGAGAGAGAGAGAGAGAGAGAGAGAGAGAGAGAGAGAGAGAGAGAGAACAATGAACAATGAACAATGAACCTTTATTTTCCAACGGTAGAAGTTATTGGTAACAGGACCAGTTTTCAAACTTGCCGTTGCTACATCTACTACATAAGTGACATAGACATGTAAACATACACATACCACACACTGCTGCATGCACTGCTGCATTCGCTTACGCACGCACGCACGCACATACACACACACATACCCACACACGCACTCAGGTACGCACGCATGCACATCACAACTCGCGCATGCACGCACGCACACACACACACTCATGTACACCGCAATTCAGTACGCATGCACACACGCACGAACACTCACACACACACACACACACACACACACACTTACACACGCACGCACTCAGGCACATACGCAAAAAAACAAACACACGCTCTCGGACACGCACTCCAGACATTCCTACCCGCATACGCGTACGCACAAAAGTATAAAATGAGTAAAAATACAAAGTAAAGCAATAAACAAAGAATCATTAAGTACATTAAAGTTCATACAGCAAGGGCAAATACGTATGCAGGTGCTATCTCCCCCCCCCCCTCTCTCTCTCTCTCTCTCACGCCGACACACACACACATACACACACACACAGCATGCACGCACGCACGCGCGCACACACACACACACACACACACACACACACACACACACACACACACACACACACACACAGAGTCACACATACTGAGAGAGAGAGAGAGAGAGAGAGAGAGAGAGAGAGAGAGAGAGAGGAGAGAGAGAGAGAGAGAGAGAGAGAGATCAGAGAGAGAGAGAGGGAGAGAGAGAAAGAGAGAGAGAGAGAGAGAGAGAGAGAGAGAGAGAGAGAGACCTGCAACAAGATAATTACATTTAAAGCATATATATGTCTTCGTTTACACACGTCAGTCAAGCTTAGATATATATTTATGATCTGAAATAACAGCTTTTCTTTTTAGACCCCTCCCCCCAAATGATGGACAAAATCTTTGCTACCTTATGACTCGTAGAGTCTTCTTAGGCTAATGATAGCCAATGGAACACACCAGTCATTTTGTTTAATATTAATTATTAAATTGAAACACTCAATCACGTATCAATTTCAGGTTGTATTTAATTTTTTTTTTTTTTGAGAGGGGGGGGGGGGGGGGGGGGGGCGGGGCAGTAAATTACTCACCAACACTGCTTTTACTTGTTCCCATGTCACTGTTTCGAACTCCACTGCCAGTGGTCTCACTTTGGGTTGATTTTTGTCTCTTTCGAGGAACTGCATCATCTGCCGTTTAGAAAAACAACTTTTATTATTATTATTATTATTATTAAAGGTTTTCTTATATAGCGCTTACCTGTAAACAGCTCTAAGTGCTTTACAATTTACTCAACAACAACAAACAAAAAGAAAAAAAAAACAAAAAAAACAAAAACAAAGACATAACATAAAAATTAAAACATGAAATTATCCTAAAAGCAACAACAAAAATGTAAAATAAAATAGAACCGTCTTTTCAACATCTTATATATGATTATGCATTGCAGGTGTTAACACGTCTACTACAATTTTATAATAATAATTTAATATAAAAAACAGTGGTTTTCTGATTAGTTCTTAGCTTATTTTAAATTTCATCAACAAAAGGCCTAAGGGTGAATAATCTTATTTTGTAGCACGCTGTTCACAGGCATAGGAACTGTTAACAAATTTGCTGATTTTCAGCAGTTGGCAAAATTTCAGCACATTTTTATTTTCCATTTTATTATGTGAAAAAGGCAGTGGTTGGGATGCCGTCATGATGGCTTCTTGTCGTTCCAAAAACCGAAGTCGTCATGACGGTTTCGCACCCGGAAAGGCTATGTTGCCGTCACAATTGATGGCGACGCTGTCAAAGTGGTGTCAGATAGGCTATGGTTTCCATAGTCAGCCATCAAGACGGTTCTGTTCTGCTCTCCGAAGAGATTTACGTCACAATACATAGCTAGTAAGCTGCACTAGTGAAAACGATACCTTATAACTTAGCCCTTGGTTTTGTTATTGAAAACGATATTTTGCCGTCCAAAGATTTTTTTAATAAATATAAAAGCAATATTGATCATTGATGCCGATATCTTTATTCTTTAAATTGACATTTTTAAAGTTATATATCATAATACTTTGTGAAATAAATTTTAGGCTATGCATTACTTTAATTGTTACCTGTTTTGGTATTTTAATAAGTGGGGCTGTTTAATATCTATGATATTCATTATATGCAGCTAGTATCAGCTCCTACAGCATAGGCTACACTCACAGGAAGGAAGTACCGGCTCCATCGCCACGTGCTCATTTGAATCGAATTCGGAATGGGTGAATTTTACCTAGTTCTACTGACTACATTTCTTTTATGAGACAAAATTGGATTTAAAAATGTACCCACCTTCTGAAATGGAGCTTGATGAAAACCAGCATGACAGTCGCCTACTGCCATCAGCATCTGTTTTTTTCAGTTTCGGCATTTTCGAGGAGACAGCAAAAGTGAAGTGTTACCAAAGAAAATAGATCTAGATTTAAACTTCCCCCCACAAACCTTAATGACGTCAGACGTCTTTTCACTGATCTTTCTCGGAAAGACATGCACTGAAGGAAAGCAACTCTTTTGGGTACCTGGTCGATTCAACGGAAATCCATTTCAACGATGTTTTTGGACGATTCAACGATGGTCGTTTCAACGGATGTTCGTTACAACGAATTATCATAATTATCAACTTAGCGTCTTAATTAATCTTTCTAAAAAGTCGTTTTTGGGGGATTAGGGCTGTATCAAGGTGAAGGCGCTGGAAGAGGCTTGTGGCCAGAACAAGAAAATATGGCTGCATTTACTAATTTAGGGTTAGGGGTTGGGTTACTTGGTTGTTTCAACGGGAAAACGTTTTGGACGTTTAAACGGATCCCTTGAAATGGATTTCCGTTGAATTGTCTATAAATAACTCTTTGTGCCTTGGATCAAAAGTGACTAAAAACTGCAATGTTTTAAAAACAATAAAAAAATAATAAAACTTTGAAACTCCCTTTGCATAAAAAAAATTCACTGTTCTTTTTTTTTTTTTTTTTATTTTTAGTTGGGAGGGGGGGTTCCGGAACCCAGGTAACCCCCCCCCCCCTGGGTCCGGCCCTGTTGGNTAACCTTGGATAATAATAATAATAATAATTTCTTTGGCGCCTAACCTCATGTAGAGTTCTAGGCGCCTTACAAATTTCAAAAATTTAATACAAAAACTGTACACAGTATTACACACACACACACACACACACACACACACACACACATACACACATTCCACGCACCGGCGCAGCAACACAACAGAATCCTCAGCACTCAATTATCATGGTCGGTCCGTCTCTTGCTGCAGCGCGACGGGGCTAAATGGGTTAACTCCTGTTGACATGAACCCACAGTACTTTCTCAATCTGTGAGAGTACACGGTGATGGTCGATCCGGCTCTGCCTTTCAGTCAGCTGCGTAATTCAGTTGACTCTTTTACTGCGAGTTGACACATTGTGGTTGGGAAATCATTGTAATATAAGTGTCAAAGATCCCCAGCCGTCAACGGAACTATCCAAAGCGGTTTCAGCAAGAGGCATAGATCCTCATTAACCTTCGCAACTTACGGGGCTTCATGAAAATCTACACACCTCTTTCAGTTGGGTGGTGTCCAAATTTTCTCCGCAGTAAACGAATACAATTCATTTCAGTGTATTTGTGTTGGTCAGTGTACCGCGTAGGCCAACACAACCAAACAACCAAGCAAACAGTCAACAAAATTACTGTATCGCCCATGCGAAGTTCATACAATCCCAGATATGACCCTACGTGTACTGCTTACCTAGCAACAATGTTGCAAACGACAGGATGTGATGATGGGCATAACACATAGCTGATGGCAGCCGAAATCTGAAACATTTCGAGAATACTGTCTTTAACCCGTTTCATCCTGATTTGATTATGATAGTTCAAGGGTGGTGCCAGGATAGCTTGGCGCCTAAGGCGCCAAGCTATTCTGGCACCACCCTTGAACCACAATGGTTGATCTATCTCCTAATATGTAATGTAGCCTTCATAGGACAATAAGCAAATTTTAAAAAATTCAGGCTCAGGATGTAATGGGGTAATAACCAGACACTATTTTGCATATAATTACAAGATCCAGCTGTTCATCAGCTACGACGATGAGGTTAGGTTTTCACTGCTAAAGGAAACAATTTAATTTTTGTTTTAACCCTTCGACTGTCGTTACCGGGTTTTGTCGTGGTTAGTCCTACAAAACGCGCTACCAAGAGCCAAAGGGTTAAACTTAGTATTGTGCGTGTTTGTGTGCATGTATGAACATACTACTTGTAAAGGATCTATCGAGGATTATATATATATATATATATATATATATATATATATATATATATATATATATATATATATATATATATATATAATGGTGGAGCTAACAAAAGCAGGGTCGATGTTCTTCTTAACAAACCACGGCAGAAGAAAGGTAAAAAACTGGCCTGGGTGACGACTTATGATCCTCGCCTCCCGTCTAAATCAGCAATTCTTCGGAATAATATCTCCGTTCTCTATTCTAATCCGGAGAATGAAGATATTTTCCCCAGGAAAATGATCATTTCAGCAGACAGGCGCCTTAAAACTTAGGTCAACTGTATAAACCAACAGTCCCCAGGCGCTTTGTCCAACATGGTCCTCATCCCAGGCCTGGGTTTTACCCTTGCTCGGCCAAGCGTTGTGATACGTGCGCACACGCCATCGAAGTCCAAGAGTTTAAATCTCCATGGGATGGACGACGGTGGCATATACGGCAGAACTTGACGTGTACAACACCAAATGTTGTGTATGTTATCCAGTACTCGTGTCATACAACCGCCATGTACATCGGGTCTACTTGTAATCTTAAGCTGCGTTGGGAAAATCACAAAAGTGACATCAACAAGAAGTGCTCTAAGTGTTTACTTGTTCAACATGTCGTTAGCACCATCCATCCATTAGATCGGACAGTACCGTTTTTGAAGATCATTCCTATTGAACAAGTGAAAGACGAGAGTGAGCTGATCTCTCGTGAAACGTCTGGCGGCAGGCCAATGTTGGAACTATCTTTGTTGGCCTGAATTCACGAAAAGACCTAGCTACCATGCTGAGGCTAGGAAGGCGGCAAACGTATAATTGTAATTGATCACTGACCATGAGAAGTGAAATGAAATGAAATGAAACTTTATTTCTGAACGGAAGAAGCAGTTAGCACATGTGCCATTTTTCACGCTTGCCGTTGTTAATGTATAAAGGTACAACTCTAAAGGTACAAGGCTCTTTCACTGAAATCAAACATGCGCGAACGCTCTCGCCGCACACACACACACACACACAAACAGAGAGAGAGAGAGAGAGAGAGAGAGAGAGAGAGAGAGAGAGAGAGAGAGAGAGAGAGAGAGAGAGAGAGAGAGAGAGAGAATGTGTGTGTATGCGTGCATGAGTGTGTTTGTGTGTTTGAGAGAGAGAGAGAGAGAGAGAGAGAGAGAGAGAGAGAGAGAGAGAGAGAGAGAGAGAGAGAGAGAGAGAGATGAAATGAAATGAAATTAAACTTTATTTCTCAACGGATGAAGTAATTAGCACGTGTGCCATTTTTCATACTTGCCGTTGCTACTCTACAAACACAGGATAATAATTGTAATACTAATAGTACCAAATTACACAAAGAAAAATTAGGAGAAACATGAAGAGACATTAAACAAAATTCATCCATTCATTCGGTCATACAAAAACAAACGAAAAACAGAAAGTACACGCAACGCGCGCACACTGACACATACACTCACTCGCGCACACACACAGCCACGCGCTAATGATAACTTGATCTATATACGAAGCAAATCATTTGGATCATAGTGAAAATTCACTTCAGACAGCAAAAATTATTTGGATTATAATAGAAACTTGAATTATGTAATTAGGCGATTATTATTAGTATGGACAAACCATACGGCAGCATGCACTGATTATACGATAAGCACATGTTTGATACGGATACTTGTGGTAGATTATGTATCAGCAGACAAGTACTTGAGGAGGCATTCCTTGAAAGAGGAGAGGGAGCTAGCGTGTGTTATACATGTAGGCAGTGTGTTCCAGAAAGATGCGCCTGAGAAAGATACACCGGTTTTAAATAGATCTATCCTTGGGCGAGGTGTAATAAAGTTTCGCCTTGAAGTAGAATAACCTGAACTTGCCTTGGTTAAGAGCTTACAAAGATATTCTGGGTGAATCTCATTCCAGATTTTATACATAACCACGCCCTTGTTTAAGAGGTGATGCTTGCTAAGAGGTAGCATTTTCAGTTTTTTGAAGTCTTTCGCCAGTTGTTAGGGCTGAATCAGGCAGGATATGTTTCGCTGCTCTCCGATGCAGGGAGTTAAGCCTCTTCAAGTGTATGTCACCGCTGCCATCCCATATCGTGGACGCATAATCGATGTGGGATTTGACATGTGCATTGTAAAATAACTTGCGGGCGCGGGCATCAACATCGATAAAGTACTTCAACTTTGAAAGCATAAAAACATTTCTAGCAACAGTTTTACATACAGCATTTATGTGCGATTGCCACTTCATCTGGTCATCAACAATTACACCAAGTAATCGGTGTTCCGTGACCTGATTAACGATGTCATTATGGATAGTCAGGCTGAGTGTAAGTGGCTTGAGCTGGTGCTTCTGACGGGTTGCTATCGTCATGCATTCCGTTTTGGAAGGATTTAAAATCATTTCATTGTTTGCGCACCAAGTGGAAATTTCGCTCAAACCCTGCTGCAAACGGCCATTTAAAGAATCAATACTCTTGTCCGGGGTGTAAATTGTGGCGTCATCAGCGAATAAATCACATGAAATTTTGTCGCTAGTCAAATGTAGCGGCAGGTCATTTATAAAGAGGCAAAACAGAAGAGGCCCTAGGACTGAACCCTGGGGAACTCCCCGTGTTACTAATCCGCTTGAGGAGTATGATCCATTGACCATGACGCGCTGCTGTCTGTCGCTAAGATATGAGACGAAAAGATTGATTGATTGATTGTACATTGCTTAACGTCCCGACAGCAACAAGGCTTTCTCAGGACGTGCCTGCACTGCTTGTGAAAAAAAAAAAAAAAAAAAAAAAAAAAAAAAAAAAAAAAAAAAAAAAACCTAAACAGAAAATTGAATGTATGTCGCCAGCCGGTCAAATACGTTAAATAAACCTACAACATGGGGCCTAAATAAAGCTAAGACCATTTAGCAACACACATCCATACAGGCAGTGCAGACAGTAGGGAGAGTTTTAAAAAGGCAAATACAGGTGAATGGACAAAGGGTAGACAGAAACACATGCCCCAGAATAGAGAGAAAAACCCACCCTGTGGGGCTGACCAGGGTGACCGTGGGAACTAAAAAATACCTAACCCCACCCAAGTCCCCCAAGGCAGACCCGGGTGGGGGGAGACGAAAAGAGGAGTTGTGCCATGGTGGTAAAGAGATTTCTGGCTGTAGTTATTTGAGGAAGAAATGCATTTATTGCCAAACGAACTACCGAAGTACACATTTAGTTTGGAAAGTAGAAGTTTATGGTCCACAAGATCAAAGGCTTTTCGTAAGTCAATAAATACAGCGCCGGTAAATTCGCCCTGATTTATTGAGCGTAGCCACACATCAGTTAGACGTGCTAGGGCCGTGTGACAGTTGTGCTTTGGTCTGAATCCCGACTGAAGGGGGTGAATTAATGTATGATTTTCTAAATATTCCAAGAGATGTTTATGGATATGCCGTTCAAGTGGTTTACTAAGGATGGACAATAGTGAGATGGGGCGATAGTTATTAACATCAGTAATATCTCTTGTTTTCGGGAGGGGTATAACCTTGGCTTTTTAAAGTTCCTTTGGGAAAATATTCGTTTGAATGCACAAGATATAAATAAGGTTATTGTTTCAATGACATAAGGAATAGCTAATTTAAGTAGTTTGGGGCTGATTTCATCTGGCCCGGACGATTTCTTATTCTTCATTGAACTAATTGTCCTACCGACTTCGTGCACTGCCAGTGGTGGAATCACGAAAGGATCAGATCCTGCAGTTCGCGTTCTACAAAAGTAAACTAGTCTGTCTGAACAAGAGTAGGGCTGAGAACTTGCTTCTGAAGGGACAAGAGACTCTGCAACTGAGAGGAAATGGTCGTAAAACATGTCTGCAGTCAGATCAGAAGGGATTAAAGGAGATTTATTACACTTGCCTCCAGTCACTACGGCCATAGCGCGCCAGAGCGTGGACATGTCTTTGTCTTGTTTAATCAAGCGATCAATGAAAGATTTTTTAGCCTGTCGCACAAGAGATTTTACGCGATTACGCTCACGCTTAAATTCAGTGAAGCACTTCTGCTGTCTCAGATCATCTCTCACCCTCATGGCTTGAATGATGTCTTGAGTAAGCCACGGCGGGAGTGATGCGTGTTTGACGCGTCTCCTCCGCAGGGGCGCATGTTTATTTAAGATCTTAAGAAAGATGGTATACCAAACAGACAGAGCGCTGTCAGGGTCAGATTTACTAAATACTTCATCAAAAGGTGCGCTGTTAAGATCAAACAGAAACTCGCTTTCATTAAAACTTTTAAAGGAGCGATAGGTGATATACGTATGGCATCCTTTCTTTGCTTTAGGGAGTTTAGTAGACCACGTACAGCAGATGGGAAAGTGGTCGCTGATACTAAGGTTACCGACAGACACATTATGAACAGACTCTGGCTTGGTTGTGTATATATGATCTATGAGTGTGGATGTTGTTTGTGTGATCCGTGTGGGTGAAGTGATTAACTGTTGCAGACCCAACAACGTTAACGTAGAGTCCCACGCATGGTGAGGCTTTAGCATGTCTATGTTAAAGTCTCCCATGAGGATGACATTGGAGTTGGGATTACAAGCTTTATCACACATACTAAGGAAATCATCATACCACTCAAAGTTCGCAGCAGGGTTGCGGTACAGAAGGCCGATAAGAAATGATGAAGATTGGGGGGCCTTCAGCTCAAGCCACATACACTCAACATCTTTGGTTTCTAAATCATGTCGTCTACGTATAAAATCTTGAGTAGACGAGTGAACATAAGCAGCTAATCCTGTCTGTCCAAGGGCCGTAGGATCACGTCTCATGACAGTAAATCCAGGAACTTGGATGGATATATCCGATACATTTGAATTGAGACGTGTTTCGGACAGTCCAAAAATACGAAACGGGTCTGCTCCATTTAGATAAACACATATGTCAGGCAACTTATTGCAAAGATGGTAAATATTGAGATGACCAATGCGGGGATCTTTCGTCTTGAGTTTTACGCCACTCATTTCACGCAAAGTCGATGTGTTTGTGGGGAAAAAAAAAAAAAAAAAAAAAAATCAACAGAATGTATCCGTAACACGTGCCAAAATAGAAAATAATAATAATGATACAAATAAAAAGTATAAAATCACTAACTAAACTATTCTAAGTGCAATAAACACAATAAACAAAGACTAGAGGCGTAATCACTGGACGCAGGGGAATAGGCCTTCAGAAGGCGTACACACGTCCGTTGGGACTAAAATATCCCAGGTACTCTTCAATGTCTACACACCCCGAATCAACAAAAGGTTAAAATCCGGAGAAAATTAGTTTTCAGCAATTGTCACAAGTAACAGTGAGAGTCTGTGTGGCTGCGATTCGTGCAACTAATGAATATTAACACAGATAGACAGTAGCATTGAAAACTATAGTCCACACTTTTGACGGAAATATCGTCAAGGAGACTTGAGAGCTCGCTAGAGAAAGTTCTTCAAGCGACTCTGTATACAGTGTGATTAATCTGTATGGTGAAGAACTGCACTGGACGTCGTAAGCACTCGCTCTAAACACACGATGCTAGGCCTGTAATGTTTGGTTGTTGTTTTTTCTCATCAACAAAGAAGGTCAAGTCACTGACGTCTTTGTGTCACGAAAGAAAATGACACATAATCTTATTATTTCCTGACAGAGAATGCAAATGAGAAAAATAGCACAAACCTAAAAGAAAAGAAAATTCAAATGACGCAGAAACTCTGTCCACCCGAGCAGTCACGAACACTGTTTCAAACGACAGTTTTATATATTCATATGTATGTTAAATGTTACGTGGTGGAGTTGTAGTCGAAGTATGATAAACACACCAGACACACACGCACGTAGAGTTCTTTAAAGTAAACCTCGTTCAGCTGCAATCCGTCACACGTGGCTTAAGGATGTAGACAATACTGGAGTAACAGTTCCAACAAATTTAATTCAGCGATGCGATATCCTCACAGTAATGCACTTTCAAATGCACAAACTACTGAATACAAAGTCTCTTCTGCTATGTCCACACTACGACTCAAAGTTTCTCATACACAGCATCTCTCGCAATAAACTGCGTGTCTCTACAACTGACAAAGCAAGACAATGTACTAACGGGCTTTCCCAGCGCCCTCCTTATATACACTAACAAAATCTAGAATCTTCTACGGAAATCATGAACTCAAACAACCAGAACGAAACGCGCAGCCGAAACTCATTAACATGAATTTTCCAGAAACAATATAACAGGCTACAAAAATACGGCTGCTCACTTCAGCTCTAAATTCTAACATATAATGAAGACACATAAAAGTATGGTATCCCTATCACCTGGTAGCTCAAAAAGGTACGAGAACATTCCCAAAACAATAAGGGCTGCTCAATACACGCGCACAGGAAAACAAAAAGTAGCGAAAAATGTAGCAAAGTGTTGCGATGTCAACTGACGTGACACTTACCAGGCCACTAGACAGTGCGACCCTTCTAGAACGCACCAGACTAAACACAACAAAACGAAATCGGCTCTACTCACGAACAAAAGAAAATCTTACTAAAAAGGCACGTGAATCGTAACCGTGAAAGCTCAAATAAACATCGGGTCGTTACCTACGAATAACACACGCACGCTCTCACAGGATAACACAACCACAATCGTAACAGTGAACGGCACTTGGCACTGAATACACACGAGTGTCCACGTTCAGCTTGCAGTGTCCGACAACGCGAACCAACAAAATAATGCAGTCTGCGCTACAACAAACAAACATCCCTAACTTCCCTAATTACACCGGAGGAGGGGGGGGGGAGGGGCGAAAAGGGGGGGGGGGGCGAGGGCGGAGGGGGGGGGAACGTGCGGCGAGGTGGAGGGTAATTGGGTGGGGTGGGGGTTACTGCTGTGAGTAGAATTGCAATATGGCTTGTGCAATGCTAACACTTAGCGCCTGAACTTGATGTGAATCAAGAGGGGAGGCAGTAAGGGCTAATCCCCTCTTCTCCCATCCTCTGGTATTAGGCGCTGAAAGATGGCTCGCTGTCATAGTAGATGGTAAGGGAGGGTACTCCGTAGCAGTGGACAGTTGTAGCCGGCGGCCGACTATGCCTCTGTTCCTGACACAGAGGGGTGGTGGTGTGTGCTCGAGATCTGCGAGAAGCCTCCAGGCCACTGCTGTTGGTCGCAGAAGACTCGCGCCTATCAGCGGCCTGACCAGGGGCTGGCTCAAGAGCGGCGGGGGCAGGCCCGGGTTGCTGGTGGTGTTGCGTAATACGCTTGTCCTCACCAGTGTACTGTGACCCGGGGAGAGGACGCGGATCGGATGAGTGGCCACTGCTCGGCTGTGCGGCCCGTCTGTCCTCACCCGGGGACGTCGGCGGCAGGTCAGCGCGTCGTATGTTCCGGGCCAGTGCACTAACACCGTGGTCGCTGGGGTCAGTGCAGCTTATCATAATACATGACCTGCTTGGGTGCACCTCTGCTTGACAGGAAAGTTGATGTGTGGTCGATAAAAGTGACCTTTTCCTGTTTGCACACAGTTTTGAGGGCTTTGTTTGAGTCGTGTGCAGGTCGGTGTAGGG
This sequence comes from Semisulcospira habei, assembly GCA_036245525.1. Taxonomy (NCBI): domain Eukaryota; kingdom Metazoa; phylum Mollusca; class Gastropoda; family Semisulcospiridae; genus Semisulcospira; species Semisulcospira habei. The sequence goes on along the minus strand of BTPG01000008.1, from coordinate 88,966,920 downwards.
GATGATGGCTGCCACGTGTCGGGAGGAGGGAAGACATCTGTAGTCTGGCTTTGGGGAACTTTGCTGACAGCAGGCCACAAAGTTTGAGCCAGGTCTGTTGGCTGACAGCCCCATCCCAGCAGCTGTTGATGCCGACGTGGATGGTGACAGTCTGTATATTAGGGTTTAGGGGTTGTGCACTCAGCCACTGACCCAGGTGATCCACCCTGAGGCGTGACACTGACAGATTCTGCACCATAGAGTCAGCAGTCGTCATCCTCTTCTCATCGATGAATTTGGTGACAGAATCTCCAATGAGAAGAGTGTTTACCTCAGGGCGGATTTTCATTCTGCGGAGTCTGTCCAGTGGTGTCATAATGCTGTCCTGCTGCTTGTAAGTTTGCTGTCCATTTATCACGTCGGTATTTTGGGGCTGGAGGACAGCAGACTGATTATCATCCTGGCCCAACCCCTGGAATCTGATGTTGACACGTTGGCTAGGAATTCAACGCTGACAACGTCAGCATGATTGTGTTGGAAGGAGGGTGCAGAAGTGGAGGGTGCTGGGGAAGGTTGCCGAGCATGAGGTTTTTTTTAATCGCAATGGACTGGCTAACGAAAGTGTCAAGGCGTTTGTTGATTTCGTCTAGCTTTCCTGCATGACAGTCTCTGGAGGAAACGAGGTTGCTCATCTTTTTGGCGAGTATAGCGTGGTCGTTTTTCATCCCTGCTGTAGTTGTGTTCATCAACTCTCGCAGCCCTGTATCAGTAGCCTTGATTTCCTTTTTGGCCTTTACCTCGCTGTCGAGGACAAGGGATGCCAAGTTGTCGTGCCCCTGTCTGAGGTCAGCACACTCCTTCCTAACACCCTGCAGCTCGGCACGGTACTGACGTAGCTCTGACTGGAGAGTGGTGATGGCGGCTGTAGACTCGGCCAGTTGATGTTGCAGGGCGATGATGAGTCTCAGTGCCGTACTCTTAGTCAGAGGAACCAGGGCGCATGGTGTTAAAGGGGCTGCGTTGACCTTGTCCGGGA
>BTPG01000008.1:88888405-88958405 GCA_036245525.1 Semisulcospira habei | reverse complement strand
CATACTTGACAGAGATCCGATAGGAAAACATATTTGTTAAAGTGTTTATAAGATCTGAATTTAATAGTGATGTGTTGGTGATTTTTGGGGCGTCGGTCACCTTTCAGAGCCCAGCTACAACAGACGGGGAAATGGTCACTAATAGCAACCTCGGGCACCTGCACCCCTAGTACTCTAGTCTTGTTGTTTGTGTAAATATGGTCGATCAATGTTGAGGAATTGGCGGTTACTCTTGTTGCTTTAGTGACCAACTGTTTGAGACCAAACAAAGTAAGAGTAGTTTCCCAAGCAGGATTGGAAGAAAACAAATTGATGTTAAAGTCGCCTAAGATTAATAGATCAGAAGTACATTTGGTTGCATTGTCCATCATTTCCGTAAATGCGTCATTCCATTCAAAAGTGGCTGAGGGATTTCGATAAACAAAGCAGATTAATAATGGGGTGGCTTTGCTTGCTTTTAATTCAATCCAAACGCTTTCCACTAGGTCTGATTCTAGATCTGTCCCTCTACGAGCGCCATCCCTAATAGAATTATTTAAATACACGGCTATACCCGTGTGTTTAGGGGAAACAGGATCGCGACGAAATACATGAAAACCCGGGATAGAAATGGCTTCATCACTGATGTTAGAGCACAGTCGTGATTCAGTTATTCCAAACACGTGGAAAGCGTTTGGTTGACTCAACATCACACATAAATCTGGAACTTTGTTATACAAATGATATATATTTAAATGTCCAATAAGCAAATGATGCGTATCAGGCTTGTCTGTAGACATAACTGATTTAGAAAGATAACAATAAATCAACACCTATGAACCAAGAGCAAAAGATATATATTATTGTATAGACGTGTGTTGTTTTTCAGTGCAGACGAGGAAAAACAAGGCAGTCTATACGTTGACACACTACAAGTTTAATGTGTCTTGACCAACTGTCCAGTAGATGAAGAGTTACTTGAAGTTTTCCAAAAAGCGTCAATAATCGCTTATGACTGATGGTGTGCTGGGAAACACACAAGGAAAAAAACAGTGTCACAGTGCACTCGATGTGTGGTACGCTTACACAAAGATACCCAACCAGCGTCCCAAATCGCTCAAAATGTAAATTATGTATTCTCGTAGTGATAATGTTACTGTTGTAGTTATAGTCGAAGGATAGGAAACACCGTTACAGTGCGCACACGATATAAGAGATTAATTAGGAAGCAATGTCTATGATGTAGGAGATCACTTAGGAAACAATGTGTATGATGTAAGAGATCACTTAGGAAGCAATGTCTAGTCACTGAAATTCTGCTGAACAACTGGCCCAACAGACAATTCATAGAATATAATGTTTAATAGATGTATATTGGAGGATGCTCTGGTTATAGTCTCAGTAAACACAAGCTGGGCGATTGTACTGAGCCCAGACGTCGTGGTGTGTATACGGAGTGTGTGCCGGTGCGGTGACGTTAAATGGGTAGGGTTGCGCCATAGTGTTCCCCGAAAAGTGGTCCGTTGGCGCCGCACGATACTGCGGGTACATTGCAGGAACTGTCGGGAACTGCAGTATGTTAGGTGATTGCCACATAGTCAGAGAGAGAGAGAGAGAGAGAGAGAGAGAGAGAGAGAGAGAGAGAGAGAGAGAGAGAGAGAGAGAGAGAGAGAGAGAGAGAGAGAGAGAGAGAGAGAGAGAGAGAGAGAGAGAGAGAGAGAGAGAGAATCAATGAATCAATGAAACTTTATTTTACAACGGTTTAGGCATTGACATCGTCATCGACACAGCCATTTTACAAACCTGCCGTTGCTAACAACTACAAGACTAACTACAAATATACATACATATAAGTAAACATAATACTTGCAAAGAGATGACAACACTATTCACATAGACAGACATACTCATAGACTCACAGACACCCCCCACCCCACCCACCCCACTTCACACATAGACAGAGCTAAGTAGTCCAAATGATAAATGAAAAGGATAACAGACTTTATTGGGAATAAATTGGACCCAGCATAAAAAGAAACATATAATACACGTGGTTAAGTCATCCCTGCGAGTGATCCACAAAATATTTGCAGAGACCCTTTTTAAAACAGGCTAGCGAGGAGGCGGATTTTACATGGTCGGGAAGAGCATTCCAGATAAGTGCCCCTGAGAAGGATAAGCTAGTTTTATATAGATCGATCCTTGGTTTTGGGACTATGAAAAGCTTTCTGGTGTTTCCAAGCTTGGACTCAGACTTACGGAACAAAGTGGAGATGTACTCAGGTGTTTTGCGTTTCCACACTTTGAACATAAAGATTGCTTTGTTATATTTAAAATGATCTTGAAGTGGCAGGAGACCTGCTTTTGAGAGCTTTTCTTCAGTGCTTAGGTGTTGATCAGGGCAGATTATTTTGGCCGCTCGTCTGTGTAGGGAATTGAGTCTCTTTAAATGGACCTCACTACACCCATCCCATACCGATGACGCGTAATCGATATAAGAACGTATGTGAGCGTTATAAAATAGTTTACGGGTATCTGAATCAGTATAATATTTCAGTTTTGATAACATAAAGAGATTTTTGGCTACTATTTTGCATAAGGCGTCTGTATGAGCTTGCCATTTTAGCTGACTGTCGATTTTAATCCCCAGTACTCGATGTTCATTTACCTGTTCTATCTGACTACCTTTAAGTGAAAGGTTAAGTAATAGAGGCATTATCTGCTGTTTTTGGCGCGTGGCGACTACCATCGATTTCGTTTTGGCTGGATGAACAACCATAGAATTGTTTATACACCAAGCTGATACTTCATGAAGACTTTGTTGTAGGTTGTCGGAAATTACCTGTATATCTTTACTAGTAGTATGAACTGAGGTGTCGTCAGCAAAAAGGTCGCATTGTACATCTTGGCAAGTAATATGTAGAGGCAAATCATTGATAAATAAGCAAAACAGTAGAGGGCACAGTACAGACCCTTGGGGCACACCAAAGCTTACATCTTTGAGAGAGGAGTATGAGCCATGAACAAGAACCTTTTGTTTTCTTTTAGTAAGGTAAGATATGAAAAAAGCAACTGCGTCTCCGTTATTGAGGTATGTGTGAAGCTTACTTACTTACTTACTTACGCCTGTCACCCCTACCCGGGTATAGGCCGTCGACGAGAGACCTCCAGCAACTCCTGTCCTGTGCTTCTCCTTCGATTCTACTCCAGGTGGTTCCCAGTCTCTTGATGTCTGCTTGGAGGTCTCGACGCCAGGAGTTTCTCGGCCTACCTCTTTTCCTCTTTCCCTGGGGGTTCCATGACAATGCCTGCCTAGTGATACTGGAAGCTGGCTTTCTCAGGCTGTGACCGATCCATCCCCATCTTCTTCGCCCAATTTCATTCTCTGCTGTTATCTGCTCTGTTCTGTCCCAGAGTCTGACGTTGCTGATCTTCTCTGGCCAGTGGATTTTCAAAATTCTTCTAAGGCAACTGTTCATGAAGGTCTGTACTCTGTTGACTGTGTTTTATGTCAATCTCCAAGTCTCTGCTCCATATAGGAGAACTGCTTTTACATTGGAGTTGAAAATCCGGACTTTGGTGTGTTGTGACAGCTCTCTGGAACTCCACACTTTTTTTTTAACTGGAGAAAGGCTGCTCTGGCTTTACCGATTCGTGCTCTGACATCTGCATCAGTGCCGCCTTTTTTGTCTATGATGCTCCCGAGATAGGTGAAGGACTCCACCTCCTCCAACGGGGTGCCAGCAAGCAAGATTGGTTCTTTCCTGGTTGTGTTCAGCCTCATTGTCTTTGTTTTCTGTTTGTGAATGGTGAGGCCCACTTGGGACGAGATGTCAGCAAGCCTCGTGGTCTTGTCCTGCATTTGTTGATGAGTGTGGGACAGCAATGCCAAGTCGTCTGCAAAATCGAGGTCGTCAAGCTGTGTCCACAGTGTCCACTGTACTCCACTTCGTCTGTGCTCTGTGGTCATCTTCATGACCCAGTCTATGGCCAGTAGAAAGAGGAACGGAGACAGCAGACACCCCTGCCTGACACCAGTTGTGACCTGGAGCTCCCTGGTGAACTGCCCTTCGTGGATCACGCGACATGTCATGCCATCGTAGCTGCTCTTGATCAGGCGGACGAGCTTTGTAGGTACACCGTAGTGTCGTAGGAGTTTCCACAGAGTCTCTCGGTCCACGCTGTCAAATGCTTTCTCATAATCCACGAAGTTGACGTACAGCGGGGAGCTCCACTCCAGAGACTGTTCCACGATGATGCGGAGAGTGGCGATCTGGTCTGTACATGATCGGTTCTTCCTGAATCCTGCTTGCTGGTCTCTCAGCTGGGGGTCAACGGAGCTCTTCATTCTCTCTAGGATGATCCTGTTGAAGACCTTTCCTGGTACTGACAGCAAGGTGATTCCTCTGTAGTTGGAACACTTGCTGAGGTCGCCTTTCTTGGGAAGCTTGATTAGGTACCCCTCCTTCCAGTCAGCCGGCATCACCTCCTCTTCCCAGATCTTTCCAAACAGTGGGTACAGCATCTGCACTGTTGTCTCTAGGTCTGCTTTCAGAGACTCCGCTGGGATGCCATCTGGCCCTGCTGCTTTGCCATTCTTTAAAAATGCCACTACTCTTCTGATCTCTTCCCGGCTGGGTCTGTCACAGCTGATGGGTAGGTCGGTCTCTGCCGGCTGGATGTCGGGGGGGGGGGGGGGGGGGGTGGTCGGGTGGGCTAGGTCTGTTCAGTAACTCTTCAAAATACTCGGCCCATCTGTCGAGTTTGTCTGCTCTGTCTGCAATAGGCTTGCCTTCTTTGTCTTTTACTGGTCTTTCTGTATGGCCATACTTACCCGACAATCTTCTGGTAATGTCGTAGAGCTGTTTCATGTTGCCGCTGCCTGCTGCCTTTTCTGCCTCTGTTGCCAGGCTGTCTGTGTAGGCCCTCTTGTCTGCCCTGATACTCCTCTTCACCTCGCGGTTGGCTTCCGAGTATTCCTCCTGTGCCCTTACTTTGGCTGCTCTCGTGCGACTGTTGTTGACCGCTGCTTTCTTCTGCTTCCTCGCTTCTATCTTCTTCAAGGTCTGTGCCGACAGCCAGTCCTTGTGGTGGTGTTTCCTGAATCCTACAGTGTCTTTGCAGGTTGAGTTCAGCGCCTCTCTAACTGCCTTCCACTGCTGCTCTGTGGTGACCACCTCCTCTTCATTTACTAGCTCCTGTAGCGCTTGAAACCGGTTGGACAGCACCACTTTGAACTCTTCTCTAACTCCAGTTTCTCTCAGGAGGCCTACATTATAGCGCTGTCTTCTTGTTGTCTCTGTGCGGCTTTTCTTTAGCTTGAGCTTCATTCTTAAGGTAAGCAGATGGTGGTCTGAGGCGACATCTGCTCCCCTCCTCACTCGAACATCTTGAAGGGATCTTCTAAATTTCTTGCTAATGCAGATATGGTCTATTTGGTTCTCTGTTGTATGGTCAGGTGAGACCCAAGTTGCTTTGTGTATTCTTCTGTGTGGGAAGATGCTGCCTCCAATGACAAGTCGATTTAGAGCACAAAAGTCTACAAACCTCTCCCCGTTCTCACTCATCTCCGAACCTAGTCCCTGTCTCCCCATCACCTCTTCGTATCCGGTGTTGTCCTCCCCTATTTTTGGCATTAAAATCGCCCATGACGATGGTGATGTCTCGCTCCGCGCATTTGTCCACGGCACTCTGGAGTCGGTCGTAGAACTCTTGTTTCTCTTCCTCGTTACTGTCATTGGTGGGCGCATAACACTGGATGACGTTCAGCTTGAGCTTTTTCTTGGTTCTAAAGGCTGCTGTGATAATTCTTGGCCCAAGAGGTTCCCAGCCCATCAGCGCTCTCTGTGCCACTGGTGACAGCATGAATGCTACTCCTTCTGTATGGGGGGCATTCTCCTCTTCATGACCTGAATACAGAATCATCTCCCCACTTAACAGCCTTTTCTGGCCAGACTGCGTCCATCTGGCTTCACTGATACCTAGCAGGGAAAGGTTGTACTTTTGCATTTCCGCTGCTATCTGGGCGGCCTTGCCGCTCTGGTACATGGTCTTGACGTTCCATGTGCCCATGGTTGTGTCCCTGGATAGAGAGAGGCGGCTCGGTCCTGTGGCTTCCGAAGACTTCCGGCTTTCACCACAGGACGTCATAAGTCTTCTGGTAGAAGAACCTTCCTCCTCCAGGAAAGGAATTACTGTTAGTCTTTTCGTCGGCGTTTTTGTAGCTATTTCCTTTTTTGCAGGGTGGGGAAGCTACCCCCACGCCCAACCCCCTTACTAGGAGGACCAGGGGTTTTCTGTCGGGGTCACCTTCCCTTAGACCATGTTGGTTCACGGCACCTTATTTCATTCGGTGCACCCCTCTCACGAGGGACCCCCTATCCACCACCCAGGGGACGCGCCTCAACGCCATATGGTCCCAGCGCGAGGATGTGTGAAGCTTAGCAGTCAGAATAGTATGGTTAATCAGATCAAAAGCACTCTTAAAATCCAGATAGACTACTCCTGTTAACTGTGACTTATTCATACCCTTGAGCCATGTGTCAACAAGGCGTGTAAATGCTGTGTGGCATGAATGCTGCGGACAAAATCCGGATTGGAAAGGGCGGAGGAGCTTACGGTTTTCTAGGTAAGCAAGCAGGTGTTTATGAACGTGCCTTTCCAGTGGTTTGGAAAAACAGATAATAAAGAAATAGGCCGATAATTATTAGGATCAGAACGATCTTTTGTTTTTGGAAGTGGAATTACTTTGGCATATTTAAGTTCGTTAGGAAAAGTGTTATGCTGGATACAGAGATTATAAATATAAGTTAAGGATTCTACAATGTATGGGAGAGACAGTTTAAGTATTTTCGGGCTGATGTCATCAGGCCCCGAGGACTTTTTATTTGGAAGGTTACTTATGAGTAAACCCACTTCATGAACAGCTAACACAGGGATGTTGAAGGGGGCTGTGCCCATTGTTCTTTGTTGACAAAACTCAGACAGCAAATGTGAACGGTGATAAGTGTTATCCTGGCTTGGCGATATTAGAGATTTGGCAATCGAAAGAAAATGGTCATTGAATGTATCAGCAGTAAGATTAGTGGGAATGGTAGTTGCGGTACTTGGAGACCCCCTAGTAAGTGTGTTTAGAAGGCGCCATATAGTAGAGGTATCTTTGCTGTCTTTAACCGTGTCACGAACTAACTTTTTTCTTGCCTCTCTGATCATGTATTTAACACGGTTACGCTGTTGCTTATATTCAGTGAACATTTTATTGCTACGTAGATCGTTTCTAAGCGCCATCGCCTGCATGATTTCCGGAGTAAGCCAGGGAGGAAGAGTGTTAGATTTTACCCTCCTCTCGCGTAGAGGAGCATGTTTATTAAGTACATTTAGGAAAAGAGAGTACCAAATACTGAGGGTGGTATTAGGATCATAGGACAGGAGCACGTCATTAAAAGGAGTATTTCTAGATCAAATAGAAATTCGTCTTTCCTGAAGTGTTTGAATGTCCTATACGTTATAGTTGTATGGCCGTTCTTTTTTGGGTTAGGGAGTTTAGAAGACCAGGAGCAAGCCACAGGATAATGATCACTAACACTAAGATTTGAGACATCAACGTCAGAGACGGCTTTGGGTTTATTAGTGTATATGTGGTCTATAAGCGTGGAAGTAGTTGGAGTAATTCTGGTGGGTGATTTCACTAACTGTACTAAGCCAAACAGAGATGACGTTGAGCCCCAGGCGGGGTGCGGCTTAAGTAAATCTATATTAAAATCGCCCAATAGAAGAATGTCGGCCTTCTTTTTTAAAGCTCTGTCAAGGTTATGACTAAACTGATCGTACCACTCAAAAGTTGAGGCGGGATTTCTATATAAGAACCCAATTAATACCGGTTTTGATTTCGGACACTTAACTTCGACCCATACGCACTCCATCCCGATCATTTCTAGGTCGACGCGTCGATGAACTAATTGCTGGATAGAATTATGAATATAGACAGTGACGCGATGCCAGTTTGACCGGGAGACAAGGGGTCTCGTCTAATAACTGAAAAATTGGGGATACTGATTGCTGCATCGCTTACACAGGAACTCAGACGCGTCTCACTGAGTCCAAACAGGTGGAACGGTGTAGGATCGTTAATATATACAGATATGTCGGCTAGTTTGTTGTACAAATGAAACACATTGAGGTGCCCTATTCTCATAACTGCACCTTTGATGGAAAATTCGCTTGGACTTATTACAAAATACAGAGTGCACAAGATAAACAATGAAGAAACAATTGAATACAGAAAAACGAGAGAGAGAGAGAGAGAGAGAGAGAGAGAGAGAGAGAGAGAGAGAGAGAGAGAGAGAGAGAGAGAGAGAGAGAGAGAGAGAGAGAGAGAGAGAGAGAGAGAGAGAGAGAGAGAGAGAGAGAGAAATTCGGACTATACCGTAAGCATAATACAAACATTGTAATTGTGTGTGTGATTTTAGATTTTTCTTGACTGCACGTTTGAAAATTCTACTAATGATGATGGTGTCAATGTTGATGATGACGTTATTAAATATTTCATTGCGACATTTCTTCCTCCGCACACTGCGTGTCAATAATCGTATCGTAACAGTTTTATGTCAGTAATGACGCACTAATATCACGAACTTGTGCACATGCACAAGTACCTATATGTAAAAGTATTACGATACTTTAGAATTTTAAAGTGCATGCGTGTACATTCTGTATCTATTTTGACGCACTACATTCTCACACGTAAATTTTGTTTTGTTACCTAGTTACCTGGGCATTCCCCTGAAGAAGCCCTCGCTGAGAGGGCGAAAATTTGTGCATAGAATAAAAGTGCGACTCCTTATAAACTACGTGGTGTACGTGGATCCTTTCTTCACATTTTAAGTATATATATATATATATATATATATATATATATATATATATATATATATATATATATATATATATATATATATATATATATATATATATATATATATATATATCAGAACTTTCACTAGGTCTGTGTGTGTGTGTGTCCACGAGAGAGAGAGAGAGAGAGAGAGAGAGAGAGAGAGAGAGAGAGAGAGAGAGAGAGAGAGAGAGAGAGAGAGAGAGAGAGAGAGAGAGAGAGAGAGAGAGAGAGAGAGAGAGAGAGAGAGAGAATCAATGAATCAATGAATCTTTATTTTACAACGGTAAAGATATTAACAATGCCATAGGCAATGCCATTTTTCAAATCTGCCGTTGCTACATCTACAACACAACAATTACATTACATTAATACATGTATAGGACGAACGCCTACGGTGTGTTGGGGGAGTTGGAGCAATGGTAAGGGGAAAAATAAAAGCAACAACACAGCAGCACTATACATACACAGCAGTAGAATGGGTACATTACTAACAATAATATCTACGTATAGAAAGCAAAGCTTGAAGATAGTTATGGCTGCGAAGATAAATGTTCAAAAAGACTTTTCTTGAAACATGATGCCGTTGGAGTGGTCTTCGTGTGGGATGGAAGCGAATTCCACAAAGTCGCCCCCGAGAATGCTAGACTGGTTTTAAATAAGTCTATTCTGGTTTTGGGTACTACAAATAGGCTTTTTATATCGCCATAGCGGGACTGTGACCGGACTAGCAGCTGGGTTAGATATTCCGGAGTGTTGTCATTCCGAATCTTAAAAAGGAGAACACCTTTGTTGAATGCAAACTGCTTTTTGAGAGAAAGAAGTCCCGCTTTGTAAATCTTATCATCCGTTGTCAAAGTAGGATCAGGTAAAATTAATTTCGCTGCTCTTCTGTGTAAGGAGTTCAGTCTTTTTAAATGTACATCTCTGCAGCCATCCCACACCGTCGAAGCATAATTAATGTGGGACTGAATATGTGCATAATAAAATAATTTTCTGGTTTCAGAGTCAGTGAAGTGCTTCAACTTGGACAGCATGAAAAGGTTTCTTGAAACAGTTTTACACACTTTATGTGTGTGTGCCTGCCATTTGAGCTGTTCATCTATGATAATTCCAAGGAGGCGGTGTTCAGACACTTGCTCAATAGAATTGCCTTCGAAGGACAAATCAAGTGAAAGGGGGCTTAATTGGTGTTTTTGGCGTGTCGCAATTACCATTGACTTAGTTTTTGCTGGATGGATACTCATCGAGTTACGTTCACACCAAGCGGACACCTCATCAAGGCTCTGTTGTAAGTCATCTGCAACCACATTAAGATTTTTATTTGCCGTGTGGATTGACGTATCGTCAGCAAACAAGTCACATTCGACAGATTCGGACGTTAGGTGAAGAGGCAGATCGTTGATGTATAAACAAAATAGAAGAGGGCCTAACACTGACCCTTGAGGTACTCCAAACTTAACCTCCTTCACTTCAGAGTGTGATCCATTAACTACAACCTTTTGCTTTCTTCCCTTTAGATATGAACTAAAGAAGGAAACTGCTGAGACGTTTTTTAAACAATGACTAAGTTTGCTTATCAGAGTGTCGTGGTTAACCAGGTCAAACGCCTTCTTAAAGTTAAGGTAAATAACACCCGTCAGTTGCGAATTGTTTACGTTAGATAACCACTTATCTGCAAGTCTGCTTAGCGCTGTATGACAGGAATACTTCGGACGAAACCCAGACTGGAAGGGATGAAGTATATTATTTGTCTCTAAATACTGAGACAAATGTTTGTGTACATGTCGCTCGAGAGGTTTGCTTAACACGCACAGTAACGAAATCGGTCTATAATTATTCAGATTTCCCCTGTCCTTGGATTTGGGTAGTGGAATTACTTTTGCAAGTTTAAGCTGTGTAGGAAATACACACTGATGGAGACATAGGTTGTAAATGTATGTCAGCGATTCAACAATGTAAGGTAGGGATAGTTTCAGAACTTTAGGATTTATGTCATCAGGGCCTGATGACTTCTTGTTCGCGAGACTGCTTATGAATTTACCTACTTCATGTATTGCAATCGATGGAATGCTAAAAGGAGTCACAGTCTTCTGATTGCAGTAGTTAATTAAAATATCGAAACACTTATCATTGACACTTCCTTGTGTTGAGAAAACTTCAGCAACAGACAGGAAGTGATTATTAAACATGTCAGCGGATAGATCACTAGGGATTACCGTGGATGCACTAGAGCCTCGGGTAAGGGAATTCAGGACGCGCCAAATAGCAGACCCGTCTTTGTTGTTTTTAATAGTATTTCTTACAAAGGCTTTTTTCGCTTCGAGAAAGAGAGAGAGAGAGAGAGAGAGAGAGAGAGAGAGAGAGAGAGAGAGAGAGAGAGAGAGAGAGAGAGAGAGAGAGAGAGAGAGAGAGAGAGAGAGAGAGAGATGATGATCATCATCATCATAAACACACTTAATACACGTAATGAGATATACATGCGCTACCATCTAACAAGTGTACCATAAGATCACAACCCGCCCCCCCCCCCCCCCCCAAAAAAAAAAAAAAAAAAAAAATAAATAAAATAAAAAAAATAATAATAATAAAAATAAATAAATAAAAAAATAAATAAAAATAAAAATAAAAAACCCCAAACAAACAAACAAACAAGAAACAATCAGATAGACAAATTTAAAATGCCTCGTCATTCTAAAACAAAAGCAGTTTACACTGCATTTGTAGCAAATGCTGATGAAGCCGTGTCTTGAAAGCATTTATGGTCGTGATAAATTTTATTTCTTTTGGAAGTAAATTCCATTTTTTGGCTGCTGAATATGACAAGGCCGATTTAAAAATGTCAAGGCGGGGCCTAGGCACTACCAGGTTGTTCCTCAGTGTCGGGTACGGAGTGTGGGGAGCCTTAAAGAGAGCAGCGAAATATCCAGGTGATTTTGAAAGAGTGATCTTACGCATAAATACACATTTATTGAATAAAAAGTGCTTACGAAGGGGCAACATATTTAATTTTGTTAGTTTATCGTCGGTAGTCAAAGGGGTGTGGGAATCTTTTAGGATAAGCTTTGCCGCACGCCTATGAAGTGAATTTATTCTTTTTAAAGAAATATCGCTGTATCCATCCCATACTGTCGATGCGTAATCTAGATGGGATGTGTGCATTATAAAACAACTGCTCGTTTGAAACGTCGGTGAATAGAACTAGTCTAGATAACAAATATAGATTGTTTTGACAAAACCTTACAAATAGAATCAGTATGCGAGTGCCAACTGAGCTGGTCGTCTTCAGTGACACCAAGCAAACGATGTTCTCTAACTTGCGTTATTGGTTGCTGTTCAAGGGAATGCCTGAGTGGCGGCGGGCTCAGCTGATGCTTTTGCCTTGTTGTCACAAGCATACATTCCGTCTTTGTTGGATTTGGAATCATGGAATTAGTCTGGCACCAATCAAAGACTTCATTATTGTTTGCTGGAGTGGGCACGTCTGGCGCAGATACATCCAAAGTTGCATCATCTGCAAATCTCTTGGCTTGACTTCGTGAACGAAGATACTATAGGAAAAAAGTCTATGGGGATTGCCCACGAAAAAGATGGTGAAAGGGTCGGTGCCAGCACACAGGCCTGCTTCACTCCGTTGAGAATGGAGAATGGTTCTGAGAGGTCATTGTTGAGTCTGACCTGGCCTTGCTGGTCCTCGTGTAGCTGGACGATCATTCTGAGGAACTTTGGGGGATAGCCAAGTCACTCCAGGGTCTGCCACATGCCTTGTCTGCTCACAGTGTCGAACGCTTTTGTTAGGTCGACAAACGTTACGTACAGCACTTTTTTCTGCTCGCGGCACTTCTCCTGAAGCTGTCTCAGCACAAAGACCATGTCGGTGGCGTTCCTGTTGACTCTGAAGCCACACTGGCCCTCTGGGAGGTGGTCTTCTGCGATGGCAGGTACAGGCGGATTCAGGAGCAACCTTGCGAGAATTTTCCCGGCAATGCATAGCAGGGTCATTCCACGGTAGTTGGAGCAGGAAGACTTTTCTACTTTGTTCTTGTACAGGGTGATGACGACTGCATCGCGGCGATCCTTTGGTAACCAGTGTTCCTTCCTCCCAGCAGCAGAGAAAGAGGTCATGGAGCTTGTTGTGCAGTGCTGGGCCTCCATGTTTCCAGATCTCTGGTGGGATTCCGTCAATGCCTGCTGCTTTGCCACTCTTGAGTTGGTGGATGTCTGTGAGGGTCTCTCCAGCAGTGGGCGGTTCGTCCAATTCAACCTTTACTGAGAGCTGTGGGATTTGGAGGATTACTGCTTCTTGAACACTGCGCTCAGCGCTGAAGAGGTCCTGAAAGTTCAAGATGGAGTTATAATCTATGAGGAGTGCCTGTCCATCAGCGCCTCGCAAGGGAATTTGTATCAGGTGCCTAGGGCCATACACTGCTTTCAGTGCTTCGTAGTCACCGTTGTCAGCGCAAAGCTGGGTCCTCTGTGCGAGTCTGGTCCACCACTCGTTCTGGAGATCTCTGAGCTTTCGCTGGAGACTGCTACAGGCGAGGCGAAAGGCAGACTTCTTCACATGGCAGGAAGGCTGGGCTAGGTGGGCCTGATGGGCGCTCTTTTTTGTGTGCTAGAGTTCCTGGATCTCTACGTCGTTTTCGTCAAACCAGTCTTTGTTCCTCTTTCTAGCGAAACCCAAGACTTCTACAGAGGATTTTGCGATAGCAGTTTTCAGTTGTTCCCTGTTTCAGGGGAGGAGTCTGCTGGGTTAGCTGTGTCTGTGAGCCTGCGCTGTAAAATCTGTCTGAAAGGCAGCTTTTACGTCGTCACGCTGAAGGCTGGCAACATCAAGCTTTTTCTTGGCCCCCCCCCCTTTCTTGGGTTTTGGCTTGAAGTAGCCTGAGGTTGCAGCGGACAAGGCGGTGGTCAGTGTGGCACTCTGCGCTGGGCATCACTCTGGTGAGGAGGACGTCACTGCGGTCCCTCTGACGCACTAGGACATAGTCGATGAGGTGCCAGTGTTTGGAGCGAGGATGCATCCAGGTGGTCTTTCGACTGTCCTTTTGCTGGAAAGTAGTGTTGGTGATGACAAGCTGCTGCTCTGCACAGACCTCCAACAGTAGGCGGCCATTGTCATTGCAGTTCCCGACGCCAAGCTTGCCGAGGACTCTTTTCCAGGCTTCAGAGTCCTGGCCCACTCTGGCGTTGAAGTCGCCAAGGATGATGACTTTGTCGTCTGCAGGGGTGCTCTGTAGGAGGCTGCGCAGGACAGTCTAGAACTTGTCCTTTTCTGCAGTCTCTACCAGGAGGGTTGGGGAGTACACACTGAGAAGGGTGACGTGTTGCTGGTCTCAGTGGGAGGCGCATGGACATTATGTGGTCTGAGTGACCGGTTGGTAGGTTTTCCAGCTTAGTCGCAATGGAGGTCTTGACCATGAAGCCCACGCCTGAGAGCCGTCTTTCTGATGCAGACTTGCCTGACCAGTAGAGGGTATAGCCAGCGCCAAGTTGGAGACTGCCTTCGTCCGGGAAAGCGCGGCGATGTCGATGTCGAGACTGCCTTTCGTCTGAGCGCGGCGATGTCGATGTTTAACCTCCGCAATTCATGGGCAATGAGGGCGGAGTGACGTTCAGGGCGTCCGTTGTCTGCTGTGTCGAGCATGGTTCGGATGTTCCAGCATGCTACGTTGAGTCCGGTCGTGGTCGTCATTAGAGTGGATCCATTATTTTTTCTTGTTTTCTGACCGCAGGAGAAGATGCCCGTTGACCGCGGCTAGCCAACTGGGGTTGTGAGGGGACGAACTTTGTTTAGGCCACCTTTTCTAGGCCCCTCTCCGTGTGGAGCAAGCAGTGTTGTCCCTAGAGAACGATGCTTGGTCGTTCAGGGTGTGCCGAGTGATGTCGTCATCCCCAGGTCAACATCAGGCGACCAATATCCTGAACCGCCTGCATGCAGGTTTGAGACTGCGGCTTCCAGTGACATCTTTCACCTGCCGTTTCGCCCCTCGCCCGTCGCTACAGGTATGAGACCAATATTTCATGCATCTGCAAATCTCTCTTGGCTTGACTTCGCGAACGAAGATTCTATAGGGCTTGCCCACGTCGTCTGCAGGCATTTTCGTGGCTTCGGAGGCAAATCCGGGACAGGCAGGTTCGACCGCAGCGGCTGCAGGGGAAGGTCTGGTCAGGGTTCTGAGTTACGACAACTCTGATTTTTCTCCAGAGCCGCTTGTCCTTAAGGTTAGCACTGCGAGAGTCCTCAAAGGAGACGGCTGCCGTTTGAATGGTGGAGCGCCAGGTGTCACGGTCCGCAGCAAGCGAAGACCACTGGCGGTGGTCGATTTGGCAGGCACTAAGTGACTTCTTGAGACCGTCTTTGTATCTCTTCTTTGGTGACCCTCTGTCTCGGTGTCCAGTGGCGAGCTCGTCGAACAGAATGATCTTGGGTAGGCGATGATCCTCCATCCTGGAGACGTGCCCCGCCCAGCGAAGCTGTGTCCGCAGCAGCAAAGCCTCGATGCTCACAATTTCCGCCTGTTCAAGGACCTCGACGTTTGTGACATAGTCACTCCAGTGAATGCTGAGGATGGTACGCAGGCAGCGCTGGTGAAAGCGTTCGAGGAGTCGTAGTTGGCTGCGGTAGAGGGCCCAGGACTCGGAACCGTACAGCAGGGTGGTGAGGACGACAGCTCTGTACACGCTGATCTTGGTGCCTTTTTTCAGCTGTTGATTGTGCCACACCCGCTTGAATAGTCGCCCGAAAGCACTGTTCGCTTTTGCCAGCCTGTTGTCCAGCTCCTTGTCCAGCTTGGCGTCTGACGTGATGATGCAGCCAAGGTAGGTAAACTGGTGTACAGACTTCAGTTCGGACTCGCCGATGGTGATGTGGGGAGGGCGATGCTCTTCCTTGGGTCCCGGCTGATGAAGGACCTCTGTCTTTTCAGACTGACCTCAAGTCCAAAGAGCTGGGCGGCATCTGCGAAGCAGGACGTAATGCGCTGCAAGGCTCTCTCTGTGTGTGCAACGAGGGCAGCGTCATCAGCAAAGAGCAGCTCACGAATCAGTTGGTCTAGGGTTTTGGTGTGGGCCTGCAGTCGTCTGAAGTTGAACAGGCTGCCATCGAGACGATACCTGATGTACACTGCGTCGTCATCGTCGAGGTCCACTGTGGCCTGCTTCAACATCATGCTGAAGAAGATGGTGAAGAGGGTCGGTGCCAGCACGCAGCCTTGCTTCACGCCGTTGCGAATGGGGAATGGCTTTGAGAGGTCACTGTTGAGTCTGACCTGGCCTTGCTGGTCCTCGTGGAGCTGGACGATCATGTTGAGGAAATTTGGGGGACAGCCTAGTCGCTCCAGGATCTGCCACACACCTTGCCTGCTCACAGTGTCAAACGCTTTTGTTAGGTCGACAAACGTTACGTACAGCCCTTTGTTCTGCTCGCGGCACTTCTCCTGAAGCTGTTGAGAATGGAGAATGGTTCTGAGAGGTCATTGTTGAGTCTGACCTGGCCTTGCTGGTCCTCGAACGCTTTTGTTAGGTCGACAAACGTTACGTACAGCCCTTTGTTCTGCTCGTGGCACTTCTCCTGAAGCTGTCTCAGCACAAAGACCATGTCGGTGGTACTCCTGTTGGCTCTGAAGCCACACTGGCCCTCTGGGAGGTGGTCTTTAGCGATGGCAAGTACCAGCCGATTCAGGAGCAACCTTGCGAGAGTTTTCCCGGCAATGGACAGCAGGGTAATTCCACGATAATTAGAGCAGGCAGACTTCTCTCCTTTGTTCTTGTACAGGGTGATGATGACTGCATCACGGAGATATTTTGGTAGTGTTCCCTTTTCCCTGCAGCATAGAAAGAGGTCATGGAGCTTGTTGTGCAGTGCTGGGCCTCCATATTTCCAGATCTCTGGCGGGATTCCGTCATTTCCTGCTGCTTTGCCACTCTTGAGCTGGTGGATGGCTGTGAGGGTCTCTTCGGCGGTGGGCGGTTCGTCCAATTCAACCTTTAGTGGAAGGTGTGGGATTTGGAGGATGACTGTTTCTTAAACAGTGCGCTCAGCGCCGAAGAGGTCCTGAAAGTAAACCGACCAGCGGTTCAAGATAGAGATATTATCTGTGAGGAGTGCCTGTCCATCAGCGCTTCGCAGGGGACTTTGTACCAGGTGCCTAGGGCCATACACTGCTTTCAGTGCTTCGTAGAAGCCCCTGTAGTCACCGTTGTCAGCGCAAAGCTGGGTCCACTGTGCGAGTCTGGACCACCACTCGTTTTGGAGCTCTCTAAGCTTGAGCTGGAGACTGCTGCAGATGAGGCGGAAGGCAGACTTCTTGACAGGGCAGGGCTAGGTGGGCCTGGTGGGCGGCTCTTTTTTTTTTTTGCTTGAAGTCCCTGGATCTCTACGTCGTTTTCGTCAAACCAGTCTTTGTTCCTCTTTCTAGCAAAGCCCAAGACTTCAACAGAAGATTTTACAATAGCAGTTTTCAGTTGTTCCCAGAGTGTTTCAGGGGATTGATTGATTGATTGTACATTGCTTAACGTCCCGACAGCAACAAGGCTTTCTCAGGACGTGCCTGCACTGCTTCTGAAAAAAATAAAAATAAACAGAACATTGAATTTATGTCGCCAGCCGGTCAAATACGTTAAATAAACCTAACACATGGGGCCTAAATAAAGCTAAGACCATTTAGCAACACACATCCAATATCAAGAACTACAGGCAGTGCAGACAGTAGGGAGAGTTTTAAAAAGGCAAATACAGGTGAATGGACAAAGGGTAGACAGAAACACATGCCCCAGAATAGAGAGGAAAAACCCACCCTGTGGGGCTGAGCAGGGTGACCCTGTGTTTCAGGGGAGGAGTCTGCTGGATCAACTGTGTCTTTGAGCATGCGCTGTAAATCGGCCTGAAGGGCAGCTTTTTTGTCGTCACGCTGAAGGCTGGCAACATCAAGCTTTTTCTTGGGGGGGGGGGGGGGGGGGGGAGGGGGGCCCTTTCTTGGGTTTCAGCTTGAGGCGGACCCTGAGTTTGCAGCGAACAAGGCGGTGGTCAGTGTGGCACTCTGCGCTGGGCATCACTCTGGTGGGGAGGACGTCACTGCGGTCCCTCTGACGCACTAGGACATAGTCGAGCGAGGATGCATCCAGGTGGTCTTTCGACTGTCCTTTTGCTGGGAAGTAGTGTTGGTGATGACAAGTTGCTGCTCTGCACAGAACTCCAACAGTAGGCGACCATTGTCATTGCAGTTCCCAACGCCATGCTTGCCGAGGACTCCTTTCCAGGCTTCAGAGTCTTGGCCCACTCTGGCGTTGAAGTCGCCAAGGATGATGACTTTGTCGTCTGTAGGGTGCTCTGCAGGAGGCTGCGCAGGTCAGAGTAGGAGGGTTGGGGAGTACACACTGAGAAGGGTGACGTATTGCTGGTGTCTCAGTGGGAGGCGCATGGACATGATGCGGTCGGAGTGACCCGTTGGTAGGTTTTCCAACATAGTCGCAATGGGGGTCTTCACCATGAAGCCCACGCCTGAGAGCCGTCTTTCTGATGCAGGCCTGCCTGACCAGTAGAGGGTGTAGTCAAACAAAGAAGCCTCTTTTTTAAAATGTTTAAGCGATCTATACTTGATGGTAGTGTGCTGGTGTTTACGGATAGGTTTATCTGCTTTCACGGTCCAGTTACAGCACACAGGATAATGGTCGCTGATTCCAACTTGTAGTACTTCCGTCTCCAATACTCGGCTCTTGTTCGTTGTATATATATGATCAATGAGTGTAGAGGACGTAGACGTAACACGAGTTGGAAATGTTATCAGCTGTTTGAGTCTAAAAAGAGTAATAGTGGACTCCCATGTAGGATTAGCGGAAAACATATTAATGTTAAAATCCCCTAACAAAAGCACATCTGATGTACCGTTTTTAACTTGATCTAGCATGTCGGTGAAATAATCAAGCCATACAGTTGGTGCAGAGGGGTTCCTGCAAATAAAACCAACCAACACAGGGCTTAACTTGTTTTTTTTATTTCAACCCAAACACTTTCCACTGTGTCTGATTCAAGGTCCCGTCTTCTACGGGTGATGTCTTTTATAGAATCATGAATATACAACGAAAAAATTGGGCGCCATCCAGTTTGCGCGACCACCACGTGTATTGTGCTCCCAGTGTTATAGTGCTTTTTCGTTGGATGTACTGTGTTTATGTGTGCTGAAAGTTTGTTGAGTTGAGTTAAGAGTGTGCTGATGAGGACTGTATGCTTCTTTTTCGTCTGATCTGGCTCCTGCTGATTTGGTATCGTATTGAATAGTGTCTGTCGTTTGAATCTTTGTTTACGTCGCCATTTTGCCTCCCCCGCAGCGTGGCCGGTCCTTTCCCGCTGCCCCTGTCTTACGTGCTACGCGCTAGTGTGCGTAGTGTTTACTGTGTGAGTCTGTTCGCTACCCGTACCTGTTGCTGGCTGTTGTTCGTGTTCCCACCGTCCTCGGGTTTTTACGTGTGCTGCCCCAAATTTGTTATCTCCCGTCGACATCTCGCCCTCCTCACTTGTGATTTCGCCAGTGACCGACCCGGATTGTCCGCTTGTAATTTTTTCCCCTGTATCCTTTCTGCCCTTCCAGTGTTGGTTTTGCGTATTATCAGCATCTCCCCCCCCCCCTACCACACTCACACACACACCGGCACACACACACACACACACACACACACACACACACACACACACACACACACACACACACACACACACACACATGGACACAAAACCCTCAGAGTGGGTTACCTACCATTTTATGTGAAAATGGGTTCCCATATTTTTATTTATTTTAGGGTTCTGGAGTTGATGCGAATGTTTAGAACTCACCTGATAACTAAGCTCTACAACTTAAAATAAAATAGACATTTTCTAGAAACAGAGCTACTGGATGGAGAAAAAAATGGGTTTCTACCCAAAAAGTGGGTGCCTCTCAGTCTCACACAAAACTGGCATTACAGTGAAAATACCTCACTAAAGATACCTTTGGTTGATTTTATTATTATGATTGTTTGGGGGGGGGGGGGTTGTGAGGGGGTTGGGGGGGGGGGCGGGGGGAGAGGTGGGGGGGGGGGAGGGAGGTCATCACTTTTGGTTTATAGAGCTGCTCAATGCGCTCTTATGAATGAAAGATTTTTCATTATCAGTGGAATCAGTAGGTCATTTCAGAGGCGCACACTGAGTTGCACGTCGAACCACTCACAAATACTCATTTGGAGTACACCAGATGGATCCAGTTGGCAAAGTCCCACATTCCACACTATAGGACAGCTAAGACTGAAAAGCAATCGCGGCGTTTATGGCACGGTACAAGGTTTAAAACTAAGAAAATGTTTTTAGAAGCGTGTCGGGCAAAAGTTTTTATCAAAACTGTTTTAAAACCTCTTTTAACTCAACTTTTCTTAATGTTAAAAGTGTTTTATTGTACATTGCTTAACGTCCCGACAGCAACAAGGCTTTCTCAGGTCGTGCCTGCACTGCTTGTGAAAAAAACAACAACTAAACAGAACATTGAATATATGCCGCCAGCCGGTCAAATACATTAAATAAACCTAACACATGGGGCCTAAATAAAGCTAAGACCATTTAGCAACACACATCCAATATCAAGAGTCACAGGCAGCGCAGACAGTAGGGAGAGTTTAAAAAAAGAAAATGCAGGCGAATGGACCAAGGGTAGACAGAAACACATGCCCCCGGAACATAGAGAAAAACCCACTCTGTGGGCTGACCAGGGTGCCCCTGGGAACTAAAAAGTAGCCAACCCCACCCAAGTCCCCCAGGGCAGACCCGGTTGGGGGTGTTTGAAGGAAGGACTGGAAAGTCGAGTGTTGAGGGCAGACCGGTTGGGGGTGTTTGAGGGAAGGACTGGAAAGTCGAGTGTTGAGCGAAGAGAGAAGGCGAGGATGGGAAAAATATCCAGCACTATACGTTGGAATAGATGCATAACAGTTACGACACGCTTGTAAATTAAAACACTTTTAACCCCAGCCGGGTCTGCCCTGGGGGACTTGGGTGGGGTTAACTACTTTTTATTTCCCAGGGGCACCCTGGTCAGCCCCACAGGGTGGGTTTTTCTCTCTATTCTGGGGCATGTGTTTCTGTCTACCCTTTGTCCATTCACCTGTATTTGCCTTTTTAAAACTCTCCCTACTGTCTGCACTGCCTGTAGATCTTGATATTGGATGTGTGTTGCTAAATGGTCTTAGCTTTATTTAGGCCCCATGTCGTAGGTTTTATTTAATGTATTGGACCGGCTGGCGACATACATTCAATATTCTGTTTAGTTTTTGTCACTAGCAGTGCAGGCACGTCCTGAGAAAGTCTTGTTGCTGTCGGGACGTTAAGCAATGTACAATCAATCAACCTTCCTTCAAACGGACAGCATTCACACAATAATACTTTACTATTACATCCGAAAATGGCCCATCCAAGCCTGCACTCTTTTAACTGCACTAAACGACTGACTGTAGCAGACGACGCATGTAACGACGCTGACTCTGTGACGTCATTTGCATTCAATCAATTTGTGCATACAATCCAAAAGGAGATGCGGCATTGATAACATCGACAAACCCACAAAATAAAGCAACAGGTTGAACCAAATGGTCGGGCAGGACAAAAGACAACAGCAGCCTCACCCAAAGTCTATACGTCCTCTCTTACAATGCGCACTCATACAATCACTTCACTTCATAGCAACCGGTGCACGAGAATACATATCAAATTTGTCACTAGACATGACCTCCGACAACATCACCCCGGAAGCATAACACACTTTTATTTATTATTTTTTTTTTACAAAACAACTACACCCTCATATAACAAACTTCATTTTGCAGCAACATAAACAATTTCCTCCCTCACACAAATACAATACCACCCTATCCCCGCCCCATTACCTTTCGTATCTCCCCGTTTCACTTCGGCTCACCAACGCAGTCAACCACCGATCAGGTATTAAGTTATTTATAGCTGAGAAGGGTGATGTCACACATACTCGTCCATTTTACCGGTTTGTGCAAACACACACACACTGCTGGGCAAGTTCAAAACACACTACCACAGTGTATTTTAAGCACAAAAGTGTGTGTAATAACCTCAAAGTGGGAAAAACTGATTTTTAAAAATCTTTCATACTTCTTAAAGCATGACAATGCAGAAACAAGCCTCAGAAAAAATGGGTGTCTGACTTGGTCACCCAGAATTTTACACACACCCATTGTCTATAAGGATGGTAAAGACAGTCACCCATTTGAGCTATTTCGTGTACACACACACACACACACACACACACACACACACACACACACACACACACACACACACACACCTACACCTAATGTACTTTTTCTTCCTTGCGTATTATCAGGTCGCTCCCCTACCACACCGCTCACACACACACCGGCACACACACACACACACACACACACACACACACACACACACACACACACACACACACACACACACACACACACACTCATTCACACACACACGCCCTACTACACCCTCGTCCCGTTTTTCTCTTCTTTTCCTCACAAACAATCATGCTCATCAGATACACACGCCAACAACTGCTATCTCTACGTCGGCACGCCACCTACTGCGCGGTTGGCGCCGTCGACAGTGTTGCAGATGCCTTACGTGGCATCCGATCGCGAAAGAGAGGCCGCAGGGGTGGAATTAGCAGAAGGCACGACTCACGACTACACCCACGCACTTCTTCCCCTTTTCCTATATCCTCCCACCCCTTCCGCCTCCCCCGCCTTCTCCCCTTCCCCTCCTTCTTCTCCCATTTCTTCTCTTCTCTTCCTCATCTACCGCTCCCTGCTCTCTTCGGCCGCCCCCTCCCTCACCCCCTCCTCATTCGCCTGGTTTTTCCTCCTCGTCCCCTCCTCCCCCTTTCTCCTCCCCTTCACCCTCCCCCTCCCTCATCTTTTCCTACTCTCCTTCCTCCCCCTCTCCCCTCCCTCCCTTACCCTTCTCTCGCATCCTCTTTTCTTGCCCCGTCCTCCTTCCCCGTCTTTTCCTCCTCCCTTCTTCCTCATCTTTTCCCTCTCCATCCTCTTTCCCCCTTCCCCACCCTCCTCCTCCTTTGCCTCTTCTTGATCCGTTTCTTCTCCCTCTTCCTCTTTTGCCTCATCCAACCTAAAACTGTGTCTGTTCAATGCACAGTCTGTCTGCAGAGATGGCAAAGCCGAAGTGATTTCAGATTTCATTCTAGACAATGACCTAGATGTTGTCGTGATCACCGAAACGTGGCTCCGCCCACCTGGCGATGAACCCATCATGGCCAGCGTCACTCCGAGTGGCTACCGCCTGGCCTCCTTCCCGCGTGCCTCCAGAGGGGGTGGCATTGCCATCGTCTACAGGGACTGTCTTTCCGCTGACCTCTCCTTCTCTCAGTCTCTCCCTTTTGCTCATCCCTCTTTTGAATCTGTCGAGGCCGTAGCAACACTCCCTGGCCAGTCCCTCATCTTCTCTTGTATCTATCGCCCCCCCCCCCCTCTAAGCTCTAATAATAATAATTAATAATTACGGTATGTATAATGCGCTTATCTTATAATAATTATAATTCTAAGCGCGCACTCACAACTCGCGCACGCATGCGCACGCTTTAGACAACGACTCACGTACAACAAATGGTGAAATACATTGCGACAGTCAGCTTTTGTGGGGAGTGTGGTGATATAGTGCTAGAACTGTTGAAAGAGGTGAGTTTTGAGGGCGGACTGAAAGGAAGAGAGAGAGTCTTTCTGACGGAGAGAGAGAGAGAGAGTGGGAGAGTGTTCCAGGTGGATGGACCATAAACTGAGAAGGAGCGGGGGCCGAAAGTGCTGATTGATTGATTGTACATTGCTTAACGTCCCGACAGCAACAAGGCTTTCTCAGGACGTGCCTGCACTGCTTGTGTAAAAAAAAACAAAAAAAACAGAACATTGAATGTATGTCGCCAGCCGGTCAAATACGTTAAATAAACCTAACACATGGGACTAAATAAAGCTAAGACCATTTAGCAACACACATCCAATATCAAGAGCTACAGGCAGTGCAGACAGTAGGGAGAGTTTTTAAAAGGCAAATACAGGTGAATGGGCAAAGGGTAGACAGAAACACATGCCCCAGAATAGAGAGAAAAACCCACCCTGTGGGGCTGACCAGGGTGACCCTGGGAACTAAAAAATACCTAACCCCACCCAAGTCCCCCAGGGCAGACCCGGGTGGGGGCCGAAAGTGCTGAGTTTGGTGCGGGGGATGTGGAGACGGAGAGGGTCGGAGGCGGAGCGGAGGGAGCGGGAAGGAGTGTAGGGGTAAAGTAAGTTGGAGAGATAGGCATTAGCGCAGTTGTTCAGGGATTTGTAGCAGAGAGACAGAATCTTGTATTGGATGCGTTGTGGGATGGGAAGCCAGTGAAGGAGTTTGAGCAGGGGTGTGATGTGGTCGGATTTTTTCTTTCTGAGAACGAGGCGTGCAGCATTGTTCTGGACTTTCTGGAGAGTGGAAGTGGTGGAGTGAGGGAGGCCGGAAAGGAGAGAGTTGCAGTAGTCGATGCGAGATAGGATGAGAGAGACAGCAAGTTTGGTGGCAGCTTCGGTGGTGAGGTATTTTCTGATCTGACTGATGCGGCGGAGGTGGAAGTAGCATGCCTGGGCAGTGGCGGAGACGAAGCTGGTCATGGTAAGAGAGGAATCAAGAATAACGCCAAGGTTTTTGGCTGAGTCACTGAGGGAGATGGGGGTGCTGTCGATTTGAAGATGGAGAGAGGGAGGGAGCTGGGAAAGTTTCTGGCGAGTGCTTACCAGCATGGCTTCCGTTTTGTTGTCGTTCAGTTTAAGCTTGTTTGCTGTCATCCAGTTTTTCACTCTTCATAGCAGTCAGCCGTGCGTGTCAGTAGTGACTGAGTGTTGTTGAGTTTGTCTTTGTCTAGTAGTTGTGAGTCGTCAGCGTAGAGGTGGTGGCGTATGTGGTGAGACTGTATGATGTTGGACAGCAGGGTGGTGTAGAGTGTGAAGAGGACCGGGCCCAGGACGGACCCCTGTGGTACTCCGCAGGAGAGCGTGACTGGGTTGGAGGAGACGCCGTCAATGGTGACGGACTGCTGTCTGTGAGAGAGGTTGGAGAGAAACCAGGAGTGAGCAGAGTCAGTGATGCCAAAAGAGTGACGAAGGCGGTGGAGGAGGATAGAGTGGTCTATGGTGTCGAAGGCGGCAGAAAGGTCGAGTAGAGTAAGAAGGGAGATGTTGCCCGAGTCGGTGGAGAGAAGCAGGTCGTTTACGATGTGTAGAAGGGCTGCTTCAGTGCTGTGGTGTTTGCGATAGGCAGACTGGAAGGGACTGAGGAGGTTGTTGTCGGCAAGGTGGAGGTTGAGCTGGTTGAGAACAACCTTCTCAAGAAGCTTGGACAGGAAAGAGAGATTGGAGACTGGGCGATAGTTTTTGAGTTCGTTTGGGTCGAGGTTGTGTTTTTTTAGGAGAGGACGGACGATCGCGGACTTGAAGATATCAGGGACTGAACCGTTCTCTAGAGATGTGTTGATGATGTCGGTAATGAAGGGCTCTCAAAAGAAACTCACAAACTCCATGTTCCTCACCGAGTTTGACCTCCTCCTCGACCACTACAGCACCCGACCCGGAAAACACATCCTTCTTGGCGACTTTAACTTCCACTTCGACAACCCCGACCACCCTGACACAAAACGCCTTTGCACATCACTTTCAAACCACAATCTTACACAACACATCACTAAACCCACCCACCGACTCGGCCACACCCTCGATTTGATCATCACCCGCACCTCCGATCAACTCTTTCTCGACTCCGACACCTCCTCTGTGCTTCCCTCTGACCACCTTGCTATTCTCGTCTCCCTCAACCTACCTCCCCCGAAAAACCCAAGCTCCTTGTCTCTCGTCGCAAACTAAAATCTGTCAACCGAGAGAGCTTCTTCGACGAAGCTGCCGACCTTCTCTTGGACCCCGCCTACTCTCCTGATCTTGCATCCCATTTCGACTCATCCCTTCGAAAACTTCTAGACACCCACGCCCCTGTCACCACCTGCTCAATATCCAACCGACCCCCATCCCCCTGGCTCACTGACGACATAGCTGAGGCCAAGCCCGAGCGCCAACAAGCGGAACGCCGCTGGTGCTCATCTGACCTCACCGTTCACAGACAGATCTTCCAAACAACTAGATCCAAAGTCTGCAAAATGATCCCCGACTCCAAACGTAAACACCTTCAAAACAAAATCCTGGAATCCACTTCTTCCAAAACCCTCTACGCTACCATGAACACACTCCTAGGCACTTCCAAAGACTCTCCTCTCCCCAACACACACAGCAAAGAAGAACTCCGTCCGCCTTTTCTACCTATTTTTCCGACAAAATCCAAACTCTGCGCAACACACTCGACACTCTGCCTTCTCCGCCTTGCCCTCCCGACACCCCTTTTCCGGCACCCCCCTCTCGTCCTTCCACCACGTCTCTCAGAACGAAGTCCTCAAGACTATAAGTCTATGCCTCTCAAAACCTGCGAACTAGACCTCCTCCCAGCTTCTCTCTACCGGGACGGCCTTCATTACCGACATCATCAACACATCTCTAGAGAACGGCTCCGTCCCCGATATCTTTAAGTCCGCCATCGTCCGTCCTCTCCTAAAAAAACCACAACCTCGACCCAAACGAACTCAAAAACTATCGCCCAGTCTCCAATCTCTCTTTCCTGTCCAAGCTTCTTGAGAAGGTTGTTCTCAACCAGCTCAACCTCCACCTCGCCGACAACAACCTCTTCAGTCCCTTCCAGTCTGCCTATCGCAAACATAACAGCACTGAAACAGCCCTTTTACATATCTTAAACGACCTGCTTCTCTCCACCGACTCGGGCAACATCTCCCTCCTTACGCTACTCGACCTCTCTGCCGCCTTCGACACTATAGACCACTCTATCCTCCTCCACCGCCTTCACAACTCCTTTGGCATCACTGACTCTGCTCACTCCTGGTTCCTCTCCTACCTCTCCGACAGACAGCAATCCATCAACATCGACGGCGTCTCCTCCAACGCAGTCACGCTCTCCTGCGGAGTTCCACAAGGGTCCGTCCTGGGGCCGGTCCTTTTCACACTCTACACCTCTCCCCTGTCCAACATTATCCAGTCTCACGACATACACTACCACCTCTACGCTGACGACTCACAACTACTAGACAAAGACAAACTCGACAACACTCAGTCACTACTGACTCGCACGGCTACGAAGACGTGAAAAACTGGATGGCAGAGATACTGTTTATTGCTATTTGCCTTAAGAACATAAAGCATAGGAATGTGTGTTGGTGTCGTTACAATTACAAACATGACAGTCACAAACATGACAAATCCAATGCCCAACACACACTGTAAAAAACTTTAAAACTAAACAACTAACATCACAAACCAATGCGTGCCATACACACCCACGCTCATCTTCCACACACACACACAAACACACACGCCTATTAAGCTAGGCAATCAAAATTAATTAAAGGTATATTGTTTAAGAAGAAAACAGAATATCTGAGAGTAAATGTCACTATTTTAGTGATCACAGTTGGATGTAAAACTGGTTAATATACATCATAAGACTAGGCTAATACTGATATACACTATTCTCTCAACCGTTGGGGGCGCGCCCTGCCGGGGGAGGAGACTCATGGAGTCAGCTCGACCAAACACCACCAACAGCCAAAGGGATAGCACAAAGGTTTGGCGAAGTGCACTGTAGGCCGGTCACACGATTCCATGCACATTCGCACTCTCACTCAGTCATTCACGCAAACATCAGTCGGCCTCGGCAATGAAACTCTATGATCGACCCACAGAGCACATCATCGCACGCTTATAACGCTGAAAGGGCTCAGACAGCACTAGGATAAAAACTGTTACTAAAACGGTTTGTCCGTACTTTGAGAGCAGAGTAACGGCGACCAGACGGAAGCAGATTAAAGAGACCATTAGCCGGGTGTGTAGTGTCGCGTGCAATAAGCCCTGCACGTCTAAGCAGCCGCTGTTGGTATATATTGTCAAGACTTGGCATGTCTTTGCCGACTATTTTGGATGCCGTCCTGACGACACGGTTCAGTCTGTGTTTTTCTCGTGCAGACGCACTGCCATACCAGACCGCAATCGAGAATGTCAACACACTCTCGATCGCGGCCCGGTAGAAGTGCTCCATGCCAGTTCTGCTCACACCAAAAGCCCTCAGCCTTCTCAAAAAATAAAGGCGCTGCTGTGCTTTCTTTACAATGTTCTTTGTGTTTTGATCCCATTTAAGATCATCGGAGATGGTGGTTCCCAGAAATTTAAAATGCTGAACATTTTCTACGGTTTGATCGTGAACTACAAGAGGGGGGGGGGGGGGGGGGGGAGGACAGTTTTGTTACGTCTAAAGTCCACTATCAGCTCTTTTGTCTTATCGCCATTTAGTTTCAGATTGTTCTGGTCACTCCACTGCACAAGCTGATCGACCTGCTCCCGGTACTGGGATTCATCACAGTTTTTTTTTTTATCATTCCCTCCACTGTGATATCGTCAGCAAACTTAAACATTTGCGTACCTTCCCGACTTGCTCTGCAGTCGTAAGTGAAGAGTGAGTACAGCAAAGGAGACAAAACGCACCCCTGAGGGGTGCCCGTGGACAGGGAAATAGAGGAGGACAAACAAGCAAACAAGCTTAAACTGAACGACGACAAAACGGAAGCCATGCTGGTAGGCACTCGCCAGAAACTTTCCCAGCTCTCTTCCTCTCTCCACCTTCAACTCGACAGCACCCCTATCTCACTCTCTGACTCGGCCAAAAACCTCGGCGTTATCCTGATTCCTCTCTTTCCATGACCAGCTTCGTCTCCGCCACGGCCCAGACATGCTATTTCCACCTCCGCCGCATCAGTCAGATCAGAAAATACCTCACTACCGAAGCTGCCACCAAACGTGCTGTCTCTCTCATCCTATCTCGCATCGACTACTGCAACTCTCTTCTTTCTGGACTCCCTCACTCCACCAATTTCACTCTCCAGCGCGTCCAGAACAATGCTGCACGCCTCGTCCTCAGAAAGAAAAATTCCGACCACATCACTCCCCTGCTCAAACTCCTTCACTGGCTTTCCATCCCCCAACGCATCCAATACAAGATTCTGTCTCTCTGCTACAAATCCCTGAACAACTGCGCTCCTGCCTATCTCTCAGACTTACTTCACCCCTACACTCCTCCCCGCTCCCTCCGCTCCGCCTCTGACCCTATCCGCCTCCACATCCCTCACACCAAACTCAGCACTTTCTGCCCCCGCTCCTTCTCGGTATACGGTCCATCCACCTGGAACACTCTCCCACTCCCTCTCCGTCAGAAACACTCTCTCTCCTCCTTCTAGTCTGCCCTCAAAACTCACCTCTTTCAACAGTTCTAGCACTAGATCACCACACTCCCCACCCCAAGCTGACTGTCGTAATGTATTTCACTATTTGTGGTACGTGAGTCGTTGTCTAAAGCGCGCGAGTTGTGAGTGCGCGCTTAGAGTTATAATTATTATAAGATAAGCGCATTATAAATACCGTAATTATTATTTTAATTATTAATATACACCGCAATGCCGGTATGTGTGGGGTTTTGTGGGTCGCGGCGTATAAGGGAAAAATCAGGTTAAAAAATGAAGTCATCGCTGATATTGGAGTTAAGACGGGTTTCCGTGAAACCAAACAAGTGGAAAGGGTTGAGTTGACTCAAAAGAACACACACATCGGGAGTTTTTTTTTACATAGATCATAGATTTTGAGATTACCTATATGAATATTAGAGGAGTCTGACACGTTGAAAAGAAAAATACTGTGAACAAAACAGTTCAGAAACAGGTAATACACACTGAACTGCACAGGCAAAAAACCTAATAAGGATCATAAGGACTGGCAATAACGCCAAATGTTTGTTACAGTAAAACACTGTCATGTAATATAAAAATAATGACAAGAAAATCGAGTTGAAACTGGATCAGTGTCCACGCAGTTTCGCAGTCTAACATCTGTAAGTCAAAAGTCCAGTTTCACAGTCGTAAAGTCTATGGCAACGGGAAGCACAAAAAGTTAATAGAACCAGCTATGAACGCTTAGACAGGCAAGGTCTGGTTAAACGGAGGGTACATCGATAAAGCACTGGTACATCGACAAAGCACTGAATATGAGAGAGAGAGAGAGAGAGAGAGAGAGAGAGAGAGAGAGAGAGAGAGAGAGAGAGAGAGAGAGAGAGAGAGAGAGAGAGAGAGAGAGAGAGAGAGAGAGAGAGAGAGAGAGAACAATGAACAATGAACCTTTATTTTCCAACGGTAGAAGTTATTGGTAAAAGGACCAGTTTTCAAACTTGCCGTTGCTACATCTACTACATAAATGACATAAACATGTAAACATACACATACCACACGCTGACGCATGCATGCAATCATCAGAAAGAAAAAATCCGACCACATCACTCCCCTGCTCAAACTCCTTCACTGGGTTCCCATCCCCCAACGCATCCAATACAAGATTCTGTCTCTCTGCTACAAACCCCTGAACAACTGCGCTCCTGCCTATCTCTCAAACTTACTTCACCCCTACACCCCTGCCCGCTCCCTCCGCTCTGCCTCTGCGCCTCCACATCCCCCGCACCAAACTTAGCACTTTCGGCCCCCGCTCCTTCTCAGTATACGATCCATCCACCTGGAACACTCTCCCACTCTCTCTCCGTCAGGAACACTCTCTCTCCTCCTTCCAGTCTGCCCTCAAAACTCACCTCTTTCAACAGTTCTAGCACTATACCACCACACTCCCCACCCCAAGCTGACTGTCGTAATGTATTTCTCTATTTGTGGTACGTGAGTCGTTGTCTAAAGCGTGCGCATGCGTGCGTGAGCGCTTAGAGTTATAATTATTATAAGATAAGCGCATTATAAATACTGTAATTAAATTAATTATTTAAATCAGTAAACCTAAAAGTTATCATAGATTATATGAAATAATATTAACTCTAAGATTTCAACTAAAAACTGAAAGAGTACAGTTAAAACTTTAAAAGTAAACTACTGAACACTAACCGTCAACTGTAACTATTGAGGAATTGAAAATATCACACATACACACACACAGACACACACACACTTACTGACACACGCACATGCGCACACGTGTGCTAGTTGTAAGGCAGCACAAGAATAAAGTAAAACACCCATTACTCGAGTAATACATTACATTAATTACACTACATTACACACACACACACACACACACACACACACACACACACACACACACACACACACACACACACACACACACATATATTCAGTCAGATGTAAGGCAGCACGAGGGTAACGCATAGTGCTTGTTACTCAAGACTCTTGGCTTGACTTCGCGAACGAAGATACTATAGGAAAAAAGTCTATGGGGGTTGCCCACGACGTCTGCAGGCATGCTCGTGACTGCGGAGGCCAATCCGGGACAGGCAGGTTCGACCGCAGTGGCTGCAGAGGGAGGTCTGGCCAGGATTCTGAGTTGCGGCATCTCTGTTTTTTCTCCTGAGCCACTTGTCCTTAAGGCCAGCTCTGCGAGAGTCCTCAAAGGGACAGCTGCCTTGTAAATGGTGGAGCGCCAGGTGTCACGGTCCGCAGCAAGTGAAGACCACTGACGGTGGTCGATTTGGCAGGCACTAAGTGATTTCTTGGGACAGTCTTTGTATCTCTTCTTTGGTGCCCCTCTGTCTCTGTGTCCAGTGGCGAGCTCGCCGAACAGGGAGATCTTGGGTAGGCGATGATCCTCCATCCTGGAGACGTGCCCAGCCCAGCGGAGCTGTTTCCGCAGCAGCAAAGCCTCGATGCTCACAGTTTCTGCCTGTTCAAGGACCTCGACGTTTGTGACATAGTCACTCCAGTGAATGCCAAGGATTGTACGCAAGCAGCGCTGATGGAAGCGTTCGAGGAGTCGTAGTTGGCTGCGGTAGAGGGCCCAGGACTCGGAACCATACAGCAGGGTGGTGAGGACGACAGCTCTGTACACGCTGATCTTGGTGCCTGTTTTGAGCTGTTGATTGTACCACACCCGCTTGTATAGACGCCCGAAAGCGCTGTTCGCTTTTGCCAGCCTGCTGTCCACCTCCTTGTCCAGCTTGGCGTCTGATGTGATGATGCAGCCAAGGTAGGTAAACTGGTGCACTGACTTCAGTTTAGACTCACCGATGGTGATGTGGGGAGGGCGATGCTCTCCCTTGGGTGCCGGCTGATGGAGGACCTCTGTCTTTTTCAGACTGACCACGAGTCCAAAGAGCTGTGCAGCGTCTGCGAAGCAGGATGTGATGCGCTGCAGGGCTCTCTCTGTGTGTGCAACAGAGCAGGAAAGCGACAAATTCCGGATGGGCGGTCAAGCCAAGCTCTTGCTTTAAGTGTTGCCACATGTCCATATTCCCTTGTCCGATGTCAATTCTACTTTAAGGGCATCTTGTCTCTCTTCCTTTTTCTTCTCTTCAATTTCCGAGTCTGTCATTGTCGGCGTGAGTCGATGATACTTTATTGTTTTCTTCGTTGGTTTATCCGCCATCTTATCTCTGATTGGTAATAATTATGCAGATGACCTAAGGTCGTATGGCATTGTCAGCACGAGCCCCCAGGCTAAACACGGCGGATCTAGAGGAGAGAACCTCGAAAATTAATCATCATTGTCCTGCTGCCTTGCAGGCCTGGCCGCTTGGCTGCGGAAAGGATAAGGGAGGAAAACCCTCACTTCAAAGCCCCCGTGTCTCCGGGGAAGGTTTTGAGCCAGAGACTAGGACAAGGACAATCTGATATAAAACCTACGACCCGAGGACCACGATGCCATCGTCCCAGCTTTCTAGGCCATGGCAAACGAACCAAGGGTTTAAAGGGTGGGGCCAGTACTGCGCACACTGCACTCCACCAAAAAGCTCCACCGCGCAGGCTTTAGGAAACGTCCATGGACCATGACACAGACCATTCCAAGTCCTGTAGCGGCGGGCGAGGGGCGAAACGGCAAGTGAAAGATGTCACTGGAAGCTGCAGTCTCAAACGTGCATGCAGGCGGTTCAGGATATCGGTCGCCTGATGTTGACCTGGGGATGACGACGTCACTCGGCACACCCTGAACGACCAAGCAGCCTTCTCTAGGGACAGCACTGCTTGCTCCACACGGAGAACGGCCTAGAAAAGGTGGCCTAAACAAAGCTCGTCCCCTCACAACCCCAGTTGGCTAGCCGCGGTCAACGGGCATCTTCTCCTGCGGTCAGAAAACAAGAAAAAATAATGGATCCACTCTAATGACGACCACGACCGGACTCAACGTAGCATGCTGGAACATCCGAACCATGCTCGACACAGACAGCGGACGCCCTGAATGTCGCTCCGCCCTCATTGCCCATGAATTGCGGAGGTTAAACATCGACATCGACGCGCTCAGCGAAGTACGCCTCCCGCGCCGGACGAAGGCAGTCTCCAAGAACTTGGCGCTGGCTATATCCTCTACTGGTCAGGCAAGTCTGCATCAGAAAGACGGCTCTCAGGTGTGGGCTTCATGGTCAAGACCTCCATTGCGACTAAGCTGGAAAACCTACCAACCGGTCACTCAGACCACATAATGTCCATGCGCCTCCCACTAAGACACCAGCAACACGTCACCCTTCTCAGTGTGTACTCCCCAACCTTCCTGGCAGAGCCTGCAGAAAAGGACAAGTTCTACACTGACCTGCGCAGCCTCCTACAGAGCACCCCTGCAGACGACAAAGTCATCATCCTTGGCGACTTCAACGCCAGAGTGGGCCAGGACTCTGAAGCCTGGAAAGGAGTCCTCGGCAAGCATGGCGTCGGGAACTGCAATGACAATGGCCGCCTACTGTTGGAGTTCTGTGCAGAGCAGCAGCTTGTCATCACCAACACTACTTTCCAGCAAAAGGACAGTCGAAAGACCACCTGGATGCATCCTCGCTCCAAACACTGGCACATCGCCTATGTCCTAGTGCGTCAGAGGGACCGCAGTGACGTCCTTCCCACCAGAGTGATGCCCAGCGCAGAGTGCCACACTGACCATCGCCTTGTCCGCTGCAAACTCAGGCTCCACTTCAAGCCAAAACCCAAGAAAGGGGGCCCCCAAGAAAAAGCTTGATGTTGCCAGCCTTCAGCGTGACGACGTTAAAGCTGCCTTTCAGACATATTTACAGCGCAGGCTCACAGACACAGCTGACCCAGAAGACTCCTCCCCTGAAACACTCTGGGAACAACTGAAAACGGCTATCGCAAAATCCTCTGCAGAAGTCTTGGGTTTCGCTAGAGAGACTGGTTTGACGAAAACGACGTAGAGATCCAGGAAATCTTAATGCAAAATTAAAAAAAAAAAAAAAAGTGTATGCATTCAAATCATTCAAGTAAAAGTCGAACGCAGGTTACGAACAACACTTTTACTTACTTTTACTTTTTAAAAATGGAAAAATAAAAAGCAGACATTACCCTGCAACCCTTATGCATGCAGCCACTAGGACCTTTGGCTGGCTGCATGCTCAAGAGTATGCAGCCACTAGGACCTTTGGCTGGCTGCATGCTCAAGAGTTAACTCATTCGAGATGAACGGCATCTGGACAGGCAGCTTCATCCGCGTATCAGGATGTTGTTCGTCTTGAATGAATTAACTTTTTGTGGGTAGTGTTGGTAGTGCTTTTTGTTGAGGTCACTTGACAAAATGTGCTACCAACAGACAAAGGGCTTAATTTTTTCTAGCTTCAGATTACTGTTTACAAGTAAAGCATAAAAAGTTGATACACAGGATTTCTACACAGATAATGTGAACAGTCTTGAGCAAAAAGGCCAATCGAAAAAAATTTGGCAGAGTAAATAAAAGGGAAGAAATCATAACATCAACAAAAAAAAAAAAAAAAAAAAAAAAAAAAAAAAAAAAAAAAAAAAAAAAAGAAGAAAAGAAGAAGAGGCAAAGATTGGAAAAATAAATAAAGACGTTCTTCATTAATACCCTTGTGCCTGCAGTTAATAGCAAAGTAAACCGTACCGGTGGCTGCATGCAGACTGGTGTCAAAATTGACCAAACACCCCTTTTCAACCCCTTTCACTCTGCGTAGCAAGCAATAAAAATGCAGGAAAAGATACTAAAACTACAGTACATTAGACTGACAGAATGTTAAAGATCAAAACAAGGATCACCTGTAACAAAATGCCAGTGCACCATATGCAAAAAATGTTCCCCAACCAGACGTAAAAAAATGACTGCCCAACATGTAATGCACCAAAAATGAAACACGTTTTAGAAAATACATGGGAATCAATTTTGTGATTCCGTAAAACAAAAAGCAAAAAAGCAAGAGTTTCACAGGCAGATGGCCGCCTTAAGGTAATTTTTGTCTTTTGGAATGCAAGTTTCTTTTGTCGAGTCTTTTCATAAACACATTCTGCCCTAAGAGTGAGTTACTAAGACTGAAATCCCCAAATTTTGAAGTTGCCCTCTGACGGACTGTAATACAATTCTTGAGACAGATCAAGCATGATAGTTCAAGAGTGGAGCCAGAATAGCTTGGCACTTACAGGCGCCAAGCTATTTTGGCACCACCCTTGAACTATCATGCCCGATCCATGTCTTGCTGTGTGTTACGTGGTAGAATCGTGGTCGTAGTATGATATCACACCAGATGGCACGCACGTAGAGTTCTTTTAAATTAACCTCTTTCAGTTTCTGCTGCAATCCGTCACACGTGGCTTAAGGATGTAGACAATACTGGAGTAACAGTTCCAACAATATTTTATTACAGCAATGCGATCTCCACAAAATGCGTTCACAATTGCACCAACACTGATAAATTATCTTTCCAGCAAAATGTCCAACTTTGACACAATGCCGCTCATATATTGTACATCAGCATTCACTGTCTAACTCCATCACTACTGACAATGAAGCAAGATATCTTGCGTACTCTCTCGCAATGTCAATACACTGCAATTATACAACTGAACAATGTACCGACGCTGTTACATCGCAATTTTACAAATGAACAATGTACACAGGTGCTTCCTAGCACGACTCTTTTATAGTGGTATGTTTTCTAGAAAAATCAAGCAAAATCGTACAACACAACCAATCATAACACAGTACGTAATTAAAACTCAAAGGTACATTCACACTAGAATATTCTGTAAATATCTGGCTACGATCTTCAACCTCTTAAGTTAGGAAAATCCCTGGCGCGCCATGACGTCACACAAAAGTAGGCCAGACAGGTCACGACCTTGCCGGCTCTGACTGGTAAACATGCGAACAGTGCATCAGCACCGAAAGCTAAGCGACACGCGCGCAGTAAACAAATGAATATCCGAGCTGTTTCTAGACTCTTCTTGACTCAACTCCGTGCGGCAACAGATAACCAACACCGCACTATTTATAAACGAAAGTGAAATTCACTGAAAAAAATACGTGATTCGAAATCCTAATAGCTCAAATAAAACATCGGATCGCTCCCTACGATTCATGCATGACCGCTCTCATCGAACAACACAACCACAATCGTAACACTGTGGTGTGTCAAGGCTAAATGAGTTAAACCCATAACCTTAGTTTATTCAACACAAAAGACGAACAGAAGAACATGTTTTCAGCGACAATCATTATAGGAGATCACTTGTCATTAACCCCTCCCTTGCTACTTTACGTGCACTGTACATTTGTTTCTGAATCTTGGTTCATTCAATGACCAAAAGCCAACACGTCCAAGAAACACAGATACAGATTGGTCTCAGCAAGAGGCATAGATCCTCATGAGCCCCCACTGTTGCAGGGGCTCACAAGGATATATGTCTCTTGCAGCTGGATCGTGTTTGCCTTTTTCCTTGGCAGTGATCGGGTTGAAGGCCATCATCTCAGGTTATTAAGGGCTGTAGCCTCCTAAATGATGGTCAGGCACGCTCACTGCCCTTCAAGATTTCTGATCAGAGAGCACTTCCCAATGCGCAAAAGGCCATCGGGCCGATGTCGGTCACCGATGTCCCGCACACAACTGTGCATGGGCCAACAGCAGCTGACGTCGGGCCCAATGGTCATTAGCGCAATGGGTTGTTTCTGACGACCACGTTTTCTCTGCCAAAAAAAAAAAGTGGTTGCTCAAACTAGTTTTAGCTATACATAGTGTGAAGACCAATCTTAGCTTCCCATTGTACACATCTAGCCAAACCTTTCTGACACTTGCTTGGAAGCTATTAAACGAAAGCTTTAAAAAAAATTAAAAAAAAGATTAAAAAAAAACCACAACAACTCATGTTTTAAACTCTAAATTCACAGTGCTGTAGTGAAGCTATTGGTACACAAATATTACAATCAACGTGCATCAGCAGCCAATAAGTGACTAAAGATTCCGACGACATTATAACTTGGCTATTTGATATGGATTGAAAATGTGTACAAACACTGCACACCATGACATCTCTTGATTACATTAACAAAGCTGCAAAAACATTAGCAAGAAGGGGTGGAAGAACCGGAGTACCCAGAGAAAGAACCCCTGACGGTCCGCCCGAATTAACGGCGACACTTACTAAGAGGAGAAAAGTCTGACGCCGGAACCCGTTTTTGAACCTCGCACTTTTAGCATTGGTGGCAGGCGCCTTAACCACTGCGCCACGGCCCGATGTCTTTTGCAGCTAGATTGTGTACACTTTTCCTTGGCAGTTAAGGAGCTACGATGATGGTTTCTAGCTTCAGATTACTGTTTACAAGTAAAGCATAAAAAGTTGACAGATACACAGGATTTCTACACAGATACAGTCGACAGTCTTGAGCAAAAGGGTCAATCGAAAAAATTTGGCAGAGGAAACAAAAGTGAAGAAATCATAACATCATAAAAAAGAGGCAAAGATTGGAAAAATAAATAAAGACGTCCTTCATTAATACCCTTGTGCCTGCAGCCAATAGCAAAGTAAACCGTACCCGTGGCTGCATGCAGACTGGTGTCAAAATTGACCAAACACCCCTTTTCAACTCCTTTCACTCTGTGTAGCAAGCAATACAAATGCAGGAAAGGGACCTAAAACTACAGTACATTAGACTGACAGAATGTTAAAAAACTAAACAAGGATCACCTGCAACAAAATTCCAGTGCACCACATGCAAAACAATCTACCCCAACCAGACATAAAAAAATGACTGCCCAACACGTAACTAAAACACACAACATGCACCAAAAATGAAACATGTTTTAGAAAATACATGGAAATCAATCTTGTCATTCCTAAAACAAAAAGCAAGAGTTTCGCAGGCAGATGGCCGCCTAAAGGTAATTTTGTCTTTTGGAATGCAAGTTTCTTTTGTCAAGTCTTTTCATAAACACATTCTGCCCAAGGACTGAAATCCCCAAATGTTGAAGTTGCCCTCTGACAACTGTACTACAATTCTTGTGACAGATCAAGCATGACAGTTCAAGGGTAGTGCCAGAATAGCTTGGCACCTACAGGCGCCAATCTGTTCTGGCACCACTCTGGAACTGTCATGCCCGATCCATGTCTTGCTGTGTCGAGGCTGAACTATTTAAACCCATAACCTTTGTTTATTTAATAATTTAAAAAAAAAGACAAACAGAAGAAAATGTTTTCAGCGGCAATCATAATAGGATTGACCCCTTCATTGCCACTTTACGTGCACTGTACGTACATTGTTTCTGAATCTTGATTCATTCAACGACCAAAAGCCAACACCGTTCAAAAAACATGGATACAGATGGGTTTCAACAAGAGGCATAGATCCTCATGAGCCCCCGCAGTTGCAGGGCTCATGAGGATCTATGTTTCTTGTAGCTGGATAGTATTTGCTTTTTTCCTTGGCAGTGATTGGGTCCAAGGCCATCATCTCAGGCCATTAAAGAAGATAGCTACTTTAATGATGGTATATGTGAGAGGTGACGCTTATTGCCCTTCAAGATCTCTCATCAGAGAGCACCTCCCAATGTGCAAAAGGCCATCGGGCCAATGTCCCGCACACAACTGTGCACGGGCCAACAGCAGCTGATGTCGGCCCAATGGCATTAGCGCAATGAGCTGTCTTTGACAACTACGTTTTCTTGCAACAAAAAAAAAAAAAAAAAAAAAAAAAAGTGGTTGGTAAAACTAGGTTTATCTATATACAAAGTGTAAAGACCCATTTTAGCTTCCCATTGTTTTGTACACATCTAGCCAAACCTTTCTGACATTTGCTTGGAAGCTATTAAACAAAAGCTTTATAAAAAAAAAACAACAACCAAAGATTAAAAAAAAAGCTCATGTTTTAAACTCTAAATTTACATTGCTGTAATAACGCTAGTGTACACAATTATTACAATCAACGTGCATCAGCAGCCAATAAGCGACTAAAGATTCCGACGAATAAGATACATCAAAACTTTGTTATTTGATATGGAATGAAAACGAGTACAAACACTGCACACCATGACACCTCTTGATTACATTAACAAAGCTGCAAAAACATTAGCAATATCGCTGCAAAGAGCACGAGCAATATTTGTTTTGGAATGATTATGAGATACCAAAACAAAAAGCAATACGAGTCAAAAAATAAGCAGACTGTAAATGACACAGAATATAATAGCAAATATTGTATGAAATTTGACAGGCAACATTGCTGTCAGCAATCTCTTTGAACACGGCTGTAAAAAAGACAAACACAAGACCATCTTCATCAAAT
Organism: Semisulcospira habei; assembly: GCA_036245525.1. Lineage (NCBI taxonomy): Eukaryota > Metazoa > Mollusca > Gastropoda > Semisulcospiridae > Semisulcospira > Semisulcospira habei. Next base: position 88,918,807 of record BTPG01000008.1, on the reverse strand, counting down.
ATTATTTAGCCTCAGGCTCTGCATAAGCACCGTTTACTGAAGGTACAAATCCAAGAAAAAGATAACGCAGGCGCCAAGCTAATCTGGCACTACCCTTGAATTATCATGGTAAATCCACCTCCTGCAACTGGTACATAGTTGTTAAGTAACACTTCCAAAATTTGGGAAATGCACCTATGGAGCTAAAAGGGTTAAATCTAAAACTCCCACGCTAAATGACTCCTATAGAATTTGAAATCAAATAGTTCTGGGAGTCAGCGCATTAACTCTCCTGTGCATACATCCATCAGTACTGTGAATAGTACAGGTGACTGCATGCACAAAGGGTTTAGCGTAAATGTTGGAAAACGTTCAACTCATATATGTATCTTCTGGAACACCTTCCCTGTCACTGGACACATTTCTTTCTGAAATCTGTGTACATTCAATGACCAAAATCCACAACCATCGAAGAATGAATAAAATAGGTCACTGCAAGAGACACAGATCGTCCTGACCCCCAGGAAAACTGCCGGGTCTCAGGAGAATATGTCTCTTGCAGCTAGATTGTGTTCACTTTTCCTTGGCAGTTAACCAATATCATACTGAGGCTAAAAGCTTCAAATTTGTAAGCTGCCATATGAAAGCCACATTATGGTACTTACAGATAAGGATATAGACCAATGGCTTTAGTTCAAGGGTGGTGCCAGAATAGCTTGGCGCTTAAAGTTGCCAAGCTATTCTGGCACCCTTTAACTATTTTAGTCAAACTTATTTCACACACTGATGTATTCCGAATGATAAGGGTTAAGGGGCTAAGAAGTATCAGGCCAAGAAATATGTTTTGGTTGTCTTGAAGCTCCATTTAGCCCTGCTGCACATGAGTTATACAATACTGATGGGCGCATGCACCAGCGAGGGCTAATTAAGGGGGCAGGCCTACCTAGAAATTGGTTGAAGTTTTGACCCAAAAACAATCAATGTTCTGTTTGGAATATCCTGATGAAATTTTGACACAATATAGCATTTTGGTGATATTTTATGGTAAACAGGTTGATGTGGGAATATTTTTGCATTAAAAGGGTTTTAAATAATTAATAATAATAATTTTAAAAAATTGGCTGATTTATCATGCTGTGTACTGCAAACATCATATTTTCACACACACCCCATATGGGAACCTGTTCTTTTGTCACAACCTTATTTAGACTCATATATGGCGTGTATTCTAGAAGAAATATCCTGAGATAAATATGTATTTGATAACCATGGTTTGAATTCGGTAATAAATTATAACTAAATAATGACATTTTGATAGCTCATAGGCATAACTTTGTCCATTACCAAGCATTAGTAATTCTTCTAGTTCAGACGTCAGACACACATATTATATGCTTTATTTTAAGCCATATGTTGTGGCTCTAGGTTGAAAATTGTGGATTTTATGGTGTTTATAGTGGTAAACGACAGCATTTTTTTTTTTTTTTTTTTGAGTCTTACTTGTTGCATCCAGATTAGTGGCCACCTGCCAGATAGGGAAATCCTTCTCTGTCAGCTTGGTCTTCATCCCTGCCAAGTCTCCTGCACCTCTGCCTCTTCTGAACTCTTTTGTTGCCTGCTGGGCTTGCCTCTGGGATGTTATAACCCGCAAAGTGTCCTTGCTCTCAAAGAACCGGTGAGAGAATGCACCGACACTGATAACCATTTTCTCAAGCATCGCTTTCAAAGTCACTGCACCATCATTGAACAGACAGACTGCAACAGAAACTGCTGTGTTCACTGTAGTTAACCCATGGTTTTTCCTCTTGGGACAGAAAGTCCAGATCACACTGTTCACACTGTTCGTTGGAATTTTGCATGTAGCCCTCCAGACACGTTCGAAGAAGAGTCGTTGCAGCCAGGTCTTTAGAAATTGGCTTTACAGTATCCATCACTGCCTTTGGAAGATTGTTTTTGTGGGTGAAAGTGTCAAGGGTGTTAGCAGCTTCAGCCTGTTTGTATGGGCACCAGTCACCACAAAAGTTGTGCGACGAAGAATTCATATAGGTTGTAAATCTTCATCTCTGACCGAGTGGGCGTGGTCACAGCTTTCGATTCAGTGTCATTGTCACCAGAAATGTCAGTTTCACTTTCACCATGATTGCTCTGGTACTCCTTTCACAAGTACTTACCGATAAAACAACTTCAGATTCATTCTTACATTTCTTGGAGTATCGATTGCCGTGAAATTTACGCTTTCGTAGTCGTTTCCCACCAGATTTTTTGTCTCCTGGCATCTCTGCTACTGTAAACCTCAGAAGTTTGCACAAAATCCGCGTAGAAAGTCAGAATAAAGCTCAACCACGCTTGTAATCAAAGAGCGCAGCAATTTTGATGACGTAGTACAGCAGGGAGGTGCTCGTTGTTTCAAATACTCAATACGCACATTATTTGGTTGAGTTGAAACTTACATGTTTGGTTCGTTTTCAGTCGATTTTTTCTCAATCTGGGGGCCCCACCTACCTACTTGGAGGCGTCATATCTCCAAAACTACTTACGCTATCGACAAAATATAAAGTGTGTGTGAAAATAGAGATGTTAAACTATATCAAACCAGAAACTGTTTTTTACATGCACAAAAAAGTGTTTCGATAGGCCAGGTGCCTTAAGTACGAATGGAATACCAATGCAACCGGCTCCCACAGTAAAATCGAGATGTCATGCAATTTATTTCCAAACAAGCACCTGGATGTTTTTTGGGTTTGTTTTTGAGTTGGTCTGGCTGCTTTCAAGCACTTTCACAAAAATAAGTGAAAAACACTTGCATTTGTGCTAAACTTGTTTGAAGAGTTACAACCAACATCAAGTACAAATGACAATAATAGATTTGTCTAAGTTAAGTCTGCCAGCTTTGAAAATAGATTGTTCACAATAGTAATTGCCACACAATGAAAAACAACACATGCACACAGAAATCAGCCACAGTACAATTACGTTCTTGAATGGACATTCATTTGACACTGACGTGCTTCTTTCTGACGGAAAAAAACTTTCAAGCCCCTTGTGCATGCAGCTATCGGTACTGCATACATTACAAAGTTCAAAGTTAAAAACTTTATTTTTTCTTGCAGACTTTCGTGTAATCTCTACGGTATTTCTGTAGACACCCCCTGCAGACTGTGTATGTGTGTGTGCGCATTGAGTTATATTATAAATATGAAAAATGTGCCATATAAATACCATGTATTATTATTTAAACTGCCAACTTGTGACACACAACAGCCAATTTGAATAAATATTTTAAAAATCACATTTCATGCTAAGGTACCAGTATGTATGATGTAGCTACTGAATGCAAGCTGTCACAAATGCAGACAGAAGGGGAATGTGTTTTTGGGTGAGACGTTATTTCAAACTGTGGCTCTGATTTTGAATAGAAAAGATCGACTGGTATTATTTGCCGAGTTATTCTCAAGCGGGTAACTCATTCAAAGACAAGCTACTGTGAACCTTGCATCTGTTAACCCTTTCATCCTGATACACTACTGCTTGAAATTAATGTGACTATGATAGTGTAGCAGAGGAGCCCTCTGCTAATGCCTATCACTAGTTACTACCAGCGAGTCAGAGTTCAGTGGTTTAGTGCACGCTTGGCGCACTGTGAGCGAGAATTTTGCTGACCTAGCTAGTTAGTGTGTAGCAGACTACACGCGCGAAGCTGTGACGTAGTTTCCGGTCCCAGAGGCTGGGAGCCTATATAAAGAGGCCGATTCTCAGTCTCGTCGGGAGTCCGAAATAGCTCAGGCGGTTAAACGTCGGAGCAGGAGAGCGAAGGGAATCGCCGGGTCGTGGGTTCGAATCCCGTCCCGGCCCCGGTAGCTGGACTCACAATCCAGGGGGGAAAACGGATTTGTTCAATAGCATGTCCGTTGAAAGGTCCTGGTAAATCAAAGTGGCACAGTTGGAGTGCGCCTGAGTTGATCAGTGTTCAGGTCGCACTCCGTAGGCAATAGATTTCCCTGTCCCCCATAACCCGCCCGTCAGGGCCGTCCGTGATCACCTCGGTGCTGTGGACGTTAAACCCGAACTAACTAACTAACTAAAGTCTCGTCGGCCTTGGTCGGTCAGATCATCAACAACAATCATCATTTTCGCAGCACAGCAGCCGAGGAGAGAGGACGGTTTTTTTCCGCTCTCTCCACACACAGCGACCAAGCAAGGATCAAGCGAGCCAGTCAACAGCCAGCCAAGCGAGCCAGCCAGCATGGAGAAAGGGCGAAAGCAGAGAAAGAAGACCAACAAAGAACAGGTGGAGGAATATGCCTCCGCCTTCCCCCAAGCACAGAGAAAGCAACTACCGGCCAGGCGGGAGACGAGGAGCTACAAGCCCCCTCTCTCCCCGCCAACTGATTCGGCCGCAAGAAGAACAGAGGGCGTACTGGGAACAGGTGGGGGACTCACCCCCTCACTGCCAGGCGCCACAGCAACCAGTCAACAAATCGCCACTGACAGTGGCAGACATCGATCAGAGCCTCAGAGAGGCATTCAACAAGTTTGGCCCACCGCCTATGCCACCGAGGGGATTTTTCCCCAAAATGGACGCGTTCTATGACAGAATGCGCCCACCAAGACAAGAACAGGCGACTGTCACCAACGGGGACGAAGCGGGCCGTGCTCGCCCCCAGTCACCACCACCACCACCATCAGAAGAGGAGCCCTCGTGTCGGAGCTGTCGTCGTGGGCCGATTCCCCATGCTCCCCACCGCCGGTCGCAATCCCCGAATCACTAACTCGGGAGCGGCCGGCATCGCTGGAGGAGGGGGCGACTCGGCTCAGGGGGATGGACTTCGAGGAGCTGGTACTCCTACTACAAGACGCCGTCCCGATCATCACGGCCATTGATGGCAGCCCTTACCACCGTGCACTGGTCGCCGCCCGGTGGCTAGTGCACGCGGGCGCCATCAAGGACCTTGAACCCCCCACGTCGAAGGACACAGCCAGCCAGGCCACAGCCACCACGACCGAAACGGAGAGTCAAGCTACCACCGACTCCCCACCGACCGCCGAAAAGACAACCGGCACCACGCCACCCGACACCCAAGATAAAAACACGGAGACAGAGGTCTCACCAGCTCCGAAGAAGACCCTCCAGGACGCGGGCACAGACCCGCCCCCCCAACAGCTACCATCACCTCAGGCGGGCGACGGAACAACCACCGGCCCGCGTAAACCAAGAAGACGCCACCGACCACCAAAAAGCTTCAGACAGCAGCGCCCTCCACTCCTACCCACGCCACCTCCACACATGCGACTGCCACCTCTACATCGCCACCCACCCCGACCATTCCAGCGCCCGACCCCCAGACCAAGAATCAACTGGCCACCACCACCACCACCCCACCTCCCCGGATCTTTCCACAACCGGCCACGGTTCCCTCGGCCACCCCCACCACCACCGCCACCACTCCTACAACATCTTCTGGAGTGGTTGGCACACCACCACCCACCAGCCTGGCGATAGGCGACGGTTCCCCGGCCTACCACCTGCCTCCTGCACCACCAACCACCAGGCCCTGGCAATAACACCAGCCAGCTGAGCGACGGAGCGGCAGACAGTCAGCGAGACAACCTCCCCCCCAAACCCCCTGGGCCCCCCCCCCCCCCCCCCGGACGAAATCAACGGAAGTTGGAAGTCCCTGTCCCTGTTCAAGAAAGCAAGCAAGCAGTCTCGTCGGTGGTTGTGCATAATGATCACCCTCCCCTTCCCCCCTGTGAGCGGTTGTGAATAATGATCTCTCACACTCCAGTCCCTTTCCCCCGTGAGCGGTTGTGAATAATGATCTCTCACACTCCAGTCCCTCTCCCCCGTGAGCGGTTGTGAATAATGATCTCTCACACTTCCCGGCCCTACCCCACGAGGCGGTTGTGAATAATGATCACCTCGAGATACCCCGACCCTACCCCACGAGGAGGTTGTGAATAATGATCACCTCGAGCCACCCCGACCCTACCCCACGAGACGGTTGTGAATAATGATCATCTCGAACCACCCCGGCCCTATCCTATAGGGACAGTAGTGTTTCGGTTTAGTTCACCCAAATAGGGTTTAGGATGCGTTAGGACAGCGCGTAGGTTTTATTCGTAAGTGCGTATAGGTGTTAGGCCTAGGAGTTAGGTTCGCTAGGAATCATAGTCATAGGAGATAGGTCTGCTAGGTGTCGTAATCGAAGGTATAGGTGTTATGCCTATGTGTGTTTAAGGTTATTAGCACTTGCACTGGTTTAAGTAACTTTGATTATGTTGTTTGTTTCATTATGAATGCTTTTCTGGTATAAATAAATCTTGGAATCTTACTTCTATCTTACGATGCTCGGCTAGAGTGAGAGCAAGACTGAGACTGTGCGTGCGTATGTGCGAGAAGTTTGTGTGTGTGTACGGTCCGTGCATGTATGACGGTGTGACTGATCGTGCGAGCGCACGTTGGCAGCTCAGTAGCGCGTAACAGCAACAAACACCAAATCCAGTCAAAATAGGGTTTTTCTGGATACTGTGGTCGGTCCATTGCGCAAGCAAATTTGGCTTTTTGAACACAACGCGAGGCAAATAAACACGGATTTCAGTTGTGCGCATGCGAGACTAGAGTAGGTTTATTTACTTTCCACTGCAATCTCCAGCCCTTCCCTAGACCACAAAAGGGATGCGGACTTAAACTCTGTAGGCACTTGAGTACTGTATTAGATGGGCAGTTTTTGTCTATCTGATAAACTATTTAAGTCGCCTACACCCAGTCACTGAGTCCGGTTACAAAAATTGGTGCCGGACCAGGATTGTTGTTTGACCAGGATTGTTGTTTGACCAGGATTTTTGTTTGACCAGGATTGTTGTTCGACCAGAATTGTTGTTTAATTAGATAGTTTGACCAAGATACTTCGTTGGAGGAAGGTAGTTTGAGCTGTGAGTTTAAGACTATGTGCTGTGCCAGCGGCAGACTAGCTGTGTCACTGTCGACACATCTTTTCTGTTAGCGTGGTACCGGTACTGGCAGGGAGCGTTTTCATTAGTACCAGTCGTGAGATTTTTAGTAGTGGAAACATTCTGAGTTTGAAGTTGGTTCTTGTTTGGTTTAGCGACTCGTGTTGTAGTCTGTGTAGGGAACGCAGACAGCAGCGCGAAGTTTTATTACACAGATAGTGAGGTTCAGTCTACAAGATGGATGCAGTCTTAGGATTCCTTAGGCTTCTTGTTCCAAGCTGGTTGGTGCCAAGTAGTTCTAAAAGTCAGGATGGTAGAAGAAGGAGTAAACCTAGAAGTCAGATAGCAGTAGCGAGGAAAGCTCATGCAGTCACGGTAGTCGTTGCTCACAAAGGAGCATGACGAACAGGAACACTACGAGAAATAGATCCTTTCTCAATGACAGTGGAAACTCGTCTAGGAGAGAGAGGGTGCCCGAGATATTCACTGGCACAAAAGGAGACTTGAAAGACTGGCTTTGCCATTTCGAGACTTGTGCAAGATGGAATGGTTGGGACTATAGCGAGAAGGGAGTGAATCTAGCTATGTCACTCCGGGGTCCAGCACAGCAGGTGTTAGGTGAGCTTGCACTAGAGAGACTAGAGGACTACGACGCTATCAGGTCGGCCCTTGAACGTCGTTTTGATCCCGCCGAGAAAGAGAATCTTCGTAGAGTGGAGTTCAGGTCAAGGATGAAAAGAAAGAACGAGAGTGTGACAGAGTACGGGTTTGCGTTAAACCGTATTGCTAGTAGTGCATACCCTAGGATGCCTACTGAAGCAAGAGAAACCATAGTCATAGATCAGTTTGTTAGTGGTCTACCCTCTAGAGACTTGAGAAGGCATGTTCAGTTCAATCATCCACGACAATACACGAGGCAGTAGCACTGGCTAGTGAATTTGAGTCGTTTGATGAGAGATTTGATGGCAGGAAACCAGAAGACCCAGAGAGACAGGGTGATGTTACTGCTAAGGGTGTTAGAAGTCTCGAAGAGAAAGATTCAGCTGAGGCAGGCTTAGCAAAGGCTTTCCAGAATCTGAGTGACAGACTTACTTCTGAGATTCAGAAAGTAACGAAAGCGCTGACTCGTCAGTCGGCAGGAGACAAGACTAGAAGAAATCCTGATGTTGTTTGTTATAAGTGCAAAGAGAAGGGGCACTATGCCAGGCAATGTCAGAAAAGTGAAGACAGAGACAGGAATGAGCCTGTGAGTAAGGAAAACGCGCCAGGCCAGGGAAACTAGGGCGGGCGGAGCTCTCAGCAGTCAGAGACTCGGCCCAATTAGCAAGTGATGACGGCTGCTTAGAGAACGCGAAGGGCCAGCGTTTATGTGTACTGTCAAACACTGGATGCTGGATGGCACCAGTAGCGATAGGAAAGGTTTCCTTAGACTTTTTAGTAGATAGTGGGTCAGCTGTCACAGTCATTAGTGCCAGAGATTTCAAGCTAGTCAATATGGAAAGATCGGCTCTGAAGAAAAGTAAGTTGAATCTTTGCACAGCTAGCGGTGATACTCTAGAAATTCAGGGTGAAATCACGCTTTGTTTGAAAGTAGGAGGACAGAGGTTTAGGCATAATGTAGTAGTTGCAGACTTAGGCCGAGTTCGTCAGGTATTCTAGGCACTGATTTCATGCAGAAATACGGTGGCGTGCTAGACTTAGCGCGAGGTACTTTGATGATACGCAAGCAGGTGGTTCAGTGGAAGAAAGAGAGTTCAGGTACCAGTGCAGAGGTGAAAGTATGTAAACTCACTAGGGTTCCCCCTAGATCTGAAATGTTTTTGAAGGCATCTTTCGTCCAGCCGTGTCAGTTACAGAAAGCTGATGGTCTGTTAGAAGGTGTTGAGAGTTTTAGGAGTAAAACAGGGCTAGTAGTTCCAAGGTGTATGGTTCAGGTGTCACAAGAAGAAATCCTTGTTCCTGTTACCAACTTTACTGATAAAGAGATTGTAGTGAAGCCAGATACAGTCGTGGCGTCCATAGAAACTGGTTTTTCAGTGAACTCTTTGTCGACTAGTTCTGAAAAGAAAGAAGAAGTGGTCTATATGGATGGCAAACTTAGTGGATTTGATCGCTAATGTTTCGTCAGATGTTAGCGAGGAGACAAAAGACAAATTGAAAGAGACGCTCTTAGAGTTTCAAGATGTTTTCCAGTCTCCAGGTGGACAACTTGGACGGACAAACAAAGTGAAACACACTATTGACACAGGAGGTGGAAAACCTGTCAAGTTGCCCCCTCGTCGTATTCCCGTAGCTCAGAGAGAAATTGTGGAGGAGGAAATAGACAAAATGTTGAAGCAAGATGTCATAGAACCCAGTGACAGCCCCTGGGCTGCTAACGTGGTACTTGTCAAGAAAAAGGACGGTACAACTAGGTTCTGCGTTGACTATAGGAAGTTGAACCAGTTGACACGCAAAGATGCTTATCCTTTACCCCACATTGGTGACTCACTTGATGCTTTGTCAGGTTCATGTTGGTTTTCAACTCTTGACTTAGCTCAGGGTTTCTTCCAAGTTGAAATGGATGAAAATGATAAACAGAAGACAGCGTTCGCTACGCATAAAGGTCTTTTCCAGTTTAAGGTCATGCCATTTGGGCTATGTAACAGTCCAGCTACTTTTGAGAGACTCATGGAGATGACTTTAAGTGGTGTTCTTTTTGAGAGATGTCTAGTCTACATTGATGATGTTATATGTCTAGGCAGGACAGAGGAACAGGCACTGGAAAATCTCAAAGTTGTTTTGAAGAAGTTCAGAGATGCCAATTTGAAGCTCAAGCCCTCGAAATGTTCGTTGCTACAGAGCGAATGTGCTTTTCTAGGGCATGTGGTTTCAAAAGAAGGGACAAAGTGTGACCCGAAGAAAGTAGAGGCAGTTGTTAACTGGCCTGTCCCTACTTGTGTTTCAGAAGTCAGGAGCTTCTTAGGGATCACATCATATTACAGAAAATACATTTGTGGTTTCGCTGAGATAGCTAGTCCTTTGACAAACTTGACTAGGAAAAACCAGAAGTTTGTTTGGTGCGAACAGTGTCAGCAAGCTTTTGAGAAACTGAAAGTGGCTTTAGTGTCTTCTCCCGTTCTTGCTTATCCGACAAGAGAGGGCAGGTTCATTCTTGATACAGATGCGTCAGCAAATTCCATTGGTGGCGTATTGTCTCAGATTCAGGATGGAGAGGAAAAAGTGATTGCTTATGCAAGTTGCGCTCTGTCTAAGAGTAGGCAGAGGTACTGTACCACATACAGAGAGCTGTATGCAGTGGTGAGGTTTGTGAAGTACTTTTCTCATTATCTTTGGGGACGTCCGTTTCTGGTTCGGAGCGATCACAGTTCCCTTAGGTGGTTAAAGTCCTTTGATCAAGCCGAAGGCATGGTAGCTAGATGGATAGCTACGTTGGACACCTACGATTTTCAGATAGAGCACCGGAGAGGCGCCCTACATGGAAATGCGGACGGGTTGTCAAGGATTCCAAGGAGATGTTGTCAGAGAGAGGAGTGTGATCAGTGTGCTAAGAGGCATGTGAGAGTGGTGACACGGCAAGCACGTGGTCATGACTCAGCTGATGGTGGGAAAGCTAGCGGTTCTCAGAGGAACGCTGCTTCACCGAAGGGTGAAGATGTTCCGCGTGTGGACCCAACTATCAGTGAAAGTCAGGGCGACACTACCACCGACAGGTCCAGTGTAGAAGTCAGGGAAGATGAATCGGTTCAGAGTAATTCTGCCTCAATGTCTAAAGGGGATACCGTGGATTCTGCTCAGTCTTCTGCGTTTGGTCCTGGCATGCAGGGAAGCAACTGGCTAGCTGGCTGGTCTCGTGAGGACTTAGAGATGTTCCAAAAGAGAGATCCAGTGACTAGCATTCTAATAGCTCTGATAGAGAAAGGAGAGAAGCCTCCTTGGACAGAAACCTTGCAAGTATAGCGCAGCTGTCAGAACACTAATTACTCAGTGGGACAATCTGAGAGTAGTGGATGGTTTACTATACGTTGTGCTTGATACAAATGTTACGCAGGAAAGGGTACTATTGCTAGTAGCCCCAGATGAGAGGACTGACGAGACAAGAGACAAACTAGAAGGGGAAAAGAAATCAAGGCCCCAAGAACTGTATTTCCCATATTCGTCATAATCCTGAACTTGACTTTGTTTGCAGAGACGCTTGACCCAATACCAGGAGCGTATTGTGGTCAGTGAGACACGCGCGTGTCTCACGCACCCGAAAGGATTTAGTGAGATGGCGGCATCTCACGGGGAAGTTCGTGCTGGCTCTAGTCGGCTTCCCTAGAGACCCTTTGAAAGTGAGTTGGGCCCCCAGCTCACATTGTCCGTTAATATGCACCTGAGACAGGCGTCTGTCTCGTACCTGTCTTGGAGTAAGCCAGTGGCTCTAACTGGAAACTCCAAGATGAGAGTGTTGCCCGGTCGGCTCTGACCAAGTAACCTCTCATGTCACGCGAGTCAACGGAGAAGGACTCTAAACATCAAGAAAGACCAAGCACATTCTTCAAGGACGAACAATGCCACGACTGAGTATCCGTTAAGTTTGTTTCTTTTCAGATGTCTCCTTTGCATGCATACATTTTTTGTGTTGAATTAGAAATGTTTTGGATTTTCCATTTTGTTGTTATCGTATTGCTTTGTGCATGCCTAGACGACTGAATCATATATCATTTTTCACAATATGCGTATCATACATTACTTTTCTTAACACAATCATTTGACTAAGGCATTACGCTGTTTTGAAGGTTTTGTACCTCAGCAACAAACTGGGTTTGGTTGCTTATTTTTGTACTGTATTTTGGAACTCTTTGGCATATGATTTTTGAATATTTTTGGTTAGGTTTTGTACTCGATTTTACCTCAGGAATTTTCACTTTGAAATCGTCGGATTTCACTGGTGCTAATGTTGGGTGTGTGTTACGTGAACCAGTTTGCTCACATGGGTTTAGAGGATTCCATGCGATATGGACCAAATGCTAAAAGGCTGGTTTTGCCTTCGTAAGTTTTTTTTTTTTTTGTGTGTGTGGTAGACTAAATAAGTTTTGGACTTTGCGATATGGACCAAATGCTAAAAGGCTGGTTTTGCCTTCGTAAGTTTTTTTTTTGTGTGTGGCAGACTAAATAAGTTTTGGACTTTGCTATGGTTGCATTGTGGTGTATCAGCGTGGGAAATGATACAAGTACTCGAAGTTTGGTTTTGAAACCTTGTTTTTCAGTTGGTTTTTTTTATGGATTATTTCATGCGGTGGCTATGCATTTTAAGTGGTGCTGAAGCTTGTAATTGATTGTCACGAGCGCATCACGGTTGCTGAAATGGTTGCTCATGCGTGTTCATGATCAGGGATCATGTTTTGAAATGTGTTTTGAATGTTTTATTAATTTGGACTTTGATTTGATTTTGTTTGAATTTTCTTGTGCATGCATCACGATTTTATTTTGTTGAATTTGTTGAACTTCTTTTGAATTTGGATTTTACTGTGCATGCCAGAGGGTAGTTTTTTTTAACTTGGTGCATTTCATTTAGTTTGTGCGACTTTATTCCTTTTGTTTGACTAATGTGTCGTGCACACTAGGTCTTAAGGAGGAGGGAGTGTAGCAGAGGAGCCCTCTGCTAATGCCTATCACTAGTTACTACCAGCGAGTCAGAGTTCAGTGGTTTAGTGCACGCTTGGCGCACTGTGAGCGAGAATTTTGCTGACTTAGCTAGTTAGTGTGTAGCAGACTACACGCGCGAAGCTGTGACGTAGTTTCCGGTCCCAGAGGCTGGGAGCCTATATAAAGAGGCCGATTCTCAGTCTCGTCGGTGGTTGTGCATAATGATCACCCTCCCCTTCCCCCCTGTGAGCGGTTGTGAATAATGATCTCTCACACTCCAGTCCCTTTCCCCCGTGAGCGGTTGTGAATAATGATCTCTCACACTCCAGTCCCTCTCCCCCGTGAGCGGTTGTGAATAATGATCTCTCACACTTCCCGGCCCTACCCCACGAGGCGGTTGTGAATAATGATCACCTCGAGACACCCCGACCCTACCCCACGAGGAGGTTGTGAATAATGATCACCTCGAGCCACCCCGACCCTACCCCACGAGACGGTTGTGAATAATGATCATCTCGAACCACCCCGGCCCTATCCTATAGGGACAGTAGTGTTTCGGTTTAGTTCACCCAAATAGGGTTTAGGATGCGTTAGGACAGCGCGTAGGTTTTATTCGTAAGTGCGTATAGGTGTTAGGCCTAGGAGTTAGGTTCGCTAGGAATCATAGTCATAGGAGATAGGTCTGCTAGGTGTCGTAATCGAAGGTATAGGCGTTATGCCTATGCGTGTTTAAGGTTATTAGCACTTGCACTGGTTTAAGTAACTTTGATTATGTTGTTTGTTTCATTATGAATGCTTTTCTGGTATAAATAAATTTTGGAATCTTACTTCTATCTTACGATGCTCGGCTAGAGTGAGAGCAAGACTGAGACTGTGCGTGCGTATGTGCGAGAAGTTTGTGTGTGTGTACGGTCCGTGCATGTATGACGGTGTGACTGATCGTGCGAGCGCACGTTAGCAGCTCAGTAGCGCATAACAGCAACAAACACCAAATCCAGTCAAAATAGGTTTTTTTCTGGATACTGTGGTCGGTCCATTGCGCAAGCAACTTTGGCTTTTTGAACACAACGCGAGGCAAATAAACACGGATTTCAGTTGTGCGCATGCGAGACTAGAGTAGGTTTATTTACTTTCCACTGCAATCTCCAGCCCTTCCCTAGACCACAAAAGGGATGCGGACTTAAACTCTGTAGGCACTTGAGTACTGTATTAGATGGGCAGTTTTTGTCTATCTGATAAACTATTTAAGTCGCCTACACCCAGTCACTGAGTCCGGTTACAATAGTTCAAGGGTTGTGTGAGAATAACTTGGCACCTCAGGCGCCAAACTATTCTGGCACAACACCTTTAATTTCACAAATGAATTTCAAGCAGTAGTGTATCAGGATGAAAAGGGTTAATCAGATGACTCATACACACACACATTTCAATCTCCAAGTGGTTTTATGGATGAAGTCAGAAGCAGAAAACAAAAACATCAAATTTTTCCATGACCAAGTCAAACACATCTGATGCTTATGTTTACTAGTACACAGAAAAACACTGTAGATATATTGTGATTTTTCATGCAAAAGCATGGCAAAACGAAGGCGGCCAACTAAATGTAGGTCAATTTCACAGTTTAAAATAAAAACATCCTGTTCAGGAGTGATGAAAGTCTAAAGATTTAGGTAGCTACCAGTAGCCAGTGGCTCTGAGTTTGATGTCCCTGTTTTATGTATATTTTGTACTTAATTGTAGTTTTAGCAACGGCAGGTACGAAAAATGACATAGTCACTGTGTCAATATCTTCATCGTTGTAAAATGCATATTCATTGATTCAGACTACCAAATTCAAAAGTTAGTAACCTGAGACGAAGTTAATCCGCCTGTGTAGTGCACTGTATTGTATTCTATTGTATTGTAAATATACCAACAAACAAATAATAATTTAAAAGAAATTCAGCCATCTGTCAAATAAAAATGTTCTTTTGAGCTCCTAATTTCGCCACCAGCTGGGCTACTGTTTATGAAGTTTCAATTCACTCGAGTCACCCCTACCTTTGCATTTGAACTTGATATTGCTACATGATAATACCTGTTCCTTTTCTTTTGTTGGTAGTTCTCCATACTACCACAAAGTGACGGAATGGGCATTTAGACTTTTTCATTGTCATTTCACAAAAGACTATATTTGTACTGATGATAGAGTGATGTAAAAAAAAAAAGAAGTGCGACTAATTTGATGGCATTGAAGTTATTAACAAGAGAATAAATACACGATTATTTTTGCCTAATGAACACTGGCCCAATGTGCAAAAAGCCATCAGGCCGCCGTTTGCCCGCGCTAGGGCCCATGTCAGCCTTTTCCCACTGGGTGAATACTCATCATCTCCACTAACCCCATATACATGAGTTTGGGCAATTCTGTTATAGCTAAAAATTTGAAACAGAAAAACGATTCAAATCAATAAAACAATATTCATAGGTAACAGAAACATGAAATTAATGTGGTACTGTTTTAGACTACAATGTATTCCAGTATGTATTTCATTGTTTGATAGGAACACACTCATTTCACTGATTTACCCCCTTGTGAATTCAACCACTAGTAGTTTATTATTGGCTCTGTGTGTGTGTGTGTGTGTGTGTGTGTGTGTGTGTGTGTGTGTGTGTGTGTGTGTGTGTGTGTGTGTGTGTGTGTGTATGTGGGTGTGTGTGTAGGTAATTTTTCAATATAATGTATACCTATTGTTTTTATTCTTAACTTCATGTCTATTTTTATCATTATTATTAAGATTGATTGTATTAGATGTGCTGTTAAAGACAAATTTCCTGGACAGTGGGACAAATAAAATTTACTTGATTGGACTAGTTTACATTACTGGTGGCTGCATTCAGAATGGGGTTACAAAATCAAAGATCTTAAAAACAGCTGTCAGTTAGGCTCAGCAGCATAATCTGAAATTTCAGCTTTCCATCCACATCATTTTAACCTCCTTACGCATACATCACATCCACCAGTGCTGTGAACAATACAGGTGGTTGTGTGGACAAGAGGCTAAACAGAACAGATCACAAAGAATTCCATGCACCATAACTGGTGGCACAACAAAGTTCTTACATATGTGAATTTTCCCAATGCACACATTGTCATTGTCCTGCAAAAGAATGTTTTTTTCTTGCCTACGTCTTTGTGAACAGACTCTGAAAGTACAAGAGTTCTCTATCAGTGGATAAAATTCCACTGACAAGGTTGCTTCTGCCACACCTTACATACTGGTACACATTCTACACTCTTGCTGCCAAGAAGGATGTGAAGACACCTAGCAGCAGGAACCAGATGGCTGCAATGTTTTGGTTTCCTGCACCTGTGCCACACATCCGACTCCCTGCTCTGAGGAAAGCGCCACACCCTGCCGTGCACCCCACCTGAGCATCAGGCATACTGTAGTAACAGACACACACAAAATCAGCCAAAATTCTCTCTGGCAGGACAGGCATACAACAGTTTATTGCATTGTTTTCTGCGTGCCCTTGCTTATCCCTTTTCATTCTGAAACACCCATTGCATGAAATACATTTTGCTGATAATTCAAGGGTGGTGCCATAATAGTTTGGTGCCCGAGGCTATTCCAGCACTACCCTTGATCTATCATTCTTGAACTATCGTAGTCAAATATATCTCAAGCAATGGGTGTATCAGGATGAAAAGGTATAACAGATGCACCCCTAAAGCGGGGAAGTCATTAAAAAGTCTGCACAAATACACCAAGAACTGAATGATTGATTGTACATTGCTTAACGTCCCGACAGCAACAAGGCTTTCTCAGGACGTGCCTGCACTGCTTGTGAAAAAAAAAAAAAAAAAAACTAAACAGAACATTGAATGTATGTCGCCAGCCGGTCAAATACGTTAAATAAACCTAAAACATGGGGCCTAAATAAAGCTAAGACCATTTAGCAACACACATCCAATATCAAGAGCTACAGGCAGTGCAGACAGTAGGGAGAGTTTTAAAAAGGCAAATACAGGTGAATGGACCTTGGGTAGACAGAAACACATGCCCCAGAATAGAGAGGAAAACCCACCCTGTGGGGCTGACTAGGGTGACCCTGGGAACTAAAAAGTAGTTAACCCCACCCAAGTCCCCCAGGGCAGACCCAGGTGGGGGACCAAGAACTGAAGAAGGTGATTTTGAAGACAGGGTATTGAAAAGGATGTGAACAAATGCTGACCACAGCTGGGTTTGCAGTTTGAGAGGGGAGTCAAATGCTCTACCATCTGACTCTGAGCTCCCCAAAAGACTCCTTAGCATTGTTGCTGCCAGGATATTAAGCAGAGTATACATACAACCAACCAACCCACCCACCCTAGATCTGAATGAATAAAAGCTGTAATGTGCCTATATAAATAGCCAACTGGTAAAGCCTAACAACGCAATATCGGAATCCCCAGTTTCAGAGGTATTCATTTTAACAGTACAAAACAATTGTGGACACAGACTGACCATAATACATGGTCGGTACCAGAACAGCTTGGTACCTAGAGGTGCCAAGCTGTTCTAGCACCACCCTTGTGCTATCATGGTCAATAGTATCTTATTGTGTTGTTTCAGGGAAAAATGGGTTAGGTGAACAAACCTGCTCTGCTCTTCTCCTGTGACATTGGAACATGTCTGCGCCTCTAAGTCATCAATGCACGAAATGTTGATGTCTGAGGCAATAATACAAAAAAAAAAAAAAAAAAAAAAAAAACAGACGTCAACAGACAGTACCTGTACACACAAATTTACTTGTAACCGGCTGGACATGATGCATTCAGATGAAACAACACTTACACACAGGTCCTAACTACACTCTTTTCTATGTAAATTACTTAGTTTGTAACAAACTTTGGATATATATCTAACAAACAAGTTGGGTTCCACTGGCTTCTGGCAGTCACTAGTGCTTTTTGTCAATGTGATTCTGCAGGAATCACTATGAAAGAAAAGCATTTGATGGCCAAAGAGTCAAAGGTGATTTTCCACTCGAATGCAAATTTTATGAATGAATGAATGAATTTTATTTAATGCTTCTTCACATCTTGGTGATTTTTAGACCCCCCCCCCCCCCAAAAAAAAAAAAAAAAAAAAAAAAAAAAAAAAATAAAAATAAAAATAATAAATAAAAAATTAAAAAAAATAAATAAATAAATAAAATAAAAATAATAAATAAAAAATTAAAAAAAAAAAAAAAAACAAAACCCAACAAACACCTCTTTAAACTCAAATAATCTGAACTATACATGCATCACAAGTTTACCTATAATTTAACAATAGTTGTTGCTATACTGGTATGTAAAATATCATTGATGTTTCCCTCTAGATCATTTGAGTATTATATGATAAACTGAGAGAGGTAAGTTATATCTTTCGAAAATTTTGTTTTTCAGGAGTTTTAACCCATAAAGCCCTGAGATACTACGATAGGGTGTGGATCAACCATGATATTTCAAGGTTGGTGTCAGAATAGCTTGGCGCCTCTAGGCACCAAGCTATTCTGACACCAGCCTTGAACTATGGCTGATCTGTGTCCAGAACTGTGATACAGACCCGAGAGGATATCTACATAAATGTGACAATTTTGTCCTGAGGGCGTAAGAAGATAATCAAATTTTATAATTCAAGCATCATACATTTTTATATCCAATTCCTCTACAACCACATGGGTGCTTCTGTTGATTTTCAAAAACCAAAGACCCCTGGCCTCTGGAGCATGTAATTTCTTATGGCAGGTAATTTTAAAAAAAACTGGAATTCTGGCACATAACCGGCACAGAAGCAACCATGCGACCTGTATTTTTCTCCACCCTGATCATCTACGCTAGCAACTGTGATTGTGAATTACCGGTTACCACAAACACTGCACTAGAAATCACTGACTGACCAATGAGTGTGGAAAATCACAGACATACCTGTTACAGTCTTGCTTGCACATTTTCAGCGCAAATGAGATTTTGGATGTGCATCGGGCACTTTATAAGTTTCTGGATGCTCTTCACTGGTGAAGTTTAGCCCAAAGCGCAATGACATCTTGCAGAGGAAATTCTTTTGAGATTTTGCACTCTAAGAAAAGGCCCCATTTATGCTCGCTGGACAACTTTAACCCATTCATCCTGAGGCTGATATTTTTCTAAAAAAATTGCTTGTCGTCTTATGAGGGCTACATTACAGATTTGGAGACAGTTGAACCGTTTTAGTTCAAGGGTGGTGCCAGAAAAGCTTGGCACCTCAGATGCAAAGCTATTCTGGCACCACCCTTGAACTATCGGTCAAAATTTATTTCAAGCAATGGGTGTAGCAGGGTGAAAAGGGTTAACAGTCTGCAAGTTAATGCACCTGACATTTTTTCAGAAGCCAAAAAGTAAAAGCACCTAGCACACATGCGTAATGAGACTGACGAAGGTGAAAGACATCTCGGATGGCTGGTGTATGCCAGGCATCTTGTTATAGGTTGTTTGAGAAATGGAACAATGTGTCTTACAAGAGAACCAAATTCATTTAAGCCGCATTGATTACAAACTTTGCGGGAATTTTGACCGTGTCTATCCATACACTACGCGACCACCACCCCATCTTTAATTCACCCCAGTGATTTCAAATAAACGCAAGTTTGTAAATGCGGCATAAATAAATTTGGTTCTGTTGTAAGACACATTGTTCCATGTCTATAAGCATCACCCACTGCACCTGAGCTAAACAGTATATCAACGATGTATGTGTGTTTATTCTGAAATGCGTAGTTCTATTGACTTTAATTAAAGTCATAAATTAATATTTTTTATTATAAAATGAATCAAGACGAATTACTTCTTCTAAACGATATCAATGCTGTAGAGAATTACTTCTTCTAAACGACATCAATGCTGTAGAAAACAAAGACTAAAACAGCGTCTTTTGTCTGTGATTGTTTCAGGGAAGTCCAAAACTTATCTTGGAAAACAGTACATGACAGAAGATATAGAATCCCTCTCACCCGACAAATTAATTAAACTACATTCTAAATATGAAAATCACATCGCTTCACTAATGACTCGTGATCTGAGTCGATCTCTTGTATGCCTATACACAAAAGCAGTGAGTCACTTTCTACCTGTAGACACTGACAGTCTATCACACGACCTTGAAAGCAACCCGATTGTTTCAAGTTCAATTGGCAAATTAGCATGTGTCATGTTTTACAAGTTTGGAAATTACCTTGCACCTGTGGTAACTTTGCTTGTCACTGGGAGTCATATTGATTTTTCTAAAATAAATTTTACTGCAGAAGAAAATGGACCAAACGGGCGACACTCAGACGATCCCACAGCAGATTGCCGGCCCTGCCCTGACACAGGTTCAAACTGTAACTAAGGCTAAAAGTCCAGGCAGGGTGGAAGCTGGGAAAAGAGTAGCTGCATTGAACAAACAAAGAAAGTTAGAACTACTGCAAAAGGCACATGTAACTGACTCACCACCAGGACCACTAACAACATCAACCCCAACACCAGTGTCAGGACCCTCTCTCCCTCATCAAAGTGAGAGACTATCAACTAAGTGTAACCCCAAACCCAAAACAACAAAATATATAGTTGCTGGATTTGTTGTCGGATTTGGTTACGTAGGTTACCAATTATACAAAAAATACAAACCACAGACTCGTACAATGTCCAAAAAATTAAACACTCCAAAAACAGAACCAGTAGTCTCCACATTACCAGTAACACCAAAAGTTGTCGACCCATTTCATATGCAGTGAATAAAAATATTATTTTAATTTTATTGCATTAGAAAATGAGCGAAACAAAAAACTTAATGAACCTTGTCTATCACTCTGCCGTAATCAGTGGACTAGCTGTAGCTTACTCTATGTTGGGAAAAAGTCTACTCAAAATGAAATCAGCAGACCTGAGTAGATTAGACTTCGAAGACAGTGCAAAGCTAGTTGCAGTTGTAACAGCGTCGATTGCTACAAAAGACCTTCTTGTCAAACAGGGAATTATTCCCGAAAATATATCTATGTAAATAAAAATAATATGGCGACACTAGCTGTTATTGTGGGTGGTGCCGTTGTTAATGCACTTGCATTTAGTGGATCAAACTATCTTTTTTCAAAAATGGGCAGAGAAGAATCTGCAGAAGAAATGAAGCGTCACAATGAGGCGTCTGAAAAACTGGCACAAGCCCAGCAGGATTATGAGAAGCAAAGAATTGAAAAACTTGATTTTATCAATGAAAAACTCAGGCTTGAGGGTCACGCACAGCATACATTTTCTAATGTTGATGATGCGATCAGGGAATACTATCTTGTTACTGGCGAAGACATGACTATCCCACAGCCAAAACTTAGTGATTACTATCAACCCAGTCCAAAACAAAGGAATGGAGAAATAATCTTTGTTCTAGTGGGAATGACATTTGTTTATTTTACTGGAGTTTTCATTGCTAGAAAAAATGACAGACATTAAACTATCAAAAATATATTACTCCCCAATTGGCTACTGGAAAGGAAAGACTGCATTAGAAAAATTACATGCGGCCGTGGGTGGGGATGTAACACTAAATGCGATAAAACAGTGGTTGTAAAAACAAGCAATATGGCAAATATATCTCCCTGCACCAAGAAAAATATCTAGACCTCATTTTGAAAACACAACACCAAATGACACGCATCAAATGGACCTCTTGTTTTTACCCCATGACACAATAAGAAAAAAACGATACAAATATGCATTGACTGTCGTTGACATTGCTTCAAGGTACAAAGACGCTGAACCCATAACTGACAAAAACGCCACAACAGTAGCCACTGCATTATCAAAAAATATATAGTCGAGGCCCTTTAAAATTTCCCAGGCTTGTGCAGGTCGATGACGGATCTGAATTTAAAGGAGCAGTTAATCAATTATTTGCAAAGCATGGTGTGCTAGTGCGGCGAGGCATTCCAGGTGTACACAGATCACAGGCAATTGTTGAGAACTTTAATAAACAGTTATCAGAGAGACTTTTCAGTTACCAGTATTCTAAGGAACTCATGCATGACATGCGTAACACTGAGTGGGTAATAAGATTGCCACATGTGATAAAAGCCATGAATAATGAAGGCCATGTAAAACCTGCTGATGCTATTAAATTGAAAACAGTGCCGCCAAGACCATCAGGGTCAGAAATAAAAACAAAAGTGCCAGACACAAGTTTATTTACAAAACAAGTAAGATATCTGTATCAACCTGGAGAGGCCGAAAATGACGTCAGACGCAGAGCAACAGACCCCATCTGGTCTACGTCTGTACACAATATAAAAAAATAGTCCCCGGTAATCTACCAATTTATTACCTGTACGACCCTGCCCCACAGAGGGCATTTGTCAGAGAAGAATTACAGATTATTCCTCCAGACACTGATAACTTAAGCCTGTAATGTCCAGGCACATAAGCCTTCTCTTTACTGTGAAAAACACGTTTCGTGTCCCCAACTGCAAGTGATTTCTTATGCGTTTGGATCATTTCTAAATTATGTCTATTTGATCTCAGTGACTTGTTTGGATAATCAGGCATCAATGCACCATCTAATACTTGCTTATAATGTTCATGGCGGATGTCTTTATTTTTTATTGCTGTTTTTTTTTTATTCCTTTGGCTTTGGACTGACTACCCTTCTGATGCAGTATAAAATACATTTTTGATCTCAGACCAATATGTTACTACTATAGGCACACCATTCAATTCATCCTTAAACTTTCCAGGCACTTTTTTATTCTCTGTACTGTACAATGGGTGGTCTTTGGGATAGTCAGATGTGTCATACATGTGTAGTTCTGTTTTCATGTCTTCATAAAAGTCTTCAGTAGGCACATCTATGATCATAGAGTCGGTGTCAGTGTATAGCAGATGACAGTCAGGATACTTTGGTTTAAAGTAATCATAATAAAATTCAAGCATCAGTAATTTTGAAAACTCAAGAATTGCCATACCAATAAATACTGGCTTGTCCAGTTTGACAATCTTTTTTTTTGAGTGACACGGCATACAATGATGAATGAAACTCTTTATACCCTGTGTACTGTGGCTTACCTGTAAGTTTAATTGCATCTGATTCAGTTGTTACTAATCTCACATCTTTGCGGTGATGAGGATTTTCCATTGTCTTGCCAAAACAGGCATTGTTCATAAGCTTAAAGAAGTCTTTGTCAAATGCAGTGTTGCCGTCCCTGGCACGCAATGTTGTGTTCTTCATGATGTAATCTTTCATAAAAGCACTCTGATCAAATTGAATGCCTCTGTGAACTTTCTTTAGTACTAACCCGTGTCTGATGTAAAACTATAACAAGCGATAGTGACAAACATAATTGAATTTGTCATTCAAATTCGGCACAAGTTTAGTGTCTTCTTTTTTCCCTGTCATACTCATTTTCTCAACAGCCAACAGATAATCATTGTGGTAATCATGTAGATGGTGTGGGTACTCCAGGTCTACTTCAAAGATCCAACCCTTTGCATCATTTCGGTCATGATTCATAATATTGTTTGTTATGTCTGTTATGTCATACTGTGACAAATCATACAGACAAAAGTTTTTCAAGGGCAATAATTCACACATCGCGAACCCATACAAATTGTTAGCATCCAAGTACGTAATGAATGACCTTGACCTTGAGGGGTCAAAGCCCTGGTCAAGGTCGTCCAGATATTTGTTATTGGCTCTGGCATAATTATTTGCTGCAATACTTATGCCACCCCTCAATCCGCGTTCCACCATTTCACCCATCGTCTGATCAGACAACAGGTCAATAAATATCTTGCTGGATTTTAAAAATGCATCCCACGTCATGCCAGGACTAGTTATGTAACAAGCTGGGTCAAACCTGTAGTGTAATAGACCTTTTTCACGGTAACTTTCGAATACGTCTGCTAGCAAGCAAACATCAGCCTTTAAGTACTGGTCATGGTAGTCACCAATTGTCTGACATCCTAATTTATCCCATGCATCAAGTGCGTGCTGGTAATCAGAGTCAGAAATACCTTTTCCATTAAGTGTGGAATAAAATTTATCTTTTGGTGGCAGTCTTGTTTCGTCAAACACAACCCAGTCACTGATGTACTCATACGGATACACACCTTGCTTAATTAAGTCTGGCTCAAAATATTTACTTGTTATTGGAAACTCAGTCAGTCCATCTGCCAGACTAGCCAACCCTAAAGACAAATGTTGCATTGAGTCATAAAACACTAATTTGTTGTCCAATCTAAAAGTCAAGTACTTTTCAGTTGTCTGTGCAATGCAACTAATTTTTTTGTATGACTCATCCACAGCCTGCATGATAATGTGTGAATCATACCCCCTGAGATTGTGAAAAAAGATTGGTAACTTATATGTCTTATGATCTGTTTTTAATAATAAGTTACAATTGTTATGTGCAGCACCTCTGTAACGTCCAGTTATGTGATCATGGTCACGAACTTTGTCACCCTGTAGGTGTTTTTCACAAATCCAACATGTCACGGCTGTATCAAAATTTACTTTATCGTCTTCTGTCATCATCACAGGCATCTGATTGTTTTTTAGATATTGTACTACCTGACTATACAGTTGTCTCATTTCTGTTAAAAAACAGACATGCTGCATTTTCCCCTCTGTAGATAACAGGCTCGGTATGCTGACCATCTCACTTAACAAGAATATAACCAAACGAACACACCACTTGGTCACTCAATTTTACTGTCTTTGGTAATGATTCTGGAACAGGACCTTCATACGGTACAACCAGTGATTCAAAATCAGCATACACTACAAACGGCAGCTTTTGCTGATTTTTATAGTTTTTGAAACACACTTGACTACCAGGATCTGGATACTTAAGTATTGTTTGTATATCATCAGCTGATCTACAGTGCAAAACATGTTTATGCGCTACTTCAATAGAGGAAAATCTTTGTAAACATCTCTTACACACTTCCTGTTTACTAACATATTTTGAAACAACACTGTGAATTAGACGTGGCATACTTCTGATAATTGTGTAGTGATCACCGATTAATAGCATGTCAACATGTTTATCTTCTGACTGTCCATATGTTGGAGCAAGTGGTGATACTCTAATGGGTTGTAACTTGTCAACAGACTCATTATCCCACACATAAACATTTACAGATATGCCAGGATTTAATTGTTCAAACAAGTCTATGTCTTCTACCTTAACAGGGAAATCAATACCACTGAAATTAAGTTCATTTACAAATTTAGTGTAGTTAGATACACGATCAGGTCTTGATTTTACATAATGCAGTTTAGCAAGCACACACCACATAAAACAATAGTGGTCATTGTTCTGTATATTGACTACAGCCTTTTTGTTTGCAACCTCAATAGGCAGTGGTATCCATGATTTACCTAGTATAGGATGATACCTTGACTGTTTCAATTGTAGTTCATGCACATGTCCTTCATGCCAACCAGACCCCTTCATTCTTGCTCTGTCAATTGCTTCTAGAAAGTCAGGCAATAGTCTGTTTTTAAACACGTTTTCCAATTCCCTTCTTGTGTTAATAGTGTGTTGTCTTGTTGATATATACGATATAATCACTTCACCATCTACTCTGCTGAATTCTAATTTAGCAACAATCTGAATCTTTACACTGCCTGTAAGAAGATTATCTTGTATGACAGAAAATGACATTTCTATCGATTCATAGACATTGTTACTAATGGATATAGGCAAGTCTGTTGTGTGAAACACGTTTCTTAAACCTTGAGCATTGTCCGTCATTTTTATTTGTCTGACAAAATAATAATAGAAAAATTACACCTTATGTAATACCACTTTATTGACTGTAACACTGTTAATATAAACATTTAGTTTACGTAGTTGTTGAAATATTTGTTCACAAAGTATCTCAAACCATTTGTTGTTTTTAACTCTTAAGGTGGGTGTCCTAAAATCAACTGTTAAACACTCCACATTTGGATGCTCATCAACATAGTCCAAAGTCACATTATATGACAAATATATTGCTGTCGGTTTTAAGAGGTTTATGTCAGGCTGTTTGGGAGGTGTTCTTATCTGAGTAAAGTGTACAACATCTCTGAAGCAGTCTGTGATGTCAATGGTTTGTCCGTCTGTCATTTTTATTGGACAAAACAAAAGTATAAATTAATTTACTAACCCATACCCAGTGGGCTGATCTGTCTTAAGATAAGCTTTAGATGCTTAGTCGATTTCAGTTTATTTTTTACACAGTCTCGTTCATGTTTATTTGGTATGACATCGTTCTCTCTGAGACAGTCTTCAAAGCTGTCACGGTCCTTGCAGTAAAACAAACAGATAAACTTTAACTGTTCTCGAAAATCTTTCAGTACAGCATTATATTTCTGAGTGAGAATCCATACACTGACATTTGCATGTCTGCCACTAAAAGCCAGTTCTGCCAGTGTGTTTCTTTTCTTAACAATGTCTTTCTCTGCAGAACAGTCATCAACAATAAACAGGGCTGGCTGTCCTTCAAATTGCTTGTAAAAATACAGCAGGTAATCATTCAGTTTTTTCTCAGGGTCAACTAAATAGATATTGCTGTCAGTCCAAATAAATAAACGGTTGTGATATGCTTTATTGTGTTTTATAGTAGGACAAAATATTACAATGTTTTCAAAATGATAGATGTATCTTGTTTGTAACAGATTAAGAACAAATCAGTTTTTCCACAGCCTGTGGCACCACAAAACAATCCACAGTGTGGGTCGAGTGTCATCAAGCTCCAGTTCATTTTAATACTAATTATAATTTAATACAAGTGTCCACTTAGTCTGCTTTCTGCAATATTGAGTTGTGCGTCATAAATCAGATACAAATAAATATTTATTGCTCCTCCTGTTTCTGTCTTTTTTTGTATCTGAATTGTTATTCCGTCACTGCTGTTTTCAACAGTATGTCCTAACCCATGTAGGTAATCATCATCTGTACTGCGCAGGTCTAGCCAAAGTGCGTATTTTTCTGTCAGGTATTGACCAATTCTTACGTCATACAGATGTAAATCTTTACACGCCATGTTTGCTGGTTTTTCTCTAAGTCTTCCCACTTTATAATCTCATCATAGTGTTGATAAGGCAGCATACCTGAAGCATACACTTGATTTGGATGTCCCTCAATCGTATAGGACAAATGTGTAATCTTTGGATTGTAAAACTTTTCTGACTCTCTTTTGAATGGATTTTTTGGTTCAATAAACAACATCAGTATGCCTTTCAGTGACCTGGCAGGTGTGTTAAGGTTTATGTTCCACATTGTATCACTTTTGTCTTGGGTATTGTACTGTGTCTTATCACGCGGTCATAATAAATCGGAAGTCTTGACTGATATTGATTTTGAATTAGTCTGGCAAGTTCAGTGTGTGTGACAATTTCGTATTCTAAGGAAATGTTAGAGATCTTGTATGTTGCGTCTGGGTCAGTTGTTTTGATAACTTTTGCACAGTCATTAAATGTTAGTTCAAAGCTCAGACGGTCATTCAGTGCTCCTTGGTAATAAGGCAAGTGTGTTGTGAGGATTTCAAATTCAAGTGGAATGTAAAATCTATTACCATATGTATCTGCTAATATAACGTCCTCAATTGCAGATGTTGATTTGTCTGCTGCATCAATTCTAAGTTTAGCAACGTTTGAGGACTGTATGCCTTGGTAAATATGGTCTTCTCGTTCTTCTCTTGTAAGCCAAAGATCTTTGTAACAGTAAACACATCAGCATCATCAAGACTAAACACTTCCTGTCCTTCAAGTTTTACTTTAATAGTCTTAACAATTGCTCTGCCAAGATTTTCAACCAGTGTTCTGTTTACATCTGATTCTGATGAAAGTTCAATATTAAATGCAAGGCATGCAGTGCCAGGTACGATAACATCATTGGGACCCAGGTTTGGAAACTTGACAGTAAGTGTTTGGTTCTGGTCTATGGTACTTGGATTGTTTGTGATGACAATTGATTGCCTAATGCCCTTAACACCAAGTGGTTCACGTAGCTTTCTATACGGGTCTAACTTTGATCCGTAGGACTGTCATTTTATTATGCAAAAATAAAAAATATTAAATTAATAAAAACAATGGCAGCAGGAGGATTTAATCATGATGATATTGAAATGGATGTCATGGATGACTATGATATCAGTGCTACAGATATGACAGATATGACTGTAACTACTTCTAGTATGTATCATGAACTGTTAAAAGACAAAGTAAACTCGTTTTATGACAGTGTTGGTGAACGCCCAGATGTAATAGATCCTAATCAGTTTGAATATGATAAAGGTCACTTATTTGTAAATACTGTTGACAGAGGTAAAGTGTATCTAACACATAAAAACAATGCTGCTAGGTTTAGAGCTTTAAGTACAATCAAAACCGATGTCGGTGGTGAGGCAGCACTGCAGCGTTACCTTGGTGTTGGTACTAGTAAAAAGTTACCCCCTAGACTTGTTAGTACCCTCCATGACATGCAAACAAGATTACCAATGGGACAAAAAATTGAAATGACTGAGGTAACAAGACTGCCAGAAATAGCAAACACTGTGATACAAGAAACCTCATTTACTGATGACATAATGAAAACAATAGATGACCCACCTCTGTCAATGCGAGAGATAAAGGGTTTGGATAAATCACTGCAGACAATAAGAGGTGAGATGGTAAATAATGTAGCAAAACTGGGTGAGCTTGATAATCAAATAGAAAGAGAAAAAACAAATTAGCAACTGCTGATGAGGAAAATCTTGACACAGAAATGAAAGAAAGAATACAACACAGATTAAATGATTTGTATATAGAAAGATCAGCGAGGTTAGAAGCAATTAGTATTGGAAGACAAAAACTGAAAACACAAGTCAACAGGATTAGGGAAACTATTCAGAAAATACTTCACGAAGACACAACATTGGCTGAGAGATTGAAAACACTTTTCAGAGAACAGGGTATTACAATTGCTAGTTTAATTACTGCTCTTGGATTTATTATTAGTACTGTAGTGTTGGCTTCTCTGGAGGTGGTGGTGGTGGGGGCGGTCCAACACCGCCAGCACCACCAAGTGATCCAAAAGATTTACAGTCATGGGTAAAAAAAACAGTTGTCTCATATATCAGACTTGCTTAAGAAATTGGCTGTAAAAGCAATGGACGCGTTGCCTGGCATAATAGGCACAGTTGTCAGTTGGCTTATCAATACTGCAGCAAAGGTAGTAGGGTTTATGGCAGAGCATGTGTTGATATTTTTGGTGTCAGTAGCAGGGTTGATGGTGGGTTATTTAATGAAACAGATAAAGAAGTAATATACCTAGTCCTGTGAGGCCTATTACCAATGCAGTTCTCTCTGACTCATGTGTGTTTAATGGGGTTGGTGCTGGTACTGGGGCTGGTGCCGGTACAGGTGATGGTGCCAGGGCTGGGGTTGTTATTGACATTGCTGGCGTTACTCCCTGTACAGGTGGTGATGTTACTGGGACTGGGGCTGGCATTATTATTGATTGTAAGTGTGTGTTTACAGATTGGTTGAGTCCTAATTTCTGATCATGCCCAGCAACAATTATTTCATTATTATAATTTGTTATTGTCCCCATTTGTAATTGTAGGTCAGATGGTAACATGTATAACCCGATGCCAACTACAAAGTCAACTTTTGATCTGGCATATCTGAGAACGTCTTGGTAGCGCTGTATGCTTGATGGGAGATCTACTGTTGAATTAATAGAGTCTTCTAGATTAGCAAGAAACTGTTTTTGTGCCTCGAATTTCCCACTTCCATTTATTATGTTTGATTTTGTTAGTGATTGTGCTCCAAGTATGCACCACACATATGTTCTGATAGACTCATTGATGCGCTCGACTCCTGCTTGAGTAAACCCGTCACTTTTGTCTAAGATAAATGTGGTCCAGGCATTAGACTGTTTCTGTTCTATTGATCCTAACCAAACTTGTGATTTTGATGAGAATGAAGTGTAACCTGGGTAGTAATCTTGAGGATATTGTCTGTGACTCATAGCATAATACAATGTACCCATACCATTGTGATCATCAAGTTTTTGTGTGAAGTCATACCCGGCACGGGGACCAGGGCTTATGTTAAACTCATTACAGATGTGCTCAAATGCTTTCATATCCATGGGGTTGTTATACCTGTTGAAACTGGATTCAGTGGGTAGTGGTGTATGCAGTTCTGACAGTATACGTCTTAATTGGTAATAAACATGGAAACGGTAGACAGATCTAATCAGTTTGTTGGAGTGATTCAAATGGTCTGTAAAAGAAACGCCACAGCCTGTGGTTGAGCATAGTATAGCAAAGTTGAGTTGGTTTTGAAACATCTGTAATGGTCTTGAAGACCACTTTCTTGCTGTAGCATTGTCTGTTATTGGAGGGTTTAGGTAATGATCAAACGGATTTGGTACTTTGACTTGAAATAAATCTTGTTCTGACACAGCAATATCAAGTTGATTTAACTGAATTATTTTCTGTTCATAAGTTGGTGCGACATTGTACATGGCATCCACATTAAATTGAAATGCGTTTACAGTGGTAATGTTTGGTGATTTGAATTCCATTATGCTTTTTTTATGTGATAATAAAAATGTTTATAACCTTAACAAATCTTGACACGAGCAAACCAGTGTGGTTAACTGATGGGATTGATAATCGTGATGGTAGCAAGGCTGTAGCTATCCATGAAATGTTTTACACTGTTAAGTGGTTTAATATAGAAGACAAAAATTATTATGTAAATCTTGATGGTAAGACTGAAGCTATACCACCTGGGTATTATGACTTTTGTACTATAGCTGAATGGTTTCAAAATAAATTTAAAATTA
>BTPG01000008.1:88693900-88887960 GCA_036245525.1 Semisulcospira habei | reverse complement strand
ACACAAAATTGGTTAAAGTCAGATTTGCATATTTACTTGGATTTTCTTTTGATGAAGATTGGTGGAGATTAGATGATATGGATGAATTTATGTTTGATATTATAACAATGAAGACAAAAAAAAAAAAAAACTTAAAATAACTGGAAAACGCCCTGTCTATTTGGCAGTACACACAGTATTTACTGTTTATTTAAAAGAACTAAACACAACTGAGAATGTACACAATGGAAAACCTTCAACTTTGTTGAGATGTGTGCCAGGTGGAACTGCACCGTATTGTGAAAGTGTGGTTGTTAGATTTCCTAATTTGCAGTTTAAGAAATTAGGTTCTAGTTTCTTCGAGTCACTGTGTATATCTGTAACTAATCAGGATGGCAAACCAGTTCTGATGCATGATTTTAGTGTTGTGTTAGAAGTTAAATAATTTTATTTTTGTTATAAAAATGAGTGCTGGTCCAAAGCCGAGAATCATACCAGTTGCGTGTCCAGTAACAGAGTTGAAAGATTTGGCAGATGTACAGGATTTTGAGAAGGAAGGGGAGGTGGGGGAAGTGTATGGTTTTGAACTTGATTCGACTGGCATGTACAAGCGAAAAGTAATCGATGACATGAAGGACGGAACAGACAGTCCGATTCCTAAACTTGGTCAGCTGCGTGATGTCACTGTACCTCTCTCTCTTGGCTTGACTTCGCGAACGAAGATTCTATAGGGCTTGCCAACGTCGTCTGCAGGCATTTTCGTGGCTGCGGAGGCCAATCCAGGACAGGCAGGTACGACCGCAGTGGCTGCAGGGGAAGGTCTGGTCAGGGTTCTGAGTTACGACAGCTCTGTTTTTTCTTCTGAGCCGCTTGTCCTTAAGGTTAGCTCTGCGAGAGTCCTCAAAGGAGACGGCTGCCTTGTGAATGGTGGAGCGCCAGGTGTCACGGTCCACAGCAAGCGAAGACCACAGGCAGCGCTGGTGAAAGCGTTCGAGGAGTCGTAGTTGGCTGCGGTAGAGGGCCCAGGACTCGGAACCGTACAGCAGGGTGGTGAGGACGACAGCTCTGTACACGCTGATCTTGGTGCCTTTTTTCAGCTGTAGATTGTGCCACACCCGCTTGAATAGTCGCCCGAAAGCACTGTTCGCTTTTGCCAGCCTGTTGTCCAGCTCCTTGTCCAGCTTGGCGTCTGATGTGATGATGCAGCCAAGGTAGGTAAACTGGTGTACAGACTTCAGTTCGGACTCGCCGATGGTGATGTGGGGAGGGCGATGCTCTTCCTTGGGTGCCGGCTGATGAAGGACCTCAGTCTTTTTCAGACTGACCTCAAGTCCAAAGAGCTGGGCGGCATCTGCGAAGCAGGACGTAATGCGCTGCAAGGCTCTCTCTGTGTGTGCAACGAGGGCAGCGTCATCAGCAAAGAGCAGCTCACGAATCAGTTGGTCTAGGGTTTTGGTGTGGGCCTGCAGTCGTCTGAGGTTGAACAGGCTGCCATCGAGACGATACCTGATGTACACTGCGTCGTCGTCGTCGAGGTCCACTGTGGCCTGCTTCAACATCATGCTGAAGAAGATGGTGAAGAGGGTCGGTGCCAGCACGCAGCCTTGCTTCACGCCGTTGCGAATGGGGAATGGTTCTGAGAGGTCAC
Source organism: Semisulcospira habei (assembly GCA_036245525.1). Taxonomy (NCBI): domain Eukaryota; kingdom Metazoa; phylum Mollusca; class Gastropoda; family Semisulcospiridae; genus Semisulcospira; species Semisulcospira habei. Next base: position 88,886,333 of record BTPG01000008.1, on the reverse strand, counting down.
TGTTTAGTCTGACCTGGCCTTGCTGGTCCTCGTGGAGCTGGACGATCATGTTGAGGAACTTTGGGGGACAGCCTAGTCGCTCCAGGATCTGCCACATACCTTGCCTGCTCACAGTGTCAAACGCTTTTGTTAGGTCGACCACTGTACCTACTCCGCCTGTAAATAATGCGCCCTACAACTTAATACATGTGGGAAATAAGTGGGTAGTTTCTCCTTTACCTGCACCACCACCCACAATTGACTGGGACATAAAGTTGGAATTTATTAGTCCTCATGTATACACTGATGATGAAGGTGCATTAGTGTTTAGGAAAGTAGTTAACTCTGGACCTTTGATTGTAAGTCTTGTTCCAAGTTTTGCCTCAGACAACAATAGCAGAGAAAAGCTGAAAGTGCAAGAGTATGAAAAACGGAGATATCTTCTTACGCATAGAAAAAATAGAACAGATACAGAAGTTGTGTTTTCACCAGCAAACTTTGCCATAGCAAAAGAAGCGACAATAGTATTTGAAATTATCATGAAATCTGTACCTTCTGTAAAAGAGGCAGATATAGCACAGGGAATCAAACTTACGTGGAATGACACAGTGGCAGAGTCAACAAATGTCTTTATTGCTATTAAAAAAAGCACAGATATAGAAGTTTCAAGCAGTATACCCGCAGTTACGGCGGTGGTCGACAAAACAACTTTTGTTCATCTGAGTTACATAAAACTGGAACACATTGATCTTGTTTCATTTTATTATGCCAGCAAATTGTATACTTTTGAAGAGTTGCAAAATGTAATCACTGATTAAATAAAAAAATATTTGTGAATAAAAAAATGGTGAACTTGTATCCACAACTACCAATGACTGATACTGTGTCGATTGAGACAATTGCATCAGATAAAACATTACAGGCAGACGCATTCAGATTAATAAATATTACAGATGCAATTAAATATTTGGAGAGTGAGGAGGCAAAATACTCACGGTGTAAGAGACGGTATAAGACCGTTTTTAATTGTGTTCAAAACACATCTATGGCTATTGGTGCAGTTTCAGCTGGATGTTCTGTAGGGGGTATAGCACTGATTGCCACAGGAATTGGAAGTTTAATTGGCGTTGGTCTTGAAGGAGCCAGCATTGCCACAGGTCTAGCATGCTTTGGTTTGGAAGGCATAAACAAGAGGTTTCACACGAAGTTACAGAAACATGAAGCATTGAGTACGCTGTCCGGTGCAAAACTTAGTAGTCTAAAACTTATTATCAGTAAAGCGTTGGTAGATAATTTTATTGATGACAATGAATTTAAGAGAGTGCAGGATGATTTGAATAACTACAAACAACTGAAATCTGAAATCCAAAATAAAATGCGTAGTCAATCTCCTGTAAATGTTGAAGAACTGAAGGCTAGTTTTTTAACAGAGGGAAAAAGGATAGGGGTACAGGAGACCACAGAAAAATTACAAAATCTTTTAAACAAATAAAGATCCGATTTGGTAATCATTTATTATTTTTTCATTACACTTCGCAAAGAGATGACATGTCACTTGCACCTAACTATTTAACCCCATCAGCTCCTCCACCACCAGATTATTATTTTAAAAAAAGCTTTTTTGTTGTCCTTGTGTCTTGTCAAATCTGCCCGAGTAAGTTGTGACTTACGTCAACAACTTATAATTTGTTATGTTTAAGTTCTTATAAGTTCTTGACTTAAGTCACTTATAACTAATTTATAGAACTTAAAAAGTTACTTGTAAAGTTATTTGACAGTTATAACTGACTTTGGAAATTTGTTATCAAGTATCTGTATGTTACTTAAAAAAAATTGTTATCAAGTGCATATAACAATGTTTTTTTTTGTGTGTGTGTATGTGTATGTGTGTCTGTATGTGTTTACGTGTGTGTGTGAGTGTGTGTGTGTATGGTTATTATTTAAATAATTATGTTTTGGGGTATTGACACATAGACAATGGTAAAAATGTTTTTGGAATGTCTTTTCTTCTATCTCTAACACACATACATACATACATACATACACACACGCAAGGAAAACAAAACACATACAGACACACGCACACACATACAGACACATGCACACGTAAACACATACAGACACACACATGTAAACAGGTAAACACAGGCACATAAACAGATACAGACACACTTGCACAGACCCTCACGAGATACTGACACAACGTGTACATTCACAGAATCATTTAACTCTGTTAAGTGATAGCCACAGATTAAAGCCAGTGGGTTATTAAAATAAACTTTTAACAAAAGTCCCGTCTGTTTATCCATTCTCCAATCGGCCTTTTCAAGAGAGGGTCACACATGCCTCTCTTGAAGAGGCATTGGGGAATGGATTGGCGTTCCGTCGCCCAGACGGGACAAGGCAAGAAGGACGGACACACACACACACACCCCACCCAACCCCTTATCCCTCCCCCTTTCCCTTACCCCCTTATTCACCCCTTTTCCCCCTTGTTTACCCGTGCGCGCACAATTTATTTTTATTTGCCGGCCTAGTAATTTGTTTACTATAGGTCCTACAGCTAATTATTTATTTGTCCGGACTTATTTTTGGTCTAATTATTAGGGATTTGTCACTCCCCAGATGGGGCCTCAAAGACGAGTTTTTTACGAAACGAAAGAATTTGAGACCCCGAGGAGATTTGAACCCATACCACACACGTGAGAATAAATTGCCCCCCAGATTTACTCTCAGATGTGTGACAAAGGCCAAACCACCTCAGCCACCAGCAAGAGGCAGTTATTTTTGGGCTTATAACTATAATCGATGTTGTGCAATCGCCACCGGAACTAGACGTTCGATTTTTACAGGTATGTAGCCTGTTTGCCGGGCTAATAATACAGCCGACTGAGCCGGGCCGGGGCTAAAAACATTATTATTAGACAAATTAGTGTTGTTTTAGTGGGTTGATGCAGTGTTTTTAATTAGAAATGATAGTAATTTTCTATCTTTTCTCAGTAATGAGCGACGAAAGCGGTAAGAAGGCTATAAATTATGATTTCTAAGGGAAGTAACTGTGCTCCATGTTGTTGTGCAGTCACTGTGTGTAGTCACTGTGTGTATAAGGCTATTTATTAAGCAGATTTGGTTGCCACCTTATTTTAATTGAGAAAATAGACCTAGTCAGTGTGTATATCATTGATTTTTTTACTGGCGTAAGAGCGCGCGTGTGTTTGTGTGCGATCGCCGTTATCGGAATTTCCACAACGCGCGGCACATCGGGCGGCTTAGGCCGGCTAGGCAAGCCGCCGTGATCAATAAACCCGGCTGAATACACACGCGTACATCGTTGAGATACTGTTTAGCACGGGTGCTGATGTCAATGCTTATAGAGATGGAACAATGTGTCTTACAACAGAACCAAATTTATTTATGCCGCATTGACAAACTTGCGTTTATTTGAAATCACTGGGGTGAATTAAAGATGGGGTGGTGGTCGCGTAGTGTATGGATAGACACGGTCAAAATTCCCGCAAAGTTTGTAATCAATGCGGCTTAAATGAATTTGGTTCTCTTGTAAGACACATTTGTTCCATCTCTGTTTGACATCAAAAAGCATGTTTCTTGCATAAATCTCCGAAAAAAAAACAAAAACAAACTTTTCTAAAACAAACTTAGAATAAATATCATTCAGTGACAGTTTACTTTTAAGAAACTTGAACAATGTGTCATTGTCAGTCTTGCTGTACAGTTGTACAAATTCGGAATATTTTCATGAAATGACTGATTTTACACCCTTAAATGTGCCCCAGATATAACAAGCCCAGTATAAAATTGATCCATTTTCACTTGAATTGGCCAAGTTTTCAAACCTAGAACAGCGCAGGAATACATGAAATTGTCATGCTTGACCGCAATATTAAAATCTGCTGGGGATCTATTTAGGGTATTGAAAATGGTTCGTTCTCGTCTTTTCACAAAATTGTTATGACTGTGCAGAAAAATCGACAAATCAATAGAGTTCAGTAAAAATACTCCATATTAGGTCAATTGGCACTAAACGATATTTGTTTTGAAAGTGGTACAGAAACATGTTTCTTTTGGGAGATATTTGGGAAAAATGTGCGCTCGATGTCAAACAACCTATTTCTTGTCTTAGGGGTGCACGCTATTAGTGTAATAGAAGCAAGATGGGATGAACCACAGCCCACAAAATTCCTTCTATATGAGAGCTGTCCTTACTTCAAGGGTCTCTACCCGTTGTCTTTGACCTGATTCTAATGATGAAATATCTCCTATTGAAAAAGCCTAACAGATGTGAAAATGCATCAGTGAGCTCATTAAGGGGCGCAGGGCATATATATGCGTCATTGGTTTGTAAAACGTCGATTGTCATTTTTTTTGGTTGCTTTTATGTAATTTTATATTTTACTTGATATTTGATATGAGTTTCACTTTCGCCTCAAGACTTGAGAAAATTGTGATAAAACCAGAATTTCATGGTACATTTTCAGTCTTCAATTTCAGCAATTTGTCTGAAATCAGGTTGACGTTACCTAGCTACATGATATACTAAGTACACCTGCATGCTATTCTGAAAGCGTGTCGATGTGTGTGTGTGTGTGTGTGTGTGTGTGTGTGTGTGTGTGTGTGTGTGAGAGAGAGAGAGAGAGAGAGAGAGAGAGAGAGAGAGAGAGAGAGAGAGAGAGAGAGAGAGAGAGAGAGAAGGAGAGAATTACGTCATATCTAGAGTATTGTTTGGTAAGTGAGTGAGTGAGTATAGATTGCTTTACGTCCTGCAAGCGACAAAAGCCTTCTCAGGACGTGCCTGCGCTAAATGAAGAAAAGAACTGCAAGAAGCGCAGACAGGAGGGAGAATTTCAAAAGAAAAATACAGATGAATGGACCAGAAAGACAGAAATACAAACCCCTACAAGAGTAGAACCCGCCTTGCAGGGGTCAGACAAGGTGACCCTAGGAACTAAAATTTAAGTAGACAACCCCACCAAGGTCCCCTAGGGCAGACCCGGTGGGGGGGGGGGGTATTGTTTGGTGATGGAGTTACTTCTATTATGTCACATACAGTAGGAAAAGCACTGGGCCTAATGCTGAGCCTTGTGGGACCCGAAAACGGAGGCTGGCAGGTGCAGAGACATGCCCATCGACAGACACAGTCTGTGACCACTCAGTAATGTAAGAGTGGAACCAAGACAGGGCAGTGCCATCAATGCCAAAAACAAGCTGGAGACGATTAATCAGGGTAGTGTGGTCGATTGTGTCGAACGCGCTAGAAAGATCGAGTAAAGCAAGCACTGACACCTTACCATCATCCAGAGCAAATAAGTCATTCAGGATTCTGAGAAGTGCTGTTTCGGTACTAATGGCAACATCTGTAGGCTGACTGAAATGGATCCATAAGATTATTCATGGCCAGGTGATCCAAAAATTGCGAAAGCACAATCTTTTTGATCACTTTTGACAAAAACGGTAGGTTTGAGACAGGTCTATAACTCTTAAGGTCGTGATCTAATGAGGGTTTTTTTCAGTAGGGGTTTCACAACAGCACTTTTATACATTGAACAAGGGAAAACACCAGATGCAAGCGAAGCATTGACAATGTGAGTTACGTACGGCAGTAAACTATCCAGTTATACAACAAAGTGGTAGGCACTGGATCAAGCTCACATGACCATCTTCATTAACAACTTGTGGACATCGTCACAGCAGACAGGTCTAAACACAGACATGGTCTGACTACGAAAGCATAAGTCATTAGAAGAGACTGTTTTTGTCTGAAAAGACTGTGAGTCAAGGTCGTCGCGAATGGCTTGGACTTTGTCCATGAAATATGTGGAAAAATGAGATGGAAGTTCAATCATGGAGTATATTGCTAGGAAGAGGAGAAGACTTGACTTTGCCCAGCAGCTGATCGGCCACTGAATACAGTTGCTTACTGGTGTTGCATGCGGCGATCTTCATACTGTAGTAGGAAGTTTTTGCTGTGCTCACTAACCTGGGGTGGTCTGTGGCGCAGTGGTTAAGGCGCCTGCCACCAATGCCAAAGGTGGGAGGTTCGAAAACGGGTTCCGGTGTCATACTTTTCTCCTTTGGTAAGTGTCACCGTTAATTCAGGCAGACCGTCGGGGGTTCTTTCTCCGGGTACTCCGGTTTTTTCACCCCCCTCCCATCCCTCCACCCCCCCCCCCCCCCACACACACACACACACTTTGGTACTGGTTTCAGGCCACTTTATAAATTTCAAATACAAGTGATAAAAAATTTCTGTAACTTCAGTAGCTGAACTGGCCCTTCGTCTGTCTTGTACTGTGTTTGTCTTCGGCATAAATCCGTGTCTATCACGTGAGTGTGCGTGTTGGGTTTCAGTTCGCGGAGCTTCGAGTCGATTCGCCAAAAATTGAGAAAAAGCGCCTATATAATACCGGTATTATTATTATTATTATTATTATTATAGCTTTCTTGGCAGCAGAAAACAATTGCTTGTGTACTGTAAGCCCAGATTTGCGCCATTGTCTTTCTGCCCTACGACGTTCCTGTTTGGCGGTGCGCAGAGTACTCGCTACAGCATTGTGCCATGGGGTTGATCTACGGGCTGGAATCTTACGACGTGTCACAGGAGCAAGTTGGTCCAGTGCCGACTGTAGACATTTATCCAGTGCTTCAGCAGTAAGCTCGATAACAGTGGGAAGTCGCTCCAAAAGCCCTCAAATGCAAGTCGATCAAGAGCCCGAATGTTTCGAACTGTCTTGAACACTGGGGCTGCACAAGGCCGAAGCACGTTAAGGCGGGCTGTAACGCAGTAGTGGTCAGACGATAATGCATCAGTAACTGCAGTAGAGGATAGGTAGTCACTGTCTGATCTCACAACAACCCAGTCAAGAACGTGTCCGTGGATGTGTGTAGGCCTGTAAACAACCTGTCAACAATCTCCTAAATAAGCACTCCAGACACTTGTTTGGGTGTGTGGTGTGTCCCACATAGCATAGTTATGGCTGTTTTGTGTAGTCTTTTGTCTGTGGGTTAGTTCAGTAGACTTAATGTTTACATTGCACAGCTGTTTCATGACCCCTTTTGCCTGTGGAAAGATTGCCAGCAGCATATAGGGCATGGCAGCTGGTTACTGGCCTCTTCATGCTTGTTGGCACCAGACAACAGGGTCAATGAGGATGCCTGGGCATTGTCCTTTTGGCTGCCCTGAGATACACAAGGAAATGGCCTTGGGTCTGAAAGCTTATTTTCCATCAATGTCAGTGTCATGGTAACCTTTTTCAGTTGTCCAACCCACCAGAAGTCAGTTTGACTGTATTGCATGTGTGTGTGAACTTGGAAAAACAGAAAAATAGGGGGGTGGGTAGTGGAAAAATACGAAAAAAAAAAAAAAAAACAAAAAAAAAAAAACCCAAACCTGTGTCTTACATGCAACATTTCTGAAGATCAGATATTACTTCATGTACATGCCAATTTTGGAGGCATTCTGACCATATCTAGTCTGTTTTTCATGGCATCGGATATGCATGATGTGCTTCACATAATGGGCCATAACATAAAGATGCAGCAACAATCAATGGTGTCACTTTGGTTTGACTTAACTAGTGTCTAAGGGTTGCACTGATGGCAGATTGAATGGTGTTCAGGTGGGAGAGTTCCTCTTTCAGGTCATATTACATAGTCATATTTGGCCAGTTCAAGCAGTAAGAGGACCAGTGTTTTTTAAAAATAATTTTTTCCTTGTTTGAAAATTTGTAGTAGGGCTGAATGTTGAAATTTGCTGGAAATTTCTGGTTAGATGAGAGAAGACATGTTTGGTGCTTTGATTCATACCATCCTGAGCTTATCCAGTAGAGAATTGTGGACCTATGTTGAGTTGCCGTAGTGATTTGAGGGGCACACTGATTTCAGCTGTGCTTGGGTGTGGGGTTGGTAAGGAATCAAGTTCATAGCCAAGAAATGAGACTGTCAATGTGCTGTTTTTATTGTTATTTTGTGCATGGCAAATATGCAGCTGGTGGCCTGTAGTGTTTTTTAGGGGATTGAAATATTAGGGGATGCCTGGGACTGACTATGGATAAGAGACTGGACAGTACGGAAACGGCACTGTGTACCGTGGCCTGTATGGGCTTTGATTAAATTTTAGTCCCACTTCATGGCTTGCACAAAATTACGCACTGTGACTACAAATAAAGGTATATGATAATGTTGCATTCCAATAGAAAAACTGACATGCCAATGCCTAATCTCTGTGAAATTTGCACCAGACAATTGCAAATGCAACTGCTAGGTACAGAGCATTAGCATGTGGTATAATGGTTTAGCAGGAAGTATCAAAAGGTGCTGAGCATTTGGATGCTTCCGTCTCACGTGGTTTATCAATGCTGGCTGAAAGGTCACATTACATAGACAAATTTGGCCAGTTGAGGCAGTGCAAGGACCGGTGTTTTTAAAAATAATTTTTGCCTTGTTTGAAAATTTGTAGTAGGGCTGAATGTTGAAATTTGCTGGAAATTTCTGGTTAGATGAGAGGAGACATGTTTGGTGCTTTGATTCATGCCATCCTGAGCTTATTCAGTAGAGAATTGTGGACCTATGTTGAGTTGGCGTTGACGTAGTGATTTGAGGGGCACACTGATTTCAGCTGTGCTTGGGTGTGGGGTTGGTAAGGAATCAGGTTCATAGTCAAGAAATGAGACTGTCAATGTGCTGTTTTTATTGTTATTTTGTGCATGGCAAATGTGCAGCTGGTGGGCGGTAGTGTTTTTTTAGGGGATTGAAATATTAGGGGATGCCTGGGACTGACTATGGCTAAGAGACTGGACAGTACGGAAACGCGACTGTGTACTGTGGCATGTCAGGGCACCACATGCCATATGTGGTATAGATCAGAAACTGGTTTAATGTTACCATATGATTGATTTTGGACTTTTGTGCTTGGAAAAATGAGAAAATCATGAAAATTTTTAAAATTTTCCCAAAAATCGCTGTGTTTGCAGTTTTATAGGCGTTTTTGCATGTTTTCCATGGCAACACCCTGTTTACCTGCCAGGGTTCATACAGACCTTCAAGAAAAAAATTTAGGGCCTTTTAGGGCCTGTTTTAAGAAAAAAATTAGGGCCTTTTAGGGCCTGTTTTAACATCTAAAAATAAAACAAAATAGGGCTATCACGACACACTAAAATACTGAATAAAATAACATTTGGTCAAGAGTACGACTGGGTGTCCAAATGGTGTGACAAGCACCCTGCATTTTCAAAAGCAAAATAATTTTAATATTTCATATAAATCTGATGTACCTTTGCATACATAAACATTGACACTAAGTAAATTTTTTATGTTATTTGCAGTTTGGTTGTTATTGAACTTTGAAGTTTAAAGTTTGAACGTAACATTTACAATGTCACACATTTTAACAATTCACAACAAGCACAAGCTGTAAGCAATTTTTTTGCATTTGTATGTTTCAAAGTATGTTCTCCATCCAGAATATATGGTATGTCTATAAATAAAGTGTGTTAGTGGAAAATGCAACCTTTTATGCCATAAAAACTGTTTGAACATAACTTTACACCATAATTTCCAAAAGCCACTAATTCTACTTGGAGAACTAATTTTAAAATGGTATGCTAAATGCACAGAAACAAGTCTCTAATTTAATTTAAGTGCAAAAGCCAATTGAAAAAATAATGAAAAGAAAATAATATATCTATAAAGTTTGCTGGACTGCTTGAACATAACAATTTACACCCACAATTTGGACGCATACTGTAAACTTCGTAAAGGGTTTCTTTCATCTAACACCCATGCATCCTCTTCAAAACCTTGATATAAATCACTACACCAGTTGTCTTCAGCAAAAACAACAGATTAGTAGAGATAAATAAGTGCCTAGACTGTTTGAACATAACTCAACATTTACACCATTCTGAGTATAAATCTTCAAAACTGGATCATTTGATTTTCCATGTAAGAACCACAAAAACAAAGTACATACTCTACAAAATAACATAAGTTTTAATAATTGACCATTTGTCAGAATGTGTCATAGTAGTATGATTTCTGCTGACAAAATTTACAACATGTGTTATGTTCAAGCAGGGTCTTATATTATGGTTAATTATGCAAAAGCAAATCACTCTAGAAAATCACCAACTCAATGGTAATTTAGGCCAACACTGCAAACATCTTGTGACAGTAACAGTGATTTTTCATAGTGCAGCATGCTTTTGAAAATCTGAGTTCCCTGGAGCATGTGTAAAATGTGTCACGTTTTGTTCTCAAGTTATAATTCGGATTTGGTCTAAAAAACTGTGATAATGTCTCAAATTCTTCTGTGGTCACCTAAAAGTCATGTATCACTGAAAACCTTATCCATTTCCCTACAACATGATGTATGCCTTAGTTTGATCTGACCACTTCTGATAATTTTGTAGCAGGTTTTGTGAGGGAGGGTGTAGATTTTACCACTAGACACCCAGTCTAACTCTTGACCATTTACCAAATGGTGTTCATAGACATTTCTTCTCCAATACAAATCCTTATCCAGCAAGTACTTAATTACATTCTCAGTTTCGGTATGTCTCAAGTAAATTGTCCTAGTCATTACAAAAGCATAAATTTCTTACACTGGCTGGAGTAAACACATTGTTCTTGCAGCACAGTCAAGGCACATTGAAATCTTAAACTTCTCAATCACAAGACGAAGAAGAAAAAGCATGCTTTGTCTGCCTTGTCCTTAGTCTACAGTCGAACACTTTTTCAGGTTGAGGGGAGAGAACAGTACACTGAATCAGCATACACTCGATATGGAGTTACTTCCCTTGACCAACTAAACTTCGAGATTGCTCGGCAATATCAATGGGTTTGATTTTCGCAACCGATTTTCCTTTCTGATTGTTTTCTCCCAATTTTTTTTTCTGTAGAAAAACTTTATTTCTCTCAGGCTTTTACGTTTTTAGGGCCTCCAGCCACCCCGTTTTCATTTTTAGGGCCTTTTAGGGGCCCCTAATTTTTGTCTTAAAATGTTAGGGCCTTTTAGGGCCTTGTGCGAACCCTGCCTGCACTATGAGCTATGTTTAGTGTGTTTGTTCATTTATTTCTTGTCTTACAGGTAGTCATGAGTCTGACCTTTGATCCTGAGCTGTGACCTTTGACCTTGACCTTGAAAGGGGTGTGGTTTGGGGCGTTCAGTTTCAGAAATGCGTTTTTTTAATTTTTTTTTTTAAATGCAATCTTTCAGTTATTGAAGTTGTGGGGTGGAGTAGGGGGGGGGGTTGGATTGGAGGTGGGGAGGTTAAAGGTTAAGATAAAAACTGCAATGAAACAGTGTCAGCGTGTGTATTTCATTAGACAGCTAACCTCAGAGTGAAATAAGCCAAAATAATGTGACATGCAAAAGTGTTATTTTGCATGATCCTGCTACACTGGCTGCATCTGAGGTGTCATTCTGCTGTAATTGTCATGAGAGATGTCTCTGGTGTCTATTCTGAGCCAAACATAAGCATTTTTATACTGCGTAAAGCTCATTTGAGTGCATTGTTATGGGGAGAGCAGTTGCAGCCACCAGTACAGGCTTTTACAGGAGTGTTCACCAGTTTGGCACACACATGCCTACTGCATTTGTAACATGAGTTGAGGTGTTTGAGACTCTGACAAGTGTGTTTTATATCAAAATGAACTGTACATAACCATTTTTCTCTGCTATCTCCTAAATAAACACTCTAGACACTTGTTTTGGTATGTGGCGTGTCCCGCGTACCATAGTTTTGGCTGTTTTGTGTAGTCTTTTGTAGGTGGCATAGCTCAGTAGACTTAATGTTTAAAGTGCATAGCTGTTTTATGACCCCTTTGCCTGAGGAAAAGATTGCATGCAGCATATAGGGCATGGCAGCTGGTTACAGGCCTCTTCCTGCTTGCTGTCTCCAGACAACAGGGTCAATGAGGATGCCTGGCCATTGTCCTTTTGGCTGCCCTGAGATAGACAAGGAAATGGCCTTGGGTCTGAAAGCTCATTTTTTTTTATCAATCCCAGTGTCATGGTAACTTTTTCTCAGTTGTCCAGCTCACCAGAAGTCAGTTTGACTGTATTGCATGTGTGTGTAAACTTGGAAAAACAGAAAAATTAGGGGGGTGGGTAATGGAAAAATATGAAAAAATAAACTTTCATGTGCCTGTCTCAGATGCAACATTTCTGAAAATCAGATATGTTACTTGATGTACATGCCAATTTTGGAGGCATTCTGACCATATCTAGTCTGTTTTTCATGGCATCAGATATGCATGATCCAAAACATCAACAGCATAGTGAACACCAAAACAATGCGCTTCACATAATGGGCCATAACTTAAAGATGCAGCAACATTCAATGGTGTCACTTTGGGTTTGACTTAGCTAGTGTCTAAGAGTTGCACTGATGGCAGATTGAATGGTGTTGAGGTGGGAGAGTTTCTTTTCAGGCCACATTACATAGACAAATTTGGCCAGTTGAGGCAGTGCAAGGACCGGTGTTTTTAAAAATAATTTTTGCCTTGTTTGAAAATTTGTAGTAGGGCTGAATGTTGAAATTTGCTGGAAATTTCTGGTTAGATGAGAGGAGACATGTTTGGTGCTTTGATTCATGCCATCCTGAGCTTATTCAGTAGAGAACTGTGGACCTATGTTGAGTTGGCGTTGACGTAGTGATTTGAGGGGCACGCTGATTTCAGCTGTGCTTGGGTGTGGGGTTGGTAAGGAACCAGTTTCATAGCCAAGAAATGAGACTGTCAATGTGCTGTTTTTATTGTTATTTTGTGCATGGCAAATGTGCAGCTGGTGGGCGGTGGTGTTTTTTAGGGGATTGAAATATTAGGGGATGCCTGGGACTGACTATGGCTAAGAGACTGGACAGTACGGAAACGCGACTGTGTACCGTGGCCTGAATTCCATCGTACTGCCCGTCATCCACGGTGGCGCTCCTGCCAATGGTGCATCATCGGTAATAGACTGCAAGTAGCATAGACTCTCATACACCACTAATGTGCAGCTCACAAGAAAGCTATGCCTCTCAGTGGTTGTGCCTCTCAATAGTATCCTCTAAATGAGGCAAGTATACGGGGGTTTGACTACGCCGCTGCTGTTACGCGTTGGTGTACTCACTAACTGAACCCGACCCGGCCTCGGGCCCACCCGACGCGGAGAATCGCCCGCGCCCGGCCATTCATTCCGCTTGGTACACATTTCATGTCGCATGACTTGCGTGTAATCCGACACTGAAAGCGAGTATTAACCCTTATCATTCGGAATACATCAGTGTGTGAAATAAGTTCGAGTCTTTCACTAAAATAGTTCAAGGGTAGTGCCAGAATAGCTTGGCGCCTCTAGGTGCCAAGCTATTTTGGCACCACCCTTGAACTAAAGTCATTAGTCTATATCTTTATCTGTAAGTACTAAGATGTAGATGGCAGTGTAAAAATTTGAAGCTTTTAGCCTCAGTATGATATGGGTTAAACAACACACTGTACAACAAAGGGTCACTGACATGTTTCTAAAAGAAATCTCCTTTACTCACCTGCGACGAGAAGCGACAGTGTGAAAACGATGCGCATGATCATTCTTCCGGATCGGGCGTCTCAAAAAAGAAGTGAATGGATCGACTGGGGAAACTGACGCTGCTACAGCTCAGCTACAAAACGAAAAGAAAGGAAGGGAGTTGAGCATAGATGAGAAGCGATGCAGTCGAAACAAAGGCGACCTGATACATCGTATGAAATGCCCCCAGGTATCAAAACTTGACACTCACCGAAATTCGTGCAACCGCAAACGATGTTAGGTCGTCGCTTCCGAGTCACGTGACTGACTTGTCGCGCAGGGCAACACTGAACACACCGAGTGTTACCTAAGCGCGAATGCAGTGGAATGGGTACGCAAGAAGCGCTTGTCTGTTATAGCTGCGCATCCGCCGGCCCGGTGTTCTCACACAGTTGCCCGCCGATGATGACATACGGTTGCCGATTGATGTACTACCGTATTATTTTATTCAGGTAACGGTTCTCTTCGGCCGCCTACTGATGCCGTACACCGCGGCAATAAGAAATGTCAGGCTTTCGCGTGCTCTGTCCCAACCCGAATTTACTTCGGTCCCAACTGAATCACTGTCCGAGATGCAGATCAGTTTACCTCAGTTCTGGCGGGCGTGGCAATTTGTTCTTCGACCGGCATGGACGATTCTTAATGAGCTTGGGGTCAAAAGGTCGCGTGCGCGAAAACGAGGCTATCTGGGGCTAGACGCGCGACAGCAACATGGCGAGTGAAAGCGCAGAACGTCGAGGCCTTAGAATTATACCGTATTTTGAGCATTAGCAAATATCTGACCACATATAAAAATCACTCCCCTGTAAACCAATCACAGTCATTTGCACTGAAGCTTCATTGAATTGTGTTCGAAAAAACTTGTCAGCAGATTGAGCATTCAGAAGATTGTGGTTTTAGGATTTTCTTCTACACATTTGAGATATATGAGTGTTTTGTCAAAGCTTACACGGAACTTGTAACATACTGAGTGCACACTTTTTTTTTCCAAACATTTGACAGCACATTAACATTGTTGGAGGGGTCAACTCGGTTATATTTTGTGAATTTAGCCAGCGAAAAACAACACAGTTTGAATTCAATTATCGGTTGTGGACCTACTTGGTGTTGTCCCATGCGGCTCCCCCCCCCCCCCCCCCTCTCTCTCTCTCTCTCTCTCTCTCAATGTTTCCAGTTTGGTGAATTCAAGCATGTGTCGGTGTGCGTCAGGAAGATAAATAAGCTACTATGTACAAGTGTTTGTCCTCTCTTAACCATTTCGCAGTTGGTAGCAATTTCAGAAGTGTTTTTCACAGGCATCATTTCAACCAAATCGCTGCTGACAGCTAAAGGGTTAAAATTGTCGAAGTCAGATTTCTGCAGCAGAATTAAATATATGACATTCATCACTCTGTGTGTGTGTGTGTGTGTGTGTGTGTGTGTGTGTGTGTATGTGTGAGTGTGTGTGTGTGTGTGAGTGTGTGTGTGTGTGTGTGTGTGTGTGTGTGTGAGTGTGGCAGCCCTACTCAATCATCTAAATGGATCAACTATGACATTTGAAGGGTAGTGCCATGGGGTATTTTCATGTGTTAAGCTAATCAGACAATACCCTTAAGCTATCACAGCTGATCCCCTGTTTTCTTGGAATCAAGATTGTAAGCCAAAACTTTAATACAATGACATTCTATAGCAAAACACGCACACATACACACGTGAGAACAGGCACCTAACTTAAATTTTACAACAACAAAAATAAATGTTAACACAGCAGAACCTGTTCTGGCTATCACCATTTTTGCTAGAAGAAAGTGTCCTTAAACATCTCATTCTCTCTCAAGAGAGGTCTTGAAGGGCAAACAGTGTCACCCGGGCTGCAGCCACCCAAATGTTGGTCTGTAAAGACAGGGCGGGATCTGCTGTAAGGATGGTCGCTCAAAACAGTTTCTGCTGTAGACCATAAAGTCTATACATGCAAGTTTTTCTCACACCCAACACACTGCACATGCACCCACACACGAGCAGATGAATTCGGATCAACCACTCCTTCCTCCGTTGAGTTTCGGTTGCTTTTGGAAAAGTATGAAATAAAAGTTTAGCGTTTTCAATATTTTGTGCTCTATTTGATGTGCACACAGGAACAACGCAATGGTGTTTCGATCTGCGCTTCGACTGCTCCTTCTCTATCGCCATGAAAGTACTATCTGCCCCTCCCACATGTTACCCATATAGCCTCGCTTTCGATGCGACCTTCACCTCATGATATTCGTTGAGAATCGTCCATGGCCGCTCTGTATAGCGCCTAAGCCGGCCGCGAGCCCTGCCGCATGGCCGGCTGCCTTGCGGCGTTTCACTGGCAAATAAACAAATCATGAATCATTAATGAAATGGTCTATCTATCTATTGTAACCGGACTCAGTGACTGGGTGTAGGTGACTTAAATAGTTTATCAGATAGACAAAAACTGCCCATCTAATGCAGTACTCAAGTGCCTACAGAGTTTAAGTCCGCATTCCTTTTGTGGTCTAGGGAAGGACTGGAGATTGCAGTGGAAAGTAAATAAATCTACTCTAGTCTCGCATGCGCACAACTGAAATCCGTCAGTGTTTATTTGCCTCGCGTTGTGTTCAATAGTCAAAGTTGCTTGCGCGCCAATGGACCGACCACAGTATCCAGAAAAACCCTATTTTGACTGGACTTGGTGTTTGTTGTTATCGTTCCTACTGAGCTGCTAGTAACGTGCGCTCGCACGATCAGTCACACCGTCATACATGCACGGACGTACTCACACACACAAACTTCTCGCACGTACACACGCACAGTCTCAGTCTCGCTCTCACGCTAGCCGCTGAGCATCATAAGATAGAAGTAAGGTTCCAAGATTTATTTGTACCAGAAAAGCATTCATAATAAAACAAACAACATAATCAAAATAAGTCAAACCAAGACAAATCCTTAATAACCTTAAACACCTATAGGCATAATACCTATACCTTCGATTACGGCACCTAGCAGACCTATCTCCTATGACTAACACCTATAACGTTGAACACGATTCCTAGCGAACCTAACTCCTAGGCCTAACACCTATACGCACTTACCTATAAAACCTACGCGCAATCCTACCACAGCCTAAGCCCTATTTAGGCGAATTAGAACTGAACTAAAACGCTACTGTCTCTATAGGATAGGGCCGGGGTGGTTGAGGAAATGGCATTATTCACAATCGCCTCGTGGGGTAGGGCCGGGATGGTTGAGGAAATCATTATTCACAATCGCCTCGTGGGGTAGGGCCGGGGTGGTTGAGGAAATCATTATTCGGCACTGCCACAATTGCCTCGTGGGGTAGGGCCGGGGAGTGTAGGAGATCATTATTCACAATTCACAATTTTTGTAACCGGACTCAGTGACTGGGTGTAGGTGACTTAAATAGTTTATCAGATAGACAAAAACTGCCCATCTAATACAGTACTCAAGTGCCTACAGAGTTTAAGTCCGCATTCCTTTTGTGGTCTAGGGAAGGACTGGAGATTGCTGCGGAGAGTAAATAAATCTACTCTAGTCTCGCATGCGCACAACTGAAATCTGTTTATTTGCCTCGCGTTGTGTTCAATAGTCAAAGTTGCTTGCGCAATGGACCGACCACAGTATCCAGAAAAACCCTATTTTGACTGGACTTGGTGTTTGTTGTTATCGTTCCTACCAGGCTGAGCTGCTAACGTGCGCTCGCACGATCAGTCACACCGCGTCATACATGCACGGACGTACACACACACACACAAACTTCTCGCACGTACACACGCACAGTCTCAGTCTCGCTCTCACGCTAGCTGAGCATCAGTCATAAGATGGAAGTAAGGTTCGAAGATTTATTTATACCAGAAAAGCATTCATGATGAAACAACACAATCAAAATTAGTTAAACCAAGACAAATCCTTAACAACCTTAAACACCTATAGGCATAATACCTATACCTTCGATTACGACACCTAGCAGACCTATCTCCTATGACTAACACCTATAACGTTGAATACGATTCCTAGCGAACCTAACTCCTAGGCCTAACACCTATACGCACTTACCTATAAAACCTACGCGCAATCCTACCACAGCCTAAGTCCTATTTAGGTGAATTAGAACTGAACTAAAACGCTACTGTCTCTATAGGATAGGGCCGGGGTGGTTGAGGAAATCATTATTCACAATCGCCTCGTGGGGTAGGGCCGGGGTGGTTGAGGAAATCATTATTCACAATTGCCTCGTGGGGTAGGGCCGGGGAGTGTATTCACAATCGCCCACGGGGGAAGGGGACTAGAGTGTGAGAGATCATTATTCACAATCGCTCACGGGGGAAGGGGACTGGAGTGTGAGAGATCATTATTCACAATCGCTCACAGGGGGGGAGGGGTGGAGAGCATTATTCACACTCTCCCCGAGACTATGCTATGCTATTATTGAAGGGACAAGGACTTCCAGCTGGCGCTGATTTCGTCCGGTGGGGATGGGCCAAGGGGTGAGGGGGGGGGGGAGAGAAGGGGGTTTAGTTCTGTCTGTCGCTGGTGCCCGCGCATCGCTAGTTTTACAATCTTGCATCATGGCTGCCCGCGCCCTATGGGGGTCGAGTCGTAGAGGCGGGGGGGGGGGGGGGGGTCTCCTTCGTTCTTGTCGTCAGTGACGGGTCGTTTGTTTAGATGTGTTGGATCAGGGGGTGTTTGTTAAGTAGTTGTATTGTCTGGTTTGCCGTGGGTTTAAGGTTAAGGTTCGGGGTTTAAACGTCCACGGCACCGAAGTGATAATGGACGGCCCTGACGAGCGGGTTATGGGGGACAGGGAAATATATTGCCTATGGAGTACGACCTGAACACTTATCAGTTCAGGCGCACTGCAACTGTTCCACTTTGATTTACCAGGACCATCCAACGGACATGCTATGAAACAAGGCTGTCTTTTCCCCCTGGATTTGCCGTGGGCTATGCTATGCTATTTTAGAAAGGGATCGGGACTTCCAGCTTTCGCTGATTTCGTCCAGGGGGGGGGGGGGGGGGGGCGGGGGATGGGGGGGGAGGGGGTTTATTTTGACTGTTGCTGATGTACGCGCATCGCTTTATTCTATCCTTCATCATGCCTGTCCGCGCCTTGGGCGGTTGGGTCGTTGGGGAGAGCCCGTGCTCCAGTGGGTGTCCGGGTCCCCGTCTCGCTGGGTCGGTGGTGTTGTCTGCCTTCTCTCTCCTTCCTTGTTTGTTTATATGTACTTAACTAGGGGGTGCTCGTTGAGCAGGTGTATTGTGAGTTTGGTGGTGGTGGACCATGTTGTAGGGTCAGGGTTTATGAGGCCTTCTAACGTGAGGGGCGTGTTCAGTCTTTCTGCTATTGTGGCTCTGGTTTCTTCTATATTTTGGCAGTCTAATAGTACGTGCTCCGTAGTGAGTATGTGGCCGCATGTGCATACTATTTGGTTCGGGTGGACTAGGTATCTTTCGCCCCCCAATCGGACTCTTGTTAGCCGTGATTGGTCTTTCCTCTTGCCTTGAAGAAGGGTGGGTATGTTGTTAAGTACCCTTGTGAGATTTTTCCGTCTCCCTCTCTTGGTCTGGTGGAATTCTTTTACCCATAGTTTTTGAAAGGCGGGTCTGAGTGCATTGGATCTCTCGTTAGCTGACAGTGATAGGTTGAAGAAGGTCGATTCTTGATTGAGGCCTTTCTTCGCTACTCTGTCTGCACTTTCATTGCCTGGGATCCCCACGTGGGAGGGGACCCACATGATTTTGATCGTTTTACCGTGATCTGCGAGTTCTGCTGCTTGTACTCTAATCAGGTATGTTAGGTCTTCTCTGAATGAGTCTAGGTTTTGGATCGCTTGGATTGCTGACAGCGAGTCCGTCACTATGAGTATGTGTTTGTTTTTCTGTAGGTCACTCTTTATTGCCTTATAAGCTCCTAGGATGGCCGTGAGTTCAGCTGTGAAGACCGCTGAGTAATCTGGTAGCTTTATGGCCCGGTCCGATTTGTTCGGGACGTGGATACCTAGTCCGGTTGCGTGGGTGGTTGGGTCATGGGACCCGTCTGTATAGATGAGTGCGTAGTTTTTGTATGTAGTGGTTTTTTTAATGTCAAACTCCATTTTCATTTTGGGCCCGTCTACTGTTTTCTGATAGTTAGGTCCAGATCTACTTCTATTTGTGGGAGTCTCCATGGTGGCGCCTTTATTTGTATGATCGGTGTTCTGCTTGGTAGTTTTAGGTTTATAGAGGCTTCGATTTCCTGGACTACGGTTTTTATTTGTGGTGTTTGGTTGCGTTTGCCTCTGGTTTTGTGGTCTGTGGTGAGAGTGAATTTGGCCGGGTGGTCTTCTGGCATACATACTGTTTTATAATATAGGTTAGCCGCTCTTTCCTTTATTATGAGCGTTATGGGTTTTTGCCGACTCTCTGCCAGTACAAGCAGGTTTGGGGTGTGTCTGGGGACCCCCAGGGCCACTTTCAAGGCGTCCGCTTGTACTGACATCAGCTTTTTGGTTTGACTTTTGTTTAGGTTGGTAAGTAGTGGGGCTGCGTAGAGTAGTCTGGACATTACGAAGGCGTGATATAGGTTTAGGAGTGATTTGGGGTCAGTGCCCCAGTCTGCTCCGCTGACCTTGCGCATTAGGTTTATTCCTTTCCTGGCAGACTGGCATATTTGTTCAATATACGGTGTCCAATTGTTGTTTTTTGTGAATGTTACTCCTAGGAATTTGATGCTTTGGCCATATTCTATCTCTGTTTTACCAATTTGTAATTTGGGGATCGGCGCTTTCACTTGGTAGTTTGGACTTTGGTTGGTCCTAAATATAATTGCTTGGGTTTTATTGGGGGAAATTTTGAGGCCTGCTCTTACTAGCCAATTTTCTATTCTTGTTAGGTCTTGTTGGAATTCCTGGAATCCTACTAATTCCCATTTAAACTTTCTTTGATCTTTCCTATTAGTGAGGTGTCGTCGGCGAATTGCATTATTTTATTATGCCTGACGACGTGCTGTAGGCCTGTGAGCAGGAGTGTGAATAGGATGGGGCTTAGTACCGATCCTTGTGGTACCCCGTTGTCTAAAGTTCTTTAGATATCGAATTATTACCTATTCTTACTGTTATTTTTCGGTCTGCCAGGAAGCTTTTGACAAAGTTATACATTTTGTTTGTTATTCCGAGGTCGCCCAGTCTGCTAAGTAGTTTTTCGTGCCAAACCATGTCATAGGCTTTCTCTATGTCGAGGAAGATTCCTATGAGTTCGGTTCCCCTCTCTCGGTGGGTATTTAAGATCTCTTGTTGTAAGGTAGTTAGGTGGTCAAGTGTACTGCGCTTTTTCCTAAATCCATTTTGCTGTGGGTGTAGGATGTGGTGTTTATCACAGTGGGACATAAGTCTGTGTTTGAGTATTTTTTCTAGTGTTTTGCCCAGCTGGGATGTTAGTGCGATGGGCCTATAGCTGTCAGGTTGGTGAGTTGGTTTTCCTGGTTTCGGGAGGGGAAAGACTAGCGCTTTTTTCCACTGAGTGGGGAATATTCCTTTTGAGTAGATGTCGTTGAACAGGGTAACTATGGCTCTTTTCATGGAGGGGTGACTTTTTTGTATCATCTCGTATGTGATTAGGTCTATGCCGGGGGCTTTACCTTTCCCTGCGGTTCTTAAGGCTTGGATTAGTTCTAAGGTCGTTATTTCGTTATCTAGCTCATAATTGTTTGTCTGGGGTGGTTGTTCGAAGCAGGTACTCAAATGGGGTTTGAGGTCCCTGAATTCTGGTGTTAAGTTGTCATTTGAGCTAGCTTGGCTAAATGTGTGGGCTAGTACTTCTGCTTTTTCTTGGTCCGTGGCATACACTCTGTTTTCTGTTTTAAAGGATGGCATGCTAACTCTCGGGCCATTGTTGATGGCTTTGATTTTATCCTAGCTTTCTTTAATCTTAGTGTTGATATTAATTGATTCTGTGAAGGCATGCCAGTCTTCCTTCTTGGCTTCTTTAATGGTGCGATCTGCTATGGTTTTGGCACGTTTGTATTCTATTCTATTTTCGGGCGTTTTGTGTTTTTTCCAGATTTGGAGCTTTCTTTTTCTGTTTCTTACTTCTCGATCACAGGCCTTGGTCCACCAGGATTTCCCTGGCTTTCCATTATCACATCTGCCAGGTGTGCACTCTGTGACTGATCTGATAATGCGGTCTGTGATATGGGCCGTTTTATCATCTATGTTATGACTCTCGTCCCAGTTTGGGGTAAACCTAGTGACTTCGTGGTATTTTTCCCAGTCTGTCCGCTTAGTGTTGATTTTTTGTGGGGCTCCTGAGTTTAGTGGTAGGGGAGTTTGGTTTTTATCCTTGATTGTTATCAGCGTCGGGAAGTGATCACTTCCTAGATTGTCACTATTTATTTGCCATTGGGATTCCACGGCGATGGTGTTGGTGGCTATGGCTACGTCTAGGGCGTTCATGGTGTCTCTGTTGCCTTGTGCGTGCATGTAGGTGGGCTCGCCCGTGTTTAGGATATACCGTTGGGTCTCGTTTATGGCTGTCTCTAGCTTTTTTCCTGCTGTGTCAGCTGTTATTTGGTTTTCGTCCCATTGTGGGCTTTTGGCGTTAAAGTCCCCTACCACTATGTCTCCTGCTAGTAGTAAGTCTTTGAGGTTTTCGATTGATATCTGGCTGTAGGCTTTTTCGTTGGGGATGTAGACATTTACTATTTTTATTTTGCGGTTTGTTGGTGTGGTTATTTCTCCTATTACGGCCTCTATCAGTGGGTTTAGAGTGTGGGATAGTTCTGTGATGGCTAGTTCGGTTTTGGTGTAGATGGCTACTCCTCCTCCTCGTTGGTTTGTCCTACTTTTATAAATGGGTGGGTATTTGTACCCCTTTATTTGGGGGGAGGGGGGGGGGGGGTTATCCCGAAAACCCGTCTCCTGGAGGGCGAGGATTTCCGGGGGGTTGGAGGTTAGCCAGTTTCTGAATTCGTCTAGTTTGGAGTATAGGAACCTGCAGTTCCATTGGAGGATGCGGAGGCCCGCGAACTTAACTTAGTGTTGTGATTAGGTCTCTGAAGTAGCGGAGAAACGTGGCGAGGTCTGCCCCGTTACCCGTTGCTTTGATATTTTGGATGTATTTAATACCGCAATCCATTGCCCAGATCAGGGTCCGGTGGCTCTCGCTCGCGTCTTGGGCGTCTGATCTGCCCCTGCCTGACCCCCCCCCCCCTCCTCCTGTCCGTATATTTCTTCGATGCCTTCCCACGTGAGGAAGGGGGAGAAGGCCAGGACCGTCTCGTCTGCCACTATTGTAGGTAGAGGGCGGGCCACCACTGCCCTTTGCTGCTGCCCGTGGGTTGGGTTGCCTGGTGGTGGTTGGCTGACAGCTTGGGTACTATTTGGTTGTTTGTTTGGATTTGCGTTTTGTGGTGTTTGTCTGTTGGGCTGGGCGTTATCCGTTTGGGCTTCTCTTGGCTCACTGCTATCGGGTTTGTTCTGGGTTGAGGTGTTCGCCGTTGTTTTGTGGTGGCGTGGCCGGGGAATGGGGCGCATTTGGCGTCTATTGTCTAGTCGGGTATCCGATTGGTTTTGGTTTTCTGTCTCTAGTCTCTCTGCTCTTTGAGTTTGTTGGTTGTTGTTTATGGGGTGCGTCGTTGGGGGCTTCGCGCGGGCGGGCCACCAGTTACCGAGTGCCTCTACATAGGATTTAACTCCCAGACTGGCGACGCGGGTTGCTTTGTTATGTCTCTTTTGGAGCTCACAACCTCCGTAGTGGGCGGCGTGCCCTTTGTCGCCGCAGTTTGCCGTGCAAGTGCAAGTGCAATTTTTAAAAGGACCAGACTTCCAGCTATCGCTGATTTCGTCTGAGGGGGGGGTGGGGGGGGTGGGCCAGGGGGGTGGTGGGGTGGGGGGGATGTCTCGCTGACTGTCTCTCTCCGTCGCGCAGCGGCTGGTGGTATCGCCGGGGCCGGGTGGTTGGTGGTGGAGGAGGCGGGTGGTGTGGCCGGTTAACCGTCGCTTTTAGTACCAGACTGGGGTGTGCTGATAGGCCAGCCACTCGAAAAAGTCTTGTATGAGTGGTGGTGGTGGTGGTGGCCGGAAGTACCGTCGCTGGTTGTGGAGGGGTCTAGGGAGATGGGGTGGCGGTGGTGGTGGCCAGTGGAGCCTGGGTTTCGGGGTCGGTCGTTGGAATGGGCGTGGTGGGTGGCGGTGTTGGGGTGGCAGTCGGAGGTGTGGTGGTGGCGTGGGGAGTAGTGCGGGCGTTTCTGGTCTCTGAAGCGTTTGGGTGGTCGTTGTCGTCGGTGTTGTTGTTGGGTGGTGGCTGGTTTGTCGACTGTCGGTGGTAGAGGCTGTTGTGGTGGTGCCGGGTCTGTGCCGGCGTCTTTTGTTTCAGTGGTTCTGCTGGGCGGAGCTTCTGTCACCGTGCCGGCGTCCTGTGTAGTGGGCGGGGTGTTCCCGCACCCTTGGTGTTTGGTAGTGGTGGGCTCGGTGCCGGTTTTCTTGTGCGCTGTCTTGGGGGTGTCGACTGTGGCCTGGCTGGCTGTGCTCTTTACTTGTGGCGGCTGAAGGTCCTTTATCGCTCCGGTGTGTACTAGCCACCGGGAGGTGACTAGTGCACGGTGGTACGGGTCCCCTTCGATCGACGATATCGCCGGTATTGCGTCCTGGAGAAGGAGCACCAGGTCGTCGAAGCTCATTTCTCGTAGCCGGGTCCCTTCCTCCTCAGCTGATGCCGGCCGCTCCCGAGTGAGTGACTCGGGGATTGCGACCGGCTGTGGGGAGTGCGGGGCCGAGTCCGCCTCCGACGCCGGCTCCGACGGGTTTTCTGCCTCCTCCTCCCATGACTCTGGTGTTGCTTGGGCTTCTTCTTCGTCTTCTTCTTCTTCTTGCCGGCTGTTTGTTTGGTTGGTGGGTGCTAGGACGCTCCATATCGGTGCTTGGGGGCTGGCTGGGGCTGTCTCTTCTTCTTCGATTTGTTGCGGGCTGGGTGGGGCCACCTGTCTTTGGAAGAGCAGCCTTATATGCTGCGGTGATGGAAAACCACCTCTGAACATGTCGTCAGATGCGGCCGGCGGGTATGCCGGCTGTGTTGGCTGCGCCGTTGGCTGTGGGGGCGGGGATTCCCACGCTCGTTGCCCTTGCGGCCGTATCGGTGGAGACAGAGGGGGCCGGTAGCTCCTTGTCTCTTTCTTGACCGCAGGCTGTGGTCGGGGCGCTTGGGGGAGGTTGGAGGTATAATCCTCCACCTATTGACGATTGGTCTGCCTTCTGCTCTTCCGTGAGGCCATCTGTTTTTTTTCTGGTTTGGGGCAGAGCTTATGCTCGGCTGACTGGTTTCTTGTCTTTGTCTTTGCCTTTTGTCTCTTTTCTTTCGTCTCGCCTTCGTCTTGCTTGGGCGGCTGTCGTGGCTTTGGGGGAGAGCTTGGTCACGGCTGACTGTTTTCTTGACTTGGTTCAACTTGAGCCTTGCTTGAGCGAAGCGCGGGTGGCCGTCCGCCTCGTTCAGCTGCTGTGCTGTGAATGTGAATCGCAGTTTGCCGTGGGGTAAATCGGCCGCTTTATATAGGCTCCCAGCCTCTGGGTCCGGAAACTACGTCACAGCTTCGCGCGTGTAGTCCGCTACACACCAACTAGCTAAGTCAGCAAAATTCTCGCTCACAGTGCGCCAAGCGTGCACTAAACCACTGAACTCTGACTCGCTGGTAGTAACTAGCGATAGCGTTAGCAGAGGGCTCCTCTGCTACACTATATACCTGTAGTCTTGCCGACCGTTGGGGCACCACTGATGACTTGGCAACTAGTTTCCTCTATTCCACTCTGTTCGGCTCTGCCATTCTTAGTCGTGTCGCTCAGCTTCAGTCCTGTCATTGTCCTCCCATCTTTTTTTCTGTCTTCCTCTCCTTCGCCCTCCTTGCACAGTAACTTGCAGAATTCTCTTGGCAAGCCCTGCTGATCGCGTGACATGCCCATACCACTTCAGTTTGCGTTTTTTTCACAATGACTAATAGGTCATAATAGGGCCCGATGGGTTGCCTGATTCTGCTTCCCATTCTCTCATTCGTGATGTGCCGGATCTCTGTACGAAATCTGATTTTGATCCCTCAGCTGCCACAATGGCTCCTAAGTATTTGAATTTATTAACTTTTTCCAGTTTTTGGCCTCCACCCATGATTTTAGTGCCAATGCCACTGTTACGATTGTGGTTGTGTTATCCTGTGAGAGCGTACATGTGTTATTCGTAGGTAACGATCCGATGTTTATTTGAGCTATCACGGTTACGATTGACGTGCCTTTTTAGTAAGATTTTCTTTTGTTCGTGAGTAGAGCCGTTTTCGTTTTGTTAAGTTTAGTCCGGAGCGTGCTAGAAAGGTCGCACTGTCTAGTGACCTCGTAAGTGTCACGTCGGTTAGTTGGCATCGCAACACTTCGCTACATTTTTCGCTACTTTTTGTGCGCGTGGACTGAGCAGCCTTTGTTTTGTTTTGGGAATGTTCTCGTACTTTATAGAGCTACCAGGTGATAGGGATACCATACTTTTATGTGACTTAATTATACGCTAGAATTTAGAGCTGAAGTAAGCAGCCGTGTTTTTGTAGCCTGTTATAGTTTTTTTCTGGAAAGTTCATGTTAATGAGTTTCGGCTGCGTGTTTCGTTCTGATTGGTTGAGTTGTATAATTTCCGCAGAAGATTCTAGATTTTCGTAGTATTTATAAGGAGGGCGCTGGGAAAGCCCGTTCGTACATTGTCTTGCTTTGTCAGTTGTAGAGACACGCAGTTTATTGCGAGAGACTGACGTTGTGTATGAGAAACTTTGTGTCGCAGTGTGGACATCGCAGAAGAGACTTTGTATCAATAGTTTGTGCATTTGAAAGTGCATTACTGTGTGGATATCGCATCGCTGAATTAAATATTGTTGGAACTGTTACTCCAGTATTGTCTACATCCTTAAGCCACGTGTGACGGATTGCAGCTGAACGAGGTTTATTTTTAAAGAACTCTACGTGTGTGTGTCTGGTGTGTTTATCATACTTCGACTACAACTCCACCACGTAACAGCCACTGGCGTTATTGGTCATCAATTTGGTCTTCTCTGCGCTGATTTCCATCTCAAACGCAATGACTGTACTGTCCAGATTTACCACCAGCTGAGCTAGGTCCTCCTCTGTTGAGTCCTGCAAGGCCATCAATGTCGTCCTCGAAGCGCAAGTTCGTGATTGTTCTGCCACCAATACTGACAGTTCCTTCATGATCTTTCAGAGTGTCCGCCATGATTCTTTCCAGGAAGATGTTGAAAAGAGAAGATGAGAGCAAGCAGCCATGTCTGACTCCGACTGTTGTCCTAAACCAATTTCCTATTTTGCCGTTGAAGCAGACTGCGCTAGTGGCATTGTTGTAAAGGTTTTCTATTACTTTGATCAGGTTGGCATTGATGTTGTACAGCTTCATGGTGGACCAAAGGGCTGCATGCTACACCCTGTCAAACGCCTTCTTAAAGCCCAAAAAGATATCATTGATAGAGGTCTTGCTGGTGCTGGACATAAGGTACCTTTCACATAGAACTCTCAGGTTAAAGATCTGCTCAGTTGTGCTGCGCCCTGGTCTGAAGCCTGCCTGTTCCTCAGCTATGATTTCCTCTGCCTGTGGCTTCAGCCTGTTCAGTAAGATCTTTAACATGACTTTTTTTTTTGGTGACTGATCGTGCGATAATTATGGCATTGTTGTAAGTTGCCTTTTTTTCGGGAGAGTTATTATAAGTGATTGGGTCCATGGTGTGGGCCATTCCCTGACTGCCAGATCTTATTGCATATAGTTAGTAAGGCGCTTAACATGTCTTCTCCCCCTTCTTGGACTAGTTCTGCAGGGATGTTGTCTGCTCCTGCTGCCTTCCCTTTTTTCAGCGACTTCACAGCAGCCTCTACTTCTTCTCGGAGAATGGGATAGTTGTAACTGTTGGTCACTGGTGGGGTGACAAGTATGCCTGGGGTGTAGCTCGGTTGTTGTACAAATCTGAGCAGTACTCTGTCCATCTCTTCAAAATGTCTTGGTCTTCCGTAAGAACGTTCCCTTCGCTATCTTGAATGATAGAGGAGCGTCCTTGTTTTGCACTGGTCAGGTCTTTCACCAGCTGGTATGCTTTTTCGCTATTATTTTTGTTCAGATTTTCCTCTACGTGTTTACACTGGTCTTCAATCCACCTCTCCTTTGCCTTTTTCATGCCTTTCTTAATATCCTGGTTAATTTCCATGTGGTGTTTAGCTCCTTGTACATCTGACTTCTTTTTCTTTAATTTTCGACGCTTGTCACACAGATCAAGGATGTCAGCTGTAACCTAAGGTTTCTTTGCTTGTCAGTGTTTGCCAAAGGATCGCACTAGCTGGTTGTGTTATAGCAATGTTAAATTTGTTGATCAGTGTGTCCACATCCGTGTCTTCTGCACTTAGAAAGAAGTAACAGTGGTGCAAATTTTCCTCCTATCTTTGCCTGTAAGGCTCCCGCTACCTCTGGGTCTTTAGTTTCTCGAGGTCGAACTTGATTCTGTTGGGACTCTGCTTGTTGATTTTCTCCAGGCGAAGTCGGAAGGTCATCATTACTAAGTCATGGTCGCTTCCAATGTCTGCTCCTGGAAAACTTCTTGTCGTGGCAATGTTCACACTGGTTTGGAAGCGTCTCTTCACCATTATGTAGTCAATTTGGTTATGGTGCTCTCCATTCGGGCTGTGCCATGTCCACCTTCTGGATGCTTTGTGTGGGCTAAACGTGTTCATCATCTTGATTCCAGGAGCCTTAAGCCTCTGTCGTTGGTCTCTGCATTGCAGTAGCGTCCACATGTGCCTTTCTAGTTCTCAAGAGCATCCTCTCCTATTTTGGCATTCCTGTCTCCCTGCACCACAAGAATGTCTTTCTTGGGGGTCTGGTCCAGGACTTCTTGCAGTTGGTCATAGAAGTCTTCTATTGCCTCGTCATCATAGTTTGTTGTTGGAGCGTCAACTTGTACAACGGTGATATTAAATGGGGTTGCCCTCAATGAAGGGGTATGATTTGTGGAACAGAAAGGCGCGGGGGAGGGGGTCGGGGTGGGTAAGGATAAGATACCAGCGTAAGGTGGACAAGTTTTCCACATTGTTAAAGATTTTTAAAAGACTTCTGCAGGATCCCGGGTCAGGTTCAGTCCTGCCCGCCTCACCAGCAAGAGCCGCCGACGCATTGTGGCTTGCGATGACGCGAGCATCAGTCATGGCCGACCCGGTCTTGCCTGCTGTCAGGTCACGTTATATAAGTAGGTGAGGCAGTGCAAGGTCCAGTGTTTTAAAAACAAAATCTTCTCCCTTCTTCGGCATTTTGTACAGAGGCAGTATGCTGGATTTTGCTTAAAATCTCTTGATAGATGAGAAGAGACATGTTTGGTGCTTTGATTCATACCATCCTGAGCTTATCTAGTGGACAATTGTGGGCCAATGTTGAGTTGCCGCTGCTATGTTGATTCAAGTTGAGGGGCACGCTGATTTCAGCTGTGCTTGGTTGTGGGGTTGGTAAGGAATCAGGTTACTAGCCAAGAAATGTCTTTTGTTTGGTAGTTTGTGCATGACAAATGTGCAGCAGTTGGGCGGTAGAGTTGTTTAGGGGATTGAAAAAATAGGAGATGGCTGGGACATACTAAGGGTAGGGCATTTTAACACTGAGATGGGACTGCAGGGGATGCCCACTGTGTACTGTGGCCGTCAGCCATTGGCGGTTGACATTTGCAGTAGTCACGTGACTCCGCGTAAAATAAAGCAGGCAATTTGGTTACCAAGTGACATATAATGCAAAACGGCTGTGACCGATGAATGTTGTACAGGCCAGTTGACTGGAATTTGTGATGGAAAACATTTATTTTTTGTTTTTATTTTTTACTTTGACTTAGAAAACAGCTCATGACAATCGGTCAAAAACAATATGTTCAGAGAATCTTTGAAGGTGGGATTTCAGTGTGCTTTGTGTTGGAGAATGTAAATAATGCGACTCTAGCTCACGCTGGATTCAACCAACCCTTTCTGTCTCCGTTTACCACTAGCCATGTTCAGAGGTGACCAGTGACGTAACGATCATCCCATCAGTGGCGGCCTGCAGGTCAGTGAGTTTAGGACTTTGAGTTCCACCACTGATTGCAAAAAAAAAAAAAAAAAAAAAAAAAAAAAAAAAAAAAAAAAAAAAAAAAACCGAACAAAGGGAGGGGGGGGGGGGAGAGGGGGAGGGGGGGGGGTGTCTTAATGTATCAATGCTGCCCTAAAATCCCGGTTTCTACGCCACTGAGTGCGTATTAGTTCTACATTAATATTGTGTATCCCTGTTCAGACGATGGAAACCGCTGTCAGGGCGAGACATAAATCGTACAGCCGGTTTCTTGGGCCCTGTGGTTTCAACCTGAATGTCGTCTTAGAGGTATCTCCAGCACCAGCAAAACCTCTGTCATGTCTTTGTGGATTTTAAGAAAGCTTTTGACAGGGTGTGGCATGCAGCCCTTTGGTTCACCATGAAGCTATACAACATCAATGCCAACCTGATCAAAGTCATAGCAAACCTTTACAACAAGGCCACTAGCGCAGTCTGCTTCAATGGCAAAATAGGAAACTGGTTTAGGACTACAGTCGGAGTCAGACAAGGCTGCTTGCTCTCACCTACTCTTTTCAACATATTCCTGGAAAGAATCATGACAGACGTTCTGAAAGATCATGAAGGAACTGTCAGTATTGGAGGCAGAACAATCACGAACTTGCGCTTTGCGGACGACATGGATGGCCTTGCAGGAACAGAGAAGGAGCTAGCTCAGCTGGTGGAAAAGCTGGACAGTACAGCTATTGCATATGGGATGGAAATCATTGCAGAGAAGAGAAAACTGATGACAAATAACACCAGTGGCATTGGCACTGACATCATGATTGGAAGCTTCAGTGCCAAAACAATCCTGCAAGGCACTGTGCAAAGAGGACGAAGGAGAGGAAGACAGAGGAAAAGATGGGAGCACAATATCTCAGAGTGGACAGGACTGAGGCTGGACGATACACTAAGAATGGCAGAGAACAGAGAGGAATGGAGGGAGCTGGTTGCCAAGTCATCGGTGGTGCCCCAACGGTCAGCAAGACTACGGGATATAGATAGATACGCAAAATATCTAGTAAAAATAAGAAGAATTACGGAATACAGTGTGGATTTCATTTTTGAAACGGCCATTTTCTCGCCAATGAGGATCTTAATCAAAACATTTAAAAATACTCCCCGAGAGTAATCTTTTGGGGACAATAACATACAATTTCAAGCTTGTCCGTCTTCAAACGCCGGCTTTAGTCTCTCTCTCTCTCTCTCTCTCTCTCTCTCTCTCTCTCTCTCTCTCTCTCTCTCTCTCTCTCTCCGTGTGTCTCAAGTGCGATCGCACGCAGTTGATTTCGCTCTTACTGAGCAGTGATTTGTGTAGGCTGTACAAGGTGCACATGCTGGATTTTTATACCTGTGGACTTGTGATATGATCCTCTACACAATGGTGATGTTATTTTCGTGACATTCTACGATTCTCGTGGATTATTTATACTTTTCACAGATTTCTTTGTTCAGTCTTCACTGATATGGGCCCGGTCTACAACGGCTGTACACGGCGCGCAGTCGAAAACCGCGCTTCCTATTTTTCTCTGTTATAGGTGGTTTATCGTTGCACGCACTCAGCGCATGGAATTGGGGTCAGTGCCGGTCTGGCATACATCACACCGCCTCTGAATCTGTCAAACGTAGCCGAGCCAGAGCTGATAACGCCACACAAACGCTACAGTAAAACTCGGCTCTGCTAAACTCGGCTCTGCTAAACTCGGCACTGCTGTTGACTCGCCAGTGTTTACAAACATCGGCCACGATCATGCGGATGCTGCGCCACACTCTCGTCACGCTTCGTGTGTGATACAACTCTGGCTTAGCCGTGATCTGTGAAGCTGAGTGGCATCATGGTTGAGTGACCTTGTAAGACTGAGGGACGCACTGACTTGTCGGCCAGCTTTGGCTGGCGACTTATCCTTTCAAGTAGGTGTCCAGCTGATTAGCGACCAACATGTCGTCACACCTCGAGTAAGTGACTATGGCGACACCACCAACCCCTTACAATGGGCTCCTCTTCATCAAACTCTCGCCTTTCCCTTGAAAAGATTATCCGAACGAGAGACCCGATCCAAGTAAAGTTTGAGTCCGACATAGCAAGAGTTCCCCTATGGCGACGTGTCCTGCATACGCTGTATGTTGAAGAGCTTATGCCCACAGGTGTGAATCTGCGCTGGGAAGACAGAGACAAGAAACAAAGCGTACTGAGTGCACCTGTTCCCATTGACCCTCCGTACACCAACAAACTGTTTGAAACACTTGTGCAACTGTGGAATGGATCGAAGAAACTCGTCACAATAACTGTTTATTACACCACAGGGACGGTTACTATTCAAGGAAACTGCTGCCAAGAATGGGTCGATGAAGAATTTCAGATGTTAAAAGACACTGTAGACAACATGGCCTCCTCTCAATCCCAGTCCGCACCTAAAATCCCGTCACCTCTACCCACTGACACCGCCCGCGATGTTCCGCCTGACTGCACTGATGAGATTAGTGCGGTTTCATCTCTGACCAAAGATGCCGTCAGTGACGTTTCGGCTGAATGCACAAAGGAGATTAGTGCAAGCACTACCCACATACCGCAGCCACCAGCCACGGAAGCCAAACACACTGCATCTGAATCTGACAAGACTCACATAACTCCAGCCCAGGCTATCGAAACTAATCCTGACGTGTCGGCCAGTGACACGACTGACGCCAGTGGATCCAAAGATGCCGACTCTTCAGTCCTCAGCAGCGCCTCGGGAGATGACGTGTCGGCCAGTGACACGACTGACGTCAGTGGATCCAAAGATGCCGACTCTTCAGTCCCCAGCAGCGCCTCAGGTGATAACAGCAGTCCCTCTTTATCTGACCTGATTACTCATGTGTCCTTAACCCAGGTCAGCCAGCCGGCCATTACATTTTACCAGCCTTGCGACCTCTCGACAACAACCGCTGATCAGCCCATTTCACTCACAACTCTAGCACAAATAGCACAAAACCCAGAACTAACGTGCGTTGCGCGAATGCAGCAGCAACTAGCCCTGAACGTAGCCACTATTAGGTGCCTCCAAATCCAGCTACAAGAAGTGCAAACTGAACTGGCTAATGTCAAGAACCAGTGTGCTGCACACACCAAGACCCTTGCAGAGATGGACTGCCTTGTGCGAGATAACGAGGTCAAGGCGAAGAGTGGGAGAAAGGCAGTTGAGGAATATGCAGAAAGCATTAACTCAGCTGTAGAAGGACTCTCAGCGGACCACGTCAGGCTAAATGAGAAAGTGACTCAACTGGCTAGCAGTAGAGACAACCATGCCAGTAGACTAAAAGACCTAAAAAAGCAAGTGGAATCCCTGTCTAAAGCCAGTGCCTGCAGCAACACCCAGAATTTTGAACCAGCCAACGAAACCCCCAACGCCCCCAAATGCTCACCCCAAAAAGATAGTGTCTCACAATCCCTCATGTCCCCTCCCCCTAAAGACTCTACCACGACCGACAACACACTCCTCGTGCAGGTTCCAGTTAAAAACCGGTATTCTGTATTGTCTGAGTTGGATGAGAACAGACGAGGCCACGATACCTCCACCCGCATTACCAACGACAGTAACATCAGCGCTAAAGACAATGCACCCGAGAACAGACGAGGACACGATACCTCCACCCGCATTACCAACGACAGTAACATCAGCACTAAGGACAATGCACCCCTAGAACAGCTTCAGCTCCTGCAAGTACGACCAGGTGTCAACACGCTGTTAATCGGGGATTCTGTGCTGAAAGTTGTTGACGAGCGCAGGATGTCTGTCGACGGTGCCCTTGTACAAAATCTGTCTGTCTCCGGCCTGACTGTAGCTGATGTCACTGAGTGGCTCCGCACTTTGCCACGAATGCCCTACATCCGCCGTGTGACGACGCATGTTGGTATCAACAGCTGCAAAGTGGGCGCCGTCAGCAAGCAGTCCTGGGACCAGCTCTTCCGTCTCCTACGCTCAGCCTTTCCCAGCGCCGCTGTGTACATATCCTGCATCATTCCAGGTGGAACTGAACATTACCTGGCAAAAGCTGTGTTTGCTTCCAACGACAATCTCAGGGCTGTGTGTGAGCAGGTCAAGATCCCCTACATCGACCATGTCCCCCCGTTTCTTGACAGCTAATCTTGCGCCGCGTCAGACTCTGTTCCAGAGAGACAGAAGTCACCTGACAGAGGAAGGCACCAAGCGACTGGCACTCGCCATCAGGTTCGCCGGAGCAGCACGCCGCTCACCGGGATACGATGTGCCGAAAGCGGATCGTCATGCGCCTACCAACCCTCAAAATCGAGGACCACAGCACTACCAAAATCAGGCTTCTGGCAGGGGCACAGGATAGGGGCAAGCAAATGGAGGAAACAATTTCAAAGTCCATACCCATCCCAACCATTCCCATCCCAACCATTCCCACCCCAACCATGCCCACACCAACGCCCACCCCCACAACAACCAAACCCCTCCCAGCCAAGCTAATTCCAACCACGTTCAAGCCCATTTTCAACAGTCTCAAATTTGCCAAGCCCATTCTGCTCAAACCCAGTTCAACATGTCTGACAATGCCATTTACAACTCTGCCCAGCCTGGTTACCCCCCGACATTCTGTCCCCAGCAAGGTCACGCCGGGCAATTCACTCCGTCAGAACGCGAATTTCCGCGCATTCCACCCTCCGACCAAGGCTCTAACAGCGCCCTTCACGCCCTCGCCGCTGCTAATCCCACACCGACCAGAGGGTGGGAGAGCCCTGCAATTACACCCGGATTAGACGCAACGCAGAGGATGCGCATGCTTGCGCAGCTCCTAAATTCATTCAGGGCTTTAACGGCTAATAATCTCATTAACCCTCCTGTGCATGCAACCACCGGTGCTGCAAACAGTACATGCTGCAAACAGTACATGCTGCAAACAGTACCGAGGGATGCATGAACAAGAGGATTAATTGTCCATTGTTGGGTTAATAGGTGGTGTCTACTATTAACTGATTAGCTGCGATATCAACTGACAAGAGTTAACCGCAGCCTTTCCTATAGGGATTCATCTGCCACTAATTTGCTTAACCCCGTTGTGCATGCAACCACCGATGCTGCAAACAGCACCGGTGGATGCATGAACAAAAGGGTTAATTTTCATTGTTGAACTAGTAGGTGGTGTTCATCACTGATTTACTGACGCCTTAATTAGACGTTTATATTTGGTGATTGTGAACACGAGCACGGCAAGCTGACTGCTATTGTTACAGATGTAACTTGTTCTTACCGTAAATCACAGTTAGAGTGACTACCAACGTTATTGTCTGCATCCAAAAGGTTACACTGTGCTGTTTATTGATTACTTTGATTCTACCTTCTAGCCGCGTTGGTCATAAACGGATGTGACAGTAACATTGAGTGTTACCACCAGAGACTGTTAGTTTACACTGTAAAGATTGTGCTCATTTAAAAAGAAAGACTTAATTTTCAGTCTCTTTCGTGTCTTTACAGTGAGACAGACTATTAGCTTGAGTGATTTAATCAAAATTGTACTGGAACGACAAAGAAGGGAACTTAGTGACAGCCGAACATACAGGTGTTCCATGCGGCGTTTCAAGTTGCGTCACTTTTTTCTTGTGGTTCAGTCACTCCCGCAGCGAGTTTTTGAGAGCTCAGTAGCTTAACTGCTACTGTTCTCTGGAGGACTTTTATTCAATTACGTGGCCTTTTATCGTATTATAGTTTTATAGTATTTTTTATTTCCGTGTTTTTCTGTATTCAATTGTTTCTTCATTGTTTATCTTGTGCACTCTGTATTTTGTAATAAGTCCAAGCGAATTTTCCATCAAAGGTGCAGTTATGAGAATAGGGCACCTCAATGTGTTTCATTTGTACAACAAACTAGCCGACATATCTGTATATATTAACGATCCTACAACGTTCCACCTGTTTGGACTCGGTGAGACGCGTCTGAGTTCCTGTGTAAGCGATGCAGCAATCAGTATCCCCAATTTTTCAGTTATTAGACGAGACCCCTTGTCTCCCGGTCAAACTGGCATCGCTGTCTATATTCATAATTCTATCCAGCAATTAGTTCATCGACGCGTCGACCTAGAAATGATCGGGATGGAGTGCGTATGGGTCGAAGTTAAGTGTCCGAAATTAAAACCGGTATTAATTGGGTTCTTATATAGAAATCCCGCCTCAACTTTTGAGTGGTACGATCAGTTTAGTCATAACCTTGACAGAGCTTTAAAAAAGAAGGCCGACATTCTTCTATTGGGCGATTTTAATATAGATTTACTTAAGCCGCACCCCGCCTGGGGCTCAACGTCATCTCTGTTTGGCTTAGTACAGTTAGTGAAATCACCCACCAGAATTACTCCAACTACTTCCACGCTTATAGACCACATATATACTAATAAACCCAAAGCCGTCTCTGACGTTGATGTCTCAAATCTTAGTGTTAGTGATCATTATCCTGTGGCTTGCTCCTGGTCTTCTAAACTCCCTAAACCAAAAAAGAACGGCCATACAACTATAACGTATAGGACATTCAAACACTTCAGGAAAGACGAATTTCTATTTGATCTACAAAATACTCCTTTTAATGACGTGCTCCTGTCCTATGATCCTAATACCGCCCTCAGTATTTGGTACTCTCTTTTCCAAAATGTACTTAATAAACATGCTCCTCTACGCGAGAGGAGGGTAAAATCTAACACTCTTCCTCCCTGGCTTACTCCGGAAATCATGCAGGCGATGGCGCTTAGAAACGATCTACGTAGCAATAAAATGTTCACTGAATATAAGCAACAGCGTAACCGTGTTAAATACATGATCAGAGAGGCAAGAAAAAAGTTAGTTCGTGACACGGTTAAAGACAGCAAAGATACCTCTACTATATGGCGCCTTCTAAACACACTTACTAGGGGGTCTCCAAGTACCGCAACTACCATTCCCACTAATCTTACTGCTGATACATTCAATTACCATTTTCTTTCGATTGCCAAATCTCTAATATCGCCAAGCCAGGATAACACTTATCACCGTTCAAATTTGCTGTCTGAGTTTTGTCAACAAAGAACAATGGGCACAGCCCCCTTCAACATCCCTATGTTAGCTGTTCATGAAGTGGGTTTACTCATAAGTAACCTTCCAAATAAAAAGTCCTCGGGGCCTGATGACATCAGCCCGAAAATACTTAAACTGTCTCTCCCATACATTGTAGAATCCTTAACTTATATTTATAATCTCTGTATCCAGCATAACACTTTTCCTAACGAACTTAAATATGCCAAAGTAATTCCACTTCCAAAAACAAAAGATCGTTCTGAACCTAATAATTATCGGCCTATTTATTTATTATCTGTTTTGTCCAAACCACTGGAAAGGCACGTTCATAAACACCTGCTTGCTTACCTAGAAAACCGTAAGCTCCTCCACCCTTTCCAATCCGGATTTCGTCCGCAGCATTCATGCCACACAGCACTTACACGCCTTGTTGACACATGGCTCAAGGGTATGAATAAGTCACAGTTAACAGGAGTAGTCTATCTGGATTTTAAGAATGCTTTTGATCTGATTAACCATACTATTCTGACTACTAAGCTTCACACATACCTCAATAACGGAGACGCAGTTGCTTTTTTCACATCTTACCTTACTAAAAGAAAACAAAAGGTTCTTGTTCATGGCTCATACTCCTCTCTCAAAGATGTAAGCTTCGGTGTGCCCCAAGGGTATGTACTGGGCCCTCTACTGTTTTGCTTATTTATCAATGATTTGCCTCTACATATTACTTGCCAAGATGTACAATGCGACCTTTTTGCTGACGACACCTCAGTTCATACTACTAGTAAAGATATACAGGTAATTTCCGACAACCTACAACAAAGTCTTCATGAAGTATCAGCTTGGTGTATAAACAATTCTATGGTTGTTCATCCAGCCAAAACGAAATCGATGGTAGTCGCCACGCGCCAAAAACAGCAGATAATGCCTCTATTATGTAGTAAAACTGTTGCCGCTAGGGTTTCACGTGAAAGAAAAACAGAAGATAGTGGTAGAAAACCCTTTAAAATAGAAACAAATAACGACGTTTCGGATCAAAGATCCTTCCTCAGGTGACATGGAAACAAACCTAGAACAGAAAAGAACACGACAGAAAGAAAAGACGTCATCATGTATAGAGAGAATTTAGAATGACGTAAAAAAAAAAAAAAAAAAAAAAACACACACATAATGACGCAAATACACATGCACAAAAAACGTAGCACAAAACTTACGTCTATATACATACACGTCACTGCATACATTCGCCCCCTCGCAACCCAGTTGGCTAGCCGCGGTCAACGGGCATCTTCTCCTGCGGTCAAAAAACAAGAAAGAATAACGGATCCACTCTCATGACGACCACAACCGGACTCAACGTAGCATGCTGGAACGTCCGAACCATGCTTGACAAAGCAGACAGCGGACGCCCTGAACGTCGCTCCGCCCTCATTGCCCATGAATTGCGGAGGTTAAACATCGACATCGCCGCGCTCAGCGAAGTACGCCTTCCGGACGAAGGCAGCCTCCAAGAACTTGGTGCTGGGTACACCCTCTACTGGTCAGGCAGGCCTGCATCAGAAAGACGGCTCTCAGGCGTGCGTTTCATGGTCAAGACATCCATTGCGACTAAGCTGGAAAACCTACCAACGGGCCACTCAGACCGCATCATGTCCATGCGCCTCCCACTGAGACACCAACAACACGTCACCCTTCTCAGTGTGTACTCCCCAACCCTCCTGGCAGAGCCTGCTGAAAAGGACAAGTTTTACACTGACCTGCGCAGCCTCCTACAGAGTACCCCTGCAGACGACAAAGTCATCATCCTTGGCGATTTCAACGCCAGAGTGGGCCAGGACTCTGAAGCCTGGAAAGGAGTCATCGGCAAGCATGGCGTGGGGAACTGCAATGACAATGGCCGCCTACTGTTGGAGTTCTGTGCGGAGCAGCAACTGGTCATAACCAACACTACTTTTCAGCAAAAGGACAGTCGAAATACCACCTGGATGCATCCTCGCTCCAAACACTGGCACCTTATCGACTATGTCCTAGTGCGTCAGAGGGACCGCAGTGACGTCCTCCTCACCAGAGTGATGCCCAGCGCAGAGTGCCACACTGACCACCGCCTTGTCCGCTGCACACTCAGGCTCCACTTCAAGCCAAAATCCAAGAAATGGGGGCCCCCCAAGAAAAAGCTTGATGTTGCCAGCCTTCAGCGTGACGATGTGAAAGCTGCCTTTCAAACAGATTTACAGCGCAGGCTCAAATACACAGCGGACCCAGTAGACTCCTCCCCTGAAACACTTTGGGAACAACTGAAAACTGCTATTGCAAAATCCTCTGCAGAAGTCTTGGGTTTCGCCAGAAAGAAGAACAAAGACTGGTTTGACGAAAACGATGTAGAGATCCAGGAACACCTAGCAAAAAAAAAAGAGCCGCCCATCAGGCCCACCTAGCCCAGCCTTCCTGCCCTGTGAAGAAGTCTGCCTTCCGCCTCGTCTGCAGCAGTCTCCAGCGCAAGCTCAGAGATCTCCAGAATGAGTGGTGGACCAGACTTGCACAGAGAACCCAGCTTTGCGCTGACAATGGTGACTACAGGGGCTTCTACGAAGCACTGAAAGCAGTGTATGGCCCCAGGCACCTGGTACAAAGTCCCCTGCGAAGCGCGAATGGCCAGGCACTCCTCACAGATAATACCTCCATCTTGAACCGCTGGTCGGAATACTTTCAGAGCCTCTTCAGCGCTGAGCGCACTGTTCAAGAAGCAGTATTCCTACAAATCCCACACCTCCCAGTAAAGGTTGAATTGGACGAACCGCCCACCGCTGAAGAGACCCTCACAGCCATCCACCAGCTCAAGAGTGGCAAAGCAGCAGGCATTGATGGAATACCGCCAGAGATCTGGAAACATGGAGGCACAGCACTGCACAACAAGCTCCATGACCTCTTTCTCTGCTGCTGGGAGGAAGGAACACTACCAAAAGATCTCCGTGATGCAGTCGTTATCACCCTGTACAAAAACAAAGGCGAGAAGTCTGACTGTTCCAACTATCGGGGAATTACCCTGCTGTCCATTGCTGGGAAAATCCTTGCAAGGCTGCTCCTGAATCGGCTGGTACCTGCCATTGCTGAAGACCAACTCCCAGAGGGCCAGTGTGGCTTCAGAGCAAACAGGAGCACCACCGATATGGTCTTTGTGCTGAGACAGCTACAGGAGAAGTGCCGCGAGCAGAACAAAGGGCTGTACTTAACATTTGTCGACCTAACAAAAGCGTTCGACACTGTGAGCAGGCAAGGCATGTGGCAGATCCTGGAGCGACTTGGCTGTCCCCCAAAGTTCCTCAACATGATTGTCCAGCTACACGAGGACCAGCAAGGCCAGGTCAGACTCAACAATGAACTCTCAGAACCATTCCCTATTCTCAACGGAGTAAAGCAGGGCTGCGTGCTGGCACCGACCCTCTTCACCATCTTTTTTAGCATGATGTTGAAGCAGGCCACAGTGGACCTCGATGATGACGATGCAGTGTACATCAGGTATCGTCTCGATGGCAGCCTGTTCAACCTCAGACGACTGCAGGCCCACACGAAAACCCTAGACCAACTGATTTGTGAGCTGCTTTTTGCTGATGATGCTGCCCTCGTTGCACACATAGAGAGAGCCCTGCAGCGCATCACGTCTTGCTTCGCATATGCTGCCCAGCTCTTTGGACTCGAGGTCAGTCTGAAAAAGACAGAGGTCCTCCATCAGCCGGCACCCAAGACAGTGTATCGCCCTCCTCACATCACCATTGGCGAGACTGAACTAAAGTCAGTGCACCAGTTTACTTACCTTGGCTGCATTATCACGTCGGACGCCAAGCTGGACAAGGAGCTTGACAGCAGGCTGGCAAAAGCGAACAGCGCTTTCGGGCGACTTTTCAAGCGGGTGTGGCACAATCAACAGCTGAAAACAGGCACCAAGATCAGCGTGTACAGAGCTGTGGTCCTCACCACCCTGCTGTATGGTTCCGAGTCCTGGGCCCTCTACCGCAGCCAACTACGACTCCTCGAACGCTTCCACCAGCGCTGCCTGCGTACCATCATGGGCATTCACTGGAGTGACTATGTCACCAACGTCGAGGTCCTTGAACAGGCTGAAACTGTGAGCATCGAAGCTTTGCTGCTGCGGACACAGCTCCGCTGGGCGGGGCATGTCTCCAGGATGGAGGATCATCGCCTACCAAAGATCACCCTGTTTGGCGAGCTTGCTACTGGACACCGTGACAGAGGGGCACCAAAGAAGAGATACAAAGACTGTCTCAAGAAGTCACTTAGTGCCTGCCAAATCGACCACCACCAGTGGTCTTCGCTTGCTGCGGACCGTGACACCTGGCGCTCCACCATTTACAAGGCAGCTGTCTCCTTTGAGGACTCTCACAGAGCTAGCCTTAAGGACAAGCGGCTCAGGAGAAAAAACAGAGATGCCGCAGCTCAGAACCCTGGCCATACCTTCCCCTGCAGCCACTGCGGTCGAACCTGCCTGTCTCGGATTGGCCTCCGCAGCCACGAACAAGCCTGCAGACGTCGTGGGCAACTCCTATAAAATCTTCGTTCGCGAAGTCAAGCCAAGAAGAAGGAGAAGAAGATACATACACGTCACTGCATACATTCGCATTCACTCGTGCCTGCTGCAGCTCACGCACATGCACACACACACACACACACACACACACACACACACACACACACACACACACACACACACACACACACACACACACACACACTCAAAGGTAGCATCCAGTATCAACAGTGAACTACAACAACCTACAACAAAGTCTTCATGAAGTATCAGCTTGGTGTATAAACAATTCTATGGTTGTTCATCCAGCCAAAACGAAATCGATGGTAGTCGCCACGCGCCAATTTTCTTTTAGTAAGGTAAGATGTGAAAAAAGCAACTGCGTCTCCGTTATTGAGGTATGTGTGAAGCTTAGTAGTCAGAATAGTATGGTTAATCAGATCAAAAGCATTCTTAAAATCCAGATAGACTACTCCTGTTAACTGTGACTTATTCATACCTACAATACTATGTAGTATCAACTTTGAGTGTGTGTGTGTGTGTGTGTGTGTGTGTGTGTGTGTGTGTGTGTGTGTGTGTGTGTGTGTGTGTGTGCATGTGCGTGAGCTGCAGCAGGCACGAGTGAATGCGAATGTATGCAGTGACGTGTATGTATATAGACGTAAGTTTTGTGCTACGTGTTTTGTGCATGTGTATTTGCGTCATTATGTGTGTGTGGTTTTTTTTTTTTACGTCATTCTAAATTCTCTCTATACATGATGACGTCTTTTCTTTTTGTCGTGTTCTTTTCTGTTCTACGTTTGTTTCCATGTCACCTGAGGAAGGATCTTTGATCCGAAACGTCGTTATTTGTTTCTATTTTAAAGGGTTTTCTACCACTATCTTCTGTTTTTCTTTCAATGCGTCTATTACTTAACCTTTCACTTAAAGGTAGTCAGGTAGAACAGGTAAATGAACATCGAGTACTGGGGATTACAATCGACAGTCAGCTAAAATGGCAAGCTCATACAGACTCCTTATGCAAAATAGTAGCCAAAAATCTCTTTCTGTTATCAAAACTGAAATATTATACTGATTCAGATACCCGTAA
The DNA here is from genome assembly GCA_036245525.1 of Semisulcospira habei. NCBI lineage: Eukaryota > Metazoa > Mollusca > Gastropoda > Semisulcospiridae > Semisulcospira > Semisulcospira habei. The sequence goes on along the minus strand of BTPG01000008.1, from coordinate 88,844,028 downwards.
ACTATTTTATAACGCTCACACACGTTCTTATATCGATTACGCGTCATCGGTATGGGATGGGTGTAGTGAGGTCCATTTAAAGAGACTCAATTCCCTACACAGACGAGCGGCCAAAATAATCTGCCCTGATCGACACCTAAGCACTGAAGAAAGGCTCTCAAAAGCAGGTCTCCTGCCACTTCAAGATCATTTTAAATATAACAAAGCAATCTTTATCTTCAAAGTGTGGAAACGCAAAACACCTGAGTACATCTCCACTTTGTTCCGTAAGTCTGAGTCCAAGCTTGGAAACATCAGAAAGCTTTTCATAGTCCCAAAACCAAGGATCGATCTATATAAAACTAGCTTATCCTTCTCAGGGGCACTTATCTGGAATGCCCTTCCCGACCATGTAAAATCCGCCTCCTCGCTAGCCTGTTTTAAAAAGGGTCTCTGCAAATATTTTGTGGATCACTCGTAGGGATGACTTAACCACTTGTATTATATGTTTCTTTTTATGCTGGGTCCAATTTATTCTCAATTAAGTATGTTATCCTTTCATTTATCATTTGGACTACTTAGCTCTGTCTATGTGTGAAGGGGGGGGGGGGGGTGGGGGGGGGGGGTGTCTGTGAGTCTATGAGTATGTCTGTCTATGTGAATAGTTTTGTCATCTCTTTGCAAGTATTATGTTTACTTATATGTTTGTATATTTGTAGTTAGTCTTGTAGTTGTTAGCAACGGCAGGTTTGTAAAATGGCTGTGTCGATGACGATGTCAATTCCTAAACCGTTGTAAAATAAAGTTTCATTGATTCATTGATTCATTGATTCATTGATTCTCTCTCTCTCTCTCTCTCTCTCTCTCTCTCTCTCTCTCTCTCTCTCTCTCTCTCTCTCTCTCTCTCTCTCTCTCCGGGAGCGTCAGCACGCATTCATATCGTGCTCCAGCTAGCAGTGGATTCATGTGTCTTAAGTGAATTTGCCAAGTATGATATTTGGCACACGGGTCTGTGATTGTGTCTCCTACATTCTGGCATTTTTTCACGCGAGAGGATGGAGTTTTTCGTGAGTAATGACTTATGAGTGTTTTACCATTTGATATGAATTCCACTGAACTCTCTTGTCTTCCATTTTCAAATTTTGTACACGTGTGTGTGACTCATATGGCCTCGTGTGTTTTGTAGACAGGGGGCGTCAGACCTGGCTACACCTGTCATCATAATCCCAACACTATGTAAACACACTAGCGCAGATGCCTGGCCCAGGGGTCAGGAGTCTGACCTCATCATCCGACCGCCTCTATATCTGTCAAACATAAAAGCAGAGATAGGAGAAATAAGAGTTTTGGCCGCCGAAGACAACCCAGTGCAAATCATTGTCGACCACTGAATATCTCTTCATTTATCTGGAGACGTGCCCCGCCCAGCGAAGCTGTGTCCGCAGCAGCAAAGCCTCGATGCTCACAGTTTCCGCCTGTTCAAGGACCTCGACGTTGGTGACATAGTCACTCCAGTGAATGCTGAGGATGGTACGCAGGCAGCGCTGGTGAAAGCGTTCGAGGAGTCGTAGTTGGCTGCGGTAGAGGGCCCAGGACTCGGAACCGTACAGCAGGGTGGTGAGGACGACAGTTCTGTACACGCTGATCTTGGTGCCTTTTTCAGCTGTTGATTGTGCCACACCCGCTTGAATAGTCGCCCGAAAGCACTGTTCGCTTTTGCAAGCCTGTTGTCCAGTTCCTTGTCCAGCTTGGCGTCTGACGTGATGATGCAGCCAAGGTAGGTAAACTGGTTTACAGACTTCAGTTCGGACTCGCCGATGGTGATGTGGGGAGGGCGATGCTCTTCCTTGGGTGCCGGCTGATGAAAACCTCTGTCTTTTTCAGACTGACCTCAAGTCCAAAGAGCTGGGCGGCATCTGCGAAGCAGGACGTAATGTGCTGCAAGGCTCTCTCTGTGTGTGCAACGAGGGCAGTGTCATCAGCAAAGAGCAGCTCACGAATCAGTCGGTCTAGGGTTTTGGTGTGGGCCTGCAGTCGTCTGAGGTTGAACAGGCTGCCATCGAGACGATACCTGATGTACACTGCGTCGTCATCGTCGAGGTCCACTGTGGCCTGCTTCAACATCATGCTAAAGAAGATGGTGAAGAGGGTCGGTGCCAGCACGCAGCCTTGCTTCACGCCATTGCAAATGGGGAATGGTTCTGACAGGTCACTGTTTAGTCTGACCTGGCCTTGCTGGTCCTCGTGCAGCTGGACGATCATGTTGAGGAACTTTGAGGGACAGCCTAGTCGCTGCAGGATCTGCCTGCTCACAGTGTCAAACGCTTTTGTTAGGTCGACAAACATTACGTACAGCCCTTTGTTCTGCTCGCGGCACTTCTCCTGAAGCTGTCTCAGCACAAAGACCATGTCGGTGGTACTCCTGTTGGCTCTGAAGCCACACTGGCCCTCTGGGAGATGGTCTTCAGCGATGGCAGGTACCAGCCGATTCAGGAGCAACCTTGCGAGAATTTTCCCGGCAATGGACAGCAGGGTAATTCCACGATAATTAGAGCAGGCAGACTTCTCTCCTTTGTTCTTGTACAGGGTGATGATGACTGCATCACGGAGATCCTTTGGTAGTGTTCCTTTTTCCCAGCAGCAGAGAAAGAGGTCGTGGAGCTTGTTGTGCAGTGCTGGGCCTCCATGTTTCCAGATCTCTGGCGGGATTCCGTCAATGCCTGCTGCTTTACCACTCTTGAGCTGGTGGATGGCTGTGAGGGTCTCTTCGGCGGTAGGCGGTTCGTCAAATGCAACCTTTAGTGGGAGGTGTGGGATTTGGAGGATGACTGTTTTTTGAACAGTGCGCTCAGCGCCGAAGAGGTCCTGAAAGTATTCCGACCAGCGGTTCAAGATGGAGGTATTATCTGTGATGAGTGCCTGTCCATCAGCGCTTCGCAGAGAACTTTGTACCAGGTGCCTAGGGCCATACACTGCTTTCAGTGCTTCGTAGAAGCCCCTGTAGTCGCTGTTGTCAGCGCAAAGCTGGGTCCTCTGTGCGAGTCTGGACCACCACTCGTTCTGGAGCTCTCTAAGCTGGAGACTGCTACAGATGAGGCGGAAGGCAGACTTCTTCACAGGGCAGGAAGGCTGGGCTAGGTGGGCCTGGTGGGCGGCTCTTTTTTTTTTTTTTGCTAGAAGTTCCTGGATCTCTACGTCATTTTCGTCACACCAGTCTTTGTTCCTCTTTCAAGCAAAGCCCAAGACTTCCACAGAAGATTTTACAATAGCAGTTTTCAGTTGTTCCCAGAGTGTTTCAGGGGAGGAGTCTCCTGGATCAACTGTGTCTTTGAGCATGCGCTGTAAATCGGCCTGAAGGGCAGCTTTCTTGTCGTCACGCTGAAGGCTGGCAACATCAAGCTTTTTCTTTGGGGGGGGGGGGGGGGTGTTACGTGGTGGGGTTGTAGTCGAAGTATGATAAACACACCAGACACACACACACGTAGAGTTCTTTAAAGTAAACCTCGTTCAGCTGCAATCCGTCACACGTGGCTTAAGGATGTAGACAATACTGGAGTAACAGTTCCAACAATATTTAATTCATCGATGCGATATCCACACAGTAATGCACTTTCAAATGCACAAACTACTGAATACAAAGTCTCTTCTGCTATGTCCTCACTACGACTCAAAGTTTGTCATACACAGCATCTCTCGCAATAAACTGCGTATCTCTACAACTGACAAAGCAAGACAATGTACTAACACGCTTTCCCAGCGCCCTCCTTATATAATACTATGAAATTCTAGAACCGTCTATGCAAATCATACAACGCGACCAATCAGAACAAAACCACGCAGCCGAAACTCATTAACATAAACTTTCCAGAAACAATACAATAACGGGCTACAAAAACACGGCTGCTTACTTCAGCTCTAAATTCTAACGTATAATTAAGTCACATAAAAGTATGGTATCCCTATCTATGATAGCTCAAAAAGGTACGAGAACATTCCCAAAACAAAATAACAGCTGCTCACTTCACGCGCAAGGAAAACAAAAAGTAGCGAAAAATGTAGCGATGTCAGATGTCACCTCGGTGACACTAATGAGGCCACCGGGCAGTGCGACCCTTCTACAATGTTCCGGACTAAACTTAACAAAACGAAATCGGCTCTACTCACGAACAAAAGAAAATCTTACTAAAAAAAAAACACACGTGAAACGTAACCGTGAAAGCTCAAATAAACCTCGGATCGTTACCTACGAATAACACACGCACGCTCTCACAGGATAACACAACCACAATCGTAACATTACCCCCCTCTTAAGAATGAAATTTCCCAAAAATTTCTTCTCAAATTAAAAAAATTACGGTTGTGGCTGTGTACACCTACACAAAACCCTAAACAAAAATAACTACACATCAAAAATCAAAATAAAATAAACGTCTCACAGTTCCTGTAAACAGTCCTGAGCATCGAAATGTTTCATACAAAAGTTCTGGACACAAAAATGTTCAATCAAACTGCTCTGCTCAGGTAATCTGCTCCAAAATTCTGCGAACCCTTGATAGACTGTAGTTTAATGTCAAAATTCTGCAAGAACATCGCCCATCTCATAATACGAGAATTTGTAAACTTTGCAGAGTTTAGATAGTTCAAGGGCTGATGGTCTGTTTGGAGAACAAATGGCACTCCTAGAAGGTAAAGTTCGAATCGCCTTACTCCCCAAATGATGGCTAGGCACTCCTTCTCGATGGTCGAGTAGTTTCTCTCAGCTCTGGTCAACTTTTTGCTGGCGTAGCTCACTGGGTGGAGTTTTCCGTTATCTTCTTGCATTAAGACTGCGCCTACTCCTTCGTTGGAGGCGTCTGTTCTCAGGAAGAACGTTTTCAACGGGTCAGGAAGGTGTAGAACAGGCTTCTCGGTAAGGATGTCTCGAACCGCCTGGAATGCTCGCTCTTGGGCATCCTCCCACTTCACTATGTTAGGTTGTCCTTTCCTCAGCAAATCAGTCAGGGATGCTGTGACTGCCGCAAAGTTTGGTATGAACTCCCGGTAGTAGTTCGCCAAGCCCATAAATGAGCGGACTTGCGTCTTGGTCGTAGGTCGTGGGGCATCCTTGATCTTCTGCACGTTGGCGTCGTGTAGCCCCTTTAAACCTTCGCTCAATTTATGTCCAATGAAGTCTATGTTGTCAGCTCCAAGAATACACTTGCTTGGACGGATGGTGAAATTCGCATCTGACAGTCTTTGGAACAGTTCTCGGAGGGCTTTGAGGTGGTCCCCCCAAGTTTTGGTATGGATCAAAATGTCGTCCCAGTAAAAGACCACATTTTGTATATCTTCTAGGATCTTTTTCAGTCCTCTCTTCAATGTGGCACCACTGTTCACCATACCAAAAGGCATCTTCAGGAACTCCCAATGACCGTCGGGTGTGACAAACGCTGTCTTGGGGATATCTTTTTCTGCAACCTTGATTTGCCAATACCCTTTGCTTAGGTCAATCTTGGAGAAAAATCGGTCTCCACTGACCTTCTGGAACAGTTCTTCCGCTGTGGGCATAGGCTCTGGATCAAAGATTGTTAGTTTATTGATTCTGCGATAGTCCACACATACTCGGTTGGATCCATCTGGTTTCTTCACGATGACAACTGGGGACGCATATGGTGACTTGGACTCTCTGATGACATTCAGACTCAGCATTTCCTTTATATCCTTTTTCAATTCTTCCCTCGTGTTATAAGGAAGATGATAAGGTTTGCTGCGAACTGGCTCGTTTGACGTCAGGTTTACCTCGTGCAGGATGGTGTCTGTTGTCCCTGGGTCAGGTGTAAACCGATGCTCGAACTCTTGAGTCAGGACACGCAGTTCTTCACGTTGAGTCTGAGTCAGATTCTGACCGAACTGGATATCTTCTACATCCTCTTTGTGTCGGAGTTCATTAAGGTCAAACAGGTTCTCGTCGTCTAGTCTTTCGTCATCATCAAGACGCACTGATTCCGCCAATTTTTGTTTGTTTTGACCTCTCTGTAGCTCCACCAGCCTGTCCCTATTCACTACAGCTGCTTCCGTGTTGTCCGCCACTTTAAGAGGGATGGTCTGATGACTCTTCTTTGCTTGACTTCTCGTGGTAACAGAACATATTTCAGGTCTCCACTCTGGATCTGGATCGTCTGCGTTTCTGGCACCATCAATGTTTCCGATGATGAGGTCGTAGACTGGTGTCTTCACGCACAACGCCTTCATCTCTCCTGTCAAGTATGGGGTATCGACACAGACTTTGGCAAGGGGGATAATCCTTACAGTTCCGTCAGCCAAAATGAGGGTGGTCCACTCCTGTAGCTTATGGTCTTCAGCTACTAGGTCCTCTCTCACGATGATGCAGCTACAACCAGTGTCTCTCAACACTTTCACTGGTGTGTCGCCGACGAATCCTGACACCACCGGCATGTTCGGCACTTCATTCTCAGGCAGCGCGATGTTTGAGACTGGTAAAAATGTAGTCCCATCTCCTACTGGGATGCGTCCATTCTTTTTGAAAGATTCAATCAGTTCTGGTGTCGCTCGTTTTTCTCTAGACTCAAAGTCACTGGATGACGTCACATCATTGGCTAACACAGCGGCAGCTCTGTGTTGAGACGTGATACTGCTTCTGCCTGCTATCCCACGATCTTGGTTGGATCTTCTGATGTTGTCGCATCGGGAAACATCTTTAGAAGGACACCGTATCGCTTTGTGACCTTTCTTTCCACAGAGAAAACATGTCAGGTTCTCCACTGGCTTGTATCTCGGGGTGTTTCTGACATTATGGATTTCCTCTGCTGGTGCAGACACACGCTGTGGCTTACTGGACCCGAACTTCATGTTGTGAGCGTCAAGGTATCTTTGAGCGAAGTCGGCCAGGGCCTTTGGTGACTGGTCTTTTTGCTCTCTGAGGTGGGCGGCCAGGTCCTTAGATAATGCGCTGAAAACTTGTTCTTTGATGATGAGATCGCACAGGTCTTGGTACTCTCTGTTTAGGCCAGCCAGCTCTATCCATTTCTCCAGGTAGCTTCTAATTCTTTCAATGAATAGGCCAGGTGTTTCTCCTTCTTCAGGCTTGCAGTTCCGAAATCGTCGCCTGTAACCTTCTTCAGTGAAGTCGTACTGTCTCAACAGGGCGGCTTTCAACTGAGTATAATCTTCGGCTTCTTCTCTTGGCAAACGGGTGTAAAATTCAAGCGCTTTGCCAGTTAGAAGTGCGCTCAGTTTAATAGACCAAGTCTCTTGTTTCCAATTGTTGCTATTTGCGAAGCGCTCGAATCGCCCCAGATAAGCGTCCATCTTATCTGAATTTTCAATGAAAGGTGGAAGTTTTGGCGCCCGGGCTGTTTGTTCTCTGCTCGCTAATGCTGTTGCTTCATTAGTTCTCTGGCTCTGTGCCTCTATCTCCATCTGCTTCAGACAAATTTCGTGTTGTCGCTGCCTCTCCGCCTCTTCTGCTTGAGTTTCGAGTTTCCTAATTTCACGCTCTTTGGCTCTTTCTTCTCTTTCGAATCTCTCTTGTTCTTCTTTCTCTCGTCTCTTTTCTTCTTTCTCCTCTCTCTCCAGTCTCTCCTTTTCTTCTCTCTCTCGTCTCTTTTCTTCTTTCTCCTCTCTCTCTAGTCTCTCCTTTTCTCTCTCTTTTACAAACTCGAGGAGTTGAGCTCCTTCGAGTCCACATTCCTTTCCAATTTTCAGGAATGTCTCCATCTCCGATGTCGCCATCTCTGCTTTTCACTGCTGGCTGTTTTCTCCTGCTACCCTTTCCACTGAACCAACTGAAGATGTCTCGTCGGGGTCGCCAAATGTTACGTGGTGGGGTTGTAGTCGAAGTATGATAAACACACCAGACACACACACACGTAGAGTTCTTTAAAGTAAACCTCGTTCAGCTGCAATCCGTCACACGTGGCTTAAGGATGTAGACAATACTGGAGTAACAGTTCCAACAATATTTAATTCATCGATGCGATATCCACACAGTAATGCACTTTCAAATGCACAAACTACTGAATACAAAGTCTCTTCTGCTATGTCCTCACTACGACTCAAAGTTTCTCATACACAGCGTCTCTCGCAATAAACTGCGTATCTCTACAACTGACAAAGCAAGACAATGTACTAACACGCTTTCCCAGCGCCCTCCTTATATAATACTATGAAATTCTAGAACCGTCTATGCAAATCATACAACGCGACCAATCAGAACAAAACCACGCAGCCGAAACTCATTAACATAAACTTTCCAGAAACAATACAATAACGGGCTACAAAAACACGGCTGCTTACTTCAGCTCTAAATTCTAACGTATAATTAAGTCACATAAAAGTATGGTATCCCTATCTATGATAGCTCAAAAAGGTACGAGAACATTCCCAAAACAAAATAACAGCTGCTCACTTCACGCGCAAGGAAAACAAAAAGTAGCGAAAAATGTAGCGATGTCAGATGTCACCTCGGTGACACTAATGAGGCCACCGGACAGTGCGACCCTTCTACAATGTTCCGGACTAAACTTAACAAAACGAAATCGGCTCTACTCACGAACAAAAGAAAATCTTACTAAAAAAAAAAACACGTGAAACGTAACCGTGAAAGCTCAAATAAACCTCGGATCGTTACCTACGAATAACACACGCACGCTCTCACAGGATAACACAACCACAATCTTAACAGGGGGGGGGGGGGGGGGGCTTTCTTGGGTTTCAGTTTGAGGCGGAGCCTGAGTTTGCAGCGAACAAGGCGGTGGTCAGTGTGGCACTCTGCGCTGGGCATCTCTCTGCCGAGGAGGACGTCACTGCGGTCCCTCTGACGCACTAGGACATAGTCGATAAGGTGCCAGTGCTTGGAGCGAGGATGCATCCAGGTGGTCTTTCGACTGTCCTTTTGCTGGAAAGTAGTGTTGGTGATGACAAGTTGCTGCTCTGCACAGAACTCCAACAGTAGGCGACCATTGTCATTGCAGTTCCCAACGCCATGCTTGCCGAGGACTCCTTTCCAGGCTTCAGAGTCTTGGCCCACTCTAGCGTTGAAGTCGCCAAGGATGATGACTTTGTCGTCTGCAGGGGTGCTCTGCAGGAGGCTGCGCAGGTCAGAATAGAACTTATCTTTTTCTGCAGGCTCTGCCAGGAGGGTTGGGGAGTACACACTGAGAAGGGTGACGTATTGCTGGTGTCTCAGTGGGAGGCGCATGGACATGATGCGGTCGGAGTGACCCGTTGGTAGGTTTTCCAACTTAGTCGCAATGGGGGTCTTCACCATGAAGCCCACGCCTGAAAGCCGTCTTTCTGATGCAGGCCTGCCTGACCAGTAGAGGGTGTAGCCAGCGCCAAGTTCTTGGAGGCTGCCTTCCTCCGGCGTACTTCGCTGAGCGCGGCGATGTCGATGTTTAAACTCCGCAATTCATGGGCAATGAGGGCGGAGCGACGTTCAGGGCGTCCGCTGTCTGCTGTGTCGAGCATGGTTCGGATGTTCCAGGATGCTACGTTGAGTCCGGTCGTGGTCGTCATGAGAGTGGATTCGTTGTTTTTTCTTGTTTTCTGACTGCATGAGAAGATGCCCGTTGACCGCGGCTAGCCAACTGGGGTTACGAGGGGATGAGCTTTGGTTAGGCCACCTTTTCTAGGCCCCTATCCATGTGGAGCAAGCAGTGCTGTCCCTAGAGAAGGCTGCTTGGTCGTTCAGGGTGTGCCGAGTGACGTTGTCATCCCCAGGTCAACATCAGGCGACCAATATCCTGAACCGCCTGCATGCAGGATTGAGACTGCGGCTTCCAGTGACATCTTTCACCTGCCGTTTTGCCCCTTGCCCATCGCTACAGGACTTGGAAAGGTCAGTGTCATTGTCCGTGGTCGTTTCCTAAAGCCTGCGCGGTGGAGCTTTTTGGTGGAGTGCAGTGTGCGCAGTACTTTAAACCCTTGGTTCGTTTGCCATGGCCTAGCAAGCTGGGACGGTGGCATCGAGGTCCTCGGGTCGTAGGTTTTATATCAGACTGTCCTTGTCTTAGTCTCTGGCTCAAAAGCCTTCCCCGGAGACACGGGGGCTTTGATGTCAGGGGTTTCCTCCCTGATAGGCGGGGGCAGGGGATCTAACTGTTGTCTGTCCAGCGCTGTGTTTCCCCTTGGTTTGAGTACTGACAATTCTGCCAGCGCTAGCCTCACCTATCTGGTTTGTGAGTATCACGTATAACTCGAGGCAAAATTTGTATCGTTACATTGTTGTGTAATGTTCTGTGCATCTACTGTGGGAAATCAGGGTATTTACCCGACCACATATAGTAGCGCACCTTCATGTTTGTGTATGTATGTTTCTCCTGCCTACTTCTTAAGTTCCGGAGAAAGACATGGGTTATATAAGAGACCTGATCCATTCTTTTTGAGGATGGAAGTGATTGTCTTATTCTATACCTGCGTATTTCTCTGTGGGCTGGCGATTGGGTGCCTGATAGGCGGGGGCAGGGGATCTAACTGTTGTCTGTCCAGTGCTGTGTTTCCCCTTGGTTTGAGTACTGACAATTCTGCCAGCGCTAGCCTCACCTATCTGGTTTGTGAGTATCACGTATAACTCGAGGCAAAATTTGTATCGTTACATTGTTGTGTAATGTTCTGTGCATCTACTGTGGGAAATCAGGGTATTTACCCGACCACATATAGTAGCGCACCTTCATGTTTGTGTATGTATGTTTCTCCTGCCTACTTCCTAAGTTCCGGAGAAAGACATGGGTTATATAAGAGACCTGATCCATTCTTTTTGAGGATGGAAGTGATTGTCTTATTCTATACCTGCGTATTTCTCTGTGGGCTGGCGATTGGGTGCCTGATAGGCGGGGGCAGGGGATCTAACTGTTGTCTGTCCAGCGCTGTGTTTCCCCTTGGTTTGAGTACTCCCTTAGCCTTTCCGCAGCCATGCGGCCAGGCCTGCAAGGCAGCAGGGGACTCGTGGAGGGCGGGGTCGTCTATGTCCCATGCAGATGTGAACATCTACCCACTGCCCAGACGGTGACACTTACCAGAGGAGAAAAGTCCAACGCCGGAACGCGGTATCGAACCTCGCACCTTTGGCATTGGTGGCAGACGCCTTAACCACTGCGCCACGCCCCGTCCTGAAGGATTGCGCAGACAACAACAGACCTATTAGACATTATGAAAAAACGCAAACTGAAGTGGAATGGGCATGTCACGCGTTCAGCAGGGCTTGTCAAAACAATCCTGCAAGGCACTGTACAAGGAGGAGGAAGACAGAGGAAAAGATGGGAGGACAATATCTCAGAATGGACAGGACTGAGGCTGGGCGATTCGCTAATACTGGCAGAGAACAGAGAGGAATGGAAGGAGCTGGTTGCCAAGTCATCAGTGGTGACCCAACGGTCGGCAAGACTACGGGATATAGATAGATAGATAGGTTAAGCTGACAAAAAACATCGTCTAACATCTGAACTTTACCATCATAGTGGTCACTACCCCAAAGGTGAGCGTGACAGTTAAAATCTCCCATGAGAATAAAGGGAGGGAGCAGGTGATCTACTAAGTTAAAAATATCATTACTACAGACCCGCAGGGATGGTGGCAGGCAAACACTGCATATGGTTATGGTATTCGTCAAGGTAACCCGAGCTGCGACAATCTGAAGACAGGTGTCGATGCTAACGGGACTACATAAAATGGCTACTAATGAGAAGAGCCACTCCACCCGAGCGCCTTTCCGAATCAGAGCTTTTATTTAAAGCGTTAAAACCATTAAAGGACACAGGGTTTGAAGTCTTCAGGTAAGTCTCCTGAAGAGACATTACTGAGGGGTTATAGAACTTGACTAAAAGACGTAATTCCTCAAAGTTAGCTTGAAATCCACGACAATTCCACTAAGCAGATAATACATGATTATGTCTTATCTGGGGGTCAAGAGTTCCCCCGCCCCCCACCCCCTTTTCTTTTGCCTTGGAAGGAGTCGAAGAAACTGAGGTGGTCGGCTCCCGGGCTTCCTCAGGTTCTTCGGAGATGAAGGGAGTGGAGCTGCCGCAGCACCAGCAACAACAACTTCCACTCCCTCCATCCGCTCCTACAATGCAGCATATTTGTTTTGAACGGGGGACATCAATGTTCCCCTTCTGGGCCCGTATGAACAGCGGTCCCGTAGCTTTTTTTTTTTTTTTAGACTTCTGGTCCTGAGCAGCGTTCTTGCCGCTAGAGTTAGCGGCCTTAGAAGGCTGACCAGAGCCAGAAGCCTTTGAAGTAGACAAACTGACAGGTTTGGGTGAGGGCTGAGGCTTAGGGGCAACAGAAGGCGGTACTACCGGACCGGCAGTGTCCGCCCTCTGCGTTCCATGACTCCTTGTCACCAACGGAGGAGGATTACTCTCCAGGGGCGAGAGGAGCCGAGGCTCGGCCCCGAACCAAAAAGTTGGGGTTTGACATGAGAAATCTTTGGTGGGGCGCTTGCCTGCCACCGCAGCACTGAATATATACACAGAGGTGTTACTAGAGTTTGGGCAGCCTCTGCTGCACCAGGGCCGCCAACCATTTTTTTTTTTCGTCCGCAAAGGACAGCCCCTTCACCACGCGCACCTGCTGCATCATGCACTCGGATATCCAACGAGGGCACTTCTTGTCCGAAGCCATATGCGCCTCCTGGCAATTCACACACGGGGGTGGGGGTGGCGGGGGGGTGGGGGTGGCTGTGCAGAGCAGAGTGTCTGGGCTTAGTGCAACGGGCGCATGAAGCCTCTGCCTGGCGGCATGTCTTCTGCCCATGGCCATACTTTTGCACTTAAAGCACCGGCGGGGGAGAGGGACGTACTTTTTCACTTTCAAGAAGTAATAACCTCCCCAGATGGTGGTAGTAGGGGAGGGAGGGGTGGGGGAGTGCCAAGCGTCAGGATGATGGTAGTGAAACGCATCTCCCTACCATCTCGTTTGGAAGCGACGCGCTGACGTAAGTCACCCCCTGCGACTGAAGGTTCCGTACAAGTTCATCTTCTGACAGTTCTGCCAATGCTTGATCTTTTATCATGCCACTTGAAAAATTCATAGTTTTGTGGGGTGTGACTTCCACTAGAGTGTCTCCGATGGAAGAGCGCATCAGCAGCCCGCTGGAGTGTGCCCGGGTACGGCACTCTACCAGCAAATCACCAGCCCTTAGGCGCTGGGCGTCAGGCCTGCCAACACGGCTCCTGAGGGTCTCCCCCACTAGAAAAGGATGCAGCTTGGAAACGTTTCTCTTTCAACTTGCTAAGGACAATGAGGAAGCGAGGCCATACTGCCGACGCCTGAGGCGTCGCTTCCTCATAGTCCGCGTCACTGTCATGTTCAATGTCGGTGGCTATGTGCTGCTTCTGTGCCATCCGCCAGGTTTTTTTTTCTCTCCATATTATAACAGTAGAGATATTCATCCCCCGGGGGCCCCCGCCCGCCACCGAGCCCAACAAGGAAAAGTGCCAACTTTCGCCGGGTCTCCAGCCGACGCAGAATGGATTATATACTCAAGGGGGTAAGATATACTCAAAAAGATATACCCAAAAGATATACTCAAAGGGGTAAGCCCGATTGAACCGTCTGAGCCACCGCCTTCTATCACACCGTTGAATGCAGCTAGTTAGTTATTTATTTGGGCTTAACGCCGAGCAGGCGACTAGGGCCATCTCACGGCGGGACCGTTGAATGCAGGGGAATACTGGAGTAAAGCACATAATCAGCAGCAGAGGCTATAGCATGGTGCTCCGCATAGCAACCCGCATGTCAACAGTGGGATAAGGCTCAACGTGACAAGAGCCGATTGACTAGGCCGGTACGACTAGCCTCCCGTTTAGGTAGAAGTCAAGGCCAAAGTGGAGTGTTGGCACCAGTGAGCTGCAACCCAAAGGGAACCTCAGCAACCAGGATCCTCTTCTCCCCCGACACGGGCCTGCAAGCACGGCAAACACTTGAGATCCAAAGGACCAAAACCTCACGAGTATTTTTAAGGACCAATCCAACATGGTAGGGCCTGGGTAAGCACAGCTCCTTAAAAACCGGACCAGTGAAAAAGACTGAACAACATATCTGCTGACATCAAGTCCTAATCCTGTACAAAGATGGCACCCCTTTGCTAGCCCACTCTGTCAGTGACTGAGGAGACTACCCACCCACGCCACATGGAGGCCGGTGCTGAGTGGGCGAGAGCCTGACTTGGTTAGAGGAGACGCCGTCGATGATGATGGACTGCAGTCTGTCGGAGAGGTAGGAGAGAAACCAGGAATGAGCAGAGTAAGTGATGTCAAAGAAGTGATGAAGGCGGTGGGGGAGGATAGAGTGTTCAATAGTATCGAAGGCGGCAGAGAGATCGAGTAGCGTAAGAAGGGAGATGTTGCCCGAGTATGTAGAGAGGAGCAGAATATGCAGAAGGGCTCTTTCAGTGCTGTGATGTTTGCGATAGGCAGATTGGAAGGGACTGAGGAGATTGTTGTCGGCGAGGTGGAGTTTGAGTTGGTTGAGAACAACCTTCTCAAGAAGCTTAGACAGGAAAGAGAGATTAGAGACTGGGCGATAGTTCTTGAGTTCGTTTGGGTCGAGGTTGTGTTTGTTTGTGGATAGGACGGGCAATGGCGGACGAAGATATCGGGGACAGAGCCATTCTCTAGAGATGTGTTGATGATGTCGGTATTAAAGGGCAAAAGTTTTGGAAGGCCGTCCCGGTAGAGAGAAGCCGGGAGAGGGTCTAGTTTGCAGGTTTTGAAAGGCATAGATTTTATGGTCATGAGAACTTCCTCCTGAGAGACAGGGCGGAAAAACGAGTGGGCAGTGCCGGAAATGGGGGGGGGGAGGGGGGAGGGAGGGCAAGGCGGAGAAGGTAAAGTATCGTTTTTCTTGCGCAGAGTTTGTATTTTGTCAGAAAAATATGTGAAAAAGGCGCGTGTGATGCGGATGTTGGACATGGTGGGTGGGATGTTCATGGGAGGGGTGGAGGGGTGATGTCATCGCTAAGCTTGTCAAACAAGGAGATGCCAAGATGTTTGCTGACACCTGCAAACTAGCCCCAGGGGCGCCAAGGCGAGCCGAGAAGAGGACAAGCCATCCTCGATCACAGTGCGAGGGTGCTAAGGCAAAGAGGATTAGGCCTAGTGGCCAGCGGGGCGGCACTCACGCGTAAGGGGAGGATGATCTCTCAGCTCACCCAAAAAGAAGGCCGGGTGGGGGTGGGGGGTGAGGTGGGGGGTGGGTGGGTGGGGATGAAAGCGAAGGGAATTACGTCACAGGTGCCAGGTGTGAAGACTGGCTGGCGCCAGCTACTCAGTCAACACAGAAACACTGCTTCATGGCTTGAAAAGTGCTGGTACCTAATATGTAGTTGGGTTCAGTTAGGATTTTAAATCATACGAAAATTGTGAAATAATAAAGTCTCACAAAAGTACCTGGAAAAAGTATCATGGCATCATTAAAATGTTCTTTCGCGGTCCGTGTAAGGTAGCCAACGCACACAAATAAGACCAGGCTAACAGTGACAACTCTACTGGGCAGGATCAGGCCACGCCCACCTGTCACTCTTCGTCCTTCAGACTCGACCACCACTCTCCCACCACTTGTTTTTCGACCCAATCAGACGACGAGAAAATCTTTGCATGTGACCCGTCTGCCTTCCCACCGATTGCCGTTACCTCGCTACCCCCCCCCCCCCCAACAACCCCTCCCCCTCGCCCAGTTAGCCACCCTGCCAGCTCTCCTGTGTCAGTTTCAGCAGAAATTGGAGGCTTCGGCGGCTAACATCAAAGAACTCCAGTTGGAACTTTCTTCAGTGAAGACCGAACTGGCAAGTGTCATGGCGCACTGTGTCACCTTGCAACAACAACAAAACGCTCTTGAAGCCCAAGTGCAAGACAACGAGGTTAAGAGGAAACACGGCCTCTCTGTGGTGGAAAAAGACCTGACCAGGGTTGAACAGTCAACGTGCGCTGATTTGCAGAAACTTACGGTGGAGCAGGGAGCCATCACCAAACAGGTTTCAAAACTTGCTGCTGCCAGAGACACACAGAGCGCCGTGATCGGTATCTTGAAAAAAACAAGTAGGAGCACTTGGCCAGGTAACACCTTCCAAGAAACAGTGAAACCAGCCCTAGCCTCCACGTCGCCCCTCCCCCTCCTCCGGGCACCCCGTCCCCGGCTATCAATCACTCAGTGAACACCCAAGACCCTGATTCTCGCCAGTCTGTGAGCCCCACCCCCCCACCCTGCACACTCAACAGCATGATAATTATGTGCCTCGCCACTCATCGTTCAGCATCGAAACCCACAATCGCTTCGCTCCCCTTGACACACAGCTAAGTGACAGCAAGGCCGCGCGTGACCCTGACCACAAATATGACAGCTCTACTCCCGGTTCGACCAACGCCGTGAACACCAAGCTGTCGTCACCTTATGAAAAGCTGTGCCAATCAAAGTCGCATGCTCTACTCCTCGGTGACTCAGTCATCAGGTTCATCGATGATCGGAAAATGTCAGCTCCGGATTTTACAGTTCAGAACATGGCGGTGTCAGGTCTGTCTGTCAGCGACCTCATCAAGTGGCTTGACACCCGCCAGCCTGTCCGACATGTACACCACGTCACCTTTCATGTCGGAATTAACAGCTGCCGCAACTTGAATGTTCCGGTCGCATGCAACACGTGGCTGCAGTTCATCGATCGGCTGGCCACCAAGTTCCCGCAGGCCACTCTACAGGCGTCTACCACCATGCCGCCCTTTGGTCAACGCCTCCCCCTGTTTGCAGCCGCCGCTAAATCCAATGACAGCCTCCACGCGGCCTGCAGGAAGGCTGATATTGCCATCGTGGACCACACCGCCACCTTTCTGACCAAGAACCACGACCCCCGCCAGGCCCTCTACCGGGACGGTGACAGAATGCACACCAGCGCAGAAGGCACAAAACGTCTGGCCCTCAATATTCGCTACGGTGAATACCGGCCCTACGTAGCTCCACGAGATCATGCCAACTTCAACTCTGCGCCCGGTTACCTGGCACGCAAACCCCATGGCTCTGACATGACTGGAGGGCGCCCGGCCCGCCTGGCACGTCAGGGCCACGGGGTGCGACCCACTCAGGTTAACAACTCAGAGTTGACACGGCCTCTTCATCCAGTGCCGCCGAAACTCGGCCAGCAGCCTATCGACCCTTCGTCCCCGAACCCATGAGGCCAGGCGGAACAGCAATCACCGATGTTCCAGACAACTGACTTTCCGCCTCTTGTGACTTCATCTACCGGAACGGCCCAGACCTCAGCTCCTAATGCCTGGGCCCCCGCTGCTAGTCGTGACAATCAGAATCAGATTCCCATAGAATTAGTGACGCAAATTGCGCAACTTCTTTTCACTGCTAGACAGTGTACACCGCGTGTAAACTAAAAAGTAATTCTCATTATATGAAAAAGATTGATGTCTGATGGGCGCCACACTCCGACCCGTTGCCTGGATGGTTCTTGCTGGTGTGCGTAGTTTGATTGTTTTCCACAACCTTCTTTGGCACTGACCGGGGAGGGTTGTCGGAAACGCTCGGGTTGCGCCGGTACGGGCTGTCCTGGCTCCGGGTCGGACTGTTGTTCCTGTCATATATCTGAGCGAGAATAAGTTTATTCATACAGGACTGATGTCATCCAAATGCTCAAATTCATGATTATCAATTGATTAGTATTACAGAACTCTATATAGTTCGGCATCCTGTCTCGGAAGACAATGGAATATGCGCTTGCTGGGTCAGTCACTGGAGTGACCTCTCCAGTGCGCAAGCCTGGGCGAAGTGTATGGAGATCCTGGGATGCCCAGTCGTCAAGATCCCCCTCTCGGCCTCGCTGATGTATCCAAAGGAATGCAAAGCAGTACGTTTGGCACCAGTTTGGCTGCAGGAGCTGCCAAAACAGTGCGTGAATACAGGCAGCTGTCTGCCTTCGGGGCTCCACTCCTGATTTGAAGGGTTTACTCCCCCACATTTGGCCGTTGGATCCAACCTGATCTCCTCCGTCCTCTAGCCGTTGACTGTCAGAAACAGCTCATCCGCCTAGTGGTGCAATGTGAACACCACCCCCTCACGTGGTTTAGCCCACCAGCTGAGGTGGTTTGCCAGGGTGTGGCGCTTGGAGCCAGCACGTGAGAGATTAAGGAGATGGATGAGGACCAGTGATGCCCGTCCGTCCTATGTAGGACGCAGCTGCCGAACAGCAAAGGTACTACCCTCTATCCAGAGCCCCCTACCCCCTTACAGAACTCTATTGCTGTCGTAACAGTAAAATGTGTGTAGTTTTGATTGCGACGTAGAACCTTCAATATTGACGCTATACTCAAAGTGATTTTTAAACTCAATTTGTACCTGAGAAATTAGTGACTTACTGCACGATATAGATTCATGTACGTTTTTCTGATATAGCTAACGTGTCTAATGTGTGACGTCACGACGGAGTCTCAACCACGTTTAGTTCGTATTTGTTGTGTGCTAGACCGTAACGGATCGGTGACACCCATTGCGTGCGTCTCTTCGTGCGACGATTAGTCGCGATACTCTCACTCTCATAGTCCGTGGGCGTTTGAGTCCTAAAGCCTGCGCGGTGGAGCTTTTTTGGCGGAGTGCAGTGTGCGCAGTACTGGCCCCACCCTTTAAACCCTTGGTTCGTTTGCCATGGCCTAGCAAGCTGGGACGGTGGCATCGTAGGTTTTATATCAGACTGTCCTTGTCTTAGTCTCTGGCTCAAAAGCCTTCCCCGGAGACACGGGGGCTTTGATGTCAGGGGTTTCCTCCCTTAGCCTTTCCGCAGCCAAGCGGCCAGGCCTGCAAGGCAGCAGGGGACTCGTGGGGGCCGGGGTCGTCTATGTCCCGTGCAGATGTGAACATCTGCCCACTGCCCAGACGGTGACACTTACCAGAGGAGAAAAATCCAACGCCGGAACCCGGTATCGAACCTCGCACCTTTGGCATTGGAGGCAGACGCCTTAACCACTGCGCCACTTCCCCGTCTAGTCGCGATACAATCACACAACATAATCCTGATACTAAGAGGTTCAGGATTAGCCCTGATGACTGATCAGTGTGTGATGACTGGCTTAGTGGTCAGTGTGGATAGACACACCCGCGTGCAATTCTCATCGAAATGCGCGTATAATTATGACAATTGCAGCGCTCTGTGACTTTACAAACTGTGTTAGCCTGTGTATTGAACAAGAGTGCACAACTTAGTCGCTATTAAAGTGATTCTTATCACTGACTGTGTCGGTAGCAAATAGAATAAGATTATTCTGATACGCTTCATCGCGTTTTGTTTTTAGCAACGGTACGTTGCGCACGCAGAGACCTATATCTGCAGACTTTTTCACTTACATCTACGATCCGCTATTTTTTTCTTCCTTTTTAAAAAATCTTTCGCGCATGTTTCAGTGCTGTGTTTTGACCACTGATCTGCATGCCACATAGTGACACTTTTATTGTTGTTTAAGCTGTCATTTAGTTTGTTAGTATATTTGAAACTAGTATTTGGTTGCGAAGTTACCTGACATGTTTACTAGTGTCAGCGATCATTTGCTTAGAATAGGCCACCTCAATGTATATCACCTTTGCAGTAAAATATCAGACGTTACAGTACTACTCAACCAACCCTGCCCATATCATATATTTGAAGAGCGGGACTCTGAGAAGGCGCATGTCACTACTTGAACGGAGGGAGCGGGAGGGAGTGTATAGTTGAAGAAGATCAGCGAGATAGGTAGGGGTAGAATAGTTAATAGCTTTGTAGCACAGACAGGCGATTTTGTACGAGACTCGTTGTTTGACTGGCAGCCAATGAAGTTGTCTCAGAATAGGAGTGATGGGCTGATGCTGTGAGGCGCGGACGATGAGACGTGCAACACAATTCTGAACTCGCTGCAATTTCTGAATGAGAAACTGAGGGAGGCCAGCTAAGAGGGCATTGCGGTATTGTATTGTATTGTTACATTATTTGCGTGGTGTTGTGGGTGCGTCTGCGATAAAAAGTGGCCCTTAAGTTTTGACCATTAGTAAACAACTGGTTTGAACTAAAAGCAGCATGGAAGTTCAAAATGGATGCAAAGGAATCTTCATGATACATCATCCATTCAGAATTTTGCAGGATGTCTATCTGATGGGTCACAGTTAATTAGGTCATGACCATCTACCCATTTTATCGCGACTACAGATTGATCATTTTAGCAGTTACGAAGAAAACGGTGATCAAGCACAACGTAAATGTGACCGTTGAAGTACGTTTACTTTCTTATCAGTATAAACGGCATTTGACAATATTTTCTTTAGCAGTAATTAATTAGGTCAACATGACCCCATTCAGGTTTATTGCTTGCTTGTTGTCTCTGCCTTACGGTATGGTCTGGTTAGTTTTTTTTCACACATGTACAAACGTAAACTGGACTTGGAAACCTCTGAGATAATAAAAAATGGACATTAATTTCATAATAACACTTTCTCATATTTTGCATTGATTACGCCTTAAGTCCTACCTGCAACTGTGTCCCTTCAGCGTCCCTTCCATGTACACATGTACAACCGCAATTTGCCAGTCAGTCACAAACTTTGAAACATAAGTCAGTGTGTTCTTGTTTGAGTTCAGATGCACAAGATTTTTCATTTTTTGCATTTGTATTTAAGAAGCGTTTTGAGTGTCTACTATGATCACCCGACAGATACCTATAATAATCATGAGGTCATCACTGTTAATTGTAAACATCATGTGAACAGTCTCCCATCATGATCACAAACTTTTGTTCGCCATAGGTGTCTAGCCAAAACCACTGTGTTCCCTTTGCAAAGGCATACATATTCTGGTCCATTGCGAAAACAGATGTCTGTCCAGGATTCAAATGTTCTGTGGCTTCTTTAATCAAGTTCATGACATGCTTGATCAGTGCTGTTGAATGGACATTCTCTAGAAGCAGCGACAAAAGTCTGATGATGGCAGGTGGGTCTCCAGCAGATGGTCGTTGCGAGGTATGGTAGGATGCCCAAGATAGTGCTTCCTGGTAGTAGACCGACGCATTTTCTAAGCATTTGTGGACATTTTCCAACCACGCATATTCTTCTTCATGGTTTGTGACTTCAGGGAGAACATTTTGCTTATGAGGACCAGGGGACTGGGGTACAGATTGCTCTGTAGCTGGAATAGCTACAGGTAGGACGTTGGTGTACTTTTCTGGGAGCTGTGGGATGCCCTGGTTGTCCTGTTCTCCGTCAAAGAGTGGCACAGACTGTTCTTGGCACTCAGTTACTGTGTGTTGAATCAAGGAGAGACCAGTGCCATGAAAAGAGTTGGACGCTGTTGTTGAGCTAGGATTATAGTCAATGTTGTCCACAACAACTGCTGTGAAGACGCCCTTCATCATAGTGACAACAACACCGTCCTCTTCGAATCTTTTGATGACAGAGTTTGCAATCTGTGATGAGATGGACATCACACGTTTTATATGAAATGTCTAGCCCTAGAGAAGACAGTATGTCGAGCATCTCTTTCTTTGTTGTCTCTGCATGGACTTTGAGACTTAGATACAGAGACAGTGGTGTTTCTCTCGCCTTGTTGTGACGTTGGAATTAAGTTTTTTCCCTCGAGAATTTCCGGCAGTTGTAGGCAATAAGCTGTGATATCGTGAGAACAGCCTGTCTCTGAGAATAATCAACCGGTTCAGACCGCTCATTTGCCGCTGGTCCATCCAGAATAAAACTGACCAAAGCTGTTAAGGATGCTGGCATAGATCTCTCTTGGCACTGTTTCTCAAATCTTGCATTGAATGCAGCTTTATATCTGAATATTTTCTTTCTCACCACTTCAGCTGCTCTGGCTAACGCAAGGGCTTCAGAGTCACGTGTACATGCCTTCTTTATGGCATCACCCAGGTCTCTGTTAAACACAAGAATGACCTCTCTGTCTCGGTAAGATAAAAGAAGATCTGGTACTGCTGCCAGAAGATTTTCTCTTAAACGCCCAGAATGTACCCTGTGAGCAATTTTCAGGCCAAGATCATTCAATCGAGAAGCATACAAACGGCAAAGGTTGAGTATTGTGAAGACTGGTGCAGTCAGTATCAGAATCCTCTCTGAAGCTCTCCACGTATGCCACAAGTTCTGCAAAAGCGATCGCATGCAAAGTTGAGGCATCATCCTCTTCAGGTTCCTCCTGTGAAGTTGTAGGAGAACATCTGTAGAAGGCTGTGAGACACTTCAAGTGATATTTGGATTCAGAGACCACCATATCTCTGTCAGCAAGTTTTCGAAGCAGATGCCGGTCATTAAGTAGATGGGCATGACTGCGGACTTTGAAATCCAATGTTAATGTCCATGCTTCATGTAATCCGGCTGAGCCTGGGGGACCATCACAAAACAAGCACACACTCCCGGCAGCCTGCATCGCGTTACCCTTCCCGAGTGTTTCTTCTCTTTCTGCATTGCCATGTGTTGATAGTGCTGAGGATGTGCTGACTGCTTTCCTAGTTTTCACTGGACTTGCAGAATGTTCGGTTGATTTCTTTTCCGCTGCAAAATTGTGTTGCTGACCTTTGTTCGGCATGATTTGTGCCAAGATGCAGATTTTTTTGGGGGGATGTTTCTTCAAACCCATCGCTTCATTAAAAAGGTTCAGGCTGACTGACAGAGGACAGCATCCAAGTTCTTCAAATGCTTTACGATTTTTAGCAACATATTTGTAGCCAGCACCGTATTTTCTTGCTGAACAGACGAGTGCCTCGCTACTAGTCAGTTGTCTCTTGGCACAAGGCACACAATCACCAGTCACTAACTTCCACAGATGGAGCTGGTTGACTGAGCTGCTTAAATTAGGAGCTTGGACACGTCGATATTTTCTTGGTTTTATCTTTCATAGAGTGTCGACCAAACACTGCAATAGAAACCAACTGGTCTATTTAGATGCGATTATGATCAATGTGGGTTTCCATACTTTTTCACTTATTTAGGCGTGAGTGTACTCTATACAGAAACCTGTCTAATTCGAACAATTTTAACTGAGGAAAAGTGAGCGAAAACTAAACATAACATCGTTTGAAAATTCTTGTTATTGTCATTTAAGTTCAAACTGAATCAGACATATAAACAGAAAGCATTGTGACACGGTTTCTTCGTGTTGTTTGAAGCCTGTATTCTAGCAGACAAGTTTCTTTGTATTTGTGATCAGCATTTACATGTGCCGTAATTATGACAACACCATGATACATGATATCACTTTTGCAGAGAAAAAAGAAATACAAAGAACATGTACTTATTATACAGACGCTATGAGGACTATTCCGCTGGCTCCACACATACACGTGCACCGAAACGAGTTCGAGTCACAGTCTAGAATAGCGTGTGCTATCATCCGGTGCTGTTTTAGATATGATGGCCTGGACTAGAATAATCATCTGATGTTTGTAAGATCAGTAGCAAACACAACTAAAAACCAATACGTGTGCATTGACGTTTACATTATGGGTGTCTCATCTGCTGTATGTTGAAAAACCATTTTATTCAACGTTTCTTGCAAGAAAGACTCATACCTCGTGCCATCACAACACAGACTTTTACATGGTAGGGATGCAACATACCATTACACCGCCGACGGTTTAAGAGGTGATGAGGGAAACAGGAAACACAGGCGCGTGGGCTGGCACTGTTAGCGCGTAGGTATGGAAGCCCAATGCTGCCACTCTTACACTTATTGACAATTTTAATCGATCACTGACCTTCTCATGACATCTAACAACGTGTTTCTGACGCGCAGGGTGATCATCTAAATTATCTTTATTAGTGGACAAAGTGGCAAGTCTCTACCTTCCAGCGAACAATCATGTTACTGACTTGGGCCACTCACCGCAAGGCCGAAAAGGCCGGCCGACATTTTCCTTTTGGGGAGCCCGTTCGGACCCTAACCCTTTTTTAGTGCCCCCCCCTCCCCCCCCCCCCCCGCATCCGTTTGATATTTTGAGTGTCCGGAGAGCAAGGTCTCGCCTTTGGATGCCTTCTGTCCAAGGTTAGTTGTCCTCTTTCAGTCTCTTTACACTTTTTCTCATTGGCCTAGTAGCTCTATTCGATTTTTTTTTTGTCCCCCCGGTCGTCCGTTCTCAAGGCAACGGGAGTCCCCGTGTCACATATTACCAAGGTAATGTGTGATAAGTAGACTCCCTTATTAAATGTTACGATGACAACGTTACTCGCTGAGCAAAGCTTTCTCCCCCAGAAATTTGGCCAATCACATTTCTCAGTCGGTATAAACTCATACCCTAATCTGTCATTCAATACAAATATATGCCAATAAATAAATAATTTAGGGACAACAAACAGAACTATATGTAGGTGTTCTGTGATACCGCTGGTACCAGTTTCAGACAAAACATAAACAGACAAAACAGAATTGAATAATTGGATACTAAAGTTAGATAATATCAACGACAGGGAAATTCAACTGAAGCGAAGGCCCTATCACGCAGTGACCGCGTTCGACTGAAACGGCGCAGAAACAAACAGCTAGATAAATAAAAAGCCGTGAGAGGGATATGCAACAAAAAAAAACTATATGCGCGCTTTGTGTCCGGCCTAAATTACCAATTGCATACAAAAGAATGACTGAAAATGTGTTAAATTAAAAAAAAAAATACATGAGAGAGAAATTTCAGGCGAATGCAGTTCAAGCGACGTTGTTGACTCAGTGATGGTCGCCGGAAGTGTGGAGATTTACGTCCCCTGAATCTCTACGTACACCGTAAAGTTTGAGATACTTTCAAGGGTACACTTTGCGCTTATACTTTTTACAGTTGAAGACATAGTCGTTGTATTACGAGATGGGCTTTGCCAGAGGTTCTTGTCGCTTCAAGGGTCCGGGCAAGGGGGTCAATGTCGGAGGTAAGAGTCGAGAGCTTTAGCCCTCGACTCTTACCTCCGATGTTGACCCCCCTGACCGGACCCTCGAGGTGACAAGAACCACTAGCAAAGCCTAACTCGTATTACAACTAATAATGTCCCAAGCAAGAAGTTGGAACAGCCCTGCGCCGCCCCCTTCCCCTCGCTCCTGTACTTAACCAAGCTAGTCTGGCACTACCAGTGAACTATCATGGTAGTGGGTTAGGAATATATTTCAAGGGGGTCGGGATGGACTCGAAAGTGGGGTTGGGGGAGGGGGGTGGGGCGGGGGGGGGGGGGCAGCTTGCCTGATGTGTTACTGATAAAAAATGCAACAGCCGTCCAACCTCCTATAATTCAAAGGCAAAAATCATTAAAACATATGATTTTTCTTTCCCAAAAGTATTTTTTCTAAGGAATACTTAGTTAATTGAGAGTTCCTCAGTATAGAGGGGCACCGGACTGCGTGGGCAGCTACGGTAGATTGGGGGCATGTTTAGTTAACTAGAACTCTTGTAAAGGAATACCGTCCAGCGACGCGGTAGATTAAGGCATGTTTAGTTAATTAAAATTCCTGTAAAGGGATACTGTCCAACAACGGACATACTGCATGATTTATCAGTCCCGTAAAGGACTCGGTTTAAGTATAGTATAGTGTTTCGTCCAGAAATGGACGAGTGTAATTATTTAAGTAGATAACTTAAGTACTTGAGTAGTTATAGAATTTGTCATTAGAATTTGGTTTTCATTTGTGTTGGTTGCTACGTCTAGTGTGTAGGCTAGCATAGTTTTGGTTCATATGATCTAATGAGTAGGTAGGCATTATTACGATTTCAGGTGTCAGTTTTATGAGCGTCTGTGTTTACTTTTGGTAGATTATTGTGTCTTGCCGCTATAGTGAATGTTTTTTTTGACATGTCTGACATCATGACTGATAATGAAATGTATGTACTGTAAATAAACTTAAGCACTTCCAGTGTCATCACTGAGAGTCAGAGACTAACGGATGCGAGTCAGTAATGTTTGTACACGTTTGTGTGAAACGGCAGTGCAAGAGTGTGTGTGTGTGAGACTGGGGAACATGCATGCTGAGAGTTCAGTACCAGTTCAGTGTCGCACTCCGATGTCAATGCGCGCTCAGTCACTACTGACGATCATATCAACTAGGGTTTCTCTGGATACTGTGGTAGGTCCAGAACGCTATTAGTATTTTGAACACAACGCCGCGAGGCTGACACACATTTGTGAGTGCACATGCTAGACCAGTGTAAAAGACAAGATAGACTAAGTAGTCGAATTACACTCCACAGCAATCTCCAGCCCTTCCCTAAACCGAAAAATGGATACGGACTAAAACGGGCACTTGCACGTTTAGATCATGATCACTGAGTCTGACCATCTACTTGAGTAACAACTGAGCCAGCCTGCAGCAGTCCGGTTCAGTACAGTACGATGGCCGAGATCGTGAGATTTTAGAATCAAGGAGAAAACTTGTTCTCGTTATTACTTACTAGTACGTCACACAGAGGTATATTCCACGATCCGCTACGTATCATGCGTGCAGCATACGCTGATTGAATACTCCGGCCTGGCGTATCATACACAGCGGAAGGACTCGAATGAGGTCATCAGCGTCGCCATTAAGCAGAAATCTGGACAAGTTGTCTCCCTTGGTTTAAAACCTCTCCAATTAAACAAACAGCCATATCTTACAACCAGATTTGGATCGACCATAATGGTTCATTGATGATGACACAATCACCAAGTGATTATGTCACCACCATTGAACAATTATGGTCGATCTGTTTGATTAAGTGTAGTGTAGTTGTCAGATGACCACTCGGGGCTAAATTTCAGCCAAAAGCCGGTTTGACTGAGGTCGGGGCTCGATCAGTTAAGTCGATGTGCAAGAACAGTAACGCACACAAGCAGCCGTTTTTATTCGTATTTATTGTATACATAATAATTTGTTGTTTAGTGATTGTCACATATATACATTACAAACACTATGATATCCGCAATACCAATGTACAACGGCTTTGTGACATACAGGGTACTGACAAATCTCAGATTCACTACAGACAAAGACAAATCTCAGATTAACAATAGACAAAGATACGTACTATGTGCTAGCGTTGCCTATACTATCTTGTGATAGTATCAGTGTTTCTTTACACAGTTTTTAATTTAAAAAAATTCAGTCACCAGATCAGTACTGTGTGCATTCCATCAATGCCTTATTTCTCAGCGTATGAATATCACAGATAGATATTTTGATAGATGTGTTCTGGTCTGTGATTTTGAACCTAACGACTTTAGCTGTAAGGTCTAACATTACAAACCGTTTCAAAACCAGCACACGTTTAGTTCTACGGGCACCAGAGGACTGACGCTCAATACCAGCGCGACATTTGCATGAGTGCAATCGCGGACCGATTTGAAAGGACTGACATTTTAGCGGCTTGAGTTTATGCAAGCATGCAAACATAATATGTTAAACGTTTTGACACATTTGAGACGTGCCGCATCCGGATAGGCGGCGCTAAGCGCCGCGTATCCGTATGCGGCACATCTCGAATGACCTCGGCATAACCTATAACTATATCGACTACCGTGGCTTACACTTACACATACAAGACTCATGTCATATGTGAGTTAACAAGACGCTGGCAGTGCGCGTGCATTGAGTCCAGTGTTGTTGTTTTTTTCCTTGGAGAACATCGCTTTATAAGAACTATTTATTATTAGACCAGTAAATGACCGATAGACGGAGTGGGCTGATAAATGCGTTGTCACGATGCTATTATTCATGTAATCAACTTACTTCTTCTCAGTGTCAAGGAAGCCTACAGTTTTCAAAGAAACGTCAGTAAAAAATAATTACTGTACACTGGTGCATATCGTGAAAAAAAGGTTCCCTACCGCAGCCCAGCCTGTGTACTGGTCCTCGACACTAAATGCAACGCCGCAAAATCATGATGATAACAAAACGACTGCCCATGTAAAACTTCCACGACGCGCACTGACAGACACGCGTTAACCACAGGGAGAGAAAACCGAACACTGTTATGGCAGTCATGTGAAGAGTTGTGCCCCTGACTCGGAGCGTCACAGTTACAGAATACTGTTAAGGCCCCGCCACACATGCCCGATTTTGAGGCCGATTCCCGAGCAGTTTCGAATCGGTAGGTGATCGGGCCGGACTATAAAAACGTGTGCACTGCCACACATTTCCCGACTTTTTTAGCCGACCGGTCAGTTTGAACCGAAGATCAAAGTCGTACTTGTTCTGCAAAATGGCTGCTAGTTTTGACAGTGATGATGACGTGTTTGCATTATCAGCAGTTTGCGATATATTCGGGAAGAGGCGGGCGAGACATCGGCAACGAAGGTGGTACTAATCTTCCGCCATTTTCAAACTGAAACAACGTGCTTTGCAAGACGCGCTCTGATTGGTTGAAGCTTACAATCGGGGCCGATTCGGATCGGAAAAATAGAACAGGTTCTAGACACCCGATTCCCAGCCGATTGGGAACGCATCGGATATATGACGTCATCCGATTGCAATCGGATCGGAATCGGCTTCAAAATCGGGGCACAACCGGCATGTGTGGCGGGGCCTTTAGTCTTCTCCTTGTACCTGTGACGTTCCGAGTCAGGGTCACAACTTTCACATGACTGCCATAACTTCGGGTTTCTCCCCCTGTGTGGCAACTGCTGTTATATCCCAAAAGCCAGCATGTCCTTTTATTAAAAAAATTAAAACAAAAGCGAGATTTTCATTGTAATACAATGAAAATTTCGCTTTTCTAAAAGAAACGGACATAAAGGCTTTGTCATAATGGCAGCACCATAAACCAGCAAGCAAACGGACCCGGCAGCTCGGGCCAGCGGCGTTCGATATCAGTCGGGGTTTTTTTTTGGTTTTGTTTTGTTTTTTTGCCAGTTCTCACCGTGAACACGCAGCTCAATTACCCAATGCGCAAAGCCATCGGGCCGACGTCGGCCGCCTTTGGCCCGCGCACGACTGACCGTGGACGGTGCGCGGGCCAACGGCGCCCGACGGCTTTTTGCGCATTGGGTTAGTTTCTGGACAACGGGACCGATTTCCGGTCGAGCAATAACTAGCGTCTGTGTCAGGTGTAATGTCAAATGTCCAGCAGGCGACAAAACGCGGTGCACAAAACGCCGATGGTGCTGGCCAAGGTAGTCAACCAGAAGGACGACGTTGCGATCCTTTGTCCCGAGCTGCGACATGTAGGCGGCCTCAGATACACGGACATCAGCCTCACGTACGCTCCAGCCGTGCTCCGCCCGCACACTTGCAGCTTCTCCCATATGCACAAGTCGGCAATATCGTAAGTTCTGAAACAGACCTCGATTAATGCTTTGATAGAAGGTATGCCCCCACTCTAAAACAAAACAAAACAAAATAAAATAAAAGAAATAAAATAAACAAAACAAAATAAAATAAAAAAGCTCAGTTCAGTCAAGATGAGATCTCTGCGCTCGGAAAAAACCCATACGCGCTCCACCTCACCGGTCAGAATTCTTCCCAGAGTTTCATTTTAGATTGTACCAATATTGGTTTAGTTTAATATGAATCTCTCATGTTCTTTTAAACAAACAAAGAAACAAACAAACAAATTAATTAATTAAATAATAATTTGTTTGAAAGAACATAATTAATTAATTAATTAATTAATTAATTAATTATTTTCAAATTTTATTTATTTTATTTATTTTATATTTTGGGTGGGGGTGGGGGTGGAGGGGGGGGGGGTGGTGGTGGTGGTGGGTGGGTGGAATGTACCTTATATCAAAGCATTAATCGATTAATTAATAAAATTGGCACCACAACACTCTCATCATTAGTAGCAGCGAAGCATTAGTAGCAGTGAAGGGGTTAAGCGCAACGAGCAAAAGGCCCTTGGGTAGAAGTCGGCTTTAACTGGCCCGTCGCCGTTTTGCTGACTGGAACAAGCATGTCGTTTATAAGGGGCCTGACGATATGGTGCTTTGACTAAATGCAAATCCGGTGCGCCACCGCGTGCTCGCTATCGCATCTGGCACAATTTAAATTGAGCTAGATGCGGTAGCGCGCACGCGGTGGCGCAGCGGATTTGCATCAGTTTAGTCAAAGCCTCAGCATCGTCAGGTCCCTATGATGTCGTTGTACCTGCAAATGTGCTGAGGTTTGATTGGAATCCTCAGATATTCTTTCCGTACTGCTGTCAGTGTGTCTCTCTTCAAGCAGTCGAACACCCTCGAGAAATGATGCCGTGCGCATGAGATGTCGATGTCTGCAATAATAATGGTAACACCAACAACCATAATAATAATACTTATTATATATCTCTTCTATAGCGCAATATCCCCACAAGAAAGTCTCAGAGCGCTTTACATCTAACTAACTAAAGTACCGACAGCATACAAGTACACTCACTCAAGTACAAATGCACATTCACAGAATACTAAAAATAATAAACATAACACATTAATAATAAGATCCGATGAAGGCACAATGCTTGTTTGTGTAACATAATCTGACGCCTAGTTATTCTGGCATCACCCTTAACTGTCACGATCAGTCTATGACCTGCTGTCAGGAACTGATGAACTATCATTATGCGTGAAACTACAGGGAAGACCAATTTCACCACCATTTGTGTTTGCTAGGCCTTGTCCGACACGCCCCATGAACGTCTACGGCAGTTTGGACACGCAGCAAACGCACACGCGTAATCACACTTGTTTATTCTGCGCAGCCTTTATCGTGTTAATCTGTTTTAGCTGCTAGCTGTACAAAATAGTTTGTCAGTAACGAAGCGGAGTCATTTAGTGTCACATTACTTGATGACATTATGACGGCGTTTGCGGATCTGGATTCTCCTGTGTTTAACCCTTTTCATTCTGATACACTTCTGCCTGCAATGAATTTGACTGACACAGTTTAAGGGTGGTGCCAGAATAGCTTGGCGCCTGAGGCGCCAAGCTATTCTGGCACCACCCTTGAACTAAAATGGTTGATCTATCTTGTAATCTGTAATGTAGCCTTCATAGGACCATAAGCAATTTTATCAAAATCAGACGCAGGATGTAATGGGTTAAATGAACCATGACTAGCTGTGTTCTGTAACTATCTGTTGCAGAAGTGCATCTTTGAGCAGTTCAAGATTCAAGATTCAAGATTAAATTTTTTTTTATTGTCCATTAAAGGATATTTGTCTTTGCAGTTAGAGCGGCAGTAGACGGCCGGGTGTCTCTTTGCTTTGCTAGCTTACTAGTTCATCACATCCTGAGGAGGACATATCAATATTTTTAGATGTCGGCCTTGGACGTCTACGTCACAGTTCTGAAGACAGACTGGCCATGATAGTTCAATGGTGGTGTCAGAATAGCTTGGCGCCTAGAGGCGCCAAGCGGCCATTCTGACACCACCATTGAACATCGTGCTGAAGCATGTCATGGCTTTATGGGCTAGGCGACTTCTTAGCATAGCCGCCAATTTACTGCACAACGGCAAACCGCTTGTTCATCCACTGGGTATTGTTGATCAAGTTCTTAAACTCCTTCTTTTGCTGCCTTTGAGCCGTGAGCGGAAAAGCCTGTATCACACAGTGTGATACAGCTTGGCTGTACCATACATGTGTGATACAGCCCTGGTGCGTGAACGGACACGTGTGCACAATATTGTCTTGTAGAACATCTGGTCAACAAAAAGACACGGGCACACAGGATATTAAAACTTGACCTCTTTCAGCTCACGTGCAATTACGCCATTTCATAGCGACGACTGTCACTCTGGCTTCATGTATTGCGCTATTACGTCATCATGTAGGAACAGTTGTTTGACATCCAAAATATCCACGTCACACTGAAAAGCCCGGTAAATGACGTCATTTTTGACCAAAGACACAATGGCGGCTGTGTTGTGGTTGAGGCGTGTGCCGAAAAACAACTCACACCTGATTTACGCCAAGAAAAAGGTGATTAAGAAATAGATTCTTACATCGGTGTTTAGGTGCTGCTAAGGATCTCACTCTCGTGGTCTTAAACCCTTATTCTACTCGCTTTCGCTCGTAGGATAAGGTTTTACAACCACTCTGAGTAAGATTCTCTGTATCGCCTAAACACCGATGTAAGACTATATTATACAAACAATGCGTGTCTTTATTTAACATAAGAATGACTTGCCACTGACTTTCGAAAATAAAACCAGTGAATATTTATGTCACGTATAATGGGATTACCCGACGATTGTTTAGCGATGTTACAAATGTACACCAAGCCGTCCCTCACGTCTGCAGCGTCGGGGAAATGGCGCTGGTTTTCAGGGGGCAGACAACCTTTGGTGGCTTTCAAAATGCACTCCATGGCACCACCGTACTTTCCGTGGTCTCTGCAATAAAACGTAACAGTCAGAGACAATATATTATATAATCTCTTTGATATGCATGGGATGATCATTGCGCATTTGATCACATCTAAAACAAGGGTATTGTATTGTATTGTATTGTATTGCCAGGCGTCTCCGAGGCGCACATATCCATCTATGTGCAGTATTTCTGATGCTGAAGGCGCCGCAGGGTTGGAAGCTGGAGCTGTTAAAGTCTGCTGACGGTAAACGCGACTTTATGTGCAAACTCCACCCTGCTGTTAACCCATTCAGCCCTGACGCACTACAGCAGGAGATGGGTCGCGCCAAGCTAATCTGGCAAAACCCTTGAATTATCATGGTCGACCCATCTCCTGCAACTGGTGCATAGTCATTAGATGAAGCTTCCAAAATTTGGGAAATACGGCCGTCGGGCTGAATGAGTTAACTTCGGTGCATGCGATATATTTCTGGTTCCATTCCACCGGCCCTAACGGGCCCACTCTTTTCGAATAGTGGCTATGGGACTTTTAACGTGCGCACGTGGTGATAATGCGTGTAGTACACACGAAGGCGAGACAGGCAACGTAAACCGAGTCTGTAAGTAAATTTGACTCGATGGGAATGAGAATAAATCCACACCCCATTCCTCCACACCTCGGGATTCCAACCCGGGACCTTACGACAGCCAGTGCACTATGCCGCTATGTCCGCTTGCAGTAGGTAAATATTACGGATGATCGTTGCATAATCGTTCACCTCCCAATAAAGAAAGGTCTCCGGGCCCACAACGGCCACAGTGGGTCAGCGCACGGCTGTGCGAGGCCCACTGCGGCCGTCGTGGAGCCGAAGACGTTTTGCTAATGGGACAGTTAGTAGGGAACAGCATAGATAGACATTGTGCATTCGATCATAAGACGGGCAGTAGGAAATAGCACAGATGATCACTGCGTAATCGATCACCTCCCAGTGAGCAAAGGTCTCCCGGTCCACGACGGCCGAAAACGTTTTGCTACTGGGGCTCTTTAAGACAAAGACGGGTAGTAGAAACACGTTTAGGGCTTAACGTCTTATTGTCCACCACGTGATTTCAAAGACGGGGCAGAACACATTTTTACCGTAGCTGGATTCGAACCCGGAACCTTTCGGACGAGAGTAGAACACTCTACCAGCCACCAGCCATCAGCCACCCACCTCCCCGATCACCTCTATAAGACGGGTAGTAGGAAATACATGTAGCACACATGTGCTATTTCGTACTACGTGATTTATAGAGGTGAAAGATTACGCAACGATGAACCCAATAGCCTGTGGCCAAGTGACTGATGGGGCGGCGCAATATGCATGATCGTTTTGTTCTGTATGCAAGGGCTTGAAACAGCTTATAACCATGGTCTCGACTGCTAACTCAATTGTGAACAAAGGCCATCGGGCCCCCGGCCGCACAGCCGACCGAGGTGACTCCTGTAAAAATCACCTCGACCAAATCAATGCCGACAGCCAAAGTCACCTTGACCAAATCAATGCCGACAGCCAAAGTCACCTTGACCAAATCAATGCCGACAGCCAAAGTCACCTTGACCAAAGCAATGCCGACAGCCAAAGTCACCTTGACCAAAGCAATGCCGACAGCCAAAGTCACCTTGACCAAATCAATGCCGACAGCCAAAGTCACCTTGACCAAAGCAATGCCGACAGCCAAAGTCACCTTGACCAAAGCAATGCCGACAGCCAAAGTCACCTCGACCAAAGCAATGCCGACAGCCAAAGTCACCTAGAGATAGTAAAGTGGACAGTTGATGGGCACCCCTCCCCCCAATCTATAGATTTATTTGATCCTCTCCGTATTTAGACAAACGAACTCCCAACACTTACCGCCAATGCCTTAATCGCCTAGCCATTTTAGTTCCACTCCAGAAATCATTCAAAGCAACGATTTTTGATCAGCTACCAACCCGCGAGTATTAAGGCAGATCCCCCACCCAACCTAAATTATTAATGCTGTCATTGACTACTATCAGCCGTTTTCGGGAAATGACTACTTGCGCCATTGTGGGAATTCCCGTTAGGCATAATTTCCACAACACCCAACCCAAAAGTAAGTGACGTCAATGTTGCCAATAACAACGCCACGTGTCAACTCGTGACCCTAGTCTTGTGATCAAGTATTGCGTCGTTGAGACGTTCGTAGGGCGTGAAGACGAACATTCTCGATCTTTCCATTACTTTGTGTTGGAGTGCGGTTGTGTTCTCAGAGTGACGGACTAACTTATCCGGTGATAGCACTAAATCTTGTAAAATATCCTACGTGGTGAGCGGTAAGTGACTGTTAATTGAACGCTGACTAACGTAAGTTACAAATGACTGGTAGTTTGACGATAATTTGTCTGTTAAACTTGTAATATTTAGAAACAAGAAGTGCGCTAGTGTTAACCAAATCGGTTTAGTTTAATTTGCCTACGCTGACTAACATTCACTCATTATAAAAATGAATTGGACTCAGGAAGAGGTGTTGATCTTACAATCACATGGTGAATACCATGAAAAAAAGGCTACTTACATTCATTCCGTTTTGACCAAAGCTCCAGAATTTTGGTTTATGGACCAAGTGTGAGGTGTTTTTGCCGCGGCTCATGTAAGTGAAACTGACTTTACATAGGTGATAATAACGAGTCTGACATGTTAAGGTCTGTGGTAAGCCCGTCTACACGGAACACGTTAAATCTGTTGAGTAACGGTTAAGAAATGAGAGTAGAACATAAAGTCTTCAATATTCTGTTTACCCCCTTGCCGTTAACGCCGTCAGCGCGGACTGCAGACAGTGTCATTCAGTTGAGTACAGCGAGGACAGAGACAGAACACAGAGTTAAATGACTCTTAACATAAAGTCTTCAATATTCTGTTTACCACCTTGCCGTTAACGCCGTCAGCGCGGACTGCAGACAGTGTCATTCAGTTGAGTACAGCGAGGACAGAGACAGAACACAGAGTTAAATGACTCTTAACATAAAGTCTTCAATATTCTGTTTACCACCTTGCCGTTAACGCCGTCAGCGCGGACTGCAGACAGTGTCATTCAGTTGAGGACAGAGACAGAACACAGAGTTAAATGACTCTTAATACAAAGTATTTAATCTTCTAATGACACCCTTGCCGTTAACAACGTCAGCGCGGCTTTAAAATAGATTGTACGTAGCAACCACCGCTGGTGGTAAATAGCGCGGCGTGGGCTCAGCGGCCTGTAGAGCAACCAAAAACATAGACAGAACACAGAGTTAAATGACTCTTAATACAAAGTCTTCAATCTTCTGTTTACCACCTTGCCGCTAACGCTGTCAGCGCGGTTTTAAAATAGATTTTACGTAGCAAACATCGCTGGCGCGCGGCGTGCAGACAGTTTCATTTGAGTATTGGTGCAGACAAATACGTCACTAGCTGCAATGCGGAAGTTGCCGATCTACTTATATTTAGCGGCCTGTAGCTCTGTAGCAAGCAAAAACAGAGACAGAACATAGAGTTAAATGACTCTTAATACAGAGTCTTCAGTCTTCTATTGACACCCTTGCCGCTAACGCTGTCAGCGCGGTTTTTAACGTAAACACTGACATAGGGACTTAGTAACGTGACTAAGTACACAGTCGCCGCGTCTATATCGTGTCATACAACTGAAATGCGGTGAAGTTTTCTGCGGACTGGAGTCTACATGCTGAATAAAGATTTTGTGTCTGTCTGTCTGTCTGTGTGTGAGTGCTTGTGTGTGTTTGTAGGTATGTGTGAGTGTGTATGCATGTGTCTGTCAGTGTATGAGTGTGTTTGTCTGTCAGTGTGTGAGTGCATGTATGTATGCGTGCGAGTGTTTGTGTGTGAGTGTTTGTCATTGTGTGAGTGCATGTATGTATGCGTGTGCATGCTAGTATGTATGCATGTGCATGCGTGTATGTATGTGTGCGAGTGTTTGTGTGTGTGTGCGTCTGTGCGTGTATTTATGCATGTGTATATATAGTTAGTGTTAGAGATATGATAATTTCAAGAACATTTATACCATTGACTCTACGTCAATACCCCAAAACACAGTTATTTAATAATAACCACACACACACAAAACATTCTTATATACACTTGATACAAATTTAAGTTACCTACAGACACTTGTTAACAAATTTCCAAAGTCACCTACAACCGCTAACTAACTTTACAGGTAACTTTGAAGTTAGTTGGTGCAAGTTCTGATAAGTGACTTAAAACAAGTTCTTACAAGAACCTAATCATAAGATCTTGTAAGTTATTGAACCAAGTCAACAACTTACTCGGACAGATTTCCCAAGTTACAAGGACAACGTAAAATCTTTTTTTTTTTTAGTCTGGTGGAGGGGCAGATGGTGCTAGGTAGGCAGGGGTGAAAGGCATGACATCTC
This sequence comes from Semisulcospira habei, assembly GCA_036245525.1. Lineage (NCBI taxonomy): Eukaryota > Metazoa > Mollusca > Gastropoda > Semisulcospiridae > Semisulcospira > Semisulcospira habei. The sequence continues at coordinate 88,807,395 of BTPG01000008.1, read as the reverse complement.
TTTGCGAAGTGTATGACAAAAATAATGGATTACCAAAACCTATCGTTACTTGCTTGTAAGTTCTCGAACTTTTTTCATAGTTTCTTCTACGCCTATCTTTTTTCCTTGTTCTAAAAAAGATTTCTTTAGCTCTTCAACATTTACAGCCTGACTACGCATCTTATTCTGTATTTCAGACTTTTGTTGTTTATAGTTGGCCAAATCATCCTGGACTCTTTTAAATTCGTTATTGTCAATTTCATTATCTTCCAAAGATTTACTAATAATAAGTTTCATACTCGTCAGCTTAGCTGCTGCGAGCGTACTTAATGCTTCATGCTTCTGCAACTTAGTATAAAATTTTTTGTTAAGGGCTTCCATACCAAAGCATGCCAGGCTTGTGGCAAGGCCAACAGCTTCAACAGCAATTCCTACGACACTTCCCACCCCCGTTGCAAACAGAGTTATACCTCCTACAGATAATCCGGCCGAAACCACCCCCATGGCCATTGATGTGTTGTGTACAGAATTGAAAACCGTATTGTAACGGCGTTTACACCTCGAGTATTTTGCTTGTTCTTCTTCCAAATACTTCAACGCTTCTGTAATATTCATTAAACGGAATGAATCTGCCTTTAATGTTTTATCACGCTCAATAGGCTCAAGCTGCTCAGGTGGTATTTGTGGATACAAGTTCACCATTTTTTATGACAAATATTTTTTTAATCAGCAATTACATTTTGCAACTCTTCAAAAGTATACAATTTGCTGGCATAATAAAATGCAACAAGATCAATGTGTTCAAGGTTTATGTAAGTTAGACGAACAAAAGTTGTTTTGTCAACCACCACCTTGACAGCGGGAATACTGCTTGAAACATTAATAACATCATTATTTTTTGTAATGGCAATAAAGACCTTTGATGATTCTGTTACTGTTTCATTCCATGTAAGTTTAATTCCTTGTGCTATATTTGCCTCTTTAGCAGAAGCAACAGATTTCATGATAATTTCAAATACTATTGTCACTTCTCTAGCCACGACTAAGCTTGCGGGCATAAACACAACAGAAGTATCTGATCTACCCTTTCTAGTTGTAAGAAGATATCGCCGTCTCTCATAATTTTCAACTTTCAGTTTTTCTCTGCTATTGTTGTCTAGGGCAAAACTTGGAACAAGGCTTACAATAAGCGGCCCCAAATTAACAACCTTCCTAAACACTAAGGCGCCTTCATCATCAGTGTATACATAAGGACTAATAAATTCAATCTTTATGTCCCAGTCAATTGTGGGTGGTGGTGTCGGTACAGGTGAAACAACCCACTTACTACCCACATGTATTAAGTTGTAAGGCGCATTATTTACAGGTGGAGTAGGTACAGTAACATCACGAAGCTGACCAAGTTTAGGAATCTGTTTTTCACCATCTTTCATGTCAACAATTACTTTCCTCTTGTACATGCCATTTGAATCAAGTTCAAAACCATATATTTCTCCAATTTCCCCTTCCTTCTCAAAATCCTGTACGTCAGCCAAATCTTTCAACTCTGTTACTGAACACGCAACTGGTATGATTCTAGGCTTTGGACCAAGACCACTCATTTTTATAAACAAAAATAAAATTATTTAACTTCTAACACTACACTAAAATCATGCATAAGAACTGGTTTGTCATCCTGATTAGTTACAGATATACTCAGTGACTCAAAGAAACTAGAACCTAATTTCTTAAACTGCAAATTAGGAAATCTAGCAACCACACTTTCACAATATGGGGTAGTTCCAGTTGGTAAGCATCTCAACAAAGTTGAAGGCTTTCCATTGTGAACATTCTCAGATGTGTTTAGTTCTTTCAAATAAACATTTAGCACTGTGTGTACTGACAAATGAACAGGATATCTGCCAGTTATTCTTGGTTTTTTTGGTGATAGTAGACGTTCGACTGATTGTGACCAATCTTCATCTAGATGTGTTATTTTTTTACCTAAAAATCCAAGTAATAATAAAAGACTAATTGATAAAGAAAACTGACCACTTTTTGGAAATTCAATTGTAACAAGTAAATTAGCTGGGTTTAAAGTTGCTTTAATTTTAAATTCATTTTGAAGCCATTCAGCTAAAGTACAAAAGTCATAATACCCAGCTCGTAAAGTATCACCCTTCTCAATACCATCAAGAGTTCCACTTACAGAATAATTTTCATCATCCGTTACATTAAACCACTTTACTGTATAAAACATTTCATGGATAGCCACAGCCTTGTTACCATCTCGATTATCGATTCCATTAGTTAGCCACACTGGTTTGCTCGTGTCAAGATTTGTTAAGGTTATAAACATTTTTATTATCACATAAAAAAAGCACAATGGAATTTAAATCACCAACAATTGCCATTGTAAACGCATTTCAATTTAATGTGGATGCCAAATACAATGTCGCACCTACTTATGAACAGAAAATAATTCAACTAAATCAGCTTGATATAGCTTTGTCTGAAGGAGATTTATTTCAAGTGAAAGTGCCAAATCCTTATGAGCATTACCTAAACCCTCCAATTACAGATGACTCTACTGCAAGAAAGTGGTCTTCAAGCCCACTACAGATGTTTCAAAACCAACTTAACTTTGCTATACTATGCTCAACTACAGGCTGTGGCGTTTCTTTTACAGACCACTTGAATCACTCAAACAAATTGATTAGGTCTGTCTATCGTTTTCATGTTTATTACCAGCTTAGACGTATACTGTCAGAACTGCATACCCCACTGCCCACTGAATCCAGTTTTAATCAGTTTAACAATCCCATGGATTTGAAAGCATTTGAACGCATTTGTAATGAATTTAACATCAGTACAAAGTATGACTTTACACAAAAACTTGATGATCACAAAGGCATGGGAACATTGTATTATGCTATGAGTCACAGACAATACCCTCAAGATTACTGGCCTCCCTACTCTTCATTCTCATCAAAATCTGAAGTGTGGTTAGGCTCAATAGAACAGAAACAGTCTAATGCCTGGACCACATTTATTTTAGATAAATCTGACGGGTTTACTCAAGCAGGAGTCGAGCGCGTAAATGAGTCAATCAGAACATATGTCTGGTGTTTACTAGGAGCACAATCACTAACAAAATCGAATATTTTAAACAGGAGTGGTAAATTTGAAGCACAAAAACAGTTTCTTGCTAATCTAGAAGATTCAATCAACTCAACAGTCGATCTACCATCAAGCATACAACGTTACCAAGACGTTCTCAGATATGCTAGATCAAAAGTTGACTTTGTAGTTGGCATCGGGTTATACATGTTACCATCTGACCTTCAACTTCAAATGGGGACAATAACAAATTATAATAATGAAATCATTGTTGCAGGTGTTGGTCAAAAACTCGGTCTCAATCAATCTGTAAACTTAGGAGCAACAACCACACACGTACAGCCGTTAAAATCATTACAGATGGTAACACCCCCGGCCCCGGCCCCAGCCCCCACACCGGCACTCATACAATCAGTACAGTCAACCCATGACACCCATGAGTCAGAAAGAACTGCATTGGTAATAGGTCTAACAGGATTAGGGGTTTTACTTCTTTATCTGTTTCATTAAATAACCCACCATCAACCCTCCTCCTGTAACCAAAAAGACCCACACATGTTCTGCCATAAACCCTACTGCCTTTGCCGCTGTACTAATCAGCCAACTGACAACAGTGCCTATAATGCCAGGCAAAGCGTCCATTGCTTTCACAGCCAATTTCTTAAGCAAGTCTGATATGTGAGACAGTTGTTTCTTTACCCACGACTGTAAGTCTTTTGGATCTGTGGGGACTGGGGTTGGTGGTGCTGGAGGTGGAGAACCACCCCCGGAGACAGCCAACACAACTGTACTGATAATAAACCCCAGAGCTGTAATTAAACTGGCAATTGTGATACCCTGTTCTCTGAAAAGTGTTTTAAGTCTCTCAGCCAGAGTAGTGTCTTCGTGAAGTATTTTCTGAATAGTTTCTCTAATCCTGTTGACCTGTGATTTCAGTTTTTGTCTCCCAATACTAATCGCTTCTAACCTTCCTGATCTTTCTATCTGCAAATCATTTAATCTGTGTTGAATTCTTTCTTTCATTTCTGTGTCAAGATTTCCATTGTCTGCTGTAGCCAGTTTCTCTTTTTCACGTTCTATGTGTTTATCAAGCTCACCTAGTTTGGCTAAATTATTTACCATCTCACCTCTTATTGTCTGCAGTGATTTATCCAAACCCATAATCTCCCTCATTGACAAAGGTGGATCATCTATTGTTTTCAAAGCGTCATTTATTTGTTCTTCAGTAAATGAAGTTTCTTGTATCACTGTGTTTGCTATTTCTGGTAGGCTTGTTATTGGTGCCATTTCAATCTCTTGCCCCGTTGGCAACTTTGTTTGCGTGTCGTGAAGCACACTAACAAGTCTTGGGGAAACAGGAGACCCTCCAATACCAAGGTATCTTGCCAACCCAGAGTTACCACCGATTTCACCTTTAATTGTACTTAAAGCTCTAAACTTAGAAGGATTATTTTTATGTGTTAGATTTATTTTCCCTCTGTCTGTATTTACAAATAAGTGTCCTTTATCATATTCAAACTGATTAGGATCTATTACATCTGGGTGGACACCAACACTGTCATAAAATGAGTTTACTTTGTCTTTTAATAGTTCGTGATACATACTAGAACTAGTTACCATTCCAGTCATATCTGTTGCACCAGTATCATAGTCATTCATGTCATCCATTTCAATATCATCATGATTAAATCCTCCTGCTGCCATTGTTTTATTAATTTAATATTTTTTATTGTGCATAATAAAAATGACACAGTCTTACGGATCAAAGTTAGACCCATACAGAAAACTACGTGAGCCCCTGGGTGTTAAGGGCATTCGACAAACAATAGTCATCACAAACAATCCAAGTACCATAGACCAGAACCAAACACTTACAGTCAAGTTTCCAAACCTAGGACCCAGTGACGTTATTGTTCCTGGCACTGCACGCCTTGCTTTTAATATTGAACTATCATCAGACGCAGACGTGAACAGAACACTAGTTAACAATCTTGGCAGAGCAATTGTTAGAACTATTAAAGTAAAACTTGAAGGACAGGAAGTGTTTAGTCTTGATGACTCAGATGTATTCTACTGTTACAAAGATCTTTGGCTAACAAAAGAAGAACGAGAAGACCGTATTTACCAAGGCATACAGCCAGATAATGTTGGTAAACTTCGAATCGATGCCGGAGATAAAGTAACTAATACAGCCATGGATGTTATAATGGCCGAAACATATGGATCCAGATTCTACATTCCACTTGAGTTTGAAATCCTAACAGCTCATCTGCCTTATTATCAAGGAGCACTGAATGACCGTCTGAGTTTTGAACTAACCTTCAATGACTACTCCAAAGTTATTAAATCATCTGATCTTAGTGCAACATATAAGATCTCTAACATTTCCTTGGAATATGAAATTGTCACACACACTGAACTAGCCAGACTCATACAAAATCAGTATCAGTCAAGACTACCAATTTATTATGACAGGGTGATTAGACATAGTTTAATGCAAAAAGACAAGAGTGACCCAATGTGGAACATAAACTTAAACACACCTGCTAGGTCACTGAAAGGTATTCTTATGTTGTTTGTTGAACTTGTGAGTCCATACAAAGGGATTCAGAAAAATTCTACAATCCTAAGATTACACATTTGTCCTGTACAATCGAAGGCCGTCCTAATCAAGTGTACGCGTCTGGAATGTTACCTTATCAGCACTACGATGAGATCACAAAATATTTTGCAGGAGGAAGGATTAGAGATAAACCAGCAAACATTGCGTGCAAAGATCTACATCTGTATGACGTTAGGATTGGTCAATACCTGACAAACAAGTATGCACTGTGGTTAGACCTGCGTAGTACAGATGATGACTATCTTCATGGGTCAGGACGAACTGTTGAGAATGGTAGTGATGGGATTACAATTCAGATACAAAAGAAGGTTGAAACTGCTGCAGCCATAAATATATATTTGTACCTGATATATGACGCACAACTCAATATTGCAGAAAGCAGACTGAGTGGACACATATATTAAAATTATATTGTGTATTAAAATGAACCGGAGCTTAATGACACTCGATCCACACTGTGGTTTATTTTGTGGTGCCACAGGCTGTGGAAAAATTGAATTTGTTCTTAATCTGTTACAAACAAGATACATATACCATTTCGAAAACATTGTAATATTTTGTCCTACGATAAAACACAACAAAGCTTATCACAACCGTTTATTCATTTGGACTGACAGCAACATATACTTAGTCGACCCTGAGAAAAAAATGAATGACTACCTACAATATTTTTACAAACAATTTGAAGGACAGCCAACGTTGTTTATTGTTGATGACTGTTCTGCAGAGAAAGACATTGTCAAGAAGAGAAACACACTGGCAGAACTTGCCTTTAGTGGCAGACATGCAAACATAAGTGTATGGATTCTCACTCAGAAATATAATGCTGTACTGAAAGATTTTCGTGAACAGTTAAAGTTTATCTGTTTGTTTTACTGTAAGGATCGTGACAGCTTCGAAGACTGTCTCAGAGAAAACGATGTCATTCCAAATAAGCAAGAACGGGATGATGTAAAAAATAAACTGAAATCAACTAAGCATCTAAAGCTCATTTTAAAGACAGATCAACCTACAGGGTATGGGTTAGTGAATTAATTTATCTTTTGGGTTTGTCTATAAAAATGACAGACAGACAAGAGGATCAAAATTGGCCTATTGGTAAATTCATAGATATTACATCGAGTTTCAGGGGTTTTATGCATATTAGTGACTTAAAAACACAAGTTAGACGCCCTTTTTCAAAACTCCCAACACCGATGAAGATATACATGACATATAGTTTTTATCTTGGATATTCTAATACTTTTCCATGTTATAATAATAGGACAAAAGATTTTATAGTTTATGATGCTAAATCTGACTGGTTTAAAATTATGTGTTTACTCATATACCATCAAATAAAAAAAGAAAATAAAAATATTAAATTTATTACTGTCAATAAAACGATATTACACATGCAAAAGCTTGAACATGATACCACAAAAGACATATCAATGAAGTGGCTTATTAGTTGGTGATTAATTTTGTCTATTATATAGATTTTAGTCAATAAAGTGCCATTTTCATTATATAATTTTCTATTTATTTTTTTGTCGGACAAATAAAAAAGATGGACAACCATCAAAGATTAAGAAACGTGTTTCACACAACTGACTTACCTATATCTAATATTTACGATGTCTATGAATCAATAGAAAGATCTTTTTTAGTCATACAAAATAACCTTCTTTCTGATAGTGTAAAGATTCAGATTGTTGCAAAAATAGAATTTGCCAGAGATGTTGGTGAAGTTATTGTAACGTATATCTCGACAAGGCAGCACACAGTTAATTCGAGAAGAGAACTAGAGAAAGTGTTTAGAGAAAGATTGTTACCAGACTTCCATGAAGCAATTGACAGAGCAGAAATGCAAGGGTCTGGCTGGCATGAAGGCCTTGTACATGAACTACAACTGAAGCAGTCAAGATATCATCCTATACTAGGTAAATCATGGATACCACTTCCAACTGAGGTTGCAAACAAAAAGGCTGTAGTCAATATTCAAAACAATGACAACTATTGTTTCATGTGGTGTGTGCTTGCTAAACTACACTTTGTAAAAACAAGACCTGATCGTGTATCTAACTATACCAAATTTGTAAACGAACTCAACTTCAGTGGCATTGAGTTCCCTGTTAAAATAGAGGATATAGACTTGTTTGAAAAACTAAATCCTGGTATATCTGTGAATGTGTTTGTGTGGGAAAATGAATCTGAGAATAAGTTACAGCCAATTAGAGTATCTCCAATTGCCCCAACCTATGGGCAGTCAGAAGATAGACATGTTGACATGTTGCTAATAAGATCTGGTGATAACTTTCACTACACAATTATCAGAAGTATGTCAAGACTAATTCATCATACAACAAAACATGACGGTAAACAGGAATTTTGTAAAAAATGTTTACAGAGGTTTTCCTCTATTAAAGTAGCACACAAACATGTGCAGCACTGCAGGTCGGCTGATGACATTCAAACAATACTGAGGTATCCAGATCCTGGTAGTCAAGTGTATTTTAAGAACTATGGGAATCAGCAAAAGCTGCCGTTTGTAGTGTATGCAGATTTTGAATCACTCGTTGTTCCATATGAGGGTCCTGTTCCAGAGTCATTACCAAAGACTATAAAATTGAGTGACCAAGTGGTGTGTTCTTTTGGATACATTCTTGTTAGGTCAGACGGTCTTCATTCAGAACCTGTTATCTACAGGGGTGAAAATGCAGCTTGTCTGTTTTTAACAGAAATGAGACATTTGTATAGTCAGGTAGTACAATATCTCACAACATGTCAGATGCCTTTGGTGATGACAGAAGAAGACAAACTGAAATTTGATACAGCTGAGATGTGTTGGATTTGTGAACAACCCCTCCAGGGTGATAAAGTTCGTGACCACGATCACATAACTGGACGTTACAGAGGCGCTGCACATAACAATTGTAACTTGTTATTAAAAACAGATCCTAAGACATATAAGTTACCAATCTTTTTTCACAATCTGAAGGGATATGATTCACACATCATCATGCAGGCTGTTGATGAGTCTTACAGAAAAATTAGTTGCATTGCCCAGACAACTGAGAAGTACTTGACTTTTAGATTGGACAAATTAGCATTTTATGACTCCATGCAACATTTGTCTTTAGGTCTTGCTAGTCTGGCAGAAGGACTGAGTGAGTATCCAATAACAAGTAAATATTTTGAGCCGGACTTGATTAAAAAAGGTGTTTATCCATATGAGTACATCAGTGACTGGGTAGTTTTTGAGGAAAGGAGACTGCCTCCAAAAGAGAAATTTTATTCTACACTAACTGGTAAAGGTATTTCTGACTCTGAATACCAGCATGCACTTGATGCGTGGGAAAAACTAGGGTGTCAGACAATTGGTGATTACCACGATCAGTACTTAAAGGCTGATGTCTGTTTGCTAGCAGACGTATTTGAAAGTTACCGTGAAAAGGGTTTGTTACACTACAAGCTTGACCCTGCTTGTTACATAACTAGTCCTGGCATGACATGGGATGCATTTTTGAAATCCAGTAAGATATCTATAGACCTGTTGTCTGATCGTACGATGGGTGAAATGGTGGAACGTGGATTGAGGGGTGGTATTAGTCTAGCAGCAAACAATTATGGCAAGGCAAATAATAAATATCTTGACGACTTTGACCCCTCAATGTCAAGGTCATTTATTACGTACTTGGATGCTAATAATTTGTATGGATTTGCAATGTGTGAATTGTTGCCATTAAAAAACTTTTGTTTGTATGATTTGTCACAGTATGGCATAAAAAAATTAACAAAATATATTATGGATCGAGGTCAAAATGATGAAAAGGGTTGGATCTTTGAAGTAGACTTGGAGTATCCACACCATTTACATGATTACCATAATGATTATCCATTAGCAGTTGAGAAACTGAGTTTGACAGGGAAAAAAGAAGACACCAAACTTGTACCAAATTTAAATGACAAATTCAATTACGTTTGTCACTACCGCTTGCTGCAGTTTTACATCAGACATGGGTTAGTACTAAAGAAAGTTCACAGAGGAATTCAATTTGATCAGAGTGCTTTCATGAAAGATTACATAATGAAGAACACAACCCTTCGTGCCAGAGACGGCAACACTGCATTTGACAAAGACTTCTTTAAGCTTATGAACAATGCCTGTTTTGGCAAGACAATGGAAAATCCTCATCACCGCAAAGATGTGAGACTGGTCACAACTGAATCGGGTGCAATTAAACTTACAAGTAAGCCTCAGTACACAGGGTATAAAGAATTTCATTCATCATTATATGCAGTGTCACTCAAAAAAAAGATTGTTAAACTGGACAAGCCAGTATTCATTGGTATGGCAATTCTGGAGTTGTCAAAACTGTTGATGCTTGAATTTTATTATGATTACTTCAAACCGAAGTATCCTGACTGTCGTCTGCTATACACTGACACTGACTCTATGATCATTGATGTGTGTACTGAAGACTTTTATGAAGACATGAAAACAGAGTTACACATGTATGACACGTCTGACTACCCTAAAGACCATCCACTGTTTAGCACACAAAACAAGAAAGTGCCTGGTAAGTTTAAGGATGAACTAAATAATAATAATAATAATACCGTTATTATATAGTTCATCCTTAAACTTACCAGGCACTTATATTATTATAATAACGGTATTAAATGGTGTGCCAATAGTTGAGTACGTTGGACTGAGGTCAAAAATGTATTCAATACTGCACCAAAAAGGCAGTCAGTCGAAAGCCAAAGGAATAAAAAAAAACAGCAATAAAAAATAAAGACTTACGTCATGAACATTACAAGCAAGTGTTAGATGGTGCATTAATGCCTGATTATCCAAACAAGACACTAAGATCAAACAAACATAATATTGAAATGATTCAAACATATAAAAAGTCTCTAGCAGTTGGGGATACAAAAAGAGTGTTTCACACTAAGGAAAAAGCTTATGCACCAGGTCATTACAGGCTCAAGTTATCTGAAGAAATAGCTGATAATCTGCTTGATAAACTAATTGATGAATTTAAATTGTTAAAAATGAGTAACGGTGTCTGGGGGAATAATCTGTAATTCTTCTCTGACAAATGCCCTCTTTGGTGCAGGCTCATACAGATAATATATTGTTGCATTAGCTGAAGGAACTATTTTTTTTATATTATGAACAGATGTAGACCAAATTGGATCAGTTGCCCTACGTCTAACGTCATTTTCAGCCTCACCAGGTTGATACAAATATCTCACCTGTTTTGTAAATAAGTTAGTGTCTGGAGGTGTTATTGCTTTTATTTCTGACGGTATTGTTTTCAATTTAATAGAATCAACAGGTTTAGGGTGACCATCATTATTCATTGCTTTTATCACAGAAGGTAATCTTTTAACCCACTCAGTGTTACGTGCGTCATGCATGAGTTCCTTAGAATACTGATAGCTAAAAAGTCTCTCCGATAATTGCTTGTTAAAGTTTTCAACAATTGCCTGTGATCTATGCAAGCCTGGAATACCGCGTCTAACCAGTACGCCATGCTTTGCAAATAATTGATTAACAGCCCCTTTAAATTCACTCCCATCATCAACCTGCACAAGCCTAGGGTATTTTAAAGGACCTCGACTATATATTTTTGATAATGCAGTGGCCACTGTTACAGCTTTTTTGTCAGTTATGGGTTCTGCATCCTTATACCTTGAAGCTATGTCAACAACAGTTAATGCATACTTGTATCGTTTCTTTCTTATTGTGTCATGCGGAAGAAACAGGAGGTCCATTTGGTGTGTGTCATTAGGTGATGTGTTTTCAAAATGAGGCCTTGTTATTTTTCTTGGAGCAGGAAAATATATTTGCCAAATTGCCTGTTTTTTAAGCCACTGTTTTATTTGGTTAATATCTCCACCCACAGCAGCATGTAATTTTTTTATTGCAGTATTCCCTTTCCAGTAGCCAATTGGGGAGTAATATATTTTTGATAGTTTAGCGTCTGCCATTTTTTCTAGCAATATAAACTCCTGTAAAATATACTAATGTCATTCCTACTAGAACAAATATTATTTCTCCATTTCTTTGTTCTGAGCTTGGTTGGTAATAGTCGCTAAGTTTTGGTTGAGGAATAGATATGTCTTCACCAGTTACAAGATAGTATTCTTTGATCGCATCATCGACGTTTGAAAATGTATGCTGTGCATGACCCTCAAGTTTTAGTTTTTCATTAATAAAATCAAGTTTCTCAATTCTTTGCTTTTCGTAATCTTGTTGAGCTTGAGCTAGTTTTTCAGATGCCTCATTGTGGCGCTTCATTTCTTCTGCTGATTCTTCTTTACTAACTTTTGAAAAGAAATAGTTTGATCCACTAAAAGCTAATGCGTTAATAACTGCTCCACCAATCATGACAGCTATAGTTGCCATATTTTTATTTACATAGAAATATTTTCTGGAATAATTCCTTGCTTGACTAGAAAATCTTTTGTTGCAATCGATGCTGTTATAACAACTACTAGTTTAGCACTGTCTTCGAAGTCTAATTTACTAAGGTCTGCTGATTTCATTTTGAGAAGACTTTTTCCCAGCATAGAATATGCTACTGCTAGTCCACTTATTACAGCGGAGTGATAGACAAGGTTCATTATGTTCTTTGTGTCGCTCATTTTCTTATACTACAAAAATTAAAATAATAAATTTATTTACTGCATGTAAAATGGGTCCAAAGGTTTTGGAACTGCTGGTAATGTGGAGACTTCTTCTTTTGTTTTTGGAGTGTTTGATTTTTTGGACACTGTTCGAGTGTTTGGTTTGTATTTTTTATATAATTGGTAACCTACGTAACCAAATCCGACAACAAATCCAGCAACTATATAATTTGTTGTTGTTTTAGTTGTTTTTTTATCACTTTGTGGGGTATGTGTTGGTTCTAATGGTAGTGTCACTGATGATGTTACGTCAGTCTTTTCTGTTAATGCTTGAAGCTGTAATTTCTTTTGTCTGTTATATTCAGCTAATCTTTTCCCAGCCTCTATTCGACCTGGACTTTTAGTCTTAGTCACTGTTTGAACTTGTGTCAAGACAGGACTCTGTTGTGGAGTCGTCTGGGTCTCGTCCATTTTCTTCTAATTTAAAATTTATTTTAGAAAAATCAATATGACTACTAGTAACAAGTAAGGTTACAGCAGGTGCAAGGTAATTCCCAAACTTGTAAAACATAAGGCATGCTAATTTACCTATTGAACTTGAAACTATGGGGTTGCTTTCTAGATCATGTGAAAGGCTGTCACTATCAACAGGTAGGAAGTGACTTACAGCTTTTGTGTATAGGCAGACAAGAGATCGACTCAAATCACGTGTCATTAGTGAAGCAATGTGATTTTCATATTTAGAATGTAGTTTAATTAGCTCATCAGCAGTAAGGGATTCTATGTCTTCTGTCATGTATTGTTTACCGAGAAAAGCTTTTGATTTTCCAGAAACAACAACAGAGATAAGCCTTTGTTTTTTAGAGTCTAAGTCTTTGTTCTCTACAGCACAGATATCGCTTAGAAGGAGTAATTCGTCTTGATTCATTTTATAATGTAATATAATAATTTTGCTTAAAAAAGTCAATGACAAGCATTAATAATTTAGGTTGGGTGGGGTATCTGCCTTAATACTCGCGGGTTGGTAGCTGATCAAAAAACGTAGCTTGAATGATTTCTGGAGTGGAACTAAAATGACTAGGTAATAAAGGTATTGGCGGTAAGTGTTGGGAGTTCGTTTGTCTAAATACGGAGAGGATCAAATAAATCTATAGATTGGGGGGAGGGGTGCCCATCAACTGTCCACTTGTCTATCTCTCACCTTGACCAAAGACATATTCCCAGTGCGCAAAGGCCATCAGGCCGACGTCAGCCGCCGTTGGCCCGCACACGGGCGTCCTCCTTTTGCGCTTTGGCGCATTGGGTTAACGTGTATAAATGTATGTTATGCATGTCTCTGCCTCGACTGAAAGCGCTGTACTCAGTTATAGGGTTAACTCATTCAAGACGGGTGGCACCCGGATACGCGGCTGTAGCCGCGTATCCGGGTGCCACCCGTCTTGAATGAGTTAACCGTACCGGCTGACCGGCGGCTCGCCAAAATAAGACAGTTGAGTGTACATACATGCACATCCGTTCGGAAGCGTATTCCGTCCAAAACTCGGTCAGACTGAGGTGCACGAGCAGACTTCTGTTGCACGTGAAGTTCGTGCTCTCCTGCATGCTGACTTTCCGAAAACAGTTGCTTCTCTCCACGCTCAAGGCGGTCTCTTCCACAGATCCTGCCATAGCAATGTCGCCGTTGTGACCATCCAATGCACAGTAGGCCATCGGGGCCTCGTCGGAGGCCAACGGCGGCCGACGGGGGCCCGATGGCGCGTACCATTTCCCGTTGAACTAGTATAGCTCGACGGGAAATGCTCATAACTTTAGCCTACCATTTCCCGTTGAACTAGTATAGCTCGACGGGAAATGCTCATAACTTTAGCCGCGTATCCGGATGCGGCACGTCTCGAATGAGTTGTGTGTGTGTGTGTGTGTGTGTGTGTGTGTGTGTGTGTGTGTGTGTGTGTGTGTGTGTGTGTGTGTGTGATGGCGTGTGTGAAGTTATATTTAGCCGTTTTGTTCTAAGGTATTCAATTATTTATGCATGCATTTTTGTTAAACGGTTGTGAGCGAGTGTGTTCAGCACCAGGACAGTCCTAATTGGCATTGCCAATATGGTCAATAAACGTATCTTGTAAATCCTCCTCGTCACAGTAAAGAAAGCCTCGGAACATATGTCCTACATTGTCGTTTTTCTCGAAATTACAAATTGCTTAGTTACGAGATTGCACGCGAACATCCTGGATGGTAAGAGTTTAAAGGGTGGTGTCAGAACAGCTCGTCGCCTAGAGGCACCAAACTATAATGGCGCCACTGACGGGCCCTTGAGCTGTTGTGATCGATCCCTATCCTGTTGTGCCGCGTAAGGGATGAATGAAGGGCGACAACCCGAAGTTCATCGGGAGATCATAGAGTATGGTCTAGACAGAGTGTTCGCCCTTTGGCTGTCGGTAGCCACTTTTGTCGAGGTGATTCCCACAGGAATCACCTTGACAAAAATCACCACCGACACCCAAAGAGTTAACAGGTTGCCCTCTCACCTCCTCACCCCTCGCCCATATATCCACCCCCACCCCCTCTTCCTCCCGCCCACCCATCCCCCCAGCCACAGCATTTCCTCAGCCCCACCCACCCTTGCTCGTCTCCCCAAATATACCGTATGAAATGTGACTTTCTTTAAATCAGCAGAAACACTAAATAATGACGAGCAAAAGAAATCATGATGCGACATTTTAAAAATCAGCGGAAACACTGACGAGCAAAAGAAATGCGATAATTATCAGTCTCATTTATTTTGCTCGTCAGTATTGTACGCACCAGTTTCAGAGAGGATGGGAAGTCCATCTGAAAGCGTAGTGGACACAAGGCTTGTGTCATTCCCTTGATCCCGTGTTGGAGTGGGCGATCCGAGGGCGGTGGGTACTGTGTTTTCAGCTAGCGTTAGGCATGTGACTGAAAACAAAACACAAACGTGTGCAGGTCTGTGCTTTTGGGCTGTGCCCTCAGTCACGGCTCGGGGGTCACACGGTTTAAAGCGAGCGATCAGAAGGCAAAAGTTAACCCATTTAACCCCAAGGCCGCACTTCCCAAACTGTGGAGGTGTCACCTAACGATTATGTAGCAGTTGCAGGAGATGGATCGACCATGATAATCCAAGGGTAGTGCCATATTAGCTTGGCGCCTGACGGCGACAAGCTAATCTAGCACTACCCTTGGATAATACTACTACTACTACTACTACTACTACTACTACTAATAATAATAATAATAATAATAATAATAATAATTTCTTTGGCGCCTAACCTCATGTAGAGTTCTAGGCGCCTTACAAATTAAGAAAAATATATTACAAAAACTGTACACAGTATTACACACACACACACACACACACACACACACACACACACACACACACACACTCCACGCACCGGCACAGCAACACTACAACATAATCCTCAGCACTCAATTATCATGGCCGATCCGTCTCCTGCTGCAACGCGACGGGGCTAAATGGGTTAACTCCTGTTGACATGAACCCACAGTACTTCCTGAATCTGTGAGAGTACACGGTGATGGTCGATCAGGCTCTGCCTTTCAGTCCGCTGCGTAATTCAGTTGACTCCTTTACTGCGAGTTGACGCACATTGTGGTTGGGCGGAAATCATTGTAAATTCAGTGTCGAAGATCCCCAGCCGTCAACGGAACATAGATACAAAGCAGTTTCAGCAAGAGGCCTAGATCCTCATTAACCTTCGCAACTTACGGGGCGTCATGAGGATCTACACACCTCAGTCCGTCAGTCTTGCAGTTGGGTGGTGTCCAAATTTTCTCCGCACAAAACGAATACAATTTATTTTAGTGTAATTGTGTTGGTCAGTGTACCGCGCAGGCCAACACAACCAAACAACCAGCCAAGCAGCCAACTAACCAACCAACCAACCGACCAACCAAGCAAACAGTAAACAAAATTACTGTATCGCCTATGCGATGTTCAAACTATCCCAGATATGACCCTACGTGTACTGCTTACCTAGCAACAATGTTGCGAACGACAGGATGTGATGATGGGCATAACACATAGCTGATGGCAGTCGAAATCTGAAAACAAATACATTTAGAACCCGTTTCATCCTGATACACTATTGTTTGAATAAATTTGATTATGATAGTTCAAGGGTGGTGCCAGGATAGCTTGGCGCCTAAGGCGCCAAGCTATTCTGGCACCACCCGAGAACCAAAATGGTTGATCTATCTCCTAATATGTAATGTAGCCTTCATAGGACAATAAGCAAATAAAAAAAAATTCAGCCTCAGGATGTAATGGGGTAATAACCAGACACTATTTTGCATATAATTACAAGATCCAGCTGTTCATCAGCTACGACGATGAATTTAGGTTTTCACTGCTAAAGGAAACAATTTAATTTTTGTCACCCTTCGACTGTCGTTACCGGGTTTTGTCATGGTTAGTCCTACAAAACGCGCTACCAAGAGCGAAAAGGTTAAACTTAGTATTGTGTGTGTTTGTATGCATGTGTGAACATACTACTTGTAAAGGATCTATCGAGGATTTTATTATATATATGAATAAATAAAACCAGTCCAAGAAAGCTGGCACCACACACTCCAAATATGGATCCAAGCAGGAGTGAAATACTTAAAATGTGAAGAAAGGATCTACATAAACCACGTAGCCTTTAGAAGGAGTTACACTTTTTATTCTATGCACAAATTTTCGCCCTCTCAGCGAGGGCTTCTACAGGGGAATGCCCAGGTAACAGGTAACTAGGTAACAAAACATAATTTACGTGTGAGAATGTAGTGCGTCAAAATAGATACAGAATGTACACGCATGCACTTTCAAATTCTAAATTATCGTAATACTTTTACATATATAGACTAAGGTACAAAAGCACGCGCACAAGTTCGTGATATTAGTGCGTCATTACTGATGACATGAAACTTTTATGAAACACGAGTATTGACACGCAGTGTGCGGAGGAAGAAATGTTGCAATGAAATATTTATAATAATAACGTCATCATCAACATTGACACCATCATCATTAGTAGAATTTTCAAACGTGCAGTCAAGAAAAATCTAAAAATCACACACACACAATAATAATAATAAGCATAATACGAACATTGTAATACAAAAGAGAGAGAGAGAGAGAGAGAGAGAGAGAGAGAGAGAGAGAGAGAGAGAGAGAGAGAGAGAGAGAGAGAGAGAGAGAGAGAGAGAGAGAGAGAGAGAGAGAGAGAGAGAGAGAGAGAGATGCAGATTATTTTGGCCGCCCGTCTGTGTAGGGAATTGAGTCTCTTTAAATGGACCTCACTACATCCATCCCTTACCGTAGACGCGTAATCGTCGTGAGAACGTATGTGAGCATAATAAAATAGTTTACGGGTATCTGAATCAGTATAATATTTCAGTTTTGATAACATAAAGAGATTATTTGCTACTATTTTGCATAAGGCGTCTGTATGAGCTTGCCATTTTAGCTGACTGTCGATTGTAATCCCTGGTACGCGATGTTCGTTTACCTGTTCTACCTGACTAACTTTAAGTGAAAGGTTAAGTAATAGAGGCGATATCTGCTGTTTTTGGCGCGTGGGGACTACCATCGATTTCGTTTTGACTGGATGAATAACCATAGAATTGTTTATACACCAAGCTGATACGTCATGAAGACTTTGTTGTAAGTTGTCGGAAATTACCTGTATATCTTTACTAGTAGTATGAATTGAGGTGTCGTCAGCAAAAAGGTCGCATTGTACATCATTCTTGGCAAGTAATATGTAGAGGCAAATTGTTAATAAATAAGCAAAACAGCACGGGGACCCCAGTACAGACCCCTGTGACACACCGAAACTTACATCTTTGAGAGAGGAGTTTGAGCCATGAACAAGAACCTTTTGTTTTCTTTTAGTAAGGTAAAATGTGGAAAAAAAGCAACTACGTCTCCGTTATTAAGGTATTTGTGAAGCTTAACAGTCATAACAGTGTGGTCAATCAGATTAAAAGCCTTCTTAAAATCTAGATAGACTACTCCTGTTAACTCTGACTTATTCATTCCCTCGAGCCACGTGTCAACAAGGTGTGTATAAGTGTTGGGTGGCATGAATGCTGCGGGCGAAATCCGGATGGGAAAGGGTGAAGGAGCTTACGGTCTTCTAGGTAAGCAAGAAGGTGTTATGAACATGCCTTTCCAGTGGTTTGGACAAAACAGATAATAAAGAAATAGGCCGATAGTTATTAGGGTCAGAAGGATCTTTTGTTTTTGGAAGTGGAATTACTTTCGCATATTTAAGTTCGTTAGGAAAAGTGTTATGCTGGATACAGAGATTATAAATGTAAGTTAAGGATTCTACAATGTATGGGAAAGACAGTTTAAGTATTTTCGGGCTGACGTCATCAGGCCCCGAGGACTTTTTATTTGGAAGGTTACTTATGAGTAAACCCACTTCATGAACAGCTAGCATGTGGATGATGAAGGGGGCTGTAGCAGATTAGAACGGTAATAAGTGTTATCCTGGCTTGGCGAAATTAGAGATTTGGCAATCGAAAGAAAATGGTCATTGAATGTATCTGCAGTAAGATTAGTGGGAATGGTAGTTGTGGTACTTGGAGACCCCCTAGTAAGTGTGTTTAGAAGGCGCCATATAGTAGAGGTATCTTTGCTGTCTTTAACCCTGTCACGAACTAACTTTTTTCTTGCCTCTCTGGTCATGTGCTTAACACGTTACGCTGTTGCTTATATTCAGTAAACATTTTATTGCTACGTAGATCGTTTCTAAGCGCCATCACCTGCACGATTTCAGGATTAAGCCAGGGAGGAAGAGTGTTAGATTTTACCCTCCTCTCGCGTAGGGGAACACGTTTATTAATTACATTTTGGAAAAGAGAGTACCAAATACTGAGGGCGGTATTAGGATCTTAGGACAGGAGCACGTCATTAAAAGGAGTATTTTCTAGATCTAAAAGAAATTCGTCTTTACCGAAGTGTTTGAACGTCCTATACGTTATAGTTGTATGGAGAGAGAGAGAGAGAGAGAGAGAGAGAGAGAGAGAGAGAGAGAGAGAGAGAGAGAGAGAGAGAGAGAGAGAGAGAGAGAGAGAGAGAGATGATGATGCTGATGATAAATCATTTTTTGCAGGATAAAGCTATTGGGCAACCTGAGAGGAGAGAGAGAGAGAGAGAGAGAGAGAGAGAGAGAGAGAGAGAGAGAGAGAGAGAGAGAGAGAGAGAGAGAGAGAGAGAGAGAGAGAGAGAGAGAGAGAGAGAGAGAGAGAAATGAAATGAAATGAAACTTTATTTTCCAAGGATAAAAGAATAGGTGCGCAGACCTGTTTTCATTCTTGTCTTGCTACACACTATAAAACAAAATAACGTATATAAAATCACTCTCTTACACACACACACACACGCGCCGGTGTGCAATTGCCGCGTGCACAGGTTTGTGCCAGATTAGCTTGTAGCCTACAGGCGCCAAGCCAAGCCTGCACAACCCTCCACACACACACACACTGACACACACGCACACACACACACACACACACACACACACACACACACACACACACACATCAGTATACCATGTACACATACATTCTATCACTTAAACTGAACTATACTACAGCAAATATAAAAAGTATAAAGGATTTTGTACATAAAACCGCTATTGTTCTCATCATAAAAATCAACACGGCTCACTCCAACAAACATAAACAGGCATACACACACACACACACACACACACACACACACATGAACACAAAACCCTCAGTCTGGGTTACCTACCATTTTATGTGAAAATGGGTTCCCATATTTCTATTTATTCTAGGGCTCTGGAGTTGATGCGAATGTTTAGAACTCAACTTATAACTAAGCTCTAAAACTTAAAATAAAATAGACATTTTCTAGAAACAAAGCCACTGGATGGAAAAAAAATGGGGTTTTACCCAAAAAGTGGGTGCCTCTTACACAAAACTGGGATTACAGTGAAAATACCTCACTAAAGATACCTTTGGTTGATTTTACTATTATGATTGTTTGAGTGGGGTTGTAAGGGGGTTGGGGGAGGGGGGGGGGAGAAGTGTGTGTGGGGTGGGGGGGGGGGGTGGGGGGGGGGAGAGGGGGTCATCACTTTTGGTTTATAGAGCTGCTCAATGCGCTCTTATGAATGAAAGATTTTCATTATCAGTGGAATCAGTAGGTCATTTTAGAGGCGCACACTGAGTTGCACGTCGAACCACTCACAAATACTCATTTGGAGTGCACCAGATGGATCCAGTTGGCAAAGTCCCACATTCCACACTATAGGACAGCTAAGACTGAAAAGCAATCGCGGCGTTTATGGCACGGTACAAGGTTTAAAACTAAGAAAATGTTGTTTTTAGAAGCGTGTCGGGCAAAAGTTTTTATGAAAACTGTTTTAAAACCTCTTTTAACTCAACTTTTCTTAATGTTAAAAGTGTTTTATTGTACATTACTTAACGTCCCGACAGCAACAAGGCTTTCTCAGGACGTGCCTGCACTGCTTGTGGAAAAACAACAACATACTAAACAGAACATTGAATGTATGTTGCCAGCCGGTCAAATACATTAAATAAACCTAACACATGGGGCCTACATAAAGCTAAGACCATTTAGCAACACACATCCAATATCAAGAGCTACAGGCAGTGCAGACAGTAGGGAGAGTTTTAAAAAAGGCAAATACAGCTGAATGGACAAAGGGCCGACAGAGACACATGCCCCAGAAAAGAGAGAAAAACCCACCCTGTGGGGCTGACCAGGGTGCCCCTGGGAAATAAAAAGTAGTTAACCCCACCCAAGTCCCCCAGGGCAGACCCAGGTGGGGTTAAAAGTGTTTTAATTTACAAGCGTGTCGTAACTGATATGCATCTATTCCAACCAACGTATAGTGCTGGATATTTTTCCCATCCTCGCCTTCTCTCTTTGCTCAACACTCGACTTTCCAGTCCTTCCCTGAAACAAAACCCAACCGGTCTGCCCTCAACACTCGACTTTGCAGTCCTTACTTCAAACACCCCCAGCCGGGTCTGCCCTGGGGGACTTTTTAGTTCCCAGGGGCACCCTGGTCAGCCCCACAGGGTGGGTTTTTCTCTATATTCCGGGGGCATGTGTTTCTGTCTACCCTTGGTCCATTCACCTGCATTTTCCTTTTTTAAACTCTCCCTACTGTCTGCGCTGCCTGTGGCTCTTGATATTCGATGTGTGTTGCTAAATGGTCTTAGCTTTATTTAGGCCCCATGTTGTAGGTTTTATTTAACGTATTGGACCGGCTGGCGACATACATTCAATATTCTGTTGAGTTTTTGTCACTAGCAGTGCAGGCACGTCCTGAGAAAGTCTTGTTGCTGTCGGGACGTTAAGCAATGTACAATCAATCAACCTTCCTTCAAACGGACAGCATTCACACAAATAATACTTTACTATTACATCAGAAAATGGCCCATCCAAGCCTGCACTCTTTTAACTGCACTAAACGACTGACTGTAGCAGACGACGCATGAAACAAACGACGCTGACTCTGTGACGTCATTTCCATTCAATCAATTTGTGCATACAATCCAAAAGGAGATGCGGCATTGATAACATCGACAAACCTACAAAATAAAGCAACAGGTTCAACCAAAAGGTCGGGCAGGACAAAAGACAACAGCAGCCTCACCCAAAGTCTAAACGTCCTCTCTTACAATGCGCACTCATACAATCACTTCACTTCTTAGCAACCGGCGCACGAATATAATTATAGGCTAAGTCAAACTAAAACAGAAGATAGTGGCAGAAAACCCTTTAAAATAGAAACAAACAACGACGTTTCAGATAAAATATTCTTCATCTGACATGGAAACAAACGTAGAAAACGAATAGGCTAAGTCCCTGGTGAACGTATACATGAATCTCAAAGTTGTCCACTAGACATGACCTTTCTCCACATCACCCCAGAAGTACATTACAACTCAACACTTTTTTTAACAAAACAACCACACCCTCAAATAACAAACCTAATTTTGTAGAAACATCAACAATTTACACCCTGAAACAACAAAATATCCCCCCTGACCCATATCAGCTATGAAGTTATTTATAGCTGAGAAGGGTGATGTAATACATGATACACGCTCATTTTCAGGGTTCTGTGTGCACAACACACACATTGCTGGGAGGGACAAGTTTTTAAACACACTACCGGCGTGTCTGTTAAACACAAAAGTGCATGTGTTAACGCCAAAATGAGAAAAACGGATTTTTTTACTTTTTATGAATCTTTACCGCAAGACAATGCAGAAACAACCCTCAGAAAAAATGGGTGTCTGACTTGGAAACCCAGAATTATACACATACCCAGTTTCCATAAGGATGGTAAAGACAGTCACCCGTTTTAGCTCTTTCGTCTACACACACACACACACACACACACACACACACACACACACACACACGCGCGCACACACACGCGCACACACACACACATGGAGACAAAAGCCTCAGAGTGGGGTTACCTACCATTTTATGTGAAAATGGGTTCCCATATTTCTATTTATTCTAGGGCTCTGGAGTTGATGCGAATGTTTAAAACTCACCTTAGAACTAAGCTCTACAACTTAAAATAAAATAGACATTTTTTAGAAACAGAGCCACTGGATGGAGAAAAAAATGGGTTTCTACCAATAAAGTGGGTGCCTTTCACACCTTTTTTGAAGATGCAGATGATCGTCTTGTCTTATACCTGCGTATTTCTCTGTGGGCTGGCGATTGGGTGCCTGATAGGTGGGGGCAGGGGATCTAACTGTTTGTCTGTCCAGCGCTGAGTCGTTTCCCTTGGTATGCATACACACAAAAACTGGCATTAGAGTGAAAATGGGTGTCCTCTTCAAATCATTCATTTTAGCATGGACTATTTTAATAAAATTAGGCATCTGTAATAAGGTAAAGTTCACGGAATATTTGATGCTTCTTTTCCACATTTATTTTGATTGTTGTCGTTCTTTTTTCAACTTAATGTGTATTCTTTTTTTTGTTCCTACATTAAAATTGTCAAGCACAATGACACAACACACAGCAGTGAACAAAATACCTCACTAAACATACCTGTGGTTGATTGTATTATTATGATTGTTTGGATGGGGTTGTGAGGGGGTTCAGGGGGGAAGCGGGGTGGGGTGGGGGGGAGGGGTAGGGGAGAGTGGGGTGGGGGGTAGGGGAGAGTGGGGGGGGGGTAGGGGAGAGTGGGGGGGGGGGTCATCACTTTTGGTTTATAGAGCTGCTGAATGCTCTCTTATGAATGAAAGATTTTCATTATCAGTGGAATCAGTAGGTCATTTCAGAGGCGCGCACCGAGTTGCACGTCGAACCACTCACAAATTCACATTTGGAGTGCATCAGATGGATCCAGTTGGCCAAGTCCCACATTCCACACTATAGGACACCTAAGACTGAGAAGCAATCGTGGCGTTTATGGCGCGGTACAAGGTTTAAAACTAAGAAACTGTTGTTTTTAGAAGCGTGTCAGGCAAACGTTTTTATTACAACTGTGTGAAAACCTCTTTTAACTCAACTTTTGTTAATGTTAAAAGTGTTTTAATTTACAAGCGTGTCGTAACTGTTATGCATCTATTCCAACGTATAGTGCTGGATATTTTTCCCATTGTCGCCTTCTCTCTTCACTCCGGCAACACTCGACTTTCCAGTCCTTCCATTGAAACGGACAGTATTCACACAAATAATACTTTAATACTATTACACCTTTTGGCAACATTAGGTTTCTTTCTCTGACCTAGCATTACATCCGAAAATGGCCCCTCCAAGCCGGCACTCTTTTTACAGCGCTAAACGACCGAATGCAGCAGACGACGCACGTAAAGACGCTGACTGTGTATGACGTCATTTGCATTCAATCAATTTGTGCATACAATCCAAGAGGAGATGCAGCCAAAACCAAAGCATTCATGCCACTGACAATCCTACAAACAAAGCAACAGGTTCAACCAAAAGGTCGGGCAGGACACAAGACAACAGCAGCGTCCCCCGAAGTGCACGTCCTATCTCACACTGCGCACTCATACCATCACTTCACTTCATAGCAAGTTGCTCGCGTACAGATACATTGTCCTAGTCACTGGTGCACAGATACATTGCTCTCAAAATTGCTAGACATGACCTCCCACCATCACCCCGGAAGCACAACACAAATCAACACTTTTTTTTATATAAAACAACCAGATCCTCAAATAACAAACCTCATTTTGCAGCAGCATAAACAATTTACTCCCTGACACAAATACAATATTCCCCTCCCCCCCCCCTTCCCCCACCCCCTACCTTTCGTATCTCTCTATTTCACTTCGGCTCACCGACGCAGTCAACCAATCAGAGAGAGAGAGAGAGAGAGAGAGAGAGAGAGAGAGAGAGAGAGAGAGAGAGAGAGAGAGAGAGAGAGAGAGAGAGAGAGAGAGACAATGAACAATGAACAATGAACCTTTATTTTATAACGGTAAAAGTATTTGGTAACAGGACCAATTTTCAAACTTGCCGTTACTACCATTAAGCTAAGAACTACCATTGAACATTATCACAAACAAAACAACGGTTTCACACAAAAGTAAATAAAAGCACACAGGCACAAACACTCTCTACAACACATGCACACATTTTACACCTCACACATACACACAGACACACACGCACATACCGCAACACACGCAAACACACATACACACACCAACGCACACACACTACACAACACGCATACACACACTCACACGAACCCCCCCCCCTCCCCCCCTCCCCCCTCCCCCCTCTCCCCCAGGGTAATAGTGAGGTGCAATTTCCAGAGTGAGAGAGAGAGAGAGAGAGAGAGAGAGAGAGAGAGAGAGAGAGAGAGAGAGAGAGAGAGAGAGAGAGAGAGAGAGAGAGAGAGAGAGAGAGAGAACGAACGAACGAACGAACGAAACTTTATTTTCAAAGGATTGAGATATTAGGCGCGCAGGCCTTTCTTACAATCTGTCCTTGCTAAGCTACTTAAAGAACACCAACCAAACAACAAAAACTAACTAATAATAAACGTCACACACACGCATGCACACACGCACACAGACACACATATACATGTACTCGTGCACATGCGCACTTTTGTACATACACATACACACGTACGTGCGCACATAATTATCTAACATATAAGTAGTTATGATATTTTTTGTACTATCAAAAACAAGTTAGAAAACTGAACAAACAATTTGGAGGCTAGATGAAAAGAAAGAAAAAAAAAAGAAAAAAAAAAACATGAAGCGTATTATGTCGAAAAACAAAGAAGAAGAAAGGATCAGCATAACGATGTCTTAGAAAGGTAATCATGTACTCTACTTTTAAACAGAGAGAGGGACGTGGTTTGTTGAATAGTGGGAGGAAGGGAATTCCATAAAAGAGCACCTGAATAAGACAGGCTAGATTTGAACAGGTCTATACGGGGCCTTTTTATAGAGAGACTGTTCCTGGAGGTGCTGTGTTTTTTTTCAGTTGGCGAAAAAAGCCTAGATAAGTAAGGTGGAGCTTTCCCGTTAAGAATTTTGTGCATCAGTACACATTTGTTTTGTGCGAGGTGCTTAACCAAAGGGAGAAGTCCGATGGCCTGCAGCTTGTCATCAGTGGATAAAGACGGATCAGGGAGGATAAGCTTAGCAGCGCGCTTGTATAATGAGTTTATCTTCTTGAAGTGATTTTCACTGCAGCCATCCCATATTGTTGAGGCATAGTCAATGTGTGGTTTAATGTAGGCATTAAAAAATAGTTTGCGTGTCTTAAGGTCAATGATCGTTTTAAGTTTGGAAAGTAGAAACAACTTTTTGGACAAATGTTTTCTCATATAATATAGGTGGTTATGCCAGCTTAGATCATCATCTATTATTACTCCAAGCAGGCGGTGTTGACTGACCTGCTCAACTGAGATGGAGTCCAAAGAAAGGTTGAGTGATGGAGGTTTGAGCTGATGTTTCTGGCGGGTTGTGATAAGCATGCTTTTTGTTTTTGTGGGATTTACAAGCATGCGATTTACATTACACCACCGAGAGACTTCATGAAGACTCTCTTGAAGATTATTTGCAATTTCAGGCACAGTTTTACCAGCGGAATGTAATGTTGAGTCGTCGGCAAACATGTCACACTCAGTCTCACTACACGTTACATGTAACGGTAGATCGTTAACGAAGATACAAAACAGTAGTGGGCCTAAAATAGACCCCTGGGGCACTCCATACTCCACAAATTGTTCAGAAGAACATTTTCCATTGACATAGACTGTTTGTGTTCTTTTTGTAAGATAGGAGTCCAGAAACGAAAGAGCTGAGGGACTCTTTTTGTTTAAGTAGGTGGCAAGCTTTTTCAGTAAGATGGTATGATCGATAAGATCAAACGCTTTTCTTAGATCCAAGAAGACAGCACCAGCCATTTTATTATCATTTATGCTGTTGACCCACGAATTCATTATTCGTGCGAGTGCAGTGTGGCATGAATGCTTGGGACGAAAACCTGACGGGTGATGATATAATAGGGACCTTTTTTCAAGAAATTCCAGAAGATGTTTGTGAACATGCTTTTCCAGAGGCTTCGAGAGAACTGATAGAAGGGAAATGGGGCGAAAGTTATTAATTTCAGAAGAATCGTTTGCTTTAGGAACAGGCACTATTTTTGATTTTTTGAAAGCTGCTGGGAAGACATTTTTTTGTATACATAGGTTATAAATGTATGTAAGAGGTTCCACTATGTATGGTTGCGACAGGTCAAGGATATATCCATTGATACCAGAAGACGTTTTCTTTTTTAGGATAGAAATGCATTTGCCTACCTCGTGTACAGCAATATCAGGGATGACGAAAATATCATCTGAGGACAATCTTTGCTTACAGAACTTAGTTAGCTTTTCTGGTGTGGAATATATCGACTGATTGCGATTGTGAGAACTGAGTAAGTCTTTGGGGGCTGATAGAAAGTGGTTATTAAACTCCTCAACGGAGAGGTTTTCTGGAATGGTATTGCACTGTTTACGCTTGTTGTTGGTAAGCGTATTAAGTGCTGTCCAGATAGAGGAAGGGTTTCTGTCTTCTTCGACTGTTTTGGTTACAAACGATCTCTGCGCCTCTCTAATTAAGTACTTAACTTTATTTCGCAATCTTTTAAATTCATGAAAGTTCTTTTCTTTCTTAGCCTTATTTCTATCATCCATTGCTTGTTTGATTTCGTCGGTTATCCATGAGGGAGGCTGGCGGGATCGGACTCGCTTTCTTCTTACTGGCGCATGTTTGTTTAGCACCCCTAGGAACAGATCAAGTAAGAGAGAAACAGCCTTATCTGGGTTGGTACAATTGTACACATCATGAAACGGTGTAAGGCTAAGATCGTGTAAAAAAGCATCTTTGTTTAGTTTTTTAAAAGACCTATAGGTAATGTACACATGCTGATCCCTCTTTTGTTTTGGCATCTTGCACGACCATGTACAGGTGATGGGAAAATGATCACTGACAGCTAGTGGGGGGACGCTGGTCTCTAGTACTGACTTACAGTTGTTGGTATAGATGTGATCAATGAGTGTAGCGGATGATTGGGTTATTCTAGTAGGAGCTTGGATTAGTTGCTTCAACCCAAAAAGACTTGTTGTCGATTGCCACGTGGGATTTGTTTTCAGTAAGTCAATGTTAAAATCACCTAACAGCAGTACATCTTTGTCAGTATCATTCACTTTATCCATCATCTGCACAAAGTCATCATACCACTCGACAGTGGACGATGGATTTCTATATACATAACCCATTATAATTGGCGATGAGTTATTAATTTTTACTTCTAGCCATACACACTCAATCTCAGTTGACTCCAGATCATCACGTCTGCGTACCATATGTGCAATCGAGTTATGAACATAAACAGCAATCCCTGTGTGTTTGAGGGTGTTTGGGTCACGACGAATTAAGGAAAAGTTTGGGATGCACAGATTTTCGTCGCTAATTCTTGAGTCCAGACGTGATTCCGTTAGCCCAAAGAGATGGAAGTGTGAAGGCTGGTTTAAAAATATTGAAATGTCAGGAACCTTATTGTAAAGGTGAAATACATTAACGTGCCCGACCTTCAGCCCGTGGGCATGCATGTAATTGTTCGATGGTGTACACATTTTGATGACAAAAAATGTAAATATAAAGTTTTCAATATCCAAAACTCAGTGAAACAGTCCAGTCGCTGAAAGGAGTGATCTTGTGCGAAAATATGGAATAAACCAAATCCACTTATAATCACCACGACTGTCAAAAATAACTTGCCTGATAGTTTGTAGAACTGTCTACTCGCATTCAGCACAGCACGTTTGGCTATGTACTATAAGCACTAATCTTTACATTTAGTCCGGCTTACAAAAATGGTGTGTATGCCGGCCAGACACAAGTCAAACGCGGAACTGTACTGTACACAGGTCAACCACAGTACAAATAGTCCAACGAGTTCCCTAAACTGTCAGACTGCAACACATGTTGCTGTGATACGGCCGCATCGCATATAAACCAAAAGCATCGCAAATGTTAATGTCAAATCTAGAGAGAGAGAGAGAGAGAGAGAGAGAGAGAGAGAGAGAGAGAGAGAGAGAGAGAGAGAGAGAGAGAGAGAGAGAGAGAGAGAGAGAGAGAGAGAGAGTACTACTGTTGGCATAGCTGTGTTAAATCCTGTAAAATCGGACCTAACAGTTACGCCCAGTGCGCCACTGAATACTATAATGTATACTATTCAACTAGGAACTTATGAAAACCGCCCCTGCTTTCAATTGCACTATTCAAGCAACCACATTAAGGATGTGGACACAACAAGCTATTCGGAACAAAAGGCTATCAGTCGGGCCGACGTTGGCACGGGTACGGATGTGCGAGGCGCCGGCTGCGGTCGACTTCGGCCCTATGATCTTTTACTCACTGGGTAGCTATTTCGGAACATGCGCTTCCCTTGTCTGCGATAGACTAAAAGAAATCACGTGTCTGCCGCCACCAGAGGCATTATCCAGGCTTCCAGGCTTCACTGCCGGTGGACGCAAACCCAGTGCGCAAAGGCCATCGGGCCGACGTCGGCAGCCTTTGGCCCGCGCACGGCCGTGCGCGGGCCAATGGCGGCCGACGACGGCTCGATGGTCTGTTGCCTATTGGGAAATTACGACGCCTTTCAAGGAGTGGCAAATTCAACACGGAATAATCCCATCACGCAGCAAGGATCACGGATGCTAAACAGGGTCATGGGCGGCGAGAGGCAACTGAAAGACCTTCATGAGCTCCCTCATCTGCGAAGGTTCAAGAGGTCGTTTAAAATTTTAAAAAAAATCCGCAGTCTCTGTGCATGCCGCGGCAAGTTGACGTGGCAAGTTGTCGGCTGAACCCGGCCCTCGCGGGACGCGAATATCGAAGCTGCCAGCAAGAGGTATAGATTCTCATGCGTCCCCGAAACTTCTCGGGGCTCATGACAATCTATACCTCTGGCAATGATCTGGACGAACGCGTCTCTCGCAGAGCTTCAGATTGACGTGAAAGGGTGAAAAATACACATACCGATTTATTACAACGTTCCAGGTCCGGGACGCCCCAATGCGCAGAAGGCCATCGGGCCGACGTCGGCCGCCGTTGTCGCCGGGCCCGCGCACGGCCGTTCGCTGGTCAACGGCGGCTGCCGTCGACCCGATGGTCTTTTGCGCACTGGGGAAAAGGCTGGTTGGAGATGGGCAAAGACGTTACATATTCAATATCATAGATCGTCTTTGAGCTGTGTGACGGAAATGCGTATTAAGAAACGTTTCGTTGAACCACTTAGGGCCGCGATCCATAAATGTCGATTAAAAATCCAACTGAGCAGCAGTTAACAGGGGACGGGGTGTATATAAATAATTATGTGGGAACAGAGGTTCCATCGCTTTCAACGACAAGCTAGGCCAACCAGCCGAGGGTTCAACCGTGGTACTGGAAACTAAGGGTTAGGGCCTAATAATTTAGCTTGGCGTCTGATCGTCTAGGCTCTACCCTTAAACCACTGTCTGGACCAACTGAACTTGTTAACCAATACGCGCAAAGGCCATCGGGCCGAGGTCGGCCGCAATGGGCCCGCGCACTATCGTGCGCGGGCCCAATGCGGCCGACTTCGCTCAGGATATCCTTTTCCGTACTGGGAAGATGCTTACAAAGGACAATCACACATTGGTGCTATTTCTTTTCAACTAGACAAACTTCCGCGTTGCAGACATAGTTCCGACACTTCGCCAAACTTAATTTTTAAAAAAAAATTAAATTTATTTTAATTTTAAAGAACCCAACGTACAAAGAAGCGCGCTTAGAAAAGACAGTTACAGAACAATTAATTACAAGAATTAATCGGCAAAACTCGTTTTCTAGATTGTTCAAAATGTAGTTCAGTTCGGCTAATCTTTAGTCCGATTGGCAGGAGGCGAGGCAATGATGAAGAAAGGACAGTTTCATCTGCACACACGGCAAACACTAATACGGAAGATATATAGACGCTTCGTGCTGAGTAAAGTATTAACTGAAAAAGTTTATCCTTTTGCTGATTCAGCCATGTTACTACAGAGTGTGAACATCCCTGTGGTCATCTGCATTAGCATGTCTATAAACGAGGTAATCGCGGTAGAGTTTGTACGTGCGTACCTTGTGATAGCAGAACAGAACCAGCCAAAAGCCTGTCCCCAAACATTTAGCTCAGGAATCCGACAAACCAAAATTACGTTCGTCATATTAACTGGTTCAGCCCCGACACACCTCTGCAAGACTTAGATCGTGCATGATAGTTCGAGGGTGGTACAAGAACAGCTTGGCGCCCATAGGCGTCAAGCTATTCTGGCACCACCCTTGAACTATCATGCTTGATCTTGAATTACATGTTGGCAAAACAAAAGAGATGTCATAGATTTCAGGAATAACAAACATCATCCCGGTCCTGTTGTCATCAAGGGAGCAGAAGTTGAGCATGTAGAGTCCTACAAGTATTTAGGTGTTCTTTTTGACAACGCGCTCAACTGGAAACAAAACACAGATGCTATTGTGGAAAAAAAAGCCATACCCGTCTTTACTGTTTGAGAAAGCTCAGATCATTTCATGTAAGCACTCAGCTTTTACATTTGTTTTACTGCTCCAGTATTGTAAGCATTCTAACTTTTGGACTGACGTGCTGGGGTAGAAATTTATGTAAAAGAGATCGAGATTGCCTTAACAAAGAAATCCAGAAAGGGTGCGGGGTAATTGGTAGGGCACAGGATAATTTGGACACACTGTACAACAGACGGATTACGAACAAACTGGCTTAAAAAACTTGAGGACAAAACACATCCACTTAGATATGAATTTGACAGGAGACGTATCGAACGAAGTGGCAGATTTCGAGTACCCAAAAGTCGTACATCACGTTATGCCAACTCTTTTGTCCCTCAGGCTGTTACCCTTTTCAACAGTAATATCAGTAGATAGTGTCTGTCAACATTGTTCAGTTCTTTAGTACTAGCCCTTTCAGTAGTTCACTTCAACATTGCTGACACCAGAAGCACAGGGGGAATCCACCATTTTAAAAAAAAAAAGTTTTTTTCCCTTCTCGCTGTCCCATGAGGGATTAATTAAGTATTATTGTATTGTATTATTGTATTGTATTGTATGGGCAGACAGCGAATTTCCCCATGAGGGATTAATAAAGTATTATTGTATCTGTCTCTAGAATTGTAATACAGTCCTTGAGAGGGCAACTTCAAAATTTGGGGATTTCGGTCCTGGGGAAGAATGTGTTAACTCATTCTATCCCAGACACACCACAGCAAGGTAAGGATCGACCATGATAATTCAAGGGTGATGCCAGAATAGCTTGGCGCCTATGGGCGCCAAGCTATTCTGGCATCACCCTTGAACTCTCATGGTCGATCTGTGTCCTGCACTAGAGTGCAGTCATCAGGGGACAACGGCAAAATTTGGGGATTTCGGTCCTGGGGCAGAATGTGTTAAACCCTGCAGAAAAATGCGAACACCACCCAGCTGCAAGAGGCAAAGAACCTCACGAGCCCCCGAAGATGATGGGGTTCATGAGGTACTCTGCCTATTGCTGAACTTATTCATATTCCTTGATCCTTGGGTCCCCACCCGGGTCTGCCCTGGGGGACTTGGGTGGGGTTAACTACTTTTTAGTTCCCAGGGTCACCCTGGTCAGCCCCCAGGGTGGGTTTTCTTCTCTATTCTGGGGCATGTGTTTCTGTCTACCCTTGGTCAATTCACCTGTATTTTCCTTTTTTAAACTCTCACTACTGTCTGCGCTGCCTGTAGCTCTTGATATTGGATGTGTGTTGCTAAATGCTCTTAGCTTTATTTAGGCCCCATGTCGTAGGTTTATTTAAGGTATTGGACCGGCTGGCGACATACATTCAATATTCTGTTTATTTATTTTTTTCACAAGCAGTGCAGGCACGTCCTGAGAAAGCCTTGTTGCTGTCGGGACGTTAAGCAATGCACAATCAATCAATCAATCCTTGGCCCTTGGCTTGATCATGATGGGTTTATATAGTACGTGTTTTCAAAGATATAATTTTGCATCAAAGCAGTAAACGGGTTATGATCGTGTTTTAAGGCTCAGTGTATTAACTCATTCGAGACGAACAGTATGCGGATACGCGGCTGTTCGCCGCGTGTCCGCATTTTGTCGTCTCGAATGTGTTAAAGTACCATTACACACAAATCTGAAGACACATTTCAGCACCATTTGTGTTTGTTATGCCTTGTCGACACACATAATGGACTTTAACAGCATTTGGGACACGCATCAAAAGCACGCGCGTAATCGCACTCATTTACTCTGCGCTGCCTTTAGCGTGTCAATCTGTGTTTTTAAAAAGAATTTTTTTTTTTTAATAGCTGTTTCTCGTACTGAAAGCGGTGTATTTCTAGAACGGAGTGGAGTCATTGTCAAGTTACTCCAGTGATATAAAGACGACGTGTGCTGAACTGGATTCTCCTGTGTCTAATGATAACTGGACCTATGTGTAGCGTTTCGTAACCATCTGTTACAGAAGTCAGTGTATCTTTAAACAGTTACGGCGGTAGTGGTCTTAAGGTAACACGTGTGGAGGTCCGTATTCATCCAGACCGCCCATTGCCACCCTGCATGAAGTAGCGCATCCTAGTGTTGTGTCTATTTGACAAGGTATACCGAAATATAAATGTGTTGTACCGCTTTCAAGCGTGTCTCCGTGGTACTTCTCTCCGATCATCGCGTGAATATTAAATGCCATTCAGGAACCCATCTTAATAGACCTCACCGAGCGCGCGCATCACAAGCCACGCTCCCTAGTAATTGTTGCTGGGTCCGACAAGCTTTCCTGTCGCTAGGACAATATGGCGGACGGTAGTGCGCGTGATTCCACTGAATGCGTTGCAAATTCTACAAGCCTACATTTTCTGCCAGGATACAAAGCTTCGTCAAGAATGGCCATAGTTTGAGGCAAAGCAAGTTTGCGTCATGTTTCATTAATGCTGTTCGTATTTATCATACAACTGGCAGTGATGCCGTTCAAGTTGCATCCGTGTCAGTATCACCGGTCGCAGATCTACAAGAACGCGCCGATCCACACAAACTGTACGTGGAAATAAGCATCAGCAAGCACAGCGTCACAGAAGCTATCTGTGCCTGCAGAGCTGGGTAAGTGTTATTGTTATTGGTGCTGCTTAAAATAAACTTAGCACATTTATCTGAGCCATTTTAGGCCATCTCGTCTCATCGTAGCAAGATGGCAGTGCTGCTGAGCGCTCTCTTTTTCCGGCTGTGTTTACAGTGTCAGGCTGAGCTGATTAGGCTCCCAAATAAAATTGAAGTGTGTGTGTGTGTGTGTGTGTGTGTGTGTGTGTGTGTGTGTGTGTGTGTGTGTGTGTGTGTGTGTGTGTGTGTGTGTGTGTGTGTGTGAAAGAGAGAGAGAGAGAGAGAGAGAGAGAGAGAGAGAGAGAGAGAGAGAGAGAGAGAGAGAGAGAGAGAGAGAGAGAGAGAGAGAGAGAGAGAGATTATTAATAAATAACCATGATTTGTATTTCAGATTGAATGGTCACTGTTCTCATGTCACTGGGCTTCAGAAAACTTCAGTATTTCAAAGCAGCTAAACTGTACCCATGAGCCTAACCGACTGAGCTGCAGCAGCATGACACAAGCCTGGGGAGCAGCAATATCAAAAGGCACCAAGATCGTATCTATCCCAATAATTAAACCATGGTGTGCTGGCCAGGCCATCGGAGCAGCAGACGAAAAGACCCATAACATGCTACATCAACACAAGCAAGAAGTAAGCATCACTTACAGAATGGACAGCATACAGAATATACGAACCTATTGGACATTAATGCAGCGTGTCGGTATGCGCATTGTCATGTCCCACGGGTGTAAGCGGGCCAAGGGCGGCCGACGTCGGCCCGATGGCTTTTTGCGCATTAATGGGTAGACCATCGAAACCGATGATGTCGTCATTGTGCATGACTTCTATTTGTGGGTGCGGGTGTGGCTGGCCAAGCCAATCCTGGAGCCACACCTGCGAGGGCAATGGGGGCACTGGAACGTAGCTGTGGGGAGAGTCGACGCTGTCTTTCTGCGAGCTCTGGCACTGGTGATCCGTTGGCGCCGATTGTGTTCAAAGAGCGTGCAGGCTTTCCTGGTGGCGGCACGCCAGCCGGATCTGTCTTGTGCTTGTGGGTGCGGGTAGGCGCATTGTCATGTCCCACGGGTGTAAGCGGGCCAAGGGCGGCCGACATCGGCCCTATGGCCTTTTGCGCATTGGGATATATGCAAACAACTGCGGCACCTGGATTAGTATTTGTCGAGTTATTATATATTGTTCGTCGACAGCTGCGGCATTACTTTAGCGTCAGCCAGGAAGGGCATTTCATCCGAGCGGTGGAAGATGGATCGACCGAACCGGCTGTAGAACACGGATGATGGTTTAAGCCAGATTTGCTTGGCGCCTCATCAGCCGTGTTCTACGGCCGGTTCGCTCCGACTTATCGAAGGTTTTTACATAGATGCTGAATAATTTACAGCGAGAATAATGCACTCGAGTTACTGATTCGTAACCGCATATTAAAGTAGAAAAGAAAGAAACTTGAACCGCTCTAGATCATACAAGGACAAAAATTCTCATGAGCGGCTTAACGATTGCAGAGGCTTCAGAGAATGTAAGTCTCCTGGCCGCTGGGTTAGACATATATCGTGCTGGACTTATGGTCTGAATACAACACAATTTATTTTTTATTATGTTAACGCACCAAGTTCTGAAAGCGTCTCAAGAACTTAACCCATTGCATATCGGTAGCGGTTTTAGTTGCGATGATTCCTACAGGAATCATCGCGACAAAAACCGCTACCGACACGCAGAGGGTTAATCGTAGGCCTACACGCACGCTCAAGTAAACTACGCATTCTCTCTCTGACACCCACCATACTTACCACAGAAAAATCCAATGTAGTCGAGCTGCAGATCTAGAGGTTGTCAGACCTGTACAGTCCGCCCATGAAACGCCAATGCCACAACTACATTTACACACAAGAACGGACAAAAAAACAAAAACCAGTCAGCAAGAAACACACACAAAGAAGAGACAGTGGCTGACTCATTGTTCTTGCAAAGGTCCAGTTAAAAATACAAAAAGAAAGGGGGGAAAAAATCCAGACCCAAAAGGTGACTGCCAAGCGTGTAAAAGCAGAGAAGAACCCAACGGTGAAAGAAACACGGTTAGAAAAGACAGTTACAACACAATTTATTAATATTTCGGGTAAGTACTCTTCTTCAAAATAGACAAACAAACAAACAAGGAAGTTCACATTCCTTCTTTGATAAGATAAGCAGCGACTGATCTCTATACTTGTTTGTTTGTCTATTTTGAAGGAGGATATTTACCCGAAATACTGATAAATTGTATTGGAAAGGTCCAGTGCAACGTGACAAACAGAAGACTGGCGACGACTTATTTTAGAGAGACGATAAAACATTTCCTTTGATGAGAGAAGTAGCAAGCAGTCAAGAGTGTTTATTAAATTATTGTCTGCTGGTTTGTGATTTTGGACTATACGGCCCCGGACCGTAAGAACTCTAAATCACAGACTAGCACACACTTTGAAAAAGTAAAAGTAAAATTTGTTCTTCTCACCTCGCATTTGTTTCTTTCATTTCATTTTGTATCGTGAAACCACTTTCCTATAAAGTACTTTTAATCACGCCAAGTTACTGCGTCGGAGTGCAACACGACACGTGTTTAAGATAGAAAACAATTGGCTAATTAACCCTTTTCATTCAGATACACTATTGCAAGAAATAAATTTGACTACGACAGATTAAGGGTTGTGCCAGAATAACTTGGCGCCAAGCTATTCTGGGGCCACCCTTGAAATAAAATAATTGATCTATTTCCCAATCTGTAATTTAGCCTTCATGGGACAATAAGAACATGTTAAACATTCAGTCTCAGGATGTAATGGGTTAATGCCAGAACCAGGACTTCTGGCTTGTCCCGAAGAAAGTGTCGCTACTTACTTCGTTGCATGCGCTCCTGCTTAAGTGAGCAAATGATACACAAAACACTCCTCTAGTTCTAGAACGCTTCCTGAAAAATGGCTGGCGTGGTCATAGTATGAACAGCACACCACCCGCAGTTCACAGACTCACATCAGCGCGAATCAGTCTGGTAGAAGAGTTCTGAACCGCAGGCCAATGGCTGGTGACACCTGAGAAGGTAATGAGCTCTGCGGCGTTGTCATAGCCATAACTCTTCTGTCATGTAACAAAAGTTAGTATGCCGGTTTTCAGAAAAGAGAGATTTCCATGGTCATACGGAGAAAAAAAAAATCTTGCTTAAAAAACGAAAAAAGTCAAACTGGCTTTTACCATAATTATAACTGCAGAACAGACTTTGTATTATCAGTCACGAATCATTACACGTTGACCCATATACCCCGCATTTCCCAATTTTGGAGGTGTCACCTAAATAATGATACCAGTGGCAGGAGATGGGTCGACCATGATAATTCAAGGCGCCAAGCTCATCTGGCACTACCCTTGAATTTATCATGGTAAATCCATCTCATGCTGTAGGGTGTTGGGACTAAATGAGTTTTAAAAAAAGATCACCAACAACAAACGTAATATTATGCTAAAGCGTCAATATTATCGTGGTATCGTTATGCTCATTTTATAAGCATCACACTGTTTTGACATCCATTTTTGTTGTTGTTTTTGGTTGCTGTTGTTGCGTGATTCGAATCTCCGGTCACAACGGTGTTTTGTCAAGAATCACGAAAACAAAAGAAATAAAATAATCAATTTACAATTTTGATACGTGAGACTTTTATCCGCAGGTACGTGTCTCAGCTGGAGGAGAGCATAGGTACTTCCATCTACAGGCTAACCGGTTACCTATAAGTAGTACACTGCAGGCAACATGATTAACGTAATTGACCATGTGTGAGTGAAAGGTCTGGAAATGGGTTGCAGTTAAGTGGTACACAATGAAGTACTGATATTTGCTTATTTCGCTACCAGAGCCAAGTTTGTAATTCACTGTAAGGTTGGTCTGCAAAGCATTACGTACAGTTCGCGGGTGATGGATCGACCATCAAATCAGCCTTGAGCTTTGATAGCTCAAAGTGATGTCTGACAATTTGCGTGGCGCTTCGCAGCCGACTGATCAGCTATCATTTAAGACGACATTTAGATATACGAGAAGATGAAGAAGAAGAAGAAACGAAGAAGAATGATTTTACCGCGATAACTGAAAGGGTCGTGCTTGATTAGTTTGGCTCCTTTGCAGGCGCCAGACGAATCAGGCACTACCCTTTCAGCTATCAATGCGAACCCTCTCTTACGGATGGATATAACAAGGAATTATATATAGCTGGGATGTGTTGTACGTTTGGGACGTGTCTGTAGGACATTCTTACACATCTGTTGACTATAAAAATAATTATTCATCGTTTATGGCACATTTGGTGTATTGTTAATGTCGTACAAATATGGTTTGCTTTTCAGCATAAACAGCAGTTGAATCGATATATATGTAAATAAATTCATTCACTCAGACACGTTTCACGCATACAAAAAATAAAATAAAATAAAATAAAATCGTACGGAACAAAACTGGGAATATGCTGTTGAGCTGACTGTCGAAACGAAAAAAAAAAAAAAAAAAAAAAAAAAAAAAACCCAAACCCACCACGGTGGATAACTGAGCAGAACGATGGTATTCTGCATTGACAGAACACATAAGACAGAAAAACCGTACTCCTCAAGTTTTGATACTTCGTACAGCAAGCCTGAACATGGTACAGCTTGTCTGAAACATTGTACGGCAGGCCTGAACACCGTACAGCATGCTAGGACTTCGTATGGGTCGCACGCTACTATCGCAGATTACGCTAAATCTGAGCCTAAACGGTACAGTGCCGCTGAAGCAGACATTGTTTCTGCAGTCTATGTTAATTCAAGACCCCTCCCACACCTTACCCCCCAAAAAAACAAACAAACAAACAAACAAACAAAAAAACAACAACACAGGACAAACAAAAAAAAACAAATAAAAAACAAACAAACAAAAACCCCAAACAAGCCAACAACAGCAAAAAACAAACAAAAATAATAACAACAACAAAAACACAAAAAACCCACATAACAAGCAAACAAACAAACAACAACAACAACAAACAACATCCTGGCTGTCCATTAATATGAATTTAAAGTTGTGTCAACATCCCAGTCAAACCAGCAACACAATTTTAATTTTTTTTTTTTTTTACCCCCCTTCACTGCCAAAGGACGAAGATGTTTTTTTAAATCGTTGTAAATTCAACGTTAAAGATCCCCAACGGCCAAAGGAGCATGTATACAAATTCCTTCCAGCAACAGGTGTAGATCCTCATGAGCCCCCGCAACTGCGGGGGCTCATGAGGATCTATACCTCTTGCAGTTGGCTTTGGGTGTGTTCAATATTTCTCGGCACAGAACAGGTTAACGTATGCCAATTTTTCAATTTGTATGCAAAAAATACGCGTATTTATATCTGTGATTTCTTTCTGCTTCTTCAGTAGTTGTCGAGTCGAAACACGCAGGAAAATACGGCTGGAAACGTGATTCCACGTACACTCCCCCCCCCGTAAAAAAAAGCAAAGATGATAAGCCACGTAAAAATGAAGCCATCCACACGACCATGCCAGCTGAAAGATGGTGCCTGAAACTGAAGCTTGTCGCCTTTCCTGCATACATTGTTTGTGACAGCCAATATTCTAAAATTTAAACCACGTGGAAAAGTGTTTTAGACGCACATTAAAAAAAAAAAACCCAAAACGATGAAACTATTATAATAAACTAGGATATTGTTTTGAGTGTTATTTTTCGTTCTTCCTTGTTGATCTCTCGTGTAACGACCAGCTGCCATTTGCACCTCTCCCCTTAAGCAAGCTTCTTGAACAGAACCGTACTGCGTTCAAACAGACACGGGATTGTACGATAGGCAAATGTTATAGTGACCCTTCTCTTGGTAGTTCAAACACCCCTTCCACTTCTTTTCAGGATGTGGGTTAAAAAGACTGCGCCTAGAGGTCTAAATGTGCACATTTAGGGTATTCCTCTAGATACTGCATACCAGTTCAAGAGATAGCTCGACCATGATAGTTCAAGGGAGGTGACAGAATAGCTTCGCGCCTACAGGCGCCAAGCTATTCCGTCACCACCCTTGAACTATCATGGTCGATCTGTATGTTTTGCTGTCAGTCTTGAATGGGCTGAAAGTAGAGGGAGGAGCTGTCTTCCCCTTTCAAAACTAAGGGACTGTATCATCAAATACTTGAGGATAGAATTCAGTCCCAACTCTCCCATTCTCCACACACCCCCCCCCCCCCCCACCACCTCCTCCCTCCGTCCCTCTTATCCACACAAACACGCTGAGTTGAGCAACCGAAACGCGTGCGATGAACTCTTCTTTGAAATCGCACATAAAAAGCGTTGTTTTGTACACTGAGCTAACGAATTTAAGCGAACATAGTCTGCCTCTTGTGAAACATATTCACACAACCTGAATTTTTGTGCATACTGGGATTTTATGGATATGGATTCTGGCAAAGCTTCATTCAGAAGAACGTAGGAAACCCTAAAACTAAAAACTCAGTCTAGCCTGGGTACGTTATTTGTTTTTATGACAATGCATTCGTGTGCAGAGTGACTGTAAGCTATGAGCTATGATCAGCTCTATTTGTCTGATATAATATATATATATATATATATATATATATATATATATATATATATATATATATATATATATATATATATATATATATGTGCGAAGCTGACAGGAATATATTAAAACAGGATGGGATGAACCATAACCCATAAAGTAGCTTCTATGAGAGCTGTCCTCGCTGTCAAGAGTCTCTACCTTTTGTCTTTGACCTGATTCTGATGTTGAAATATGTCCTATTGAACAAGATGAGGACTGATTTCATCGCAAAGTCTACTGTAATGTTTGGAGCTCAC
This sequence comes from Semisulcospira habei, assembly GCA_036245525.1. Lineage (NCBI taxonomy): Eukaryota > Metazoa > Mollusca > Gastropoda > Semisulcospiridae > Semisulcospira > Semisulcospira habei. The sequence continues at coordinate 88,766,499 of BTPG01000008.1, read as the reverse complement.
ATGCGTTTTTCTTTTAGGAACATTCAAGTTGTGCACATTATATATTTGTAAGCTTATCCTTCCGGCTGATCCATTTCCCTCCTCTCTAAGCCATCCTTTGATCAACCGTGACACATGCCGGCACACACGACTGAATAAAGACGGACACACGGCGCTTCCCGCCGTTAGTACACTCTGTGATCTGGAGTAGCGACAGAAATTCTGAGGAAGAATAACACGAGCAGTAACATGGCGTCACTATAAGCTTGACGCCATGACATCGCCAGTCTCACGACGCCGTGTACACAGTGCCGAAATTTATGTTTCACGCCACTCATCCGAACTGAAGGTACGCAGCCAATTCCAGGGCTGACTGTTTTGTTCCACACAGCCTCTTCCAGGGCTGACTGTTTGATGAGAGTATATAGTGGATCTAATACTTGCAAAAATGAATTAATTATTATTTAAAAAAGTTGAAGAGGTACAAAGCTAGCTAACGAACTCATCCAAAGTCTTTCTCCAAACTTAGTTATATCCAAAATTTGAAGTAAATATGACAAAAATTACGGACTCTAATCTGGGTCCGAACCGACTTTCTATAAACGGTCTTTTATGTCTTCAATGAGACATCCAGTTACAACATGCTCGGAAGCTCTCTTAGCCACCCTTTAAATAAAGTATGTCGCCAAATTTTAAGCTTGTACCTACAGCAAAATCTCAGATTCTCGTGTCTACATACACACACACACACACACACACACACACACACACACACACACACACACACACACACACACACACACACACACACACACACACACACGCACGCGCGCGCGCGGCCTTTCACGCCAATTGTACGTTCAGCAGCGAGGTTAGCGTAACTAGACATGACGTAATTTTTGTCTTGTTACTTCAGTTGTCAGAGGTTTACGCCTGCCCGCCTTTGACATCATGGACATGCTAGTAGATCGTCCCACCGCGACCCATCCTGAAAAGTCCCTTCTATAAATAGAAGGGACTTTTAAAAAAAAAAATCCACAAACTTGATATAAAGACGACGTGTGCTGAACTGGATTGTCCTGTGTCTAAATGAACCATAGCTATGCAGTAGCGTTTGAACCAGATGTCAGTTACACTGAGAAGTGTATCTGCTCCTAACAGTTACGGCGAGTGTGCCTTCAAGTGTGTGTTGGCGAAACATGTTTCAGCTAATGTAGAGTGTTTAGGGTTAAATACTCCGTGAAATAGGAGCGCGGAATTGCGTTATATTGAATTACTGAGGTCAGCTGTTTTTCGACTCTCTCAGACATACTCGAAAACAGAAATGACGCACTTGTTCACATTTTTAGGGGTGGGGTGGGGTAGGGGGTGGGGGTGGGGGTGTTTGTGGGGTAAAGGGGGGAGGGGAAGGGGGAGTGGGGGGATTCGAGGAGGGGGCAGTATCATCAAACACAAATTCTACAGCGTAAACACTAAGTGCCGAATGTGTGTTTGCGACACATTTACATTTGAGTTCGAGTGCTTAAACTAAAAATAAAAAATGCCGTGCAGTGTCCGGTACTTACTATATGTCTACCGGGATATGATTATGGGCCTTACGGTAGCAGGCCGTAAAGTCCAAAATTACATACCAGTACACATCTAATGTGTACTTGAACAGGATGAAACTGTCGCAGCATTGCACGAGAACCAAAGTCACATGTACATAGAGAGAGATGACGCGTGAGTTTATGAAGAGGACATTAACCCCTTAACGGCAAGTGGACGCATATCGTGTTAATCTTTGTGGATTCAACGTCAAAGGTCCCAAGCTGTCAAAGGAACATGGATGCACAGTGGTTTCAGCAAGAGGTATAGATCCTCATGGATGCACAGTGGTTTCAGCAAGAGGTATGGATCCTCATGAGCCCCCGCAATTGCGGGGGCTCATGAGGATCCATACCTCCTGCAGTTGGGTGGTGTTTAATTTTTTTTCTCGGCAGTGAACGGGTTAACATTAACTCTTTCGAGACGTGCCGCATCCGGATTCAGTCGCGGCGTAAAGCCGGCTCCATGTGTACACACGGCGTAAAGCCGCGAATCCGGATGCAGCACGCCTCGAAAGAGTTAAAACACTTACGCGTACCCAGCCCACAGAGTATTGATCTCTTCACCGCGAGTGGGCGCAGATTGTTCCTTTGAAAATCATTGCTAAATCAACGTCAAAGACCCCAAGCCGTCAAAGGAACACAGATAGGAAGTGGTGTCAGCAAGAGGCATATTTAGATCCTCATGAACCCCACCGCATCGGCGGGGGGCGCATGAGACTCTATACCTCCTGCAGTTTGATTGTGTTGTCGTTTTCTCGGTAGTGAAAGGGAAACGATCAGCACAGAAAACGATCTAAAATGCTGATTGCGTGTGCGCCAACACTCATTTTGAGTGAAAAGCCCTGTTCACGCGCTAATTAAGCAATAGGGGTACGAAATGCGTTGAGTTCAGCAAACACCGTAGCGCTGACTGTAATTTCGAGACAGCTGAACTGGTGTACTTTTGACAGTACAAAAACAACGCCGTGACGTGATACAGCCTTACCCTTTTGTTAAAAGAAGTAGAGGTCTACGACTGAGAATGGGTACTTGTGGATTTTAAAATCGTTTTAAATCAGAGCTGTTAAATGTAAGTTTGTATCCAAAGAAGTTTTATATGGGAACTCAGGCACTTTGGCAAATGTACTTTTGAGGTCTGATTTACCTAGACATACCCCATAACTAAAAGTGGATGTTAAAAGAGGTCTATAACTTTTTTTTCACAACTGCCTGCAAAAATGATGTCTCTAAAATGTCACGAGTGATGCCTAAGTAAGTTTGCGCCTGCTAAGACGCCGTAAATCTAAATAGGCACTGCCATGGTCTTCCATAGTAACTCTGACTTTCGTGATCCTAACCTTTTGGCTGTCGGTAGCGCTTTTTGTCGCGATGATTCCCTGCGGGAATCATCGCGACAAAAACCGCTACCGACAGCCAAAGGGTTAAATAGACGTTATCTCTAATACACCCATTCGGAATCTTAGACAAGTAATGAATGCTGGGGAGCGTGTTATGCCAAAAGACTCAGAGAGCTCGTGTTTTCAAAACACTTTAGGAAAACTCGGGCATTCACCTTCACTACCTCCTGCATCGTTCTCCAGTGCTGGTGACATCGCTGTTTTTATCACCTTTTTAAAAGTTGCGTTTATTGCTAATCCCATGGAAATAAACCGATCATAAATGATATTTAGCCCGTTCTGTCTCATTACAAGAAGTTAGAAGCACTCCTGGGGACCCAAAATTATGGGCTCAAAAGTCGGTTTCGCCCATTTTAGTTACCGTAACAAGTGAATGAAACACGACGTTGGGTTTGTCTAGGGTTTCTCATAAAAGACATGCCGCACGTACATTTACCCCCAGAATGTTTGTTTAGTGACACAAAGATAGCGCATGCGCAGTCGTAACTCCGAATGGGTAGGTGCGCAGATCATTTCACGGATATTGAGGTACAGTTACAGTTTCATATCATCACAAGCTCCTATATAGCGTCCCAGTAGCCCTTTTGTTGACAGACAACCTTTTAATAGGGACGGCACGCGCCGCCTCCCATCTGGTTTCACTAAATGCTGGGCAGGGGTGGAGGTGGGGGCGGTGGGGGGGGGGGGGGTCTACGACCTGTCCGGCCAACACTGACCTGTAAATTGATACACCCAGAGCAGTGTCAAATGTCCGTGACCCAGATGTTTAGGCCATGCCGAAACAAGGCCTCACTAGAATCTGGTGCCAGACTGCCTCTTACCCCAACATAACGATATGTGACAACGGCGCTGAATTGTGAGATTAAACCAGAGGACAAGGAGACCTTTACGATGCAGGTCCCCTGAGAGCGGCACTAAATTGTGAGATTTGACCTCAGGATCGGCACACCCATTTAGGTTCACTGACAGCAGCGCTGAAAAGTGAGATTTGTCCACAGGACAAGGAAACCCATATGATTTAGGGCCAGTGACATCGGCACTGAATAGTGAGATATGAACCGGGAAAACATGCAGAACGATTATTTTCAATTTAATTCAGTCTGCTCATAAGTCTAATTGTAATGGACTGATGGTCTGCTATGTATCAGTACATTGCACTTACTATTGTCTACTAAATCTATATGAATGTGATACCGAAAACGAGGTAAATGAACTTGAACACTTTGGCATCCTCTGTCCAATTCAGTCAAAATGGGATCTCTGCGCTCGGAAAGGCCCATACGCGCTAAGCCCAAACCATCAGAAGTCTTCCTAGAGTTCCTTTCGATATTGTGTCAATATTGGTCTGGTTTACTACAGATCTGACATATCCCATCAGTTATGCGCAATGCCTGCTGCCTGTCTCCACATCTCTGCTTCGGAGGCAATCGACTGTGTGGTGCCCTTGGCTCTGTTCCCGGAAATACTTTCTCAGGTTTCTCACCACGTCTGATGTGTCCATCTGTAGCCCCTGTATTATTTCTGCCTTGTCGGCTCTGACCATGCAAAGAGCACATCTAACGTTATAAAATAAAGTTTTATTTATTCATTCATTGGTGCTCTCTCTCTCTCTCTCTCTCTCTCTCTCTCTCTCTCTCTCTCTCTCTCTCTCTCTCTCTCTCTCTCTCTCTCTCACGGCTCTCTGTGTCTGTCCGTCTGTGTCTGTCTGTCTGTCTGTCTGTCTGTCTGTCTGTCTGTCTGTCTCTCTCTCTCTCTCTCTCTCTCTCTCTCTCTCTCTCTCTCTCTCTCTCTCTCTCTCTCTCTCTCTCTCTCTCTCTCTCTCTCTCTCTCTCTCTCTCAGGCGTGCCTCTCTGTCGCTGATAGTTGCTTTTGGTGTTCTCACTCAGAATGCGTGCCACGCTGTTGCTGATTGTTGCTGTGTCCAGCCTCCTCGTGTCGAGCACTGAGGGATGGGGATGGAGTGATGTTTCTGACGCCTTCAACACGGTAACATGGTCACGCCAATAGTACACAATCATTATCGAATTTCGAACATGACCTAAAATTTACGAGATTTTCAGATAATTTGAGATCATGTGTTTTGTTGCATAACCACGAAACCGAACAAGTAAATTATGTCGCTTTAATAGCAACATATTACATAAGTCATGGCAAAATATCGCAAATTTGTATCCATCGGGTTTCGATACATATCATTGCTTCAAACGTCACTTTTGGACATTTCCTCAAAACATGACCCAAAACATGACGCTTTCCACATCTGATTTTGAGCCTTTGTGATAAAAAGCGTAGCACTCTGAAAATTGGCGGCACAGGTCCTTGCCGAATGGCATTCTGCCAAACCTACCTCTGCTCTATCTAAGACAACAGTTGTTAGGTGGATAAAGCGTTTTTTACCTGAATTTACCTGAATTTACCTGAGTGGCCACTGAGCGCGGCCGACGGGGTAGGAAGTTTGAGAACTTATTTTAACCCCCTTAACTGTCTCTTTATCATGGCGGTTCTTGAACTGGTTGACAGTTTCAGCTTCGACAATTGATTGTTTCAGAGCATTCCATGGGTTCACAACTCTTTGGGAAAATTTTTTTTTTCTAAGATTCAGTCTGGACCTCCCTTTGAACAGTTTGCTGCTGTGACCTCTATGGTAAAATGATGACTGGCATGAAGGATATTCTGGCTTCTAAATGAGCAAAGTGCAAAAAGACTACATTTATATTAAAACGTTAACTCCTCGTGTGCAGGCCCTTGATTTAGCCTTACAGAGATTGCGTTGCTGAAGCCGCGTATCCGGATGCCCTTCGTCCTGAATGAGTTAAACCACACCCTAAAGGCAACGTCGACGAGACGCTGATATTGTAAATACATCCTTAAACAGGTTGCTGTGAGCGTTGTCAAGGCAGTTACTGCCCCTGTACAAGTTACATCCAAAGTGCTCGGTTTCGACTGGCCGTTTTGGAAGCGAGCGGTAAGGGACTCCCCGACACCCGAGCAGATCAACGTACTGGCGAAGACGTGCAACGACCTCGTTGATTCCGGAGATATTGGCCCCAACAGCGACCCGGCAGATTTCCTGCCTTACGTGGCAGCTGAATGCAAAGGTAAATGTGTTCTGATCTGTGGTTTTGACATTAAGGCCTCTCGGCTGGAAAGTCAAAAACAAGAGACCCTTACACACATAGCCCGCTTTGAATGAATGAATGAGTTGTATTTAATGTCTTATCCCATATTGGTGATTTTAGACACAATCCCGTCCCCACCACAAAATCCAGGAACAGGAACAAGACCCCCTCCCCCCCCCCCCCCAAAAAAAAAAAAAAAAAAAAAAAAAAAAAAAAAAAAAAGAAAAGAAAAGAAAAGAAAAAGCACACACAGAAAAAACAAACTACAACAAAACAAACAAACCAAAAAATCACCCCTACCCCCATAAAAAAAAGAAAAAGAAAAAAGAAAAATGAAGTAAACGAATAACAAAAAAGAAAACAATACAACAACAACACACGCAAACAAACAAACAAACCCCAAAAGCAAATGAACAAAAAAAGCAACCCCCAAAACCAAACAACGTTTTAAACTTGAAACTTAATAATCTAAATTATACGTGCATTACAAAAGTTTACCTACTCCCACCCCCTCTCACCCCCTCCGTTTTTGATATTTTAGCGAGTGGTGAGAGTCTGTACCACACACGTGCCTTTTCTCTCCACCCACCCCCTTTCCCCCACCCCCTCTCTATTCCCCCGCTTTTTGGTTTTTGGCACCTGGAAGGAAGGTCTAGCCCCGGGAGGCCTTTTGTATCTGGTTGAAGGTCAAGAACAAAAAGTTGACCCCCCCCCCCCCCCCCTCGAGGTAACTGATCCACACCTGATATAGATAAAAGTTTGCCATAATAATTTACCAATAGTTGTTGCTATACATCATCAACATTTACAGCATATTGTCTGAACAGATGCGTCGTAATAGGACACTCGAGTATTACATGTTGAATACAAAGAGTGCGCTTTGAAAAAATCGCATATATATCTATTTGAAAACGACGCAGACTTACACATTGCTTTGGTTAAAAAGAAAAGATGCAATTTTAAACACGTTTGTGTTACCGACAGAAATACCCTTTCAAGGACCCCACACTAAGTCTTTACGTGTGACGTAGAGATTCAGGTGACCTAAATCTCCATACTTCCAACTAACAGCCAACAACCTCGCGCAAACTGCTTTCGGTTGGAATTTCCGTTTAATTCAACACATTTCTAGTCATTCTTTTATATGTAACATGTAATAAGGGAGTCTACTTATCACATGTTACCTGTAATATATGACAAAGGGACTCCCGTTGCCTTGAGAACGGACGACCAGGGAAACAAATTAAATAGAGCCAGCCCAATGAGAAAAAGGGTGAACACACTGAAAGAAGGCAATTAGTTCTTACTGGCCCATGAGATATAAATATATCATGGGTCATACATAAAATTAAGAGGAAGGAGCGGTTAAGGAGAAGGAACGGTGAAGCATACAATGTGTAATCACGATGTTGCGTTTTTTCTCCCCAGGTGAATCCCAGTGCGTCGGCTTATCCATGAGTAAGTAACTATTATATACATGTAACGTCACACACCGGCACACACACACACACACACACACACACACACACACACACACACACACACACACACACACACACACACACACACACAAACACACACACACACACACACATCTACACACACACACGCACACACGCACGCACGCACACGGCATGTACGCACGCACGCACGCACACACGCACTCACACACACCCAAACACACACCATGGATTATATGGCCGACAGATTCGTTGCAACAACCAATGTCATTCAAAGCTAGAATCTGACCCATGGAGGCTATGTACTGACAACATCGTTGTATACGAGTAAAATACAATACAAATAGTGATAGGCGGGGGCAGGGAATCTAACTGTTTATCTGTCCAGCGCTGAGTGATTCCTCTTGGTTTGTGTACAATACAAATAAAGGTTAAATAAGAGTCATATCTCTGTGGTGCGTGCTATGTTATTACGCCGAGCCAAATGGCACATTTCGTTTCACACACAGCTGACATACATGCGTAAGCGATTTGATAACAATTGCATTGCATTGCATTGCATTGCATTGCACAGCACTGCATTGCATTATACAAAATGTAACTAATATTTTCCCAGAGTTCATCACAGAGTGCATCCGCTCAGCGCGAGAGGGAGTCGCCGCGTAAGATTGGACATCACAACAACACATGACGTCATGCAATGACGTCACTTAACACACTGAGCCGTAAGGCTGAAATCCAGACAGATCGACAGATCGACAATCATAGTTTAAGTGTGGTGCCTGAATAGCTGGGCGCCTATAGGCGCCAAGCTATTCTGACATAAAATATCTGACATCAAACTTGAACTATAATTGTCGATCCATATATTGCCGCAGTGTGTCAGGACTCAGTTTGTTAAGTAAGATGTCAGACGAATGATACATGATGCTTCAAGTTTAAACGACATTTATGTTTTATATGTTTGGGTCATGCTGAATTTGCTTCATTTGCATGTTTGTCTCAAACATATGAAATAAAGCAGAAGTATTCCATACGCTTGTTATGAGATTTTATTGCTGTTTCTTTTGTTGGTACTCTTTCTTGCTTTTTTTTTTTTTTTTGTTCTTGTATGTTTGTCTGTGCATTTTGATTCTATTTCACAATATCAGTTTAATGTTTTTGTGATTGACTGTTTTGTTTGCGTGCTTGTTTTTTCATGATTCGAAATGCAAAGACCGTGATAATATACCTTCAAGGCAAAGAAAAATCTTAATGGAAAGATGTATTTAAAAAGTGTCTTCCGTAATTCTGTCTTGTCAGAGCACAGTACGATGATATTGCGATACCCGTTATTTGTTTGGTGTTGAATTCACATACAGGCGTCATCGTCAGCCTTAGAAATCGGCGCACGACTGTGCGTCCACCGTCTAAGGACCGTATATCTGTTACAGTAATTGCATCCAATAAGTCAAGAATTTCATGCTGGACAATTTTAAAACAAATGATTTCAAATAGTGCGTGCTATCTAATATTTTCTGGCTGCATATTTCCCACTGAAGAAACATTGTCCGTTTACCACCGAGGTCTGCACATTAGCAAGTACACAATAAGTACCACAGAATTCCAGTCTACTTCGCTTGCAACACGGTGAGACATAACAAGTCGCATATAACAACACGTTTGTAAAGGTCCCGACAGAGGCAGGGGCTGATTAGAATCTATGCCTCTTGCAAATTGAGCGGGCTGGCTTAATCACTTCAATATATGAACTCGGTCCATTTTCTGACTCGATTTAGGGATGTCCTTTATCTGCTGTCCTCATCAATGACAGGAGAACAACTGTTACGCAGGCCTGTAGCCTACGCACGTGACGCTGTCTTATACAAACCGCATGATGTCACTTAACTCATTCGGCCCTGACGCACTAAAGCATGAGATGGGTCGACCATGATAATTTAAGGATAGTGCCAGATTAGCTTGGCGCCTATCGGCGCCAAGCTCTGCCCTTGAATTATCATGGTGATCCATCTCCTGCATTTGGTGCATAGTCATTAGATGATTAATAGCAGAGATCATGGACTTAACATGTACACTGCATGCGTATCAGAAATGCATATTTATATGTTCACACAGTTGCATATAGTATGTGAAAGTCTGCACCTTCTAGTAATTCATTCATACGCTTTAACAAGTAGCAACGCCCTCATCTTTAGGATGGCAAACGGGGCCGATCTAGGTAAAAGAAGATAAAAACGAGAAATTTGATTCTCAGCAGCCTTTACAACATACATGGGCTCATGAAAATCTATGCTTCATTTGGGTGAAAGGCCATGAATATGCAGTTTCACATTGGCTTACTCTTCCGGGGGGGTGTGGGGGGGGGGGGGATCTAGTAAAGATATAAATTAAGCGGCCTCCACTGAAAATGCACAGATTGCCATGAGCCGATTTAATCTGTGTGAGGTCATGGTGATCTATGGCAGCTGTACTGGTCTGACTTAGACACTGTTTTCAGCCAAAATGACTGAAGAGGGAACAGAAAAGGAAGGGGAAGTGTTGCGTTGGTAACGGACAACTGCACAAGATAAACATTAGGCTGCTCGGCACCAGCTTGAGGAGTTTTCTGACCTCATCCCGCGGTCAGCGGGTATCGGATTTCCCTGAAATTTGAGGAACTTCGGTGACTTTGGACCTAAGACCACATGAATGCTAGTTAACCCTTTATCAGTTGGCAATGGACGCAAATCTGTGTTAATTCAACGCCAAAGAACCCCGGCCAGACGTGCGAGGAACACGGATACAATGTGGTGTCAGCGAGAGGCATGAAACCTCATTGGCTGAGGGGGCTCTGATGAGGATTATGTCAGTGGCGTACACAGGGACCGGCGGGGCATAGACTAGAAAGAATATAATTAGATATCATTTTGATATACCCAAACCTCTGTTACTCTGTAGAAAATCACTATCTCGTAAACGGCTGATCGTCTATGAAGGGCATTTGTTAGACAATCAGCACGACATGGAGTTGCCGCATAAGAGGAGACACCACAACACATTACGTGGTTGAAAGGTCCTGGTAAATCAAAGTGCCACAGTTGCAGTGCGCCTGAATTTATCAGTGTTCAGGTCGTACCCCTAAGGAAATAGATTTCCGTGTCCCCCATGCCCATAAACCCGCCCGTCAGGGCCGTCCATTATCACTTCGGTGCCGTGGACGTTAAACCCCGAACTAACCAACATGATGTGGTCACATGAAAACTACATTACATTTCAGGAGATAGATCGACAATCATAGTTCAAGGTAGTGCCAGAATATCAAGCTATTCTGACATCAAACTTGAACTATAATTGTCGATTAATATTTTGCCGCAGTGTGTCAGGACTCAGTTTGTTAAGTAAGTCGTCAGACGATATATTATGCTTCAAGTTTAACTCATTCTACCCCAACACCGAAATCCCCAAATGGTGCCGTTGTTCGGCTCTGAAGAGAGCATTGCTGTGCAGGACACAGATCGACCATGATAGTTCAAGGGTGATGCCAGATTAGCTTGGCGCCCACAGGCGCCAAGCTATTCTGGCATCACCCTTGAACTATCATAGTCGATCCTTATCTTGCTGTGGTGTGTCTGGGATAGAATGAGTTAAACGACATTTCTTTCTTATATGTTTGGGTCAGGCTTAATACGCTTCATATGCATTTCTATCACAAACATTTGAAATAAAGCAGAAATATTGTGTACACTTTCACTACCTTCTGACTTGTTTGTTCTTGTATGTTCGTCGGTATGATATGTTTTTAGTTTTACGTTCGTGTGATTGACTGTTATGTTTGCGCGATTGTTTTTCCAAGATTATAAATACAATACACTTGTAGTAAAACTGGTGCAGCAAGGGTTTCATGTGAAATAAAAACAGAAAATAGAGGTTGAAAACCCTTTAGTTACAAACATGAAACACGACGTTTCGGATCAAAGACCCTTCTTTTCGGTTACATGGAAACAACGTAGAACAGAAAAGAACACACGATAGGAAGAAAAGACGGCATCCAGCGTAGAGAACATTTAGAATGACGTAACAAGTTCACGAGAAAGAGGGAACAGCAGATACGCACAAAACACGTGGCACAAAACGTACGTCTACATACATTCACGTCACTAAGACGCGTATCCGGCGTCGGCACCAGTCTCGAATGAGTTAACTGCCTTTGCATTAACCTGGTGTTAAATTCAAATACAGGCTTGTTGTGAAGTGGAAACACAGTTCCTCGGGCCGGCGAAACATCTAAAGCTGACGTCTGCCCGAAGACCACTTCGGGACCAGAGATCCGATCGCACTAAATCCGACTCCGCAATATACTGGTGCGCTTAATGTGAGGACGACATGTTCAGTGAATCTGATATTGTACCTTAACTCTTAAACTCTCACAACTAAATGACTGCCATTCAATAGAATGGAAGTCATTTAGTTTTGGGATTTTAAGAGTTAAAGGTAAATGTGAAATGAAAATATTAGTGGAAGGGCACATACAAATTAACCCTTTGGGTGTCGGTTGCGGTTTTAGTCGCGATGATTCCTGTAGGAATCATCGCGACATAAACCCCTACCGACACCCAAAGGGTTAACAAGGCTGACATAAAAACGCAATACTGCATTATCGGAATATCCACTTAACTGCGGGCACACAGCTCGATTTACTGGCAATTAATGCATCGCGTTTATGCATCTCGCACTCAATGTGTGAAACCTAAATTGTAAACTGATGTTCACGTATCCAGCAACATTTCAATTTATTCAAATAATTTAATTCTCGTTGCCGGGTTTTGAAGGCAAACACTAGAAAGGAAAGTAGCAGGCAGTAAGCGATACTTGATTGCAAATTTGGATTCGATGAAGAACACTGGAATTATGAATGAATCTGCAATGCGAATTTGTGCGTATGTTTGTTAATGTTCATGACACACAACTGAACACTGCGCCCTCCCCCCCCCCCCACCACACACACACACACACACACACATAACACAGACTAAACGCCAGGAATACGCTCTGCGTGCGAAACACAGATGTAAATTGGGCGAGTAAAAAGCATAGCTCAGCATGAGCCCCCGCCAGCTTTTATGACGCCCCCCCCACCCCTCCCCCCCACCCTTCCCCCTCCCCCCACCCTCCCCCCACCCCTCCCCCCCACCCATCCCCCCAAGGTTCTACGACTTGCAGCTGTATCCAGGCAATAAAGGGAATGTAGATTTGTAGTGCAGTGTGCGTTAATGCCATTAGTGGTAGAGCAATCAGGATACATTAGGATTATCTGTGAAAGTGAGTATGTGCGCATTTGCAAACCCCGTCGTGAAAAAGCATCACTCTGTACAATTACTGAACTAATTTACACACAATTCAAACTGTTTTGCGGATCTTGTGATACATGAAGGATAATCTAAATAAAGCAGGTACTAAAATTAAAGCAAAAGTGTCGGAAAACACAAATTGCAAGAGTCATATATCCTCATGAGCCCCCGCAGTAGCGGGGGCTCATGAGGATCTATGCCTCTTACATTATTTATTGACAGACTGTGTTATCGAAAGATGGACGTTCTGCGATGCTTTCCGTGCCATATCACATGGGCACTGGATCTGAAGATCACGACAAAGACAAATGCGCAATAAGCAAGCGAACAGCCGAACTATATTATCCGATATATAAATATGGCCTCAGAATGCCTACCAGGAGAACCCTTTTCTGGAGACTGCAGAAAATCAAGACAGGAAAACGTTGCAGGTAAGATTTTTATAGAATGAAACGCGGCATCTGTCGCATACACATGTAGTTTGACCCCTTCGTTCAGGCAACAACTGGTTCCGTTTATAGCACCGGTGGCTATATACATACACAAAGGGGTTAACCCTTTAGCCGTCGGTAGCGTTTTGTCACGATGATTCCTGCAGGAATCATCCCGACAAAAACCGTCCCCCACAGCCAGAGGGTTACGAGAGTTTTCTGTCTTTGGAAACGAACATAAAATCATGTAAAGTGTGTGAAATCAAGAGTGGGATCAAGAGTATCTGACGTTCTACCTATCTGGCCCACCTCGTCCCCTGCGTCCAGTTAGTTCGTTGTTTAAGGTCCACGGCAACGGAGTTATAACGGACGGCCCTAAAAAAGGCCATTCTTAATTCGACGAACCTACCCGTACATTTGTTCGACAACTCTGACGATCTAGAGTTCGCGATCTCGGGCGAACCAGGTTGGTTTTTAATTGGACGATCCAAAGATACGGCGAACTAATTCGAAGTAGTTCGCGAACCTCGGCAAACCATAGTTCGCTGTCGGAAAAAAGATCGCATGACATGTCGAGGAATCCAAGGCGATCTTTTTCTCTGATTGGTCGAAACTTTTACCCTCTTCAAGTCATCTCAAGAGGTCTCAATGGCTTCTGCAGCCGTTAAGGCCGCTCATGAGAATTAGCGAAGAGTAGTCTCATTTACATCCGTGGTTTGAGGTACTCGTCCGTAGGTAACTGTGCTGAAGACTCCTGTCTGTTTGTTTCATGAGTTAGGGGAAGCAATCGCGTCGATCAAAATAACATAATACGCGTTTCTGCTTGGACTGATGCCTCGACTGTCGAGAAACGCAATCTGATTTCACAATAACTTCTGTTGGGACCAATTTGCTTCTGAGATTAACACAGCGTAAGACGCTTACGTTGGGTATGACGTTCCCAGTGAGCAAAAGGTCCTCGGACCGACTTCGGCGTTGGCTGGCCCGAGCTGGCCAGCTAAGGCCGACGTCAGCCCCGGGACCTTTCGCTCACTAAGTTTGTCTGACGACACTGCACCACAGCCAATATTTACAGCAATGGCTGCTTGCTTGTTAGCTCGTTAAAGGTTTATCCCCCTGACCTGATGCTATTTGGTTTTAGTCAACAGTCCACCGATAGTAGCCTTTTCCCGGGCCAACGGCGGCCAACGTCGGCCCGATGGCCTTTTGCGCAATGGGCTTGCGCTGAAAAGGATAGTTTTCACATTCATCCTTAGATTCACTCCACGCAGAATGAATCGCCATTATTCAGTCAGTAACGAAAGCTTTTCGGTCAACGACAAAAGACGCCACACTCAAGTGTGTTTTCGTTCCATTCAGTCATTTCTTCATATTCAAATATTACGGCTCCACCTGGGGATATGCCCGTGAACTCTCTTGATCACGCAGAGGCTGTAACCCGATGTGCAAAAGGCCATCGGGTCGACGACGGCCGCCGTTGCCCCGCGCACGCCCGTGCGCGGGCCAACGGCGGCCGTCGTCGACCCGATGGCCTTTGCGCACTGGGTAGGATCTGTGCCTACTGTCGGTGACTGATGAGCAATGGATGTGATTGTAGTGTGTATGCTTCGGACAAACATTTGCCGGAGGGATGCGGCGTGCATGGCGCTGGATAATGGCCTCATTCAGCCGGGCGGAATTTCTTTTTCCTGGCAACGCAACCGTCACAAATCGCTACTAGTGCTAGTGCTAATTTTAAAGGGATACGGACTTACAGCTCTCGCTGATTTCGTCCAAGGGGGGGGGGGGGGGGGGGGGGGTGTGTGTATTATGTTCTGACTGTTTGTCGCCGATGTTCGCGCATCGCTTTGATAAACCTCTCGTCACGTCCGTCCGCGCCTTGGGAGGCTGGGTTGTTTGGCGGGGGGGGGGGGGGGGGGGGGGGGGGAGAGAACTGGTGTTCTCTTCTTTGTTCGTTGGTGGTGTCTGGCTCCTGCTTCCTCCTTTGGGGTCACAGTCCAAGGCCCGGTTTTTAGGCCCGCACCCTACTTCCCCTTACTGTTTGAGGGGGGTTGATTTTTACTAACCCCCCCCCCCCCCATAAGTGTTTCTGTGTTTCTCTGGAGGGGGGGTGTTTGTAATCTCATTGCCCAGGGAGTGCATGGACGAAGGATGCTAAACCTCCCTGGGTACCCTATTTATTTTGATGGGTGTTGACCGTGCGCAGGCGAGCGGGGAGTCACGCGGTGTCGGAGTGCCATCTAGGGTACCTCGCCCCCCTGGGTTGTCTAACCCTCTATCCCGCAGAGTGGACCTTCCAGGAGTGTCCTCCTCTACGGCCCAATACGGAAAAAGATGGACCCCGGAGCCGGCCGCCAGCCCCCGGGCGCGTCCACCGAGGATCTCGGCGGGTCCCCTCCCCCCCCCCCCACGCCCGAACGGACCCCCCGAGCCCGGCGGTGGCCTCCGCCGGACCAGGGGGCCCACCCGTGGCAGGGGGGAGAGTGGGCGGTCAGGGACCGGGTGATGGGTGATGATGAGGATGATGTGATACCTTTTATTATCCATGGGGAGGTGGGGCGGGTGCGGGACCATGAAGTTGAATGGCGACAAATCGATACAAGAGAGACACTCCTTTCAGCACTCCATTCCCCTTCCCTCCCTTCCCCTCCCCTCCCCTCCTACACTCTCGCCCCACCTGTGTGGATCAGGACATTTGTTTTAAAGTATCATTACACATACATCTGAAGACGCACATTGCAGCACCATTTGTGTTTGTCATGCCTTGTCGACACACCTAATGAACTTGAACAGCAGTTTGGACACGCAGCAAAAGCACAGGCGTAGTCGCTCTTATTTATTCTGCGCAGTCGTTATCGTGTCAATCTATTTTTTGCTGCTTCTCGTACCGAAAGCGTTGCATTTCTAGAATGGAGTGGAGTCATTGTCAGGTCACTTGATTTAAAAACGACGCGGTGTGCTGAACTGGATTGTCCTGTGTCTAATTGAACCAAATCTAGACCTGTGTGTAGCGTTTCGTAACCATCTGTTACAGAAGTGTATCTATGAACAGTTACGCGGTAGTGGGCCTTTAATCTAAAAATCTAAAGACAGACTGCTGACTGTATGCTGCAGCTTTGTATTCTCACCGCAGTCAGTCACAGTATTTGTGGGAACAGACGGGCATGCTCGCATGTTGTGCCTCGGGGCACATCTGTTCCCACAAATACTGTGGCCATTTCGTATACACGGTTGGTCCCCGATCACTTTTGTGCCAGCGGGACGTTAAAATGAAGAAGATAGATAGATAGTATACACGTCTAAAACCGCTTCACTGCCAATGTACGTACATTGTACGCCTGAAATCGGCGTAAAATCTACGCGAGAGAGCTCCAGTCGTCCCATGAACAATGGATACAAAGTGGTTTCAGCAAGAGGTATAGATCCTCATGAGCCCCCGCTATTGCGGGGGCTCATGAGGATCTACACCTCTTGCAGTAGCGTGGTGTCCAATTTTTTTCTCGGCAGTGACGGGATTTAAGGTCCAGTCAGCCATCTGAAAGTGGCGTAAATTCTAATGACTTTTGCAGCCGCAGGGCCTCGCGAGAATCTACATGCCTTGCTGTCATTCACTAGTCCCCTGTACATTCTTGGACGCAGTTACGCCTCCTGGCGCCAAGCTATTCTTCCACTCCCTTTGAACTATCATTGTCAAATTTATGTCATGCCAAACTGTACAAGGACGGAAAGGGTTAAAGCGATCTGTTCCATGGCAGGATTTGATTCCGGCTAAAATTTTGCGATACAAGGGGTTCGCAATGTTGTCTTGCCCCCGCTAAGATTTTTCTCTAACCTTCTTTTTGCAATCCATGTGAGCAGGCACACATAACAGAGATCTTCCTCTGTCCCTAACTCGTGTCGGTGGAACTCATCTATGCACAAAAGAAAAGAGACAGTCTTTCTTTTTACTGCATTCGAACTTCGTCAGTTTGAGTAGTTAGTTAGTTATTTGAGTTTAACGCCGGGCAGGCAACTAAGGCCATTCCAAGGAGGATAAGTTTGAGTCCTTTGTGCAGCATTACTGCCAGACATACTCGTACTGTGAAGACTTATAAGGATGTAATATAATATAATATAATATAATATAATATAATATAATATAATATAATATAATATAATATAATATAATATAATATAATATAATATAATATAATATAATATAATATAATATAATATAATATAATATAATATAATATGAGAATGGCAGAGAACAGAGAGGAGATTGGAGGGAGCTGGTTGCCAAGTCATCAGTGGTACCCCAACGGTCGGCAATGATTGATTGATTGATTGTACATTGCTTAACGTCCCGACAGCAACAAGGCTTTCTCAGGACGTGCCTGCACTGCTTGTGAAAAAAAACTAAACAGAAAATTGAATGTATGTCGCCAGCCGGTCAAATACGTTAAATAAACCTACAACATGGGGCCTAAATAAAGCTAAGACCATTTAGCAACACACATCCAATATCAAGAGCTACAGGCAGTGCAGACAGTAGGGAGCACAAAGGCAAATACAGGTGAATGGACAAAGGGTAGACAGAAACGCATACCCCAGAATAGAGAGAAAAACCCACCCTGTGGGGCTGACCAGGGTGACCCTGGGACCTAAAAAATACCTAACCCCACCCAAGTCCCCCAGGGCAGACCCGGGTGGGGGAACGGTCGGCAAGACTACGGGATATAGATAGATAGATAAATAGCCTCCCCTCTCGGGGGGAGGACTGGATATTCTCCAGCGGATTGCGGGGCGCCTGGGGGTAGTCCCTACTACTTTATGTAGCAGGTGTTCAGTGGAAGGCTTAAAATGATAGGTCTGTCATTCCTTCTCTCCCACTAACCCTCTCCTTTCTAGAACTAGTAGGCGATGTAGTCACAAAAAGGGCAGCTGATGTCCTGATGACACAATGCAAGCTTACCAGCCTGGAATTCCATGGCATTAGTGTAGCAAGAGCATTCTCAGAATTTAATGAAAAATTACGTCCCTTGAGCTATTCTGATTTAGTGAGTGCAATTTTTGGCTATGGGCGACGCCTTTGTTAAAAGTAAAGAATATTATGTATATATATATATATATATATATATATATATATATATATATATATATATATATATATATATATATATATATATAGATATATTTGAATAGCTCAAGGGACGTAATTTTTCATTAAACTCGCCTTCGCTCGTAGGATAAGGATTTAAAACCACTCGAGTGAGATTCTCAGTATCACCTAAACACCGATGTAAGACAATATATATATATATATATATATATATATATATATATATATATATATATATATATATATATTATATATATATATATATATATATATATATATATA
This sequence comes from Semisulcospira habei, assembly GCA_036245525.1. NCBI lineage: Eukaryota > Metazoa > Mollusca > Gastropoda > Semisulcospiridae > Semisulcospira > Semisulcospira habei. The sequence goes on along the minus strand of BTPG01000008.1, from coordinate 88,747,814 downwards.
TATATATATATATATATATGCTATTCTGATTGAGTGCAATTTTTGGCTATGGGCGACGCCTTTGTTAAAAGTAAAGAAAATATATATTGCACTCAATCAGAATAACATATATATAATATAATATAATATAATATAATATAATATAATATAATATAATATAATATAATATAATATAATATAATATAATATAATATAATATAATATAATATAATATAATATAATATAATATATTAAAGGGCATTTATACAGCGCTTAATCGTTTTGCAAACTAAGGGAATTGTATTGAGGGTTATCAACTATTTATTGTCTGTAGCAGGTCGCTTTAAGCGGATGATTGGTAACACAACAGTAAAACGTGCCGTCGTGGCTAGCAACAGGTGGGGCAGGCATGCAGTGATGAAAGACTCGCGCTGTGTGCCAACTCGAAAGCATCTGTGAGTCACATGTTGCCCATGCCGGATGAGCTGTCACGGTGCTCAGTTTTTTAGGGTATTATAATAGTAGAAAGTTTGTCACACTGGTTGTCTTCCTCGATTCGCTACCGCTGATCAGCGGTAGCGAATCGAGGAAGACAACTAGCGTTGGTTTGGTAATTTTATTCCACGATACAAAACTGAGAACTCCGAACTGACACAATGTCAGTGTTTTGTGTTACTGTGAAATCGTGTTTATTGCAGCCTTTATGTTTAGACCACAATAGTTACTAAGGCACACGGGTGTGTGTGTGTGTGTGTGTGTGTGTGTGTGTGTGTGTGTGTGTGTGTGTGTGTGTGTGTGTGCGTGTGCGTGCGTGCGTGTGCGTGTGTGTATGTGTGTGCGCGTGAGTAGCCTAATTATATTTTGATGTGTTTAATGTTCTTCTTTTTAAGTTGCGCAGCACCGCAACGATTTCCTAATGTATTATTACATATGGCAATAATGTTCTATCAAATGAAATCAAATAAAATGTCGATTTCTCTGGTTATCGTCGGCTTTTCTTTAGACGAGTATACCAAAGTAAGCAAGGGCCCTCGGACCCGCGACGGCCTCAGTGGGCCCGCGCACGGCCGTGCGCGGGCCCACTGCGGCCGTCGCGGGTCCGAAAGGTTTTGCTACCGGACTATACCCGTCACACGGTGAGTTAGGATGGGTTAAATTTTCAGAATTTCATTTTGAGATCCATATGGCCAACATTTTAGAACAATTCGCCGCAGAATGCAAATACCATGCAGTGGAAATGAACTTGAATCTAAAGCATAAATCCGCAGCCTTTCAAAACGACTCAGTAGCGATGTTATCCCGCATATAGTCTAGCAGCTGCCCTTCATAGACGATCAGCCGTTTACGAGATAGTGATTTTCTAGAGAGTAACAAAGGTTTGGGTATATCAAAATGAAGTCTAGTATGAATAAAAGCAGTGCGCACTCGTTTTAAACCGCCGGAGGATGGAGACATTTTTCTGTAGCACATTTTGTTTCCAGTAGGGCTGCAGACGAAACCAGGACCTTCGCGGCCATGTTTACAGGGGATCAGTAGTTTACACGGGTCTCATTGTTCCTGTATTCAGTGGTAGTATGCACTATATGTCACTTAAAAGGATTTCATTTTTTAAAGTAATATTTTCACACTTAGATATATTAAGAGAAGAAACAATTACGAAAACGCTTGCCTTGAACGCAAAATTAATATCGTTTCGCAACAATAAGGTATCCCAAAATCACGTGATCAAAACATCACGTGACGCCACGACCTCTGCGGACGTGAATTTCTGTGTGCCGACGGGTTCTTTTTTATTTGTTCTACATAAGCTTGTTTGTTTAAAAAAAAAAAAAAGCAAACGTGTCAAGTTGCTGTGTGCATTTTTACGGCTTGATAAAGGTTTGTCACGTTTATTTCCATTCACTTTACCATCGCTTTGCCCGTTTCATTTCGACAACACAGCACCAAAACAAAACGTAACCCACAACACAAACGCTATCTTCAAAACCTATGCTGCATTCTGTAAAAGAAAAAGAGTGCCACACCACTTGATTTTAACTGTCATGGCTGAGCAAAGTTTCGGAACTTGATTAATTATTTTATGCAGCAGTAACATTTATTTTAATCAGTTGCACTGACAAGCTATGTTGTGATGTGCGATCACTGCCAGTGCCAATTTTGCAGTCTCAGTGATCACTGATGGTACAGTACACTTCACACTGAAAAAAAAATACACAGTACAATGTGAACACGCTTGGAAGTTCATGCAATGCTTTGTTTAAAATTGAACCCTATCTTGCTAGCAGTAGCCTACTGCACAAAAGAGGAACTTATTTTGCTGCTGTGTTATTTGCAGTTTGTCTGCATATAGACATTTGCAGTTCGCTGCAAGGATTCTTAGCAGCTGACATTAGCACTGACATATTGGGATTAAAACGACAAAGAAAATGGAGAAAGGTGACACAGAGATGATTTAATAAATCAGTCAAGTGATCAAATGAATGAGATATCTATGTTTTATGATAAACAGCTAGTTATGGGAGGGGGGGGGGGGGGGGAAGGAGGCACATACTTTATAATGTACACGTACTATTTCTTTCAGTGTTTCCATCACCCATTCATAACACCATTAGACTCGATGAGTTGTCATGTTTTGAGTGGTTTACAAAATACATGTACTTGTTGCTGTTACATTATCTTCTTACTGGTTTTGACATTTCGCTGTAAGATTTACAGTCACATACTTTAAGCGTGTTCCCCCTAACGCACACAGAGGTTGACTGTATTATTGATATGTGTGTGTAGGTAGCGTTTGGTTTTGTTTGAGGTGGCAGTTTTGGCCTCACCTTTAAGTTTGGTGCCGCTGTGCATGTGGCCACCAGTACTATTTACAGAACTGATGACTGCATGTGCAGGCTAGTTCACGGTATCAAAATGTGAACTGGGCAGCCTATTGTTTGAAGTGATCAGTGGTAGCAACATCCATGATGTATGTGTGCATTTGGCCACTGGTACTGTTTACAAAGGTGCTGTTTACAGAACTAGTGGCTGAGTAGGCATATTATTATTAGTACTGTTATTGTTATCAGGTGTGGCCTTATCTCTAAGTTTTGGTGCCCCTGTGCATGAGGCCAACAGTACTTTTCACAGAACTGATGGCTGCATGTGCAGTGTGGTTAACTGGACACATGAAATTTGTAGGTGGGCAGCTAAAATACAGGCAGTCAGTACAAGCCACTTGCTTAACCTGAAGTCTCTATATATAGATTTTACAGTCCACTAATGCCCATCAGTATACAATTGTGCATGTCTTTTGTGGGTATTCTGTGGTTTTGTATGTGGGCTGGGGTTGAAAGTGGGGCGGTATGGCACCTATTACCGTGTATGTACAAAACCTTCATTACAAACAAACATAAATTAATAATTTTAATAAATAGTTATTTGGGTTTAACGCCGCGCGGTAGACTACGGCCATCTCATGGAAGTTAAATAAATAAGATAAAGTAAGTCAAAGATACCTGGGACATAAGAATGCTAAGTAAAGTATAGATTATGATCATGCACATATGTACATTGGTGGATGTTCTGCGGTTTTGTGTGTGTAACTGGATTGGGGTTGGGAGCGAGTGATACTGCACCTATTACCATGTACGTGTATAAGACATAAGACATTTATTCACCAAGTAAAACGTTACAAGGATTTTTGTGTGGCATGGCGACAGTAAAATATGTCCTCACTTGTAGGGCATTCATCATGTCATACACTTAGTTGGCGATCATCCTATATACAGCACTAAAAGATAGATAAACACAATATTAAACACAAATCAGTCATATGTCACAAATCATGGAATCACGTTGTTCCGTGCATGGTGATGTATTGAGGACAGCTTATGGAAAAAAATTGCATCTGAATCGAGAGGTTCTGGCTTTAAATGCACGAAACCGCCGGCCAGAGGGCAGAAGCTCGAAGAGATGATTGGCTGGGTGTGACAGATCTGACAGAATAGTACTGGTGGCCACATGCACAGGGGCACCATGGTGTATGTTCTTGAGCTGTATGCTGATGTGTATGTACAAAACCTACATTACAAACAAACAAAACAAAACAAACAAACAAAATAAATAAATAATTTAAATAAATAAGATAAAGTAAGTCTAAGGTACCTGGGACATATGCATGCTAGGTAAAGGATAGATTAAAAATTATGAACATACACAGATGTGTATGTCCTTTTTTTGGTAGGTGTTCTGCGGTGTTATGTGTGTATTTAGGTAAGGGTTGGGAGCAGGCAGTATGGCACCTATTACCATCTATATATGTGTATATTTTCTTGTTTGCTGATGCCCCCACCCGGGTCTGCCCTGGGGGACTTGGGTGGGGTTAGGTACTTTTTAGTTCCCAGGGTCACCCTGGTCAGCCCCACAGGGTGGGTTTCCTTTCTATTCTGGGGCATGTGTTTCTGTCTACCCTTGGTCCATTCACCTGTATTTGTCCTTTTAAAACTCTCCCAACTGTCTGCTCTGCCTGTAGCTCTTGATGTTGGATGTGTGTTGCTAGACAGTCTTAGCTTTATTTAGGCCCCATGTTGTTGGTTTATTTAACGTATTTGACCGGCTGGCGACATACATTCAATTTTCTGTTTAGTTTTTTTTTTTTCACAAGCAGTGCAGGCACGTCCTGAGAAAGCCTTGTTGCTGTCGGGACGTTAAGCAATGTACAATCAATCAATCATTGTTTGCTGATGTGTATGTACAAAACCTTCATTACAAGCAAACAAAATAAATAAATAATTTAAATATATACTTATTTGGGTTTAATGTCGAGCAGGCGACCAATGCCATCTCATGGCGGTTAAATAAAAAAGATAAAGTAAGTCAAGATACCTGGGACATATGAATGCTCAGTAAAGGATAGATTATGAACATGCACAGATGTAAGTGTCGTTTGGTGGGTGTTCTCTGGTTGTGGAGTGGGGTTGGGAGTGGGCAGTATTACCATATAATGTGTATGTGAACATCAGCATATGAACAAAACCTACTTTTCAAACAAATAAAAATAAATAATAAATTTAAATAACTAGGACATATGAATACCAAGTAAAGGATATATTATGAACATGCACAGATGTTTGTTCTGTGGTTTTGTATGTGGGGTGGGGAGCGGGTGGTATGCACCTATTACCATATGTGTACATGTTATGTTCACATCATATATGTGTATATGTATGTTCTCATCTTGTATGCTGATGTCCCCCACCCAGGTCTACCCTGGGGGACTTGGGCGGGGTTAACTACTTTTTAGTTCCCAGGGTGACCCTGGTCAGCCCCACATGGTGGGTTTTCCCCTCTATTCATGGGCGTGTGTTTCTGTCTACCCTTGGTACATTCACCAGTATTTACCTTTTTTAAACTCTTCCTACTGTCTGCACTGCTTGTAGCTCTTGATATTGGATGTGTGTTGCTAAAGGGTCTAGTTAGGTTTATTTAGTGTATTAGACCAGCTGGCGACATACATTCAATATTCTGTTTAGTTTGGGTTTTTTCACAAGCAGTGCAGGCACGTCCTGAGAAAGTCTTGTTGCTGTCGGGACGTTAAACAATGTACAATCAATCATTTTATGCTGATGTGTATGTGGAAACATACATCACAAACAAACAAACAAACAAAAAAATAATAAATTAATAAAATAAGTTGGGGATACCTGGGACCTATAAATATGCATGTTAAGTAAAGGATAGATTATGAATATGCACAGATGTATGCATATTGAAAACAAATTTCCTCTCCTTGGTGACCACTACCATACCACTATAGTGATCATGTGCATCAAGGAATTCCTTCCATCCATAATTAAAAGGATAAATAATAAATAAATATGTAAGTGAATACATATATGAATCAAGAAAAAATAAATAAATAAAACATGTAATATAATAGAGAGGGCTACTATCTGTATTGTGTCTCATGCAGTCCTGATAAAGCTTAATCATAAGAGTCCTTGTGAGTACTTGAGTGCGGATTGGTTGAATTGGTTGCAAAAACTAAAATTTTATATTTAGGTGTTTAGCTGAACATGGTGATTTTGATGGAAACGGTTCGGAGATGGATTTCACTCTGCCTGGCTTGTGCTTAAGACCAGTCGGATACGAGTGTGCTTGACCAGTTAAAAATCCCATCTCCACTAATAAAATAAATAAAAAAGAGCAGACCTGCACTTAGAGCCGTTAGGCTGAAAAACAGACGAACAACATGCATGTTGTATCCGGCCAAAGAATGTTGAAGATGGTCGGCAGACACATTGCACAACATGCACAAAGGGAGTTTACTTTCGATATGCTTTCCTCCCACAAAAGACCGAGTTCTATGGAAAAGGCTGTTTTCAAGACCAGGAAAAATAACGTATTTGACGTTGATAAGATGTTCAAATCAATAATAATCTCTGTTTCAATTCAGGAGCAAAGTGAAGCTTCATCAACCGTGCGCGTCTGATTGACTTCTTTAGAAGGCTTCTCGCTGACCGCCATTTTGAAACTAGCGACGCGACTATGCTTACCGCATTAAAAATAATACTTTTAAACTTATTTTATCGTATATATGTATGCATGTTTACTTGCTGATGATTTTAATTTACTCACTGGAATAAACTTGTAACTTGTATGCTTGAAATTTTCAATGTTATGCACAAAAAATGTCTTGCACCTTATCCGGGCGGTGTACGAGGACTGGTTCCCTCACATCGAAAAATAGCTTTCGAAAAACATTTCTACAAAAATGTCTCCATCCTAAGGACAAATATTGTTGCCATGCATAAACTATATGGCATTAGTACTTTCGTTTCGTACCTGCAAACCATTGTTACTCTTTTGACGAACTACTTAGTCTGCAGAAATTGCGAAAAGCTGCTGGACTAATAGGGATACGCGGCAATAGAAGTTTATATTTATTCGTTTTTAATATGCGGCATGCCCCGAACCCTATGTTCATTTACTGTATGGTGCTTGAGTGTTCAAGTGTTGGCTGTTCGAGACATACGCATACAGATATCATTATGCGGTGAGCCTCGAACACGGTCAAATACACTCAAAGACTAACCAAGCACTAAAAACAAGACAACGAACATATAACAGGTGACTCTGTCAGTGTTTATAGTCTAGGAAAATAAAAAAAACAATATATGGAGGAGAGACACCCAAAAATGCAGTGAAAGAATAAACAATTAAAAAAAACCCACCTCTTTACAAAATTTGGTTTTACAGGTTTTCTCAGTTGTTGCGTGGTTGTCTTCCTGCGTTCTTAACCAATATAAAGACCCACTACCGCCGTGATTATATATTTTACATAATATGAGTTTCACTTTGACATCCAGACTTGAGAAAAATGGTGACAAAAACATCAACCGCGGAACCACACCGCACCCCGCACGTCCCAGCGCCAGACCACTAAACCCAGGCTCCACTGGCCTCCACCACCTCCACCGCAACTCCCCCGAACCTACAACCAGCCATTGACCAACCGGCCACCACCACCCCCGTCACCACTCACACGGAGCCTTGTTACGTGTTAAGTCGTAGTCGTAGTATGATATCACACCAGACGCACGCACGTAAGGTTCTATTAAAGAAACTTTACTCAGCTGCAACCCGTCACACGTGGCTTAAGGATGTAGACTACACTGGAGTAACAGTTCCAACAATATTTTATTTCAGCGATACGATCTCCACACAATGCATTCCCAAATGCACCAACACTGATACAATGTGTCCTCTGCAAAATGTCAACACTGGCGACACAATGTTTCTCATACAACGTACACCACCGTTACGCTGCGTCTCTCACAATGTACACCCTATACGGGCCACGTACCTACGATAAACTGTGTGCCCCATACAACTGACAATGTATGACAATGTACGAACGTGCTTCCCAGCACACACTTTTATAGTACAACAACTTTCCAGAACAATCCACCGAATTCACACAACGTAACCAATCAGAACGGAACACGTAACCGAAATTCATAAATATTAAATAAAAAGAACTTTCTAGAATAAACTACAATAGTCTACAAAAATACGATTGCTAATTTCAGCCCCAAATCCCAGTGTGTAATGACGTCACACAAGAGTATGGCAGACCGTTCACGACCTTTCATAATACACACTGACCGGCTGCTAAATTCACGCGTACAGAAAACAACTATGACTATGAATATTAGAGCGGTTTTGCTACTGTGTTGCAAAATGTTGCCTACAGTTTAGATGTCACACAAACGAGGTCACTAGACAGAGCACGAGTTTGCTCGAACGTTCTGGTCTATTCTCAGCGAATCTACGCATTACAAAAACTCACCGCTCTTCTCCTTGCGACTTTGCTAGAAACTTCCGGACTGATCTTAGCGTATCATAACTAAGCCAATTCCGCTCTACGCGCGAACGATAAAGAATCTTACTAAAAAGGTACGTGATTCGTAACCATAATAGCTCAAATAAATATCGGATCGTTTCCTACGATTAATACTTGCATGCTTTTACAAAACAACACAACCACAATCGTAACAAGTCTGCTGCAGTGGCTAGCCACACAACCACCTCCAGCCTGGATGTACTGAACGACGGTTTACCGGCCACATCACCCGGCCCCGGCGATACCATCAGCCACAGCAGGGACGACGGACAGTCAGATCGATACCCCCTCCCCACGCCACCCCCGCCGGCCTCCCCCCCCCCCACCCCCCCCCCCCCCCCCCCCCGCGGACGAAATCAGCGCGAGCTGGCAGTCCCTGTCCGTTTCAAAATTGCACCTTGCACCACCACCGTAAATGTTCAAAGATACACTTCTGTAATAGATGGTTACGAAACGCTAATACAGGTCTAGCTATAGTTCATTTAGACACAGTACAATCCAGTTCAAAACACATTTTATGTCAAGTAACCTGACAATGACTCCACTTCGTTCTGGAAATGCAACGCTAACAGTGGGAGAAACAGCTAAAATTAGACCGACACGCCAACGGCAGCGCAGAATAAATAAGCGCGATTACGTGTATGCTTTTCTGCGTGTCCAAACTGTTAAAGTTCTTTAGGTATGTCGACAAGGTATATCAAACACAATTGAAGCTGATAAATGTGTCTTCAGATTTATGCGTAATGGCACTTTAACCCCAAGGCCTCATTTTCCAAATTTTAGAATTTTTGACGTGTTACCTAACGGCCACGTATCAGTTGCAGTAGATGTATTCACCATGATAAATCAAGAGTAGTGCCAGATTAGCTTGGCGCCTGAAGCCGCCAAGCTAATCTGGCACTACCTTTGAATTACCATGGTCAATCCATCTCCTGCTGTAGGCGTCGAGATCAATGGGTTAAAGCAGTAACTGCTTTGGTTTTCTTATTAAGCTGCCCTTTTCAGTTTACCGCCTAATGCTACCTATCCCAAACGTTTGTTTCTGTATCGTTCTGCAAACTTACATTGAAAACTACTCCCATGCTTTTTGGTAACAGAGGCTAATCTCTCCGTCAACCGGGGCACCCGATCAGTGGCCTTTAATCTCTGTATAATGGCTGTATAGGTTTTATATCAAACCTACGACCCAAGGACCTCGATGCCACCGTCCCCGCTTGCTAGGCCATGGCAGACGAACCAAGGGTTTAAAGGTTGGGGCCAGTACTGCGCACACTGCACACCACCAAAATGCTCCACCGCGCAGGCTTTAGGAAACGTCCACGGACCATGACACTGACCATTCCAAGTCCTGTAGCGATGGGCGAGGGGCGAAACGGCAGGTGAAAGATGTCACTGGAAGCTGCAGTCTCAAATCTGCATGCAGGCGGTTCAGGATATTGGTCGCCTGATGTTGACCTGGGGATGACAACGTCACTCGGCACACCCTGAACGACCAAGCAGCCTTCTCTAGGGACAGCACTGCTTGCTTCACACGGAGAAAAGGTGACCTAACCAAAGCTCGTCCCCTCACAACCCCAGTTGGCTAGCCGCGGTCAACGGGCATCTTCTCCTGCGGTCAGAAAACAAAAAAGAACAACGGATCCACTCTCATGACGACCACGCCCGGACTCAATGTATCATGCTGGAACATCCCAACCATGCTCGACACAGCAGACATCGGACGCCCTGAAAGTCGCTTCGCCCTCATTGCCCATGAATTGCGGAGGTTAAATATCGACATCGCCGCACTCAGCAAAGTACGCCTCCCGGACGAAGGCAGCCTCCAAGAACTTGGTGCTGGCTACACCCTCTACTGGTCAGGCAGGCCTGCATCAGAAAGACGGCTTGCAGGCGTGGGCTTCATGGTCAAGACCTCCATTGCGACTAAGCTGGAAAACCTACCACGGGGTCACTCAGACCGCATCATGTCCATGCACCTCCCACTGAGACACCAGCAACATGTCACCCTGCTCAGTGTAAACTCTCCAACCCTCCTGGCAGAGCCTGCAGTAAAGGACAAGTTCTACGCTGACCTGCGCAGCCTCCTACAGAGCACCCCTGCAGACGACAAAGTCATCATCCTTGGCGACTTCAACGCCAGAGTGGGCCAGGACTCTGAAGCCTGGAAAGGAGTCCTCGGCAAGCATGGCGTCGGAAACAGCAATGGCAATGGCCGCCTACTGTTGAAGTTCTGTGCAGAGCAGCAACTTGGCATCACCAACACTACTTTCCAGCAAAAGGACAGTCGAAAGACCACCTGGATGCATCCTCGCTCCAAACACTGGCACCTTATCGACTATGTCCTAGTGCGTCAGACGGTCCGCCGTGACGTCCTCCTCACCAGAGTGATGCCCAGCGCAGAATGTCACACTGACCACCGCCTTGTCCGCTGCAATCTCAGGCTCCACTTCAAGCCAAAACCTCCAAAGGGCCTCCCAAGAAAAAGCTTGATGTTGCCAGCCTTCAGCGCGATGACGTGAAAGCAGCCTTTCAGACAGATTTACAGCGCAGGCTCAGAGACACAGCTGACCCAGCAGACTCCTCCCCTGAAACACTCTGGGAACAACTGTAAACTGCTATTGTAAAATCCTCTGCAAAAGTCTTGGGTTCCGCTAGAAAGATAAAAAAAAAGACTGGTTTGACGAAAACGACGTAGAGATCCAGGAACTCCTAGCAAAAAAAAAAAAAAAAAGAAAAGAAAGAAAGAAAAAAGAAAGAAAAAAAAAAGAACCGCCCATCAGGCAAACCTAGCCCAGCCTTGCTGCCCTGTGAAGAAGTCTGCCTTCCGCCTCGTCTGCAGCAGTCTCCAGCACATGCTCAGAGATCTCCAGAACGCGTGGTGGACGAGACTCGCACAGAGGACCCAGCTTTGCGTTGAAAACGGTGACTACAGGGGCTTCTACAAAGCACTGAAAGCAGTGTATGGCCCCAGGCACCTGGTACAAAGTCCCCTGCGAAGTGCTGATGGACAGACCCTCCTCACAGATAATACCTCCATCTTGAACCGCTGGTCGGAATACTTTCAGAACCTCTTCAGCGCTGAGCGCACTGTTCAAGAAACAGTCATCTTTCAAATCCCACACCTCCCACAAAAGGTTGAATTGGACGAACCGCCCACCGCTGAAGAGACTCTCACAGCCATCCACCAGCTCAAGAGTGGCAAAGCAGCAGGCATTGACGGAATCTCGCCAGAGATCTGGAAACATGGAGGCCCAGCACTGCACAACAAGCTCCACGACCTCTTTCTCTGCTGCTGGGAGATGGAACACTACCAAAGGATCTCCGTGATGCAGTCGTCATCACCCTGTACAAGAACAAAGGAGAGAAGTCTGCCTGCTCTAACTATCGTGGAATTATCCTGCTGTCCATTGCCGGGAAAATTCTCGCAATGCTGCTCCTGAATCGGCTGGTACGTGCCATCGCTGAAGACCACCTCCCAGAGGGCCAGTGTGGCTTTAAAGCCAACAGGAGCACCACCGATATGGTCTTTGTGCTGAGACAGCTTCAGGAGAAGTGCCGCGAGAAGAACAAAAGGCTGTACGTAACATTTGTCGACCTAACAAAAGCCTTCGACACTGTCAGCAGGCAAGGCATGTGGCAGATTCTGGAGCGACTTTTCTGTCCCCTAAAGTTCCTCAGCATGATCGTCCAGCTACACGAGGACCAGCAAGGCCAGGTCAGACTCAACAATGACCTCTCATATCCATTCCCCATTCTCAACGGTGTGAAGTAGGGCTGCGTGCTGGCACCGACCCTCTTCACCATCTTTTATTTTAGCATGATGTTGAAGCAGGCCACAGTGGACCTCGACGATGACGACGCAGTGTACATCAGGTATCGTCTCGATGGCAGCCTGTTCAATCTCAGACGACTGCAGGCACACACCAAAACCCTAGACCAACTGATTCGTGAGCTGCTCTTTTTGCTGATGACGCTGCCCTCGTTGCACAGAGAGAGAGAGAGAGAGAGAGAGAGAGAGAGAGAGAGAGAGAGAGAGAGAGAGAGAGAGAGAGAGAGAGAGAGAGAGAGAGAGCCCTGCAGCGCATCACATCCTGCTTCGCAGACGCTGTCCGGCTCTTTGGACTCGAAGTCAGTCTGAAAAAGACAGAGGTACTCCATCAGCCGGCACCCAAGGAAGAGCATCGCCCTCCCCACATCACCATCGGCGAGTCTGAACTGAAGTCAGTACACCAGTTTACCTACATTGGCTACATTACCTACGTCAGACGCCATGCTGGACAAGGAGCTGGACAGCAGGCTGGCAAAAGCGAACAGCGCGTTCGGGCGACTATTCAAGCGGGTGTGGCACAGTCAACAGCTGAAAACAGGCACCAAGATCAGCGTGTACAGAGCTGTCGTCCTCATCACTCTGCTGTATGGTTCCCAGTCCTGGGCCCTCTACCGCAGCCAACTACGACTCCTCGAACGCTTCCACGAGCTCTGCCTGCGTACCATCCTCGGCATTCACTGGAGTGACTATGTCACCAACGTCGAGGTCCTTGAACAGGCAGAAACTGTGAGCATCGAGGCATTGTTGTTGCGGACACAGCTCCGCTGGGCGGGGCACGTCTCCAGGATGGAGGATCATCGCCTACCCAAGATCGCCCTGTTCGGCGAGCTCGCCACAGGACACCGAGACAGAGGGGCACCAAAGAAGAGATACAAAGACTGTCTCAAGAAGTCACTTAGTGCCTGCCAAATGGACCAGCGCCAGTGGTTTTCGCTTGCTGCGGACCGCGACACCTGACACTCCACCATTTACAAGGCAGCCGTCTCCTTTGAGGACTCACGCAGAGCTAGCCTTAAGGACAAGCGGCTCAGGAGAAAAAAACAGAGATGCCGCAACTCAGAACCCTGGCCAGACCTCCCCCTGCAGCCACTGCGGTCGAACCTGACTATCCCGGATTGGCCTCCACAGCCACGAGCATGCCTGCAGACGTCGTGGGCCCGGCAACCCCTATAGAATCTTCGTCAAAGCCAAACAATAAACAATGGCTGTATAGCTTAATATGTGGCTAGCATTTAGAGAGAGAGAGAGAGAGAGAGAGAGAGAGAGAGAGAGAGAGAGAGAGAGAGAGAGAGAGAGAGAGGAGAGAGAGAGAGAGAGAGAGAGAGAGAGAGAGAGAGAGAGAGAGAGAGATGATGATGATGATGATGATGATGATGATGAAACTTTATTTATCAACAGTAAAAAATTTTGACAGAAACAAATCGTCATTTTACAAACTTGCCGTTGCTAACATCTACAACATAAAATAGATTAAATAATAATAATAATAATAATAATAATAATAATAATAATAATAAAGAATTATATTTACACATATTATTTCATGCAACAATAAAATAAAAAAATTTTTTTTACACAAAATAATAGTAACACTCAAAATTCATCTTATACCATACACACACACACACACACACACACACACACACACACACACACACACACACACACACACACACACACACACATATATATATATATACACACACACACACACACATACACACACACACACACACACACACACACACAAACAATATAGATAAATGCATATATTACATGAAAGCATTAACCATCAGGGTTTGTGTAAATGCCCAGTGTTATTATGTTTGGCTCATCAGGTAATCGAAAAGTTTCGTTTTAAAGATTCCAAGCGATGCTATAGTCTTCAAATGTGCAGGAATAGTGTTCCATACAAACGGTCCAGAAAAGGATAAACTAGTTTTAAAGAGGTCAATTCTAGGCAGAGGTAGGGGTAAAGTATTGTTCCTTGAGGTCCGTTCGCGTTCTTGCTGTGGCATAAATTTGGTGGTTAGATACTGCGGTGTCATGTTATTTAATATCTTGTGCATGAGGATGCATTTGTTGAAATTAAGTTGTTGACGCAGGCCGAGAATGTTTAGATGTCTAAATTTGTCTGTGGTAGGAATGGGCCGCGTTTCTATCATTTTGACAGCTCTTTTATATATAGAGTTTAACCTGTTCATGTGAACATCACTACAACCATCCCACACTGTGGAGACAAAAATCAACGTGAGACTTGATATGGGCGTGATTTTGTTGAGTAAAACCTTTGTCACAGAAATGATCAACTCATCGATAGAGCCAGTGACAAAAATACAGCAAGCCCATAACGACCGCCTGAACCAGCTGACGTTCTCCAAAGACAGCCATGCCAGCAAACTACACGACATGGAGCGGCAGCTTAAGGCACTCAGTGCGGGAGCAGAGTCAAACAAACCCAAGCCTGCTCTCTCCGACTCTCCCATCACCACAACCAAACCATCCTCACTGAAATCATCTCCCATTTCCCCCAAATCTTTAGACAATAGTACTGTTCAGTACACTGACGTCATCATCGAAAATATGTTTGCCGCCCTGTCAAGTGGCGACGGGAAGCAGCAAGCTCTTGTTGCCGGTACTGACGACGGTGCCGCACTCAACGCTGCCACCGACTCCCGTGAGACCAATACTTCAGAATCACCGGTCACCCCACTAATCCGTCGGCTGCGCAATGGGCCAAGTCCCATCCCCCTCATGCAGTGACCTACTAATGGCACGAATTATGGACGAGGTCATCAACAACTACCCACACAAGGATGCCATCATACAGCACAAACGATACAGAGATGATGGGATTATCTTTATCCGGGGATCGAATGAAGAACTCAACAGCCCTTTCACGCTGGCAAACGCACACACAGAAGGAGTCAGCTTCACACACCAACTGTGAGAACGAGACCGTCGACGACAACTTTCACCAGAAAGTAATGCAAGCAAGGAAAAGGAAATATACATCGTGTCAATCTCAGCAGGAGCAGACGGATTCTCGCAACAACAACAACAAAAAAGCAACTCGAGCCCATTGAGAGTAAACGTTGCCTTGCCGCTGTACTGAATATAAAGCACAGCAATATTACTATGCACGGCCCTTGACGCATGATACAACCACTGAAGGAAAGACAAAACAAGATACAGGCTGACAGAATGCGAGAAATACAGCAACAACGGAGTGAACCCCACTACCTTCCTACAAATAAGGAAACAGACCTACTGATCCTTATGATGGCACAACATAAGACAGTATACCGGGCGACTGAATTGCTGCACACACCGCCACTTCTGGACCATGCCGGCCGGCGCGCTCAGAGCGAGAAGACGCATTCCAGTTTGCAGCCAGCCATGAATCGAATTAGAAAAAGGACTCAGGAGTCACGTGACGAACCCGCATCACGCTAATAGAGTTGACGGCACGAGCTTTCAAAACTGAACCGGCAGGCCATGTCAGTTCGAGCATCGTCCACCAGCACTGCGAGAACTGAAGAGAACTGAAGAACGGCCAAAACACAAGAACGCCGCACTCTCCACTAGCTCTCGCAATTGGCAGTGGGAGCGCCTCGACAGAGCAGCTCTTCTACTCCCCACTAGCCCTACCAATTGGCAGTGAGTGGCGGAAACAAAACTGAACTACAACCAAGAAGCTATCTACGCAACACTAGCTCATACAATAAGCAGTGGCTGCGCCCCGACTGACATGATCTTCTACTCGCCACTAGCCCTTTCAATTGGCAATGACGCAAGCGAGAATACATCAACTACTTGAACAATACAGAATGAACAACAACAAAAAACTACCATAAAAACTTAACAAAGGTTTTACTCAACAAAAACAAAAGAGTCAGCACGCTGATGAAGGCAGCCCTTAGCCAAAAGTAAAGGCTTAAACATGCCCGAAATACACCTCAGACAACAAACACAAAACGTGACTGATTTGTGAAATGTCATAAGGGTATTCGGCTGGTCACATCAAGCCATCACATAGTGGTGTCCGTTGTACAGACACCTTGTTACCAAAAAAGCACACACATGCACACGCGCCCACACACTTGCATGTTTGATAACAGTCATTATTCAGAACGCAGTAGTCGCGTGCGCTTTGTTCGGCGGCTCAATTAAGCGCCGGAATAGTCTTGCCTTGAAAGTGGACAATGAAGATGCCTCGGTAATATTGGCCGGAAACGAGTTCTAAAGTTTGGCCCCTGAGTTATTTGAGTGATATCAGGTATCTATGAAGACTTGTCTTGAAACGAGATAATGTCGGAGTGGCTTTAACGTGATGTGGGAGGGAGTTCCACAGTGTGGAACCTGCAAACGACAAAGCAGATTTAAATAATCTATTCGTGATTTTTGGAACAATATAAAGACCCGTCATATTCCCATAGCTGGAGTCTAATTTTTCAAACAGCTCTGTTAGATATTCTGGAGCGCTCAGGTTCCACACTTTAAGCATCAGTACCCCTTTGTTAAATTTAAGGTGATTTTGAATGGGTAGAAATCCAGCTTTACTGAGTTTTTCCTCGGTCGTCAAGTGCGGGTCGGGAAGAATTAATTTAGCCATTCTCCTATGTAAAGAATTTAGTTTTTTAAAGTGTACATCACTGCAACAATCCCACACCGTCGATGCGTAGTTTATCATTATGTGACATGATGTGTGCATTACTGAAAAATTTTCTGGTTTCACTATCTGTGTAATACTTTAATTTCGATAACATAACGACATTTTAGAGACCGTTTTAGAGACATTGTCAATGTGCATCTGCAACCTTAGCTGATTATCAATTGTGACCCCCAATAGACGATGTTCGGCTACCTGTTCTATGATGTTGTCGCCGAGTGATAAATTAAGCTTTAATGGTTTCAACTGATGCTTTTGGCGTGATGCAATAATCATAGATTTTGTTTTAGTAGGATGCAGAATCATAGCGTTGACTTCACACCATGCTGCTATATCATCGAGACTTGGTTGAAGGCCGTTTTCATCTACAAGAGAGAGAGAGAGAGAGAGAGAGAGAGAGAGAGAGAGAGAGAGAGAGAGAGAGAGAGAGAGAGAGAACCCTTTTTCGAAGTTGCCGTTGCTAATCTACTGATTACTGAGTTACTATCGCACTAATTATTTTCTGCTGCACTAATTATTTTCTACTACTGAACAGGGGGAGAAAAAGAAAACAAAAACTTGACACAAGAGAGAGAGAGAGAGAGAGAGAGAGAGAGAGAGAGAGAGAGAGAGAGAGAGAGAGAGAGAGAGAGAGAGAGAGAGAGAGAGATTCAATGATTCAATGATTCAATGAAGCTTTATTTATCGACGGTTGAGGCATTGACATCGTCACAGACAGAGCCATTTTTCAAACCTGCCGTTGCTACAAAACTACGAGACAAAATACAAAAAAAACTAAGTATATAGTGAAATGTAAATGAAACTGGCAAAAACATTGCTAGTTTAGGGAAAGAAAGTCCCATGACAATCTCACACACCTAAACTGACACACACACACACACACACACACACACACACACACACACACACACACACACACACACACACACACACACACACACACACCATCACACACGCACACACAGAGTTTGTAATTGGGAGCATACATAATCAGGGTTACAAGGCAGTATATATTTCACAACGTAATGATTACGACTGCTTCGAGAAGTACTTGAAGAGACTGATTTTGAAACGGGCTAGAGAGGAAGCGGATTTTACATAATCAGGAAGCGTGTTCCAAGTCTGCGTTCCCGCGAATGACAAACTAGATTTGTATATATCAATTCTTGTTTTGGGGACTAAGAAAAGTTGCCTAATATTACCAAGTCTAGATTCCGACTTAGAGAAAAGAGTTGTGATATATTCTGGTATTTTCTGTTTCCACACTTTGAACATAAAAATAGCCTTATTGTATTTGAAGTGGTCTTGCAGCGGCAGAAATCCTATTTTGGCGAGTTTTTCTTCTGTTGTAAGTCGTGGGTCAGGAAGGATTAACTTTGCTGCCCTTCTGTGTAACGAGTTGAGTCTCTTCAAGTGGACTTCACTGCATCCATCCCACACCGTTGACGCGTAATCAATATGAGAACGTATGTGAGCATTATAGAATAGTTTGCGCGTGTCCGAGTCGGTGTAATATTTCAGTTTGGACAACATGAAAAGATTTTTGGCTACCGTTCTGCATAGAGTGTCCGTATGAGCCTTCCACTTAAGCTGACTGTCAATCGTAACCCCTAGTAGGCGGTGTTCATTAACGTGTTTTATTTGCCTGCCCTTTAATAAAAGGTTAAGTAACAGGGGTGCTAACTGGTGTTTTTGACGAGTGGCGATTATCATAGATTTGGTTTTAACTGGAAGAGCAATCATAGAATTCCTGTGACACCATTCAGACACTTCATCAAGACTATGCTGCAAGTTGGAAGAAATTACTTGTATATCTTTGTTAGTCATATGAATGGAAGTGTCATCAGCAAAAAGATCACATTGTACGTTCTTGCAAGTTATATGAAGTGGCAGGTCATTGATGAATAGACAAAATAATAAGGGACCAAGCACGGATCCTTGGGGAACTCCATACTTTATATCTTTTAGAGAAGAGTAAGATCCATTCACTAGAACTTTTTGTTTACGATCAGTTAGGTATGATCTAAAAAATGCAACTACTTCTGTACTACTCAAGTATTTCTGAATCTTTGTCATTAGAGTGGTGTGATCGATTAGGTCAAAGGCCTTTTTAAAGTCTAAGTAAACGACACCTGTTATCTGGGATTTGTTCATACCGCGGAGCCATGCGTCAACGAGGCGCGTGAGTGAAGTGTGGCACGAGTGTTGTGGGCGAAATCCGGATTGAAAGGGGTGCAGGAGCTTGCGGTTTTCTAAGTAGGCAAGCAGGTGTTTGTGGACATGCCTTTCAAGCGGCTTTGATAGAACTGATAATAATGAAATCGGTCTATAGTTGTTAGGGTCAGAACGATCTTTAGTTTTTGGAAGTGGAATGACTTTAGCGTATTTTAGTTTGTTAGGGAAAGTATGTTGCTTGATACAAAGGTTGTAAATGTACGTAATAGACTCTACTATGTACGGCAGGGATAACTTAAGTATTTGCGGGCTGATGTCATCAGGTCCCGAAGACTTTTTATTTGGTAGTTTACTAATGAGCAAACCCACCTCATGAACTGATAGCATGGGAATGCTAAAGGGGTCTGTGTCCTCTGTTCTGTGTTTACAGAATTCAGAAAGCAAATTAGAACATTCATACTTACTGCTATTAATTGAGGCATTTAGAGTTTCAGCGACTGAAAGAAAATGATTATTAAAAGTTTCTGCAGTAAGACTGCTGGGAATGGTTGTTGAAGTGCCAGGGGAGCCTTTAGTTAGAGTGTTTAATAGGCGCCAGATAGTGGAAGTATCCTTACTGTCTTTCACTGTGTCACGGATTAACCTTTTCCTTGCCTCTCTGATCATGTACTTAACACGGTTACGTTGTTGCTTAAATTCAGGAAATAGTTTTCGACTACGCAGATCATCTCTGAGCGCCATCGCTTGCATTATTTCTGGGGTTAACCATGGAGGAAGAGTGTTTGATTTAACCCTTCTCTCACGAAGGGGCGCGTGTTTGTTTAATACAGTTAGAAAAAGAGAGAAAGAGAGAGAGAGAGAGAGAGAGAGAGAGAGAGAGAGAGAGAGAGAGAGAGAGAGAGAGAGAGAGAGAGAGAGAGAGAGAGAGAGAGAGAGAGAGAGAGAGAGAGAGAGAGAGAGAGAGAGAGAGAGAGAGAGAACAATGAACAATGAACAATGAACAACAAACCTTTATTTTATAACGGTAAAAGTATTTGGTAACAGGACCAATTTTCAAACTTGCCGTTACTACCATTAAGCTAACAACTACCATTGAACACGACTGATCACAAACAGTTTCGCACGAAAGTAAATAAAAGCTCCAGGCACAAACACTCACTACAGAGAGAGAGAGAGAGAGAGAGAGAGAGAGAGAGAGAGAGAGAGAGAGAGAGAGAGAGAGAGAGAGAGAGAGAGAGAGAGAGAGAGAGAGAGAGAAATGAAATGAAATGAAATGAAACTTTATTTTCCAAGGATAAAAGAATAGGTGCGCAGACCTTTTTTCATTCTTGTCCTTGCTACAAACTACATAAAAACACACACGCACGCACGCACACACACACACACACACACACACGCACACACACACACGCGCACACACACACACACACGCACGCCGGCACACACGCGCTTGCACACACTCACCCACACACGCGCGCACGCACACACACGGAAGTACGTAAATCAGAGTTAGGTCAGACCCCGCTACGGCTTGCACATTGGATTAAAGGCCGGGACAAACGTGGTATCGTGATGTATGTCCGGGGCCTTCAACCAACGCCCGCGTCAGACGAAGCACAGTCCCGACCCAAGTCTGGCTAATATGCATTACATACGGTACATGAAATACTACTACATAATAAAAACACATATAGTATACATTGCACACTGATAAGACTACATTCGGTACATTGAACGCAAAAACTGTAAGCATAAACGTCAAGATTATCTAGACGTTTTACTTCCTCCTGACTAACCCAACACACACATACATGCACGCAAGATGCACGCACGCACACACACACACACACACACACACACACACACACACACACACACGCGCGCGCGCGCGCGCGCGCGCGCGCACACACACACACACACGCACATGCACGCACACACCAGCATAAACAAATATGCACGCACACACTGTTCCTCACACATGCACGCACTCACATACACACGCGCCCACACACTGCATGTTTAATAACAGTCATTATTCAGAACGCAGTAGTCGCGTGCGCTTTGTCCGGCGGCTCAATTAAGTGCCGGAATAGTCTTGCTTTGAAGGTGGACAATGAAGATGCTTCGGTAATATTGGCCGGAAACGAGTTCCACAGTTTGGCCCCTGAGTATGACAGACTAGTTTTGAATATGTCGAGTCGTGGCCTAGGTACTGACAGTTTGTTCCTTGATGTCTTGTATGGTGTGTTAGCATCCTTAAACAAATCCGAGACGTACCGCGGGGTTTTGGATTTTCGGACTTTAAACATTAACACGCCCTTATTGAACAGAAAGAGGTTACGTAACGGAAGCATGTCAAGGGCCCTAAGTCGCTCGTCAGTGCTGTCTCTGCTATTAGGAAGGATTAGCTTGGCTGCCCTCCGGTGGAGGGAATTAAGCCTCTTTAAGCACGCATCACTACTCCCGTCCCAGACTGTAGATGCGTAGTCAATGTGGGACTGGATGTGAGCGCTGAAGAAGAGTTTTCTAGTTGGTGAGTTCGTAAAGTAAATAAGTTTTGAAAGGAGAAATAGATTTCTGGACACAATTTTGCACACACTGTTTACATGCGCATGCCATGTCAATTGATCGTCTATAATGACGCCTAACAGCCGGCGCTCCTTAACTTGTTTAATCGGCTGACAGTTAAGGGAAAGGCTAAGTGGCGGTGGGTTTAGCTGGTGCTTTTGACGTGTAGTGATTAGCATGCACTCTGTTTTAGATGGGTTAAGTATCATGTAGTTGTCTCGGCACCAATTTGAGACGTCTAATAGACTATGTTGCAAAGAAGAATTAATTGTAAATATTTTTGCCGACGACACGTTGAGAGTAGCGTCATCTGCAAACAAATTGCATCGCACATTTGATTGTGAAATACACAAAGGCAAGTCATTAATAAAAATTAAAAACAAGAGAGGGCCTAAAATAGACCCTTGGGGTACTCCATGCTTAATGATACCTTCTGATGAACGCTTACCGTTGACAAAAACATACTGAGATCTATTGCTTAGATAAGATTTAAAGAAGGCAGCGGAATCTGTGTCTATGTGGTATGCCAACAGCTTCTGTAGCAACAGTTCATGGTTGACTAAGTCAAAAGCTTTAGAAAAATCTAAAAATACCGCACCGGTCATTTCAGCGTTGTTTATTGAAGTTAGCCAGGTATTGGTCAGATGAGACAGAGCCGTGTGACAAGAGTGGCGGGGTCTGAAGCCTGACTGCAATGGATAAATCAAGTTATGTGTCTCCAGGAAGTGACTCAGGTGCCTGTGGACATGTTTTTCTAGAGGCTTTGACAAAGTTGATAAAAGTGAAATTGGCCTGAATTTGTTGGGGTCAGTGAGGTCTTTAGTTTTAGGCAGCGGAATGACTTTAGCTATTTTCCAGCTTCTTGGGAAAGTACCTTGCTGGATTATAGAATTGTAGATAAATGTTAAAGATTCGACCACATAGGGGACAGACAGTTTTAAAAAGAAACTATTAGTGCCGTCATGACCAAGGGAGCGTTTATTTTTCAGCTGACTAATAGACTTGCCTACGTCGAAAACAGTTAAGTACGGAATACTAAAAAAGTCGTTTGGCGCCAGTCTCTCGTCGTAAAAATGTTTTAGTTTTACAGAAATAGTCGGCTTGTTTAGGTATTAGTACTTTTATTCAAAAGTGAGTCGGCAGCAGACAGGAAATGTTGATTAAAAGTATCAGCAGGTATAGAAGTATATGGTGGTGTTTGACGTGATTGGGTAAAGGCATTGAGGGCTCGCCAGACAGATACCTTATCAGTTTTATTATCCATCAAGCGCTGGAAGTGGTTTTTTTTTTTTGGGACTCGAGCACCAGGTACTTTACGCGGTTACGCTGCTTGCGGAAGGCAGCATAATCTTTGTTCCGCTTCAGTTCATTTCGGAGGGCCATGGCGTCTTTAATGTCCTTACTTAACCACTGAGGTAACTGTGCGTGTTTAACTCTCTTCTCACATAGTGGCGCATGCTTGTCAAGTACACCAAGGAACAATCTGTACCATTCGGCCAACGCTTCTTCAGGAATATCATAGTGATAAACTGACTGAAAAGAGATTCCTCTCAGGTCGACGAGAAACGCGTCCCGATTGAAGTGTTTAAACGACCTGTAATGAATAGTGGTATGCTGGTTTTTACGACATGGCTTGTCCACCTTCAGAGCCCAACTACAGCACAGAGAGAGAGAGAGAGAGAGAGAGAGAGAGAGAGAGAGAGAGAGAGAGAGAGAGAGAGAGAGAGAGAGAGAGAGAGAGAGAGAGAGAGAGAGAGAGAGATTGATTGATTGATTGATTGATTGATTGATTGATTGATTGATTGATTGATTGATTGATTGATTGATTGATTGATTGACCCGACAGCAACAAGACTTTCTCAGGACGTGCCGGCACTGCTTGTGAAAAAAACTAAAACTAAACAGAACATTGAATGTATGTCGCCAGCCGGTCTAATTCGTTAAATAAACTTACGACATTGGGCCTAAATAAAGCTAAGACCATTTAGCAATACACTTCCAATATCAAGAGCTACAGACAGCGCAGATAGTAGGGAGAGTTTAAAAAGGCAAATACAGGTGAAACGACCAAGGGTAGACAGAAACACATGCCCCAGAATAGAAGGGAAACCCAACCTGTGGGGATGACCAGGGTGACCCTGTGGACTAAAAAGTAGTTAACCCCACCCAAGTCGGGCATCTTGTTAACTAGATGGTACATGTTAAGATGGCCAATTCTCAGTTCGTCTGTTCGTTCCGGAACAGTATTTAGATTACGATTTTGCATGTCGGTAAAAACGCAAATGTAGCGAGAGATATAATACAAATATGGTCCCAAAAAATAATCCCTAAAAAAAAAAAAAAAAAATCAACTAATATCAATATCTATAGAATGCTTTAAATAATCCCAATAAAACAATACACGGCGAAGAATCACAATGTTTATCACGCGCTTAGTCTAAGTTCAGCAGAGTTTTTACGGTTTTCTTGCTTGGTTATGTCAACAAAAAATAACAAAGTCAGCAACTATAAAAGAAAACACATGAAAAAATGACTTGTCAAGGAACTATGCACGTTCACCTGCGACAAAGTTCATAATACACAAAGCTATTTTGACGACTTAAATATAACAAGAAAGAAAAACAAACAAATTTAAAGTCTAAGAAAATGGTACAACTATAATAATTTTAAAATTCGCTAAGTGAAAAAAGTATATTTAAATCGGGAAATGATAATAGCAGATTGGGAATTACTGTCAATAATTGACCCACAAAACGCGCACAGTGGAACTTTATCAAAGAATGTCGAAATGGCTATCACCTAGGGACGCGTGTCCTAATTTCCGGCGCTTGGCCTGAACTTTTGAAGAAACGAAAACAAGGCGGCACAGTCACTCTCACTAAGCTGCGGCACTCCAGGGGTGGGGGCGGCGGGGGGTAGGGGAAAGTTGGGGGGTCGGGGTAGGGGTAGTACACAGGTCGACCGCCTGCCATGTAGGAAGGGGCGCCCATGAGTGTTGATGTGCGATCATAGCCGGGCTGCTGTGGCTTGTGTTCTGGAGCAGCCCCAGCCATTGATCCACCGCCATACGCAAACGGCGCTGGTGTAGGTCAGCATGGTTCAGATCGTGCTGACTAGAGTCTTTTGCAAAAGCCTGCTCTTGGTAGAATCTGGGCGCCATTCTGAAGACTTTCGTCACAGCCTGCTCCTGGCGGACTATCGGGGCGCCAAGCTTGAACTGGCTGCGTGCTGAGGGCGCTGACTGTGTTAAGGCCCTTACTCTAGGGCCGGGATGCCCGTTTTTACCGCCATGCCCGGATACATTTAGCTGTTGGTGGCGGTGTGGGTTTTGGTGTCTATCCAGACCAAAAAGGTGACTGCCAAGCGTGTAATATGCAAAGAAGTACCCAACGGAGAAAGAAACACGCTTAGAAAAGACGGGTACAACACAATTTAAATATTTTGGGTAAATACCCTTTGTCAAAATAGACAAACAAACAGAGAGATTAGCCGCTACTTATCTTCATTGGCAGAAGGAATGTGGCAAGTAAATTGTGTTGTACCCGTCTTTTCTAAGCGTGTTTCTTTCTCCGCTGGGTACTTCTTTTGGTGTCTAGCCTCAGTGAGGCGGGTTACGATGTTGGAGGTACGGCCAGAGTACGCCCGCTTGATGTTTACAGCGAGAGCACTAGTTCCCCGCTTGTTCAGATGGATGGCGTCTCTAAACCACCCGCTCTTTACCTCGCCGGTCCTTGCGTAAAACACTTGGTCGTTGTCAATAACGTTGATCTTCAGCGAGTGGCACACCTCCCCCTAAGACAAAGGTTGGTGTCTGTGACTCATGGCCCTATTCGGCTGCTGACGTTCGTTGATCGTGGGCAGGATGGATGAGATAAAGATTTCTGCCTCGGCCTTGGGGAAGACTCGTCTGGCAGCAGAAATCACATCCTTCCAGCCCTTCTTGCCGATGATGAACCCACGCTTACAGTCATTGATGCCGACATGCATGACGACTGTGGTGACTGCATTTGTGGGGTCGGCATCGTGAAGGTGCTGCAGGATGCCGGCTCTGTCGAGGCCCTTCACTGACACGACCTGCGCTTTGTCTGTGCCAGTGACAGACATCAGGTCTCCATGAAGGCCGCGTAGTATCGAATCGCCGAGTAGTAGCGTCTGGGTGCCGGGCTTTGGGTTTTGGAGTGCAAAAAGGTCGGTGGCTTTGTCGGTATCTGAAGATGGTCGTTTTGGTGCCGGCTCTTTGCGCTCGGGGGTTAGCGGAGATGCACGCGGGGGCTCAGAAGTTGTCGTTGAGGTTGGCGACTTTTCCAGCGCTTGCTTGGGCCGAGTGTTGGACGGGGGTGACGGGTTTTTCTTGCCGCTTTTCCTGTCGCTTCTCTGGCCATCCTTCTCCCCCTCCAGCTGGGTGATCCGCTCACGTGTCTAATCTCCGTGTGCAGCAAATGCACCTCGATGTTGTACGAGTGGTGGATCTCCCCAACGGCGGATCGGCGAGCCGATATCTCCGCCATCAGGCGCTCAACAGCCAGGGGGTCAGGGTTGAGTACTACCGGGCAGACTGTCTGGCACGCAGACTCGGTGGACACTGCAGCAACAGGAGCAGATGGATGAGTGCCAGCCCCGCCGGCGTCTGTTGTACTGGCAGCGGGAACACTGCTGTCATGGTCGCTGGTGGCGATGCTGGTACCAGTGCTGCCGGTGTTAAACGTATTGGCAGCACCAGCACTGTTGACGCTGTTGCTGATGGGGACGTTGGTGCTAGTGCTGCCGACGTCACAGGCATTGGCAGCACAAGCACTGTTGACACTGTCGCTGATGGTGGTACCAGTGCTGCCGATGTCAGACATATTAGCAGCACTAGCACTGTTGACTCTGTCGCTGATGGTGATGCCAGTGCTGCCGATGTCAGACGTATTGGCAGCACGAGCACTGTTGACGCTATCGCGGATGGTGGTGAGAAAGAGAGAGAGAGAGAGAGAGAGAGAGAGAGAGAGAGAGAGAGAGAGAGAGAGAGAGAGAGAGAGAGAGAGAGATAATGATGATGATGATGATGATGATGAAACTTTATTTTTAAACGGTAAAAAATTTTGACAGAAAACAAATCGTCATTTTACAAACTTGCCGTTGCTAACATCTACAGCATAAAAAAGGTAAAACTATAAAAAAAAATATATTTACATACAAAACCCAATAGCATCATATATAAAGAAAAATAATAACACTCATCACACACACATGCACACACGCACGCACGCTCACACATACACCCACACACACAAACAAACACGAGCACACAGAGAGAGAGAGAGAGAGAGAGAGAGAGAGAGAGAGAGAGAGAGAGAGAGAGAGAGAGAGAGAGAGAGAGAGAGAGAGAGAGAGAGATGAAATGAAATGAAATGAAATGAAATTTTCCAAGGACAAAAGAACAGGTGCGCAGACCTTTTTCATTCTTATGCTTGCTACAAACTACATGAAAACACACACGTACGCACGCACGCACGCACACACACACACACACACACACACACACACACACACGCACGAGGGCACGCATACGCGCTTGCACACATACACACATACACACATACACACACGCATGCACGCACACACACATACAGAAATACGTAAACCAGAGTTAGGTCAGACCCCGCTACGGCTCAAACATAAGATTAAAGGCCCGGAAAAACGTGGTATTGTGATGTATGTCCGGGACCTTCAACCAACGCCCGCGTAAGCGGAAGCACAGTCCCGACCCACGTCTGGCTAATATGCATTACACACGGTACATGAAATACAACTACATAATAGCACATACAAATACATTGCACACTGTTAAGACTAGATCTGGTACATTTGAACGCAAAACTGTAAGCATAAATGTCAAGATTATCTAGGCGTTTTACTTCCTCCTGACTAACCGAACACACACATACATGCACGCAAACACTCACACACACACACACACACACACACACACACACACACACACACACACACACACACACACACACACACACACACACACACACACGCACGCCGCACACACACACACGCACACACCAGCATAACCAAACATGCACAAACCACACTGTTCCGCACACATGCACGCACACACATACACGCGCGCCCACACACTTACATGTTTGACAACAGTCATTATTCAGAACGCAGTAGTCGCGTGCGCTTTGTTTGGCGGCTCAATTAAGTACCGGAATAGTCTTGCCTTGAAAGTGGACAATGAAGATGCCTCGGTAATAATGGCCGGAAACGAGTTCCACAGTTTGGCCCCTGAGTAAGACAGACTAGTTTTTGAATATATCAAGTCGTGGCCTAGGTACTGACAGTTTGTTCCTTAACTTGTATGGTGAGTTAACATACTTAAACAAATCCGAGAGGTACCGCGGGGTTTTGGATATGCGGGCTTTAAACATTAACACGCCCTTGTTGAACTGAAATAGGTTACGTAACGGAAGCATGTCAAGGGTCCTGAGTCGCTCGTCAGTGCTGTCTCTGCTATTAGGAAGGATTAGCTTGGCTGCCCTCCGGTGGATGGAATTAAGCTTCTTTAAGCACGCATCACTACACCCTTTCCAGACTGTAGAGGCGTAGTCAATGTGGGACTGGATGTGAGCGCTGAAGAAGAGTTTTCTAGTTGGTGAATTCGTACCGTAAATAAGTTTTGAAAGGAGAAATAGATTTCTGGACACAATATTGCACAGTGGCGGTGGGTTTAGTTGGTGCTTTGACGTGTAGTGATTAACATACACGCTGTTTTAGATGGGTTAGGTATCATGTAGTTGTCTCGGCACCAATTTGAGACGTCTAATAGAGTTGACTATGTTGCAAAGAAGAATTAATTGTAGATATTTTTTGCCGACGACACGTTGAGAGTAGCGTCGTCTGCAAACAAATTGCATCACACATTTGATTGTGAGATGCACAAAGGCAAGTCATTAATAAAGATTAAAAATAAGAGAGGGCCTAAAATAGACCCCTGGGGCACTCCATGCTTAATCACACCTTCTGAGGAACGCTTACCGTGGACAAAAACATATTGAGATCTATTGTTTAGATAAATTTTAAAGAAGGCAGCGGAATCTGTGTCTATGTGGTATGCCCGGCAACAGCTTCTGTAGCAACAGTTCATGGTTGACTAAGTCAAAAGCATTAGAAAAATCTAAAAATACAGCACCGGTCATTTCAGCATTGTTTATTGAAGTTAGCCAGGTATTGGTCAGATGAGACAGAGCCCTGTGACAAGAGTGTAGGGGTCTGCAGCCTCACTGCAACGGATAAATCAAGTTATGTGTCTCCTGGAAGAGACTCAGGTGCCTGTGGACATGTTTTTCTATCGGCTTTGACAAAGTTGATAAAAGGGAAATTGGCCTGAATTTGTTGGGGTAAGTGAGGTCTTTAGTTTTAGGCAGGGGAATGACTTTAGCTATTTTCCAGCTTCTTGGGAAAGTACCTTGCTGGATTATAAGATTGTAAATAAATGTTAAAGATTCAATCACATATGGGACAGACAGTTTTAAAAAGAAACTATTAATGCCGTCATGACCAAGGGGGCGTTTATTTTTCAGCTGAGTAATAGACTTAGTGTCTACGTCGATAACAGTTAAGTACGGAATACTAAAAAAGTCGTTTGGCGCCAGTCCCTCGTCGCAAAAGTTTTTAAGTTTTACAGAAATAGTCGGCTTGTTTAGGTATTAGTACTTTTATTCAAAAGTGATTCGGCAGCAGACAGGAAATGTTGATTAAAACTATCAGCAGTTATAGAAGTACATGGTGGTGTTTGACGTGATTTGGTAAAGGCATTGAGCGCTCGCCAGACAGATACGGTTTCAGTTTTATTATCCATCAAGCGCTGGAAGTGTTTTTTTATGGGCCTCGAGCACCAGTTACTTTACGCGGTTGCGCTGCTTGCGGTAAGCAGCATAATCTTTGTTCCGCTTCAGTTCATTTCCGAGAGCCATGGTGGTGGAAGTGAGTTCCATAAATAGGCACCCGCGTACGAAAGGCTGGATTTAAACAAGTCAATTCGGGGCCGTTCAATGACGAGACTGTTCCTCAAAGTGCTGTAAACCCTTTCGCTCTCAGTGAAAAGCTTACCCAGGTAGAGGGGGGCTTTTCCGTTCAGTGCTTTGTGCATAAGTACGCACTTATTTAACGTAAGGTGTTGATGAGAGAGAGAGAGAGAGAGAGAGAGAGAGAGAGAGAGAGAGAGAGAGAGAGAGAGAGAGAGAGAGAGAGAGAGAGAGAGAGAGAGAGAGAGAGAGAGAGAGAGAGAGAGAGAGAGAGAGAGAGAGAGAGAGAGAGAACAATGAACAATGAACCTTTATTTTCCAACGGTAGAAGTTATTGGTAACAGGACCAGTTTTCAAACTTGCCGTTGCTACATCTACTACATAAATGACATAGACGTGTAAACATACACATACCACATACTGACGCATGTATGCACTCGCTCACGCACGCACGCACGCACATACGCACGCACACGCAAGCTCACACACACACACACACACACAAACACAAACTTGCACACGCACGCACTTAGACACACACGCAGACATACACACACACGCTCTCGGACACGCACTCCAGACATACGTACGCGCATAACGCGTACGCACAAAAATATAAAATGAGTAAAAATGCAAAGTAAAGCAATACACAGAAAATCATTAAGTACATTAGAATTCATACAGCAAAGGCAAATATGTATATATGTGCTCTCTCTCTCTCTCTCTCTCTCTCTCTCTCTCTCTCTCTCTCTCTCTCTCTCTCTCTCTCTCTCTCTCTCTCTCTCTCTCTCTCTCTCACAGTCTCACACACACACACACACACACACACACAGCATGCACACACACACAGCATGCACGCACACACACACACACACACACACACACACACACACACACACACACACACACACACACACACACACACACGTGAACGCGCGCCCAAAAATATCGCGTACACACATATGAAGGCAAAAACATTATACATAGAACATGCAGTATTCAATGTACTCTTGACACTCAGATATTATGGTCCACTGTATATTATATATAAGAAAAAAAAGAGAGACGCTCTCTCTCTCTCTCTCTTTGTCTCTCTCACTCTCGCACACACACACACACACACACACACACACACACACACACACACACACACACACACACACACACACACACACACACACACACACAAACATTCTCACACACACGCACATTCACACATCTGAACACACGCGCAAGTTATCCCTGTACTGTAATGATTAGATTACGTCAGAGATTCTAGGTGTTTGAAGAGGCTGACCCTAAATGAGGTGAGCGTCTTTGTGTTTCTGATTTCTGCAGGAATAGAATTCCAGAATGAACTTCCCGAGAATGACAAACTGGTTTTGAATAAATCAATACGCGGCAGGGGTACTTTGAAATGTTGTCCATGTCTAGAAGCTACAGATATCCGTTCTGAGAAAAAAGAACTCAAGTACAGTGGACATGATTGCTTGTACAGCTTGTACATCAATACACCTTTATTGAACTGAAAGTGATGGGATAGAGGGAGCATTTTTAAAGTTTTAAGCTTTTCGTCAGTTGAGAGTTCGGGATCGGGAAATATAAGCTTAGCAGCTCTGCTATGTAGGGAGTTCAGCCTCTTCAAATGTACATCACTAGAACCATCCCACACAGTTGATGCATAGTCTATGTGCGATTTGACATGAGCATTGTAGAAAAGAACACGCGCATCTGTGTCAGTAATTGTTTTCAATTTTGACAACATATACAGGCCGCTGGAAACCCTTTTGCACACATTATTAATATGCAGTTGCCATTTAAGCTGATCATCTATAGTGACCCCCAAGAGGTGGTGGTGTGATACTTGCTCAATTGGGCTGCCGTTTATACACAGACTAAGAGAGAGCGGGCATAGCTGGTGCTTTTGACGTGTGGTTATAACCATACATTCTGTTTTTGACGGATTCAGGGACATGGAGTTGGAATGACACCAGTCGGTGACCTCATGCAGGCTTTCCTGCAGACGCGTGCTAATTGCAGCTACATCTTTGTGAGGAGTATGTAGTGTGCAGTCGTCAGCAAACATGTCACAAGAAATATCGCGGCAACTAATATGCAGTGGAAGGTCATTGATAAATATGCAGAACAGCAATGGCCCGAGGACAGAGCCCTGAGGCACTCCGCTTTTGACGAGACCATACGAGGAGTAGGATCCATTTAACAGTACTCTTTGCTTCCTTCCGCTTAAATATGAAGTAAACAATGAGACAGCACCTAAATTGCAGAGATATGCTTGAAGTTTTGACAAAAGAATGTTATGATTTACAAGGTCAAAAGCTTTCTTAAAATCAATAAAGATCGACCCAATTATTTGGGAGTTATTCATGGATGCTAGTCACGCATCAATAAGTCTTGTCAGTGCCGTGTGGCAAGAATGCTTGGGGCGAAAGCCGGACTGAAATACGTGCGAAAGACTGCGACTCTCCAAATATTGATAAAGGTGTTTGTGCACGTGTCTTTCAAGAGGTTTGGAAAGGCTGGATAATATTGAAATGGGCCTATAGTTATTAACATCAGACAGATCTTTCGATTTAGGCAAAGGGATAACCTTGGCTTGCTTCAGTTCTGATGGAAACGTATTTTGTTGGATGCATAAGTTATAAATATACGATTCTACTGTATAGGGAAGGGACAGTTTCAGTATTTTAGGGCTGATCTCGTCAGGTCCCGATGATTTTTTTGTTTTTCAGTGACCCGATCAGTTTTCCTACTTCATACACAGCTAGAAGCGGTATAGAAAAGGGGAGTTTGTCCTTAGTCTTCTGCTTACAGAAGTTAAGCAGGGCCTCCGGGCATGTGTAAGACGCGTTACCGCTTGAGGGTATGATTGACTCGGCAACAGACAGAAAATGTGTATTAAAAGTGTCTGCAGTATACTAGAAGGAATGGCTGACGATTTCTTGCTGTTACCTCGGGTGACGAGATTAACCGCGCGCCAGAGTGCGGCAGTATCTCTGTCTTCTTTAATCATTCGTTCAAAGAGAGACTTTTGAGCCCTGCGTACCATAGACTTGACACGGTTACGTTGTTTTTTGTATTTGCTAAATAGCTTGTGTCTCCTTAAGTCATTTCTCAATCTCATAGCTTCGATTATTTCTTGGTTTAGCCAAGGCGGTAACGTGTGTTTTTTTACCCGCTTTTGCCGCAAAGAGGCGTGTTTGTTAAGTACTCTTGTAAGGAGTCCATACCAAACAGCCAGAGCCTTTTCAGGGTCAGTTTCGTTATTAACGACATTAAATGGTGTTTGATCAAGGTCTGGCAGTTTTGTTGACCATGAACACACAGTAGGAAAGTGATCACTGATGCTGAGGTCAGGAACACTAACATTGAACACACTAAGGGGACGGTTGGTGTAAATGTGATCAATGAGTGTTGCGGTTGTTTTTGTGATCCTAGTAGGGGCCGAAACTAATTGTTCTAAGCCGGTTTGTGTGGTGATGTATTCCTAAGCGGTATGGGGCTTCAACATATCTATGTTAAAGTCGCCTAGTAGCAACGCGTCACAGTTAGGTAAGCCAACTTTTTCTACTGCATGCAAAAAATCATCGTACCATTCAAACTTGGCTGCTGGGTTACGATAACAAAAGCCGACGAAGAGAGAGAGAAAGAGAGAGAGAGAGAGAGAGAGAGAGAGAGAGAGAGAGAGAGAGAGAGAGAGAGAGAGAGAGAGAGAGAGAGAGAGAGAGAGAGAGAGAGAGAGAGAGAGAGAGAGAAATGAGATGGAATGAATGAAATGAAACTTTATTTCTCAACGGATGAAGTAATTAGCACGAGTGCCATTTTTCATACTTGCCGTTGCTACTCTACAAACACAGGACAATAATTGTAATACTAATAGTACCAAATTACACCCCCAAAAAATTAGGAGACATTAAATGACATGAACATACAATAAACAAAATTCATTCATTCATTCGGTCATACAAAAACAAACGAAAAACAGAAAGTAGACGCAACGCATACACGCTCGCGCGCACACACAGGCACGCGCTAATGATAACTTGACCTATATACGAAGCAAATCATTTGGATCGTAGTGAAAATTCACTTCAGACAGCAAAAATTATTTGGATTATAATAGAAACTTGAATTATGTAATTAGGCGATTATTATTAGTATGGACAAACCATACGGCAGCATGCACTGATTATACGATAAGCACATGTTTGATACGGATACTTGTGGTAGATTATGTATCAGCAGACAAGTACTTGAGGAGGCATTCCTTGAAAGAGGAGAGGGAGCTAGCGTGTGTTATACATGTAGGCAGTTTGTTCCAGAAAGATGCGCCTGAGAAAGATACACTGGTTTTAAACAGATCTATCCTGGGGCGAGGTGTAATAAAGTTTCGTCTAGAAGTAGAATAACCTGAACTTGCCTTGGTAAAGAGCTTACAAAGATATTCTGGGTGAATCTCATTCCAGATTTTATACATAACCACACCCTTGTTTAAGAGGTGATGCTTTCTAAGAGGTAGCATTTTCAGTTTTTCAAGTCTTTCGTCAGTTGTCAGGGCTGAATCAGGCAGGATATGTTCCGCTGCTCTCCGATGCAGGGAGTTAAGCCTCTTCAAGTGTATGTCACCGCTGCCATCCCATATCGTGGACGCATAATCGATGAGAGAGAGAGAGAGAGAGAGAGAGAGAGAGAGAGCGAGAGAGATGAGAGAGAGAGAGAGAGAGAGAGTGAGAGAGAGAGAGAGAGAGAGAGAGAGGAGAGAGAGAGAGAGAGAGAGAGAGAGCGAGAGAGAGAGAGAGAGAGAGAGAGAGAGAGAGAGAGAGAGAGAGAGAGAGAGAGAGAGAGAGAGAGAGAGAGAGAATTCTTCTTGAGCAGACATTAGCCGCAGATGACCTGGGCACAGCTGTCCGTCGATGAGAGGAAGTTTTGTTCACTTTCGGTTGTCAAATATGCTTCATCTCTTTGTCTACAAGTCATAAACGTGACGTCATTCAATCATATTTACTCTAAGAAAATAACAGATGGATAACAGGCCTAATACTCGCCAACATCATTTCTATTTTACTTAGCACGCTCCTTCCACAACGGATGATCTACATCACTTTAGAAAACATGCACCACAGAATAATTTATAATGACGATAGCAGATGGACATTATTTTCATATTGCAAAAACTAAATTGCGTAGGAAGTAAGCAAACCCCAGATCCGTCACTGGACGAACACAAATCTGTGCGTGCTTCATAGATATACATCTGACTGCCTCACAACAAAATCGCTGTTTCTACAATATTGTTATGTGAATCTTCTGTTTTGAGGTGCAATTTGATTTGTTCTTGAACTGGCTACATCCCGTTCGAATAAAAGCCAGATGCATAGAGGGCATCTTGATTCTACCGAGAGGAGCGGGCCAGAGAGAAGAGGTCGGACTTGTAACAGGACTGCAGACCGTAGGTGAGGCAAGCGTTAATAAGATACAGTATACGTACTAAGGGGAAGCATCAACGGTGGAGGAACAAATAGTTAACAAAATAGCTTGACGACTTCCTATGGTCATCAGATGGCTAGCCCACAACAAAGTACACTGCACAGAATTAAGTAGCAAATACACGACACACCGCACAAGGCGCTAAACGTCCTTTACATGAATGTGTCCAGGGCGTCATGTATGTTCTTTGTGCCATTTTTTGTAAGCTGGCGATTTCCCAATGCGCAGAAGGCCATCGGGGCGACGTCGGCCGCCGTTGGCCCGATGGGCTTCGCGCACTAGGACGGAGTCACAGAAACAGTTTTTATTTGCCCTGTGTTGAGTGACTGATTCCCCTCACTACGTGTCCGTCGTGAGATGGCCTTAGTCGCCTGCTCGGCGTTAAACCCAAATAACTAATTAACTAACTCACTACGTGTACTGGGCTTGTAACAGGACAGACAAGAACAAGTCCACGACACAGGTTGGGCTTCTGACATCTCCACCAGTCCTCAAGACGTCTGAGATCCTCAAGATGCTGCGTACTCTGGTTCTCCTGGCAGTGGTGGTCGCGACTACCCAGGCTGCCAGCGTGGTGAAGCGTCACTTGCAGTCAGGCACCACATACACGTACGCGTACTACCCGGCTTCATACTACCCGTCCTCCTCATACTACTCGGGTTCATACTACCCGTCCTCCTCATACTACTCGGGTTCATACTACCCCTACACGTCCTACTCTACCTACTACTACTACCTGCTGTGCCTCGCCACTCCTTCTCTTTGCACGGGCACCAACAGTGGAGCGCCTCCGCCAACAACCGCCGTGCCAACGACTACAAAATCGACCACACCCACCACCACCACCACACCCACCACCACCACCACACCCACCACCACCACCACCACACCCACGACCACTACACCTTTGAAACGTAAGCTACTCCGGCCTATAGTTTCCTGAGTGTTAGGTACATGTGCAAGTTTTCTCAAATTATGTTTCTGTCAACGCTAAAGAAGTCAAGGAAGACGGTGGCGGGGTGGAGGGGGGAGGGAGAAGAAGACGAATACCAAATAGGGACAGGGAGAGGCACAGATCCTCAAGAGACACAGATTCTGAAGGGCGTAAGGTCCTGAGGGCTTGTCACCAAAAGATTAGTGAGGTTTGCAAAGAAAGATTTCCAACAATGAACGAGAGCGAAGTCACGGATAACCCGCTTATACCATTTAAACATTGTTAAGAGACTTATATCCTCATGAGCCCTCCGGCCTCATGAGAATCTATGCCTTTTGAATAAGTTTGGAGTGTTGTTTATGCTTATGATAGAAGCTGGATAGCCGCCGTGACTTTGCTGTCATTTGTTGTTGGGAGACGTTCGGCGTTAACTTATTCAGCCCGATGGCGTATTTCCCCAATTTTGTAGGTGTCATCTGATGACTATGCACCAGTTGCAGGAGATGGATCAACCATGATAATTCAAGGGCAGTGCCAGATTAGCTTGGCGACGACAGGCGCCAAGCTAATCTGGCACTACCCTTGAATTATCATGGTCGACCCATCTCCTGCTGTAGTGCGTCAGGGCTGAATGGGTTAACGTAATCTCACTATTATCTAGTATTATGGGGGGGGGGGGGGTGCTTTGGCGATGGATGCTATCCTCCCGTGTTGGGTATATTTTATTGAAATGGCTAGTTCCTCGTGCTCAGGTGGGGGAATTGTCTTCGACGGGTGGTCTCGCTCTCTTAGATAATCTAAACCCCCCCCCCCCCTGTATCCGGCCCTGAGTCCGTCCAAGAGTGACTCAGTGTCAGCCTAGTAAAAAGCAGGCAGGCCCCGAGACGCCATCGGCCCCCCTCTTACCGCTCACTGCAGTCTGTATTTTCCTTTTACAAAATAATAACAATAGTAATCTCCCTATTGTTTGATAATAATAATAATAATAATAATAATAATAATAATAATAATAATAATAATAATAATAATAATAATAATAATAATAATAATAATAATAATAATGTATATTTTTAAGGCGCCTAAACTTTCGACAGAAAAGCTCTAGGCGCCGTACAAATGACATACTAACATACACACGCCTTGCATCCTACAACACATATATATTCCCTAATATACACGCTCACGCAACAGGATATAGAAGAAGAAAAAGAATAACAAAAAGAACACACCAACAAAAAATGCTCACACGCAAAAAAAAAAACACGGCACGTTTAAAGGAATAAATGCGTCTTTAAAGACTGCCGGAAACTATTGGCTGATTCATCATATCTGAGGGACTGTGGGAGTTTATTCCAAAGAAATGGTCCTTGGTATGAGAAAGACCTCTCGCCAAAAGACTTAGTTCTCACAGTCGGAAAGCGCAATAGTTTCATTCTGCTGAGGAACGAAGCTGTCTTGAAGGTATGTACAAATGAAGACGCTCAGAAAGACAGACAGGGCCAGTAGAGGGAGACAGACAGGTATGACAGATAGACACAACTTTGTATTGTACTCTAGATGTGATGGGTAACCAATGGAGTGAATGCAGAATGAGTGTGATGTGGTCTGACATTTTTACCTTGGCAACAAGCCGTGCTGCTGAGGTCTGCACCCTCTGGAGCCGATCCAGAAGGTACTGAGGACAGCCACATAGGAAGATGATGTTGGATGTGTGTTGTTCTGCAGTTAAGAGATAATACGTTATTATTTTGTCTGACGTTAATGCATTTTTAAAAAATGTTTAAACACTTTTAAAACTAGAGGTTCGATCAATTAGCATGAAAGTGCCTTAGGTTTATTTTGCTTATTAGACCGGCTGGTGACGTACATTCAATAGTCTACCTTTTTTGTGTGTTGTCACAAGCAGTGCAGGCACGGCCTGAGAAAGTCTTTTGCGCTAGGCAATCGGGCCGACGTCGGCCGCCGTTGACCCGCGCACGGCCGTGAGCGGGCTAACGGTGGCCGACGTTGGCCGGATGGCCTTTTGCGCACTGAATGTACAACCAGCCAACAAACTCACCTAGATCAACCAGCCTTGTCAACTCAAGCCCCCCCCCCCCCCCCCCCCAAGCTCACCAAACCGTTATTTATGTTCTACCTAACCGCCGTTTGACCCTACCTCATATTTTTGGTCACTCTTCAGCGCCGCGAGCATGTCGATCAAATGTTTGTCTTTGCGCTATACCAGTGGACATATTTTTTTTCATAATCACAACGTTGTGACTGTCAAAAACACTATTTATCGAGGTGATTCCTGCAAACCCAGTGCGCAAAGGCCGTGCGCGGGCCCTAGGCGGCCGGCGGCGGCTCGATGGCCTTTTGCGCATTGGTAAGTTCCATCCCCTACTACGTGCATTTAACTCTTTCTACCCCAGACACACCACAGCGGGATAAGGATGCACCATGATAGTTCAAGGGTGATGCCAGAATAGCTTGGCGCCTACGGGCGCCAAGCTATTCTGGCATCACCCTTGAACTTAGGCGCCAAGCTATTCTGGCATCACCCTTGAACTATCATGGTCGATCTGTGTCCTGCACTGCAATGCAGTCTTGAGAGGACTGGGGCAAAATTTAAGGATTTTGGTGTTGGGGTAGAATGAGTTAAAGAAAGAGCCTAATAGTCCTCTTTTTTCTCTCTCCCTCAAACAGTGTGTCCTCCTGGAACGGGTGCCCGCCGAAAGCGACAGTTTGACACCAAGCTTCTAAATGGTGTTACTCTGAATGAATGTAACGGTGACGGCATCATTGGCTTTCAAAATGTTGTCAGCGGTACAAAGATTGCCGTACGTAGTTTGTCTCTCT
Source organism: Semisulcospira habei (assembly GCA_036245525.1). Taxonomy (NCBI): domain Eukaryota; kingdom Metazoa; phylum Mollusca; class Gastropoda; family Semisulcospiridae; genus Semisulcospira; species Semisulcospira habei. The sequence goes on along the minus strand of BTPG01000008.1, from coordinate 88,708,901 downwards.
TATCTCTCAGTTTATCTTTTTTTTTTCTATCGTTTTCTACTTCTTGTTATTGTTGTTGTTGATAGTTATCGATGCGACATGAATGCGACAATTAATACGACTAATGGTTTGAGCGTCCTTTTTGTGTGTTTGTTTGTGTGTTGTTTGGTTGCATTTCGACAAGTTGCACAGATATGTCCTCGTCCAGTCTTACTGGAAAAGAATAGAATTTATATTATTACATCTGACTACAAAACAGTACCTTAAACCCAAACAATCAATTTAATCTCATTACAACGTATAGTATGTTTTACTCAAGGGTTCCTCCGAACAAACCAAAGGAATAAAACATTAGATTTGGACTTGAGAATTTCAGTCAACAAAGTTTCCACTCACATGAAGAAAACATTTAGCAGTAGTATACATGGTTGGAAATTTGTATCCGGTGGACATTTTTAACATTTTGTTCTCAACAATAAATAACAACATTTGAAAGTATACTGTGACGGGCCTGAAGTTTCTTTGAAAATTAATAATTTCAAAACGGTCAACATGTCTGTAAATGTATTATACAATTACAGAGATGCAATATGAGGTAGCACTACTGAGAATGTGTATTTGTTTCATTAACAGGCTGAGGCCGAGAAATTCGTTTTCACGAACATCAATGTCATCAAACCGAAGAAATAAATATTGTACATTGATACAGATGGCGAAAACAAATTTTTCTACCCCAGCCTGTGGTTTTATTATCTAGGCTTGCAACGGTGTTGTGGCGCCAGACCCTGCCAACCCCACCAACTACGTCATCTACACAGATCCCGTGTGCGTGGAGCTGCTCAAAGTTGTCAGGGACGACCCCAACCTTTCGTAAGCAACACTGGATGGTTTACCTCATACGATACGTGATGCATGCGATAAAGCCGCGTATCCCAATAACGCACACATCCAATGTATTAACCCTTTGGCTGTCGGTACCGCTTTTGGTCGCGGTGATTCCTGTAGGAATCACCGCGACCAAAAGCGCTACCCACAGCCAAAGTGTTAAAGGAAAGTTTGTCCCCGAAAAACAAAACAAAAACAAAATAAAAAACCCGGATGGGTGGGGGAAAAAAAGGACCTTGGACAAAAGAGCTCTTGCGACATTTTCTTGTAGTATCAAGTAAACGTCAAATTTAGTCAAACACAAATTACGTATTATCTCACATTGACCACAGAGTCATTTGGGACAATCTCGTGCTTTGGTGCCTAACTCTACCATCAGTCCAACATCTTGTAGTTAAAAAAACCAAGACAAATGCGCTCTGAAATGGACACAACAAACAGTTTTAGCCCATTATCTTTTTTTCCTAAAAGTTATGTTTTTAAAGGAAAACTGCTTTGTCAAAGTGGTTATTACAGCGAGTATGGGAACAGCTTCTTCTAGAAAGTCTTAAGAACAAGATAAGCAGATCCTTAATTGTGTCATTCTCCCTTTATTGAGCACTTCTATAATCTGGGAAACTGTTTTGTTCTCATTATGTGTGATCGTCTGTGCTTTTTTATCTAAACGCTATAGGCGGTAAGGTCCAAAATCACAGACAGCACATGCATGATGTTCATGTTGCTTCTGTTACCGTCTATGATGGTCTACCACTATATGTTTGTGGCTTTCAGCGTTGACGGCACAGTGTACGGAACCACGATTCCAGACTTGGATGTTGCTCTTGACCTGAACAATGGTGAGAACGCCCAGATATATGTGCTCTTCTGTCTGAGTCTTGTGGGGATGCCTGTCTTCTGGTTAAGTTGGACACTGCGTTGATTTCCTCCTAAATAAATAGAGTTGGAATATTGCCTTCTTTATGCTACATACCTCTGACTCATTCGAGACGTGTCGTATACCGATATGACACGTCTCGTATATGACACGTCTCGAATGAGCTAAACATTAGAAAGACACACGACGCTAAACAAACGATACACTTTACAACCCCTGCGCTTTTTTGAACCAAAACAAAACGACACAAAGGAACGTAACGAAACGGAAGATAAGCAAACAAACTTAAAAAAAAACAAACAAACAAACAACAACAAAACAAAACAACCTCCACAACCGTCACTCAAATCATTTTTTTAAACATCAGAATCTTTTAGACTTCCGTTTATTTTGATTATTTTATTGTACAGCTGTTACCACAAACGGCGTCACTGTGGTGAAACCTACCATCCTGGGCAAGTACTTTTTCGCCAATGCCCAGTCAACATGCGAGTCTGCAGCCTGCGTCTACAAAGCTTCCACCATGGCTTCCTACATCGACAAAACCAAGTGCTACGTGGCTAGCTATGGCGTCACCACACAGTCGGGTAAGGGACTAAGACCAGAGTGTAGGTAGTTTGTTCTAGCCTTTACCTGCCAACTAACTGTCCTTCTGTATTGTGCCTTTAAGGAACGATTACCTGCAAATGGCCACAGGACACGTAAACAATCAAATGAATCGGGCGACTCACAATTAACACATTCGAGACTTACCGCACGCAGATACACGCCTGTTTTTGCTGCGTTTCCGCATGCGACATCCGCTGTATAGTGAGTTAATATGTACTGTCAACATAAGTGTGTGTGCTGGTTCTTGGTAGTACAGACCGACACACATATATTTAAGGCTATCCTGGTTAGTCCCAGCAACACCTTAAATGCAGTTTTGGTCAAACTGATCTTACAGTGTAGAGCACGTGACGATTAGGCTGGTTTGATTACAGTCTGTTTAACTCATTCGAGACGTGCCGCCTACGATACGCGGCGGTTCGCCGCGTATTCGTCGGCGGCACATCTCGAATGAGTTAAACAGAATATACGCTACTAAAAAATAAAACTGCACCCTTTCTTTGTTTATTATATTTGATAGAATACAGTATACTGGTCATTAATGTTATTATTATTATTACATGTTTGCAGGCGTTGCTAGTCCTGGTGGAAACAGAGTGGATATTAAGGTGGGAGGAACTTGTGCCAATGCTCCCGCTGGCTCCGAGTGCTTCACTGCCCTCAACACCGCCCAGTCGCCTTGCTCGGTCAGTATATGGTTCAACAGGTTTATCTTTGTCAGCTACTTTCTGGGTAAAAGAACTGTAAATTGACGAGCAAAAGAAACGCACAATTTATTACACTGATTAAAAATGTAGCATTTCCTTTGCTCGCCAGTACAGCTGTGTGCATCCGTGTTGTATAGTATACTTTGCAAAAAGTTTTAGTAATGTATCGCGGTCATTCGTCGTCGTATTTTAGTAGCATTTCCCCCTGTTTGTTGGTTATATAACCCATTCACTGCCAGTGGCCGAGAATTTTGTTAAGAAATCTTTGTTATTTATAACAACTACACAGTTTTGTGTTACTATAATGATAATTGTTGACAGAGTCCATTTCTAAAATGACCCTCCCGCTTAAAGCTTACACGAGATGGTGTCACATCGACGATTTTTAGCCATAATCGAATTGCGAGTCGTTTCGTGAGAACTGGCGATCTAACGAAGATTTTCGACATAAGTCGTATACGTTCGTAAGGCGGTACACACAGTCTGGTGACGTCAATAAGACGAAACGCATTTCGTTTGTCTTCTAAGTCTCCATCCATTTACCGTATTTAAGGAGAAGGTAAGGTAAGGCCTAATACGCAAATGGCCATGGGGCCTACGTCGACCGCCGTGGGCCCGCGCACGATAGTGCGCGAGCCAACGGCGGCCGACGTCGGCCCGATGGCCTTTTGCGCATTGGGGGTGTGCGCGCGGGCAGTCGCGTAGAGTAGAACCAGTTAGGCAGAGACTGAAAGCGGGAGAAGAAAATCGCTGTGGTGTGGCTCATTGCTGTAAGTCGTATCAAAATCACAGACCACAAATAATCTTCTCGGTATGCAAAGGTCCTCAGGCCGACTTCGGCCTCAGTGGGCACGCTCACGGCTGTGCGCGGACACCTCTGCGGCCGACGTCGGCTGGTGGTCTTTTGCTTACTGGTTCCCAATGAGCAAAATGCCATCGAGCCGACATCGGCCGCCGTTGGCCCGCGCACAGCTGTGCGCGGGCCAACGGCGGCCGATGTCAGCTTGATGACCTTTGCGCACTGGGGTTACTATTTGTATCTTTCTCTTGCAGAGTGACACCGCTGCCCCAGTTTACTGCGCAACAAAGACAGGGGAGGAAGTACTGTACGGAATCCTGCCTTACTCTTCCACGTGTGACTTGAACAGCCCGGCCTTCAACGTTCAGCCCATTAAGGCGTAAACGGGAATAGACGACTGATGACGATATCTGCTGACGTCGTGTCAGAGGACGCTGATTAGAACGTGACGGCGAGAGTCTAGTTACAGGAATAGTTTTCGTTATCTGTTCACCTGTTCGAATAAAAACGCCAGTCATTTCATGTTGTGTTGTGTTGTTGACTTTCGCTAAAGTAGTAATAAAGCAGTAACACGATGAGGATTTCATCCCAAAGTCTACCGTATTGTTTGGAGCTCAGATGCGTTTATCTTTTAGGAACATTCAGAGTTGTTCATATTTTTAGGCTTATTATGCTGATCCATTTCCCTACTCTCTAAGCCAACCCCTGATCAACACACACGTCGGCGCCGCACACAAATACAGACGGACACACGGCGCTTCCCGCCATTAGTACGCTCTGTGGGCTCGTGTAACGACACTAATCGATCTCCTTCTAATCTAACCCACCCTCTGATCCACATACACTGGCACACAGAAATAAAGACATACACACGGCGATTCCCGCCATTCGTAAGCTCTGTGGTCTGGGGTAGCATAGCTATTCTGAAGAAGAATGATAGCACGAGCAGCGAAATCACGTCGCATCAAGCTTCAGGTTATGGCATCATTAATTAGTCCCACGACACCGTGTTCATAGTAACGACTCGATGTTATACGTCAATCATCGGAGTGCTAATATTTGACGTATCAGAGGATCAAGTTTGCAAATTTCTTGCTGATTTTCACACCTAGGGCTTACAAGTCACAATTTGACCTGATCCTACCCCAGGACCGGGACACACATCAGGCTTATGCAAACTCTGTTTATGGAAAATCATGCGGTTAATAATGAGAAGATATTTTTTTTCGTAAAACAAAAAGTAAAGTTATGTTAACTGTTTTACAAATGACTCCGATTTCACACCAAGGGCATACAGGTCACAACTGACCTAATCGTACCCGACAGCCGAGACAAACTGTAGGCTTATGTAAATACTATATATGAAAAATCATGCGATTATTAATGAGAAGATTGTTTGTTTTTTGGTAAAAAAAAAGATTCAATAGTTTTAAGATTAACCCATATAATTCGTGAAATTAATCCCCAAAACGTAAAAATATACTTTTTCAAATAATATTTAATTATCACTCAAAACGTTCTAGAGGTTAGTTAATTAATTGGGTAGACCATCGAAAACCGATGATGTCGTCATTGTGCATGACTTTTATTTGTGGGTGCGGGTGTGGTTGGCCAAGCCAATCCTGGAGCCACATCTGCGAGGGCAATGGGGGCACTGGAACGTAGCTGTGGGGAGAATAAATAATAATAACAATAATAATAATAATAATAATAATAATAATAATAATAATAATAATAATAATAATAATAATAATAATAATAATAATAATAATAATTTATATGGCGCCTAACCTCAGGTAGAGCTCTAGACGCCATAAAAATTTCAAAAATACAATTACCCAAAAAACCAAACTGTACACAATATTAAAAGCGCGCGCGCGCGCACACACACACACACACACACACACACACACACACACACACACACACACACACACACACACACACACACACACACACACACACACACACACACATTCCAGGCACCACAGCAAAACTACAACAGAATCCTCAGCAGTCAATGATTAATCAGTGAGGTAATGGAGTTGGAAAAGGTGTGTTTTTAGTGTGGATTTAAAAACGTCTTTTGAAGCACTGTGACGGACTTGGGATGGGAGTTCGTTCCAGTACAGCGGCCCAAGATATGAAAAAGACCGCTGGCCAAGAGTCGACGCTGTCTTTCTGCGAGCTCTTACACTGGTGATCCGTTCGCGCCGATTGTGTTCAAAAAGCGTGCAGGCTTTCCTGGTGGCGGCACGCCAGTCAGATCTGTCTTGTGCTTGTGCTTCAAGTTCCTTTACCAGGAAGACGCAGTACTTGAGGCTGTCTTTTATGCGGTCTTTAAAGCGTTTCTTTGGCCGTCCTTGCTTCCTGTGGCCTTTTGAGAGTGCACCATACAGGAGTTGGCCTGGCATGCGAGAATCATCCATGCGTATGACATGACCTGTCCAGCGAAGTTGTGTCTTTAAGATCAAGGCTTAAACACTCACTAAGCCAGCATTATCCAGGACGTCCAGGTTTGTCACTTTGTCTTACCATTTGATGCCCATGAGTGAGCGCAGGGACCTCATGTGGAAACGATCAAGCTGCTTGAGGTGCTTTCTGTACAGCGTCCATGACTCACAGCCGTAGGGGAGGCTGGGGAGGACTACTGCCTTGTAGACTTTGATCTTGGTGGAGAGCTTGACATTGTTGTTATTCAACACACGAGTGCGCAGACGACCCAGGGCTTGGCTGGCTTTGCTGATGCGAGCTGCAAATTCCTTGTCGATAGTATCGTCAGAAGAGATTATGCTCCCCAGGTACCTTCAGCTCGGTGCCTTCGATATACACTTTGAGTGGGTGGGTGGGTGGGTGGGGAGCACTTGTGCCTGGGGTGGTTGGTGCAGGACCTCGGTCTTGTTTGATACTGATGGTGAGGCCAAACAGTCGAGAGGCTTCCGAGAACCTGTTGACGATGGTCTGGAGGTCAGACTCCGTGTGCGCCATCAGAGCACAGTCATCGCAAACAGCGCCTCCACGATCAGTCTCTCGATGGTCTTGGTCCTGGCGTTCAGTTGACGGAGGTCGAAGAGAGAGCCGTCTAGTCTATACTTCAGGTACACTCCATTCTCAAGGTCGCGTACTGCATGGGTCAGGACACACGTGAAGAACAGGTTGAACATCACGGGGGCAAGAACACAATCACACTGTTGGAAATGTTAAAGGGTGCGGATGTGTTGCCGCTTGACTGGACAACTCCTACCTATCACTCAAAACGTTCTAGAGGTACAATGCTAGTTAACGAACGCATTCATTATGTCTCTTTATCTAACTATACGCAAAATATCTAGGAAAAATAAGAAAAATTACGGACTCCAGTGTGGATCAGCTGGTTTTTATGAAACGGCCATTTTCTCGCCAATGAGCATCTTAATAAAAAAAATCGAAAAATAAAGGTCTCGAGATTATTCTTTTAGGGACAATATCGTACAATTTCAAGCTTGTCCGCCTTCAAACGTGGGCTACACACACACACAAACACACTCTCTCTCTTGGCTTGATTTCGCGAACGAAGATTTTATAGGAGTTGCCCACGACGTCTGCAGGCTTGTTCGTGGCTGCGGAGGCCAATCCGAGACAGGCAGGTTCGACCGCAGTGGCTGCAGGGGAAGGTATGGCCAGCGTTCTGAGCTGCGGCATCTCTGTTTTTTCTCCTGAGCCGCTTGTCCTTAAGGCTAGCTCTGTGAGAGTCCTCAAAGGAGACAGCTGCCTTGTAAATGGTGGAGCGCCAGGTGTCACGGTCCGCAGCAAGAGAAGACCACTGGTGGTGGTCGATTTGGCAGGCACTAAGTGACTTCTTGAGACAGTCTTTGTATCTCTTCTTTGGTGCCCCTCTGTCACGGTGTCCAGTAGCAAGCTCGCCGAACAGGGTGATTTTTGGTAGGCGATGATCCTCCATCCTGGAGACATGCCCCGCCCAGCGGAGCTGTGTCCGCAGCAGCAAAGCCTCGATGCTCACAGTTTCAGCCTGTTCAAGGACCTCGACGTTGGTGACATAGTCACTCCAGTGAATGCCCAGGATGGTACGCAGGCAGCGCTGGTGGAAGCGTTCGAGGAGTCGTAGTTGGCTGCGGTAGAGGGCCCAGGACTCGGAACCATACAGCAGGGTGGTGAGGACCACAGCTCTGTACACGCTGATCTTGGTGCCTGTTTTCAGCTGTTGATTGTGCCACACCCGCTTGAAAAGTCGCCCGAAAGCGCTGTTCGCTTTTGCCAGCCTGCTGTCAAGCTCCTTGTCCAGCTTGGCGTCCGACGTGATAATGCAGCCAAGGTAAGTAAACTGGTGCACTGACTTTAGTTCAGACTCGCCAATGGTGATGTGAGGAGGGCGATACACTGTTTTGGGTGCCGGCTGATGGAGGACCTCTGTCTTTTTCAGACTGACCTCGAGTCCAAAGAGCTGGGCAGCATCTGCGAAGCAAGACGTGATGCGCTGCAGGGCTCTCTCTGTGTGTTCAACGAGGGCAGCATCATCAGCAAAAAGCAGCTCACGAATCAGTTGGTCTAGGGTTTTCGTGTGGGCCTGCAGTCGTCTGAGGTTGAACAGGCTGCCATCGAGACGATACCTGATGTACACTGCATCGTCATCATCGAGGTCCACTGTGGCCTGCTTCAACATCATGCTAAAAAAGATGGTGAAGAGGGTCGGTGCCAGCACGCAGCCCTGCTTTACGCCGTGGGCAGTGGGCAGATGTTCACATCTGCACGGGACATAGACGACCCCGCCCTCCACGAGTCGCCTGCTGCCTTGCAGGCCTGGCCGCTTGGCTGCGGAAAGGCTAAGGGAGGAAACCCCTGACATCAAAGCCCCCGTGTCTCCGGGGAAGGCTTTTGAGCCAGAGACTAGGACAAGGACAGTCTGATATAAAACCTACGACCCGAGGACCTCGATGCCATCGTCCCAGCTTGCTAGGCCATGGCAGATGAACCAAGGGTTTAAAGGGTGGGGCCAGTACTGCGCACACTGCACTCCACCAAAAAGCTCCACCGCGCAGGCTTTAGGAAACGTCCACGGACCATGACACTGACCATTCCAAGTCCTGTAGCGACGGGCGAGGGGCGAAACGGCAGGTGAAAGATGTCACTGGAAGCCGCAGTCTCAAACCTGCATGCAGGCGGTTCAGGATATTGGTCGCCTGATGTTGACCTGGGGATGACAACATCACTCGGCACACCCTGAACGACCAAGCAGCCTTCTCTAGGGACAGCACTGCAAACACACACACCATCACATAAACACACACACACACACACACACACACACACACACACACACACACACACACACACACACACACACACACACACACACACACACACACACGGCGCTTTGGCGCCAAAAAGATATTCTCTAGCAAAGTTTATGTAGCTAGACGTGACGTCATTTTTATCTTGTTATTCTTTGCCAGAATTTGTGCCCCGCACGCCAAAAACGTTATGTGCATGATCCGGAATGCGCTCCGACCAGCCTCATTTCAAAGACTACTTTATTTTTAATACGGTAGACAACAATGCAAACAAATAACGCCTATCGGCGTAAAACAAAAAATGGCCCAAACTACATTTCCTCATACACACGATGAAATCCCACTGAGGAATCCAAAACGAACATCAACGTAACAAGATTTACTCATTCCGCAAAATATCTGTCACTCGAACTGTTTCTTTGTTTCTGTAATTTCTTCATGTGTTTAACGGTTGTTTCAGAACGTATGTTTCAGAACGTTTTATGTCAGGACATTATTTTTTATATTAAAAATTTTATTTTTCGTTTATGTAGAATGTGTAAGAGATATTCACACACACACACACACACACACACACACACACACACACACACACACACACACACACACACACGCACACACACACACAGAGAGAGAGAGAGAGAGAGAGAGAGAGAGAGAGAGAGAGAGAGAGAGAGAGAGAGAGAGAGATGATGATGATGATGATGATGATGATGATGATGATGATGAAACTTTATTTTTCAACTGTAACAAGTTTTGACAGAAAACAAATCGTCATTTTACAAATTTGCCGTTGCTAACATCTACAGCATAAAAAAAGGAAACTAAAGTAATATATATATATATATATATATATATATATATATATATATATATATATATATATATATATATATATATATATATATATATATATATATATACATACAAAACCCAATAGCATCATTTTGTAATTTTATACAGAACAAAAATAAAGAAATAAAACTCTTCACACACACATGCACATACGCACGCGCTCGCCGCACACACCTACACCCACATGCACAAACAAACATGAGCACACACACACACACACACACACACGCACGCGCGCACACACACCAACCATCTGCATGAAATACATGAGGTACAGGAAATATTACAGTACCTGTGAAGTACTAGACTCATCAGGTAGTCATAAAGTTTTGTTTTGAAAATTCCTGGTGAGTTTATAGTTTTCAAGTGTGCAGGGATAGAATTCCAAGCAAATGGACCAGAGAATGACATACTAGTTTCAAAAAGGTTGATTCTTGGCAGTGGTAGGGGTAATGTATTGTTTCTTGAGGTCCGTTCACGTTCTTGCTGAGATATAAATTTAGTGATTAGATACTGGGGTGTCATATTATTTAGTATCTTATGCATGAAGACGCATTTGTTTAAAGTCAGTTGCTGACGCAGACCGAGAATATTTAAGTGTCTAAATTTGTCTGTGGTAGGGATGGCGCGTCTATCTATCATTTTTACAGCTCTTTTATATATGGAGTTTAACCTCTTCATGTGGACATCACTGCAGCGTCCCACACTGTGGAGACATAATTAACATGAGACTTTATATGAACATAAAAAAACAATTTACGGGTACTTGTATCCGTTACATGTCTAAGCTGGGACAATAAGAAAGTGTTTTTAGCAATGGTCTTACAAACAGCATTTATATGGGTCTCCCAGCACAGTTGTTCATCAACATGTATTCCTAAAAATTTACGCTCAGTGACATCTTCGACGGGTTCAGCGTTTATTTGTAATTATGATGGCTGCAGTCGACGTTGATGTTTTTGTCGCGTGGCGATTAAGATACTCTTTGGTTTAGCTGGGTGAAGAACCATATGGTTCTGTCTACTGGGAGTTCTTCTTTGCTGTGTGTGTTGGGGAGAGGAGAGTCTTTAGAAGTGCCTAGGAGTGTGTTCATGGTGGCGTAGAGGGTTTTGGAAGAGGTGGATTCCAGGATTTGGTTTTGAAGGTGTTTGCGTTTAGATTCGGAGATCATTTTGCAGACTTTGGATCTGGTTGTTTGGAAGATCTGTCTGTGAACGGTGAGGTCAGATGAGCGCCAGAGGCGTTCCGCTTGTCGGCGCTCGCGCTTGGCCTCAGCTATGTCATCAGTGAGCCAGGGGGAGGGGAGTCGGTTGGGTATGGAGCAGGTGGTGACAGGGGCATGGGTGTCTAGAAGTTTTCGAAGGGAGGAATCGAAATGGGATGCAAGATCGGGAGAGGGGGTGGGGTCCGAGAGAAGGTCGACAGCTTCGTCGAAGAAGCTCTCGCGGTTGACAGATTTTAGTTTGCGGCGAGAGACAACGAGCTTGGTTTTTTTCGGGGGAGGTAGATTGAGGGAGACGAGAATAGCGAAGTGGTCAGAGGGAAGCACAGAAGAGGTGTCAGAGTCGAGAAAGAGTTGATCGGAGGTGCGGGTGATGATCCAGTCGAGGGTGTGGCCAAGTCGGTGGGTGGGTTTAGTGATGTGTTGTGTAAGATTGTGGTTTAAAAGTGACGTGCAGAGGCGTTTTGTATCAGGGTGGTCGGGTTTGTCAAAGTGGAAGTTAAAGTCGCCTAGAAGGATGTGTTTTCCGGGTCGTGTGCTGTAGTGTTCGAGGAGGAGGTCGAACTCGGTGAGGAACATGGAGTTTGTGAGTTTGTTTTGAGAGCTTGGAGGGGGGCGATAGATACATGAGAAGATGAGGGACTGGCCAGGGAGTGTTGCTACGGCCTCGACAGATTCAAAGGAGGGATGAGCAAAAGGTAGAGACTGAGAGAAGGAGAGGTGAGCGGAAAGACAGTCCCTGTAGATGATGGCAATGCCACCCCCTCTGAAAGCGCGCGGGAAGGAGGCCAGGCGGTAGCCACTCGGAGTGACGCTGGCGATGATGGGTTCGTCGCCAGCCGAGCGGAGCCACGTTTCGGTGATCACGACAATATCTAGGTCATTGTCTAGAATGAAGTCGGAAATCACGTCAGCTTTGCCATCTTTGCAGACAGACTGGGCATTAAATAGACACAGTTTTAGGTTGGAAGAGACAGCAGAGGGAGAAGAAACGGACGAAGAAGAGGACAGAGGAGAGGGAGGGTAGGGAGGGGGGAGAGAGGATGGAGGGGGGAAAGAGGAATGAGGGGTGGAGTGGGGAGGAGGAACAGTCGGGGAAGGATAACCGGGTAAGAAAGAGGATGCGAGAGGGGGGTGGGGAGGGGGAGAGGGGAGAGGGGGAGGAAGGGGAGTATAAAAAGATGAGGAAGAGGGATGGGGAGGGTGACGGGGAGGAAAAAGGGGGAGGAGGGGAGGAGGAGGAGAAAGCAGGCGAAGGAGGAGGGGGTGAGGAGAGGAAGGGGGATGAGGGTGGGGGAGTGGGAAAACATGCAACATAGCGACAAATGCCGTCATTCTATGCTGCTTGATTTCTTTTTTCGCTTTTTACATCTGTGCAGGTGCAGAAAAAAATCGTACCCTTTCCTTTTGTCATCTTATGAAGCCATTGCCCCCCCCCCCCCCCCACTACTCTACACACATATACAAACACTACCTCAAAATCCTGCACTGTACAACAAAAGTTTTCTTTAAACATTGCATGCTTAGAGCATTACGTGACGTTTACATGCCAATACTTCAAAAAGGAACATTTTATTACTTAAAAGGTTTCTGTGTATCTGGCTCCTGCGGTACTTTTTACCAGTGTGCTCTCGACACCCTTTCTTGAAATAGATGTTTGGAAAAAAAAACAAACCAACTGTTCAAACGCGCGTCGGCTGCGACACTAGGCGTCGACTTTTTCTATAGGCGTTGCACACTTATAGTAATTGACTTATTAGCTAACTGATGCATTGACAGCTTTGCGAGGCTTTTTCAAATATATTTCAAAATCAGAATCAGGTCAAAGACAACAGGTAGAGACCCTTTACAGTTAGTACAGCTCGCATATAAAAGGTACTTTGTGAGTTATGGCTCTTATATAGAAGAGACTTTGCGGGTTATGGTGCATCCCATCTTGTTTGACATGCTATAGAATCAAATTACACGAATTTCGTTCATGGTTTGAAGTGCTGGCGTGTTTATTTCGGTACTGTCTAACGTAATCAACAATCCAAGTGACTGTAGCAGCAGCCAATAATAGGTTGGACGCCAGTGAATTTCTGCGATAATGTATTAACTATCGTTTCTGTAAACTTACGTCTCTGTGTTTCGCGGTGTGTGTTCGCGGGCCGGTGGCTTAGTGGTTTTGGCTGTGACGCTATCACGTTTCGTGATTTACCCATTCAGCCCTGACGCCCTGCAGCAGGAGATGGCCGGTCGACCATGATAATTCAAGGGTAGTGCCAGATTAGCTTGGCGCCTGTCGGCGCCCACATAACCTGGCACTGCCCTTCAGTTATCATGGTCGATCCATCTCCTGCAACTGGTGCATAGTCATTAGATGGCACCTCCAACATTTGGGAAATACGGCCGTTAGGCTGAATGAGTTAACTATCGTTTCTGTAAACTTACTGCTCTGCGTTTCAACGCGGTGTGTGTTCGCGGTGACTTAGTGGTTATGGGGCTCAAACGCTATTGCGTTTCGTGATCACCCCCCCCCCCCCCCCCCAGTCAAAAAGAATAAGAAATCTTCTGGCGGGCCGTACCTAACAGTTGGCTAGACTGATCGTGACTGAGACCAGGTCGACTTATGCAGTTATCACCGACTTTTTCATCGACTCACTAACCGCGCCGCCGTTCCACTTACGGAAACGCGCGAAATGAAGTTTACATACATTCGTGAAATATGCGATATCACAAATTTCACTCGACACGTTTCAAATTGTCAAAAACTCTCAAACACTATTCACGCTAAAACAAAGTATGGAAGGAAAAAGAGGAAACCAATTGTTTCGTCTCCACTTCACGTGTTTGTTTGTATGTATTTTTTTTATGTTTTAGTTGTTGCACAGTTGCTGTTTTTACTGGGTTCACAAAAACAGTTACTGCTTTGGTTTCTTATTAAGTCGATATCTTTTAGTTCGCCTCCCAGGCCCCACCTATTACCTTTTTTTTTTTTAATATAAGCAGACTGCCGTTGAAAACCAGTCCCTTGCTGACAACAAAGGCTAGCTAATCTCTCCATCATCCGGGACCGCCCAAGGAGAAAGGCTTTTGTGCTCTGAATATCTGTCAGTGAACAGGAACTTCATGCTGTGCTGAAGAGAACTGCACAAAAAACTTGTAGTTTAGACCCACTTCCTACTACATTGCTGTACGAGTGTATTGATGTTGTGCTTCCAGTCATGACCAACATTGTCAACGAGTCCCTGAGGTCTGGTATTTTTCCGTCGGATTTCAAGTCCGCCATTGTTAAACCTTTGCTAAAAAGCCCTCTCTAGACCCTAACAATCTACAGAATTACCGCCCTGTCTCAAACCTCCCTTTTCTCTCTAAGATCATTGAGAAGGTTGTGTTGTCGCAACTTCTCGACCATCTGAACCTGAATCATCTTCTTAGTCCCAATCAGGCTGCTTACCGTGCAGGTCATTCCACTGAAACTGCGCTTGCAAAAATTCTTAATGACCTCCTCGAGGCTCTTGATGATGGCAAAGTATCTGTTCTCGCACTGTTAGACCTATCTGCTGCCTTTGATACGATTGACCATGACATTTTGCTACAACGTCTCTATTCTGTGTATGGCATTCATGAAACTGCTTTATCGTGGTTTAGATCATATCTGACGGACAGAACTCAGTGCATAGTTGCTAATGATAAACTATCCAGCCCATCCACCGTGCGCTTCGGCGTCCCACAAGGTTCAGTTCTTGGACCAGTCCTCTTTACCCTGTATGTTCAGCCACTGGCCAGTGTCTTTAACCG
>BTPG01000008.1:88673900-88688900 GCA_036245525.1 Semisulcospira habei | reverse complement strand
GCGACCCATCGTAAAAAGTCCCTTTTATACGGCTCAGAAGAAAAAACAGAGTTGCCGCAACTCAGAACCCTGACCAGACCTTCCCATGCAGCCACTGCGGTCGAACCTGCCTGTCCCGGATTGGCCTCCGCAGCCACGAAAATGCCTGCAGACGACTTGGGCAAGCCCTATAGAATCTTCGTTCGCGAAGTCAAGTCAAGAGAGAAGAGGGACTTTAAAACAGCAAACGCATCCGATTTTGTCTGATTTGATTTTACTGATGTGTAAGGCATTTAGACGGCTTTTGTTTGGTAGTGTTTGTTTCCGTAATCAGACGTGTTAATACAATTTCACGTCTGATAACAGCAAAGATTTATTTTGATGACATAAATGATGATTTCTTTTTTAAAAAATAGCGAAGTATTTATTTTCTTATTAGATTGAAATTGTTTAATTTTATTGCACTTGAATAAACAAAGAATCGATGGCGTAACAAATGTTTAGGTTTGCACTACTTCATCCTTCATTTGTTTCTCATTTCCATATCTCGGCAATTTGTGAAAAAGCGTCAGATACGTTATGCCTATTAACTCATTCTACCCCAGACACACAACAGGAAGATAAGGATCAACCATGATAGTTCAAGGGTGATGCCAGAGATAGCTTGGCGCCTATGGGCGCCAAGCTATTCTGGCATCACCCTTGAACTATCATGGTCGATCTGTGTCCTGCACTGCAATGCAGTCTTCAGAGGACAACGGCAACATTTAAGGATTTCGGTGTTGGGGTAGAATGAGTTAAGGAAAATCGCTCAAGGATGGACGAACAAACAATTAGATGCATACCTTGACCTCTTCCTTTTGTCACCAAATTGCCAGCCACGACAAATACATGACCCACCGTGCATGACAGGGAATTATGTAGAGAGTCATGCCCTGCGTGCATTGTATTTCTGCCAGGGGAGGTCCAGTTTTTTAGAAATGCGAGATTTTCATTGTATAAAAATCAAAATCTCGCTTTTCTCAAGGACACACTGGTTTTTACATACAACTCAGATTTGTCGTGGGCTGCCGGCCAAACAGTATCACGAGGAAGTATTATGTTTGGTGTGCCATGCATTTAACCGTTATTTGATAAAAGCCAGGTGCTAGAACGAAAGACCACTGGCGAAAGAAACTTAGGTCCATTTTCTAGAAAAGCCAGATTTTTCATTTTGAAATAATGAAATTATCGCTTTTCTGTGACCAGAGACGTACTAGCGGTTGCCAAACAACGGCATATTTGTCGTGAGCAGGTCTTTTGGTACCACGAGGACGGAGTCACAAAATCTGTTTGTTTACCCTGTGTTAAAGGAAATCGGGCCGACGTCGGCCCGATGGCCATTTGCGCATTGAGAAGTGACTGATTCCCCTCAGCACGTGTACTGGGCTTGTAACAGGACAGACAAGAACAGGTTCACGACACAGGTTGGACTTCTGACATCCCCACGAGTCCGCAAGAAGTCTGCGATCCTCAAGATGCTGCGTGCTCTGGTTCTTCTGGCAGTGGTGGTCGCGGCTACCCAGGCTGCCAGTGTTGTGAAGCGTCAGGTGCCGCCAGGACCCGGTTTCATATACTCGCCCGTGAGCTATGGCAATCCCTACTACTACCTGCTGTGCCGCATCAGTCCCACGTACTGCATTCTACCAACGCAGGCGTCTTCGACCACCACCACCACCGCTACCCCCACCACCACCACCCCACCTGTGAAATGTAAGATTATACGAACTTTTACTTACTGAGTTCATGTGCAACTTGTCGCAAATTATGTTTGTGTCAACGCCCAAGAATATAGTCCAAGCAAAAAAGAATGATACCAAACAAGAAAAGCAAGAGGCACAGAACCTCATGCGCCCTCAAAATGGTTCATGAAGTTTTATCCCCTCAAGACTCCAAGGCATGTGTATAATAAGGATTCAGTGCTATATACAAGTGGACATATTTATTTGCATTAACATCTTAACCAGCATTTTTTCAGGGTACTCGTGTAGTACATATTATACTCCATAAGCCAGTCCTAGCTACCGTGCCTCCCCCCCCCCCCCCAGTACTCAATAAGATGGGTTTCAAAGTGTACCTTAGTATGTCCTGAGATGTGTAAGCCATGTTCCTCTAAAATCCTTATGAACACATCAGAGATATAGTCGATGGCGCAAACGTACCCCCATTCACGCTCTTCGCGTATGCTAAAATGAAGATGAGAAACATTTTCCTCTAAATAAATCAGAATTCATTCCAGAAGCCAACCTCAGGCAATATTATGTTAAGGCACACCTTCGGCGTCCTCTGCAAAAAAACAGAACGAAAAATATTGAATCTCTGGCTCACAGTGAAGGTATTTGTGCACCCAGTAAACGGACATTTCCGTGAAATCGCAAAAAAGACAAAAATAATGTGTCAGATGCCTTCAGACATTTTCTATAGCACTGGCAGTCCATTTTCAGGCTTACGTCATTAAAACAGGATGACACAATTATTATAAACTTGACTAGGTGATGCTGTGATTACTCTGAGTGCCAAAGTGGTTGATTTTGTATCCCTACCCCCAAGTTGTAAAAATACACAAAATTAATTAGAAAAAATTACTAAAGTTATTCCATTTCATTTTGACGTCTCTTTACCTGTTATGTTTCAATAGTGTGAGCATAAAGTGCAAGAAAATAGGGAATTTTGGCATCCTTTACGGTACGTTCGTGGTGAATGATAGCTTTTTGCCATTAAAAATTGCCGAATTGGGAAACGTACGTTGTTTCCTTTGCCCATAGAAATTTTGTATACAACTGATAGGTCTTTTTTTTATAGGTTTTATTGGTTAGGATAGAGTACCACAGGTACTCCCAACCTGATTTTATGATGTGATGCATTTAGGGGCCACAGTTGCTGAATCTGCTGCCCTACCCCAATTTTACCAGTACGCAAAGGAACGCAAAATGATCATCAAACTCCTCTATTTAAATTATTTTTTGGCCAGTTTTCTTAACAAAGCATGCATATTGAGTAAACAAATGTGTGATCATATCATTAATTTCAATGTGATTCATCAATTTCATTGTAACTATTTTTAACTGGCTGGTCTTTTAGGTGATATTTTACCTAGCGTAAGGCGGGTCTAGTAAGGTCTCCCCTTTTCTTTTCATTTATTTTCGTCTAGAAAGGTGTAAATATGAATATGCGCAATAACATTTTATGGTTCCTAACAGCCAAAACAATGTTATCAAAATACTTAGTTTCCACATGTCCACCACGAGATCACCATTTTCACCTCCATTTTTGCCTTTTTCTTCTATAACGTTCAATTCCTTGGTGGCTGTCTTTAAATCTTATATTGTTCTGGCTGCCAATAAGGGAGCTATCAAGAGCTCGGCAGCAGGTTTTCAGAGTTTGGTGTGCAGCGGCGTGTCTTCTGGCCAGAACTGCCAGCGGACCAATTCTCTGTATGGACAGGTTTGGAGAATGTGTTTTTCTATGCCTCATTCGCATAGGGCTGTTTCCGCATGACCCAGTCTCACTAGGTGAATCCAGAATGATCAGTGCATAGATGGAAGATGCTGGCCTGGCTCTCCCTGTTCAACTTGTTGATGTCGTCTGCCCACGGGCAGCAGCCGCCTTTTTGCTGTTGCCAATCACTTTGTTGCTGTAGTGTCTTGGTTTCTTTACAAGAGGTTGTGATCTTGAGGTAGTCTGGCGCCTGCTTTGGCCAGGCGGTCAGCCTCTCCGTTTCCAGCTACTCCAGAATGCACTGGAATCCACTGCAGCACTATTTTGTGGACAGGGCATCCAGTCTATCTAGAAGCGTCCTGGTGAGGAGATCAGTGGATCAATTTGCTGCCTTAACCTAGCTAGGGCTCTGCTGCTGTGTTGAGCACCTGCAGATCTGTACGATAGTTGGAGCTGCTGCCTCCAAGTGTTAAGGAGAGGGAGGTAGTAGTGCGGTCTGCACAACAGATGTACACACCACTTCCTTCATTCCGCATGGCGTCTTGTGCGGACCCGCCTGTGTAGATGTGAGCACAGCTGCTGTGAGGGTAGCGCTTGTACATAATCTCCAGCGAGATGGCTTTGTGCAGTGTCGCGTCCTTTGGGAAAGAGTCCTTGAACATCGCTTATGTTATCTAGAAGGCTCTTTCGAGATTTCCAGGTATCTATCTTGGTACTACACTACTGGTCTGACCCAGCTGGTGTTTGCTTGCGCCAGGATGCTGTAATTTGCGCCAATGTGGTCCCCACCAGTTTCTTCATCAGAGACTTGTTTTCTCTGCTCTAGCTTCATGGCTTCGATGTGAGACCTCCACGTGAATCCAGTAATTTATTTGTTGCCATTAAAGTTGGTACTGGAAGGTCTCCAGTTTTCAATGTGACCTGTTCCATCTGATTGAAAGAGATGGTCTAGCTCAGTTTGAGTGGCCATCTTTCAGTCCAGCTGCTGACTGTATTGGCAGCATCCTGGATTCTGCAGGATGCTTTTTCTTATGTTCTGCTGCGCTCCACACTGCAAAGTCATCCGCATGGAAGATGTTCGAGACGAACCATGGTACTGCTGTACTGATATGTAGACCAAGAAGAGCGACACAACATCTCCCTGAGGTACACCTTCCCCGAGTTTGACAAGACTGCTGAATGTGCAGACAGTAGAAGCTTCAGCGGCAGCCCCTGTTTACAGACGTTTCCCCCTTTTTATGCCTTAACTAAAAAGTGTTACGATTGTGGTTGTGTTGTTTTGTAAGAGCATGCATGTAATAATCGTAGGAAACGATCCGATATTTATTTGAGCTATCACGGTTACGAATCACGTACCTTTTCAGTAAGATTCTCTATCGTTCGCGTAGAGCGGAATTGGCTTGTTTTTTTTCAATACACTAAGATCAGTCCGGAAGTTTCTAGCAAAGTCGCAAGGAGAAAAGCGGTGAGTTTTTGTAATGCGTAGATTCGCTGAGAATAAACCAGAACGTTCGAGCAAAATCGCGCTGTCTAGTGACCTCGCATGTGTGACGTCAGAGTGTAGGCTACATTTTGAAACACAGTAGTAAAGCCACTCTAATATTCATGGTCATAGTTGTTTTCTGTACGCGTGAATTTAGCAGCCGGTCAGTATGGTTTTTGAAAGATCGTGACACTTCTGGAAAATTCCGGCTAGGTCGTGAACTGTCTGCCATACTCTTGTGTGACGTCATTACACACTAGGATTTGGTGCTGAAATTAGCAGTCGAATTTCTGTAGACTATTGTAGTTTATTCTAGAAAGTTCTTTATATTTAATATTTATGAGTTTCGGTAACGTGTTCCATTCTGATTGGTTGCGTTGTGTGAATTCGGTGGATTATTCTGAAAGTTGTTGTACTATAAAAGTTTGTGCTGGGAAGCACGTTTGTACATTCTCATACATTGTCAGTTGTAGGGACACACAGTTTATCGTAGGTACGCGGCCCGTATAAGGTGTACATTGTGAGAGACGCAGCGTAACGGTGGTGTACGTTGCATGAGAAACGCATTGTGTCGCCAGTGTTGACATTTATCGGAAGATAATAATAATAATAATAATTACCGTATTTATAATGCGCTTATCTTATAATAATTATAACTCTAAGCGCGCACTCACAACTCGCACACGCATGCGCACGCTTTAGACAACGACTCACGTACCACAAATAGTGAAATACATTACAACAGTCTACTTAGGGTGGGGAGTGTGGTGGTATAGTGCTAGAAATGTTGAAAGAGGTGAGTTTTGAGGGCGGACTGGAAGGAGGAGAGAGAGTGTTTCTGACGGAGAGAGAGTGGGAGAGTGTTCCAGGTGGATGGACCGTATACTGAGAAGGAGCGGGGGCCGAAAGTGTTGAGTTTCGTGCGGGGGATGTGGAGGCGGAGAGGGTCGGAGGCGGAGCGAAGGGAGCGGGAAGGAGTGTATGGGTGAAGTAAGTTTGAGAGATAGGCGGGAGCGCAGTTGTTCATGGATTTGTAGCAGAGAGACAGAATCTTGTATTGGATGCGTTGGGGGATGGGAAGCCAGTAAAGGAGTTTGAGCAGGGGAGTGATGTGGTCGGATTTTTTCTTTCTGAGGACTAGGCGGGCAGCATTGTTCTGGACGCGCTGGAGAGTGAAAGTGGTGGAGTGAGGGAGGCCGGAAAGGAGAGAGTTGCAGTAGATGCGAGATAGGATGAGAGAGACAGCACGTTTGGTGGCAGCTTCGGTAGTGAGGTATTTTCTGATCTGACCGATGCGGCGGAGGTGGAAGTAGCATGCCTGGGCCGTGGCGGAGACGAAGCTGGTCATGGAAAGAGAGGAATCCAGGATAACGCCGAGGTTTTTGGCCGAGTCAGAGAGGGAGATAGGGGTGCTGTCGAGTTGAAGGTGGAGGGAGGGAGGGAGCTGGGAAAGTTTCTGGCGAGTGCCTACCAGCATGGCTTCCGTTTTGTCGTCATTCAGTTCAAGCTTGTTTGCTGTCATCCAGTTTTTCACGTCTTTAGTCGTAGCAGTCAGCCGTGCGAGTCAGTAGTGACTGAGTGTTGTCGAGTTTGTCTTTGTCTAGTAGTTGTGAGTCGTCAGCGTAGAGGTGGTGGTGTATGTGGTGAGACTGGATGATGTTGGACAGGGGAGAGGTGTAGAGTGTGAAAAGGACCGGGCCCAGAACGGACCCCTGTGGAATTCCGCAGGAGAGCGTGACTGGGTTGGAGGAGACGCCGTCGATGGTGACGGACTGCTGTCTGTCGGTGAGGTTGGAGAGAAACCAGAAGTGAGCAGAGTCAGTGATGCCAAAGGAGTGGTGAAGGCGGTGGAGGAGAATATAGTCTATAGTGTCGAAGGCGGCAGAGTGGTCGAGTAGCGTAAGAAGGGAGATGTTGCCTGAGTAGGTGGAGAGAAGCAGATCGTTTAAGATATGTAGAAGGGATGTTTCAGTGCTGTGATGTTTGCGATAGGCAGACTGGAAGGGACTGAGGAGGTTGTTGTCGGCGAGGTGGAGGTTGAGCTGGTTGAGAACGACCTTCTCAAGAAGCTTGGACAGGAAAGAGAGATTGGAGACTGGGCGATAGTTTTTTAGTTCGTTTGGGTCGAGGTTGTGTTTTTTGAGGAGAGGACGGACGATGGCGGACTTGAAGATATCAGGGACGGAGCAGTTTTCTAGAGATGTGTTGATGATGTCGGTGTATGCTCAATATGCATACTTTGTTAAGAAAACTGGCAAAAAAACAAAATTAAACAGAGGAGTATGACGTAAGCAATTGTTATGATCATTTTGCGTTCCTTGGCGTGCTGGTAAAATGGGGGTAGGGCAGCAGATTTAACAACTGTGGCCCCTAAATGCATCACAGCATCATAAAATTAGGTTGGGAGTAACTGTAGTACTCTATCCTAACTAATAAAACCTAAAATAAAATGAGACCTATCAGTTGTATACAAAATTTCTGAGGGCATCCGAAGTCACGTACGTTTCCCAATTCAGCAATTTTAATTTGGAAAAAGCTATCATTCACCACGAACATACCGTAAAGGATGCCGACTTTCCTTATTTTCTTGCATTTTATGCTCACATTATTGAAACATAATAGGTAAAGAGAGGTCAAAATGAAATGGAATAACTTTAGTATTTTTTTCTAATTAAATTTGTGTATTTTTACAACTTGGGGGTAGGGATACAAAATCAACCACTCTGGCACTCACAGTAATCACAGCATCACCTAGTCAAGTTTATAATAATTGTGACATCTTGTGGTAAGGATGTACGTCTGAAAATGGACTGCCAGCGCTATAGAAAATGTCTGAAGGCATCGGACACATTATTTTTGTCTTTTTTTTTTGGTTGTTGTTGCGATTTCACGGAAATGGCCGTTTACTGAGGGCACAAATACCTTCACTGTGAGCCAGAGATTCAATATGTTTACATTATGCTTTTTGCAGAGGACGCAGAAGGAGTGCTGTTACACTACCGCAGCCACACGCAAGGTGTTGTAGATGGAAGACGCAGCCAGACAAGAGTGTTTCCAGAAGAGTCTTTTATTTCTTGGTCATCGTGGGTCTAATAGGTTGGGCACAACCAACCTACTAGCATGGCATACTAAAATGGCGAAAATACCGGAGCTCGGTCTCTCGCTTCTCAGCTCCCTCTATCTATCTATCTCACTCTCTCTCTTCGTTGTGTGCTCTCTCTTCATTGTGCGAGCTCCCTCTCTATCTCGTTCCCTTCGTTGTGAGCTCTCTTTCTATCTCGTTCCCCTTCGTTGTGAGCTCTCTCGTTCTGGTGTCCCCCCCCCCCCCCCACTATATATACCCGTTCTGGCCGAGGGCATCGCCCCTTTGTCTCAACCAGTCAAAGGGGCTATTACTGTCACCCATATTATTCCACATCTATCATGGTGGCCAGCGTCCTCTGACCCTATCTGTCAAAGGAGCTATTACTGTCGCCCATAATCTATCCCCCATCTGCTCTGGTGGATAGCGCCCTCTGATCCTAGCTGACCAGGGACCCATTACTGTCTCTCATAATTATTCCACATCTATTATGCTGGTCAGCGTCCTCTGATCCTAGCTATCAAAGGAACCCATTACTGTTTCTCATAATTATTCCACATCTATTATGGTGGTCAGCGTCCTCTGATCTTAGCTGACCAGGAACTCATTACTGTCTCTCCTAATTATTCCACATCTATTATGGTGGTCGGCGTCCTCTGATCCTCGCTGACCAGTAACCCATTATTTATTCATTAGTCCCAGCTCCCAGTTCGCTACTGCCCGCCTCGGGACCGCTAAAGTGAGATTGATGTATTTCCACTCGAAATTATCATTCATTAGTCCCAGCTTAGTAGGGCCGGCCACTTGTCAACTCCACGTGAGCCCGTGGTACTAATTATACCCTCGTTATTTTCATATCACGGGAAATTATAAAATTACCCGACCGTGATATTGGTCGTATACACTTATAGTGTAACAGTGCCTTAACATAATATTGCTTGAGGTTGGCTTCTGGAATGAATTCTGATTTATTTAGAGAAAAATGTTTCTCAACCTCATTTTAGCATCCGCGTAGAGCGTGAATGGGGGTACCCTTGCGCCATCGGCTATATCTCTGGTGTGTTCTAAAGGAATTTAGGGAAACATGGCTTAAACATCTCAGGGCATACTAAGGTACACTTTGAAACCAATCTTATTGAGTCCTGGGGGGGGGGGGCGGAGGGGGGGCGGAGGGGGGGGGGCACGGTAGACAGGGCTAGCTTTTGACCCCGACAAAACTGCCGACTGCCAAATGGTTAAGCTGAGTCAAAAAGCTCAGTTGTATTGTTTGATTGGCTTGATTCTTTGAGGGTTGAAACGAACACGTTAAATCCGGGCTAACGCCTTATATACTTAAGAGCAAGAGATGCGCGACATTTTTGGATTCCAAACATGTCACATATGTGTTGCTCGTCAGTATATATAAACGTTGTTGGGAATTTAAAAAATTGCACTTATTTCGAAAAAGACAGTGAAATATAAGCTCGGACGAACATGTATGCGATATTGCACGCTTGTCCGCGGGCTTTTAATCTACCGTTTACGTAAAAACACGCGCCAGTTCAGTTGAACTACTTCGGCTGATTTTCGGAAAACATGCATTATCTTGCCCGACTAAGTTGGCACTTCTGAGGGCACCAAGCTAATTAAGCATTACCCTTGACCGCTTATTAACCGCTTTTATTAACCGCTTTTAAAAGAGTCTAATTGTGCTTGTGTTACCCTCTGTACAGTGTGTCCTCCGCGTCAGGCTGTTAACAGCAGGTTCCTGGGTGCTGATGTCCTGGCTGAGTGTAAAGGAAACGGCCTCATTGGGTTTGAAAGTGTCTTCAACGGTACACGTGTTGCCGTACGTAGCTTTGGCTCTCCTCTTTCTTTTTAAATTACTGGTGCAGCTGTTGTCGTTGTTGTTGCTGCTGTTGTTGTTGCTGCTGTCAGATATACATGTACATGTACGTATAGAATTTATGGTTTGAGTCTCACAGAGTCTCTCTGTCTCTGTGTTTGTGTTTGGTTTATTTTGTTTCTTTGCCACTGAAAATCTGAATTCTGATACGCATAGATGTACGTTCTTTTTTACTCTTACTCGACATAGTTATAAAAATAATTATATCTGACGTAAAAGGCCCTGCAATTAAATAGCCAATCTATATACTCATTTTACTGTACAGTATTGCCTTTGCTATACATTAAACACACGTATAACCATTACTATGGGACTTGGATTTTCGATGAGCGAAGTTAGCAATGTCAGATCACATGAAGAAAACGTTTTAGTATGAATACACAGCGTGTAAAGATGTGTTTGACATCGCACATTGTATGATGCAATAGACGTTTTGGTAGGTTATGTCAGAAACAGTCACTAACCACTTTTCCAGAAATGAAAACCAAGTATATTGTGACAAGTCTGATGTTCCTTCAACACTGATAGTTTCAGAGAGCAAAACATGTCTGCAAAACGAAGGACTAAACACTGTACATTGATACACATCGTGAAACACATTTCTCTATCACAGTCTGTAGTTTTATTCTCTAGGCGTGCAACGGTGTTGTGGCCCCAAACCCTGTTAACACAACCAGCTACATCATCTACACAGACCCCGTTTGTCTGGAATTGCTCAGATTTGTCAGGGACGACCCAAACTTTTCGTAAGTAACACTGCATGATTGAACTCATTTAGCCCCGACGCCCTACAGTAGGAGGTGGATCGACCAGGATAATTCAAGGAAAGTGCCAGATCAGCTTGGCGCCATTAGGCGCCAAGCTAATCTGGTACTACCCTTGAATTGTCACGGTCAGTCCATCTCCTGCAACTGGTACATAGTCAATTAGGTGACGTCTCCAAAATTTTGGAATTTCAGCCGTGGGGTTTATTGGGTTAAATTATTAGATGCATGCGGCATCAGGCATACAGCCGCGTTTCCAAATGCAGCATGTCTCGAATGTGTTAATGGGCATTTTATCAGGGGTGGATGAAAACAGAAGCTAAGACGAAAGTCCACTGGCGACATCATCTTGTAGTACCGAGTAAAAGTGTGGTCAAACACAGATACAAATTATAATCAGTGATCACAGATCCGTCTGGAACAATCCCGCTATTTGTTGAGTAACTATGTATAATTATCATCATTTTCACTGCGGGAAGTGTGTGTGTGTGTGTGTGTGTGTGTGTGTGTGTGTGTGTGTGTGTGTGTGTGTGTGTGTGTGTGTGTGTGTGTGTGTGTGTGTGTGTGTGTGTGTGTGTGTGTGTGTGTGTGTGTGTGTGTGTGTGTGTGTGTGTGTGTGTGTGTGTGTGTGTGTGTGTGTGTGTGTGTGTGTGTGTGGTGTGTGTGTGTGTGTGTGTGTGTGTGTGTGTGTGTGTGTGTGTGTGTGTGTGTGTGTGTGTGTGTGTGTGTGTGTGTGTGTGTGTGTGTGTGTGTGTGTGTGTGTGTGTGTGTGTGTGTGTGTGTGTGTGTGTGTGTGTGTGTGTGTGTGTGTGGTGTGTGTGTGTGTGTGTGTGTGTGTGTGTGTGTGTGTGTGTGTGTGTGTGTGTGTGTGTGTGTGTGTGTGTGTGTGTGTGTGTGTGTGTGTGTGTGTGTGTGTGTGTGTGTGTGTGTGTGTGTGTGTGTGTGTGTGTGGTGTGTGTGTGTGTGTGTGTGTGTGTGTGTGTGTGTGTGTGTGTGTGTGTGTGTGTGTGTGTGTGTGTGTGTGTGTGTGTGTGTGTGTGTGTGTGTGTGTGTGTGTGTGTGTGTGTGTGTGTGTGTGTGTGTGTGTGTGTGTGTGTGTGTGTGTGTGTGTGTGTGTGTGTGTGTGTGTGTGTGTGTGGTGTGTGTGTGTGTGTGTGTGTGTGTGTGTGTGTGTGTGTGTGTGTGTGTGTGTGTGTGTGTGTGTGTGTGTGTGTGTGTGTGTGTGTGTGTGTGTGTGTGTGTGTGTGTGTGTGTGTGTGTGTGTGTGTGTGTGTGTGTGTGTGTGTGTGTGTGTGTGTGTGTGTGTGTGTGTGTGTGTGTGTGTGTGTGTGTGTGTGTGTGTGTGGTGTGTGTGTGTGTGTGTGTGTGTGTGTGTGTGTGTGTGTGTGTGTGTGTGTGTGTGTGTGTGTGTGTCTGTGTGTCTGTGTGTCTGTGTGTCTGTGTGTGTGTCTGTGTGTCTGTGTGTCTGTGTGTCTGTGTGTCTGTGTGTCTGTGTGTCTGTGTGTCTGTGTGTGTGTCTGTGTGTGTGTCTGTGTGTGTGTCTGTGTGTGTGTCTGTGTGTGTGTGTGTGTGTAGCGGAGGGGGGAGGGAGGGGAAGCTTGGTAGCTCGGTGGTAGAGCGTTCGACCCTCGTCCGAAAGGTCCCGGGTTCGAATCCAGATGGGGTGAAAATTTGTTCAGACCCTATTTCGGTGCCCCGTCTTTGAAATCACCTTTGTTCTGGACAAAAGACGTTAAGCCCTAACCGTTTAACGTTTGTGTGAGTGTGTGTGTGTGTGTGTGTGTGTGTGTGTGTGTGTGTGTATGCGTGTGTGCGCGCGTGCGCACGCATACGTGCGTGCGGGCCCAATACGGCCTTTGTCGGCCCGATGACCTTTTGCTAGTGGGCGCGAGCGTGCTTGCGTAAATGCGTGCGTGCAATAATGTGTGTTTGTTTGTTTGTTTGTGTGTGTGTGCGTGTGTGTGCGTGTGTGTGTGTGTGTGTGTGTGTGTGCGTGCGTGCGCGCGCGCATGCATATATGTCCTTGCAGTGAATAAACAAACAAGACATAATTGCTGTGAAATGACTAGAACAAAACAAATTTCAAAGTGGTCAACACAGCAAGAATCCATTTTTTCCCCAAAAGATTCTGGAGATGAAATTGCTTGCGTCCATTCTCCATGTATTGACCACTTTGAAAATTCAGGAGATCTTTTTTTGTCCTAGCCATTCCCAAACGGTGTGTTTTTCTTTGTTGATTCTTTCACTAATTCAGATGACAGGTGCTCTTGCCTGTGATTTTGACCAAAATCACAGAAAGCACTTGCATAATGGTCATGTTGCGTCTGTTACCGTCTATGATGGTGTACCACTATATGTTTGTGGCTTTCAGCGTTGACGGCACAGTGTACGGAACCACGATTTCAAACTTGGATGTTGCTCTTGACTTGGACAATGGTGAGAACGCCTAGGTAGACTATGTTCTTCTATGAGTATTGGAGTCTTGTGCACGTTTTGGAGTCTTGTGCACGTTCGACAATGAGTTGATTTACAACGAAATAAACAAAGTTTATTGTTGTCGTTTAACTCTGCCTCTAACTCGTTTGAGAAGTACCATACCTATCCACGGTTCGTAGCTACGTTTCCGTCCGTATGTGGCACGCCTCGAATGAGTTAATACGCTAGAGAGGCACAGAACTGATAAAAAAAAAAAGAGACACGTTCCAACGTATGTGCTATTTAGAACCAGAAAAAGACAAAACAAAAACCAACAAAACGAACGAAAGCCACGAAAACAACAAAACGAAACGATATAAAACAAGACCAGAAAGAATCCACAGCGGTCATACTAATAATTGCCATTTATCAACTCCCGATAGATTTTCTTTGTATATTTGATTATTATATTGTACAGCTGTTATGACAAACGGCGTCACTGTGGTGAAACCTACCATCCTGGGCCAGTACTTTTTCGCCAATGCCCAATCACCATGCAAGTCTGCAGCCTGCGTCTACAATGCTACCGCCATGGCTTCTTACATCAAAAACACCACGTGCTACGTGGCTAGTTATGGCATCACCAAACTAAAAGGTGAGGGACCAAGACCAGAGTGTAAGTAATTCTTCAGCTGTTCTAGCCTTTAACACATTGTCCTTCTGTATTTTGCACTTCGCGAAACGAGTACCAATCCTGCAACTGACCACATATTAATCCAGTCGCTTGCCACGCAGTTCGGGGCTGACAATTCACTTGAACCCAGTGAGAAAAGTCTTCCTTGCTACAGATTCTGAAAGTGTCATTGCAGAAGCTGCACCATTGGTAGACGTTTGAAATTCCAGCAGCAACAATCAAGTACATTTGCACGACCGGGCATGATAGCCTATGCGTAAAAGAGTCGCGTCCTCTGTGTGATTCATTCTGACATAAGAAATATGTAGCGTGTCACCCCTGACGCAAGACACAATGACGCCGTTTCAAATAGTCCGTGACTGGGACAGACCGACAATGGCATTGAACCGTCTGTGTCGGGTTACGTCGTGGTTTGTAGTCCTCTGAAGCTGATTATCAGAACTCCGCGCCTTCGGCAGGTTGGTCTGATAATCACCTTGATCAGACTAGGGAAAAAACAACAACCCGACGATGAAACCCTCCAAGTAACCTAACACAGGCGGTGCAATGCCTAATCAGTGTTACTATATTACACGTTTGCAGGCGTTGCTAGTCCTGGTGGAAACAGAGTGGATATTATGGCGGGAGGAACTTGTGTCAATGCTACCGCTGGCTCCGAGTGCTTCACTGCTCTCAGGAACTTCCAGGTGTCTTGCGTGGTTAGTACAAGATTCAATAGTTTTATCTTTATTAGTTTCTTTCTAGTGTGGAAAAATGTATATTGACACAAGCAAAAGAAATGCGACATTTTTGGAATCATCGGAAACACTGAAGTGTTTTCAAAGATTGTAAAAAATGTAACTTTCTGGGGAAAAACATTGCTGCTGTATGCATTTGTATATATTTTATATTGTTTATTGTGAAAAAGGGTTATAGTAGTGTATGTTTGCGAATTTGCTGATCGCTTGTGTCAAAATGCAAGTTTTTAGTGTTTTTAGTAGTTGCCTCGGAGGCGGATCTCGGGGGGTGGGGGGTGAATGGGGGGGGGGGTGAATGGGGGGGATCCTAGGGATTCTGGCCCTTACCCCACCCCCTACCCAGAATTGTTTAAAATGCTAAAAAAAAGTTCCTTTTTGGGGTGTTTGTCCCCTCCCCCCGCCCTCCCCCTCCCCCCTCCCTCCCCCGATTTAATCCGAATTCTCTTTTGCGAGTTTCGATAGACACACACTAACCCACACCCCC
>BTPG01000008.1:88643900-88661400 GCA_036245525.1 Semisulcospira habei | reverse complement strand
ACAGACGTACTGTGTGCGCCTATTTAGATATGATGTAATGAAGGCAAGGGTGTCATTACTCAGCTGATAGGTAGCAAGCTTTTTAATTAAAAGATCATGTTTGACAAGATCAAAAGCTTTAGAAAGGTCCAAAAATACCGCTCCAGTCATTTGCCCATTATTCATAGCAGTTAACCATCTGTCAACCAGGTGAACCAAAGCTGTGTGACAAGAATGTCTTTTACGAAAACCAGACTGTAGTGGATGGATGAGTTTGTATTTATCTAAGAAATGTTGTAAATGTGTGTGGATATGTCTTTCAATCGGTTTTGACAGAGTTGTCAACAGAGAAATGGGTCTGAAATGGTTGGGGTCATTTAAATCTTTCGTTTTAGGTAGCGGTATTACCTTTGCCGTTTTCAGACCAGACGGAAATTGTCCATGTTGTATGCAAAGGTTGTAGATGTATGTTAGTGACTCGACGACGTATGGAAGAGCCATTTTAAGAACAGTGCTGCTAATTCCATCATGGCCAGATGTACGTTTACTCTTTAATGAAGAAATGGATTTTCCCACTTCATAAACTGTTAAGAGCGGAATGTTGCAAGACGTGTTAGGTGTTAATCTTTCAGCACAAAACCTTTTTAGCTTTTCTGAAACATCAGACGGTTGACCGGGCGACGTAAGATTCTGTAGCAGTGTAGTGGCGGTAGAGAGAAAATGCTGATTAAACGTAGCAGCTGATATTTTAGTGCACTGTGCGGTATTTCTGGACCTTGTAAAGGCGTTTATTGCACGCCAAACAGAAACGATATCTTTTTTGCCGTTCATGAGATGGTGAAAGTGAGACCTCTGAGCATT
Source organism: Semisulcospira habei (assembly GCA_036245525.1). NCBI lineage: Eukaryota > Metazoa > Mollusca > Gastropoda > Semisulcospiridae > Semisulcospira > Semisulcospira habei. The sequence goes on along the minus strand of BTPG01000008.1, from coordinate 88,660,560 downwards.
TCTAACTAAATATTTTATAAGGTTTCTTTGTTTTCGGTAAGCTACAAAATTATTGCTCCTTTTATAATCATCTCGGAGCTGCATGGCATCTTTAATTTCGTTGTTCAACCACGCGGGAAGTTGAGGATTTTTTTACTCGTTTCTCTCTGAAAGGAGCATGTTTATCAAGAACACCAAGAAACAATCTGTACCATTCAGACAGAGCCTCGTTTGGGTCACCTTGGTTGTAAACTGTGTGGAAAGATACTTGACTTAGGTCGTGCAGAAATATGTCTTTGTTGAAGCGCTTCAAAGATCTATATCTAATAGTTGTATGCTGGTGTTTACGAAAAGTAGTATTTATTTTCAATACCCAGCCACAACACACAGGGTAATGGTCACTAATCCCTATTTGGGGCACCTCTACTCCCACCACCCTTGACTTATTAGTTGTGTAGATGTGGTCAATAAGGGTGGAGGAAGTAGAACTAACACGGGTAGCAGCAGTTACTAATTGCTTCAGTCCAAACATAGAAATGGTACATTCCCAGGCAGGGTTATTCAGGAGCAAATTGATATTAAAGTCGCCCAAAATCAGCATTTCTGATGTGGCCTTTCTGACCTTATCCATCATAACTGTAAATTCGTCATACCATTGAAATGTTGATGCTGGGTTTCTATAAATGTATCCGACGAGCACGGGACTAGATTTGTCTGCCCTCAACTCAATCCAGACACATTCCACATTTGGTGATTCCAGGTCTTTACGCCTGCGGGTGATACCGCTGATTGAATTGTGTATATACACTGCTATACCTGTCTGTCCCGAGTGTTCAGCATCGCGGCGCAAGACAGCAAAGTCCTGGATAGAAACGGCCTCATCACTAATGTTAGGATTGAGGCGCGATTCAGTGACACCAAACAAATGAAAAGGACTGGGTTGAGTCAAGAGCACACATAGATCAGGGATTTTGTTATACAAATGATATATGTTTAAGTGACCAATATTTAAATGCTGATCTGATATCATGTTTATAACGTTTCAGATCAAACAGCAAAATTGCTCACGAGACTAATGAAATGAAAGAAATTAATACAAAAGGCTAAATTTAATAATGTAACTAATTAATAAAAGTTACAAACAGAAGAAATACTTAAAACAGATAAACACTAGATGCCGCTGCCCTGGGGAGCTAATGGGCTTTTAGCGTCAATAGTTCACTGGGCTATACAAGACAGTACAGTCAGTAAACAACTCGCTTCACTGCCACAGTAAAAGAACTCGCTTCACGGTCACAGTTGAATGCCCACCGCTTGCAACAATTACGGCGGAAATGGCACAGTCAAAACACTATACGGCGTCAGCACAGCAATTAATGTCGCGCATTACAGCTTAGTCAAAAACCTTGCATAGCTTTATCGCTACTTCCAACATTGAGAAATTAGGAAAGAAAACCACTCAGCAACCACTTGAAAGAGAATGAATAATGTTAGTCATAACACCATCATAAGACATATGAAGGAAAGCTATGTAGAAGGAAGCCGTTCATATATAGGACTTGTCACAATAATGTCACGTGGCTAGGCTATATGTAGATACTTAGCACACTGTGCCGTGGAGAGAGAGAGAGAGAGAGAGAGAGAGAGAGAGAGAGAGAGAGAGAGAGAGAGAGAGAGAGAGAGAGAGAGAGAGAGAGAGAGTATTGTCATCCCATATATTTTTACCGTCAGGTGTGTCAGCTGTGACAGTATGTACCATATATAAGTTATGTATTGTCACTCTGACCAATTCCTTAGAGGAGTGTGTGTGTGTGTTTGTGAGTGAATATGCGTGCGTGTGTATGTGTCTAACCTAGTTATGTATTAGACCATTGTTTTGTTTATGAAAATGTTGATAAGTAGTTTGTAGCAACGGCAAGTTTGAAAATTGTTCTTGTAACCAAATACTTCTACCGTTGTAAAATAAAAATTCATTGTTTATTGTTCATTGTTCTCTCTCTCTCTCTTTCTCTCTCTCTCTCTCTCTCTCTCTCTCTCTCTCTCTCTCTCTCTCTCTCTCTCTCTCTCTCTCTCGCTCTCTCTCTCTCTCTCTCTCTCTCTCTCTCTCTCTCTCTCTCTGTCTCTCTCTCTCTCTCTCTCTCTCTCTCTCTCTCTCTCTCTCTCTCTCTCTCTCTCTCTCTCTCTCTCTCTCTCTCTCTTAGTGTGCGGTTTTAACTGATTCTGGCTGTGTTCGCCAGTGTTTGTTTTCAATTGTAACCGCCGAACATTTATGATTTCCCGAGACGCTATTGTGCCTCGGCTAAAGAACTTTTGTTAACGCTCTGAAGAACAGATGCAAATAATCTCAGGCCGTTGAGATTTCAGTGTATGTATTGCGTGCATTTGTTTTTCTACAAATTTTTTTGTATTTCATTTCACGTCGTTTTGCTCATTTTTTTACCCCTTCAAAATGTCGGGTAAATTTACTAATTTACACATTGGACATTTGAATATTTATCATTTGTTGATCAAGGTTCCTGACTTGTCCGTCCTTTTAATTCAATCCACACCCTTTCACATTTTGGAAATCTTAGAGTCAAGCCTACACTCTAATATAAGCGATTCATCTCAGAAAGAAAAAATCCGACCACATTACTCCCCTGCTCAAACTCCTTCACTAGCCCCCCAACACATCCAATACAAGATTCTGTCTCTCTGCTACAAATCCCTGAACAACTACGCTCCTGCCTATCTCTCCAACTTACTTCACCCCTACACTCCTTCCCGCTTCTCTGCTCCGCCTCCGACCCTCTCCGCCTCCTCATCCCCCGCACCAAACTCAGCACTTTCGGCCCCCGCTCCTTCTCCATATACGGTCCATCAACCTTGAACACTCTCCCACTCTCTCTCCGTCAGAAACACTCTCTCTCTCTCCTCAGTCCAGTCCGCCCTCAAAACTCACCTCTTCCAACAGTTCTAGCACTATAATATCGCCACACCCCCCACCCCAAGCTGACTGTCATAATGTATTTTGTGGTACGTGAGTCATTGTCTATAGCGTGCGCATGCCTGCGCGAGTTGTGAGTGCGCGCTTAGAGTTATAATTATTATAAGATAAGCGCATAATGAATACCGTAATTATTAATTATTATTTATTATTATATATCTCGGTACCAAATTTTTCCGTTATACGGCGTGATCCCGTTCTTCCCCAACAGACGGGATTAGCTGTGTACAAGCACGACTCTGTTGAGCACTTTACTCGCAGAAGATTTATAATTACGATGATCCCGAGGAAGCGTTGGCCGAATGGTACAGATTGTTCCTTGGTGTATTTGACCCGCATGCGCCACTACGAGAGAAGAGAGTCAAACACGCACAGTTACCCCAATCGTTAACTAAGGACATTAAAAACGCAATGGCTCTCCGAAATGAACTAAAGCGGAACAAAGACTCAGATGTTACTTTCCGCAAGCAGCGTAACCGTGTCAAGTTCTTAGTGCTTGAGACCCAGAAAAAACACTAACAGCGCTTGATGGATAATAAAACTGATACCGTATCTGTCTGGCGAGCCCTAAATGCCTTTACGAAATCTCGACAAACACCATCGTGTACTTCCATATCCGCTGATACTTTTAATCAGCATTTCCTGTCTGCTGCCGACTTTTGATTAAAAGTAATAATAACCGGAACACACCGACTGCTTCTGAAATACTGATAAACTTTTGCGACGAGAGACTGGCGCCAAACGAGTTCTTTAGTATTCCGCATTTAAGAAAACCTATTAGTCAGTTAAAAAATAAACGCTTCCTTGGTCATGGTTTTGTTAAAAAAGTGTTGAGTTGTGTTGTGCTTCCGGGGTGATATGGTGTGAGGTCATGTCTAGTGCTAAATTTGAGAGGAGCCATGTATTCCCAGCGACTTGAAGTGAAGTGATTGTATGAGTGGGCAGTGTGAGAGAGGACTTATAGACTTTGGGTGTGGCTGCTGTTGTGTTGTGTCCTGCCCGACCTTTTGGTTCAACCTGTTGCATTGTTTGTGGGTTTGTTGGTGTTATGCTTTCGTTTCGACTGCAAATCCTGTCGGATTGTATGCACAAATTGATTGAATGCAAATGACGTCACACAGTCAGTGTTGTTACATGCGTCGTCTGCTGCAGTCGGTCGTTTAGTGCAGTATGAAGAGTGCAGGCTTGGATGGACCATCTTTCTATGTAATGCTAGGTCAGAGAAAAAAACCTAATGTTGCCAAAGGGTGTAATAGTAAAGTATTGTTTGTGTGAATGCTGCCCGTTTGAGGGAAGGACTGGAGAGTCGAGTGCTGAGCGAAGAGAGAAGGCGACAATGGGGAAAATATCCAGCACTATTACGTTGGAATAGATGCATAACAGTTACGACACGCCTGTAAATGAAAACACTTTTAACATTAACAAAAGTTGAGTTTAAAGAGGTTTTAAAACAGTTTTAATAAAAACTGTTCCCCGACACGCTTCAAAAAACAACAGTTTCTTAGTTTTAAACCCTGTACCGCGCCATAAACACCGCGATTGCTTCTCAGTCTTAGCTGTCCTATAGTGTGGAATGTGGGACGTGGCCAACTGCATCCATCTGGTGCACTCCAAATGTGTATTTGTGAGTGGTTTGACGTGCAACTGGATGCGCGCCTCTGAAATGACCTACTGATTCCAGGGATAATGAAAATCTTTTATTCATAAGAGAGCATTCAGCAGCTCTATAAAACCAAAAGTGATGAGCCCTCCCTCCCCCCCCCCCTACAACCCCACCCAAACAATCATAACAAAATCAACCAGTAGTATGTTTAGTGAGGTATTTGTTCACTGTGTGTTGTGTCATTGTGCTTGACATTTTTAAAGCAGGAAAAAGAAGGAATACACATTAAGTTGAAAAAAAATGACAACAATCAAATAAATGTGGAAAACAAGCATCAAATATTCCGTGAACTTTACCTTATTACAGACACCTAATTTTCTTGAGATAGTCCATGCTAAAATGAATGATTTGTCGAGGACACCCATTTTGACTGTAATGCCAGTTTTTGTATTGGTAGAAACCCATTTTTTCTCCATCCAGTGGCTCTGTTTCTAGAAAATGTCTATTTTATTTTAAGTTGTAGAGCTTAGTTATCAGGTGAGTTCTAAACATTCGCATCAACTCCAGAGCCCTAGAATAAATAGAAATATGGGAACCCATTTTCACATAAAATGGTAGGTAACCCACTCTGAGGCTTTTGTGTCCATGTGTGTGTATGCGTGTGTGTGTGTGTGTGTGTGTGTGCGAGCGTGCGTGCGTGTGTTCGTGGTGTGTGCATGTATGTGTGTGTGTGTGTGTGTGTGTGTTCGTGTGTGTGTGTGGATTCCCCCCCCCCCTCCCCCCTGTAGTTTGTAGCAAGGACAAGAATGAAAAAAAGGTCTGCGCACCTATTCTTTTATCCTTGGAAAATAAAGTATCATTTCATTTCATCTCTCTCTCTCTCTCTCTCTCTCTCTCTCTCTCTCTCTCTCTCTCTCTCTCTCTCTCTCTCTCTCTCTCTCTCTCTCTCTCTCTCTCTCTCTCTCTCTCTCTCTCTCTCTCTCTCTCTCTCTCTCTCTCTCTCTCTCTCTCTCTCGTGACATTGATTTGTCAAACGTCATTTGTCATGACGTAATTTTTAGCTTTTACGTAATTTTATATTTTACGTGATATGAGTTTCACTTTCGCTTCATAGGTTTGAGAAAATGGTGACAAAACTAGAATTTCACGGTACAATTTTAGTCTTGCTATAATTTGTGTAAAAACAGGTTGACTTTACCTAGCTACATTATATACTAAGTACACGGGTCACCTGCATGCTCTTCTGAAAGCGCGTCGATGTGTGTGTGCGTATTAGTGCGTGCATGCGCGCGCGCTCCAAACATCTCCAAGAGGTATAGATCCTCATGCGCCTGGAGGGCGCATGATGATCTATTCCTCCTGGAGATGCGCGCATGTTTGTGTGTGTGTGTGAAAGAGAGAGAGAGAGAGAGAGAGAGAGAGGAGAGAGAGAGAGAGAGAGAGAGAGAGAGAGAGAGAGAATGACGTCATATTTAGAGTATTATGTCAGTGTCTGCGTGGTGACGGAGTTGCCATTTTTACGTCACTGCCACTGTGTGACTTTCTCCAGAAGTAAATTTTTTTTTTTTTACTGTTTTAATTTTTTTCTGAAAATAATTAATTTTTACTAAAGAAGTTGAAAAGATACAAAGCTGACTAACGAACTCATCCAATGTCTTTCTCCAAACTAGTTATATCATAGTATATGCAAAAGAAGTTCAAGTAAATATAAAAAAAATTACGGACTCTAATCTGGGTCAACCGACTTCCTATAAACTGTTGTTTATGTCTTCAATGAGACATTCAATTACAATATGCTTGGAGGCTCTCTTAGCCACCCACTTAAGAAAGTATTGCGCCAAGTTTCAAGCTTGTGTGTATAGAAATATAGGAGATTCTCTTGTTTACATCTATCTATCTATCTATCTATCTATCTATCTATCTATCTATCTATCTATCTATCTATCTATCTATCTATCTATCTATCTATCTATCTATCTATCTATCTATCTATCTATCTATCTATCTATCTATCTATCTATCTATCTATCTATCTATCTATCTATCTATCTATCTATCTATCTATCTATCTATCTATCTATCTATCTATCTATCTATCTATCTATCTATCTATCTATCTATCTATCTATCTATCTATCTATCTATCTATATCTATCTATCTATCTATCTATCTATCTATCTATCTATCTATCTATCTATCTATCTATCTATCTATCTATCTATCTATCTATCTATCTATCTATCTATCTATCTATCTATCTATCTATCTATCTATCTATCTATCTATCTATCTATCTATCTATCTATCTATCTATCTATCTATCTATCTATCTATCTATCTATCTACTATCTATCTATCTATCTATCTATCTATCTATCTATCTATCTATCTATCTACTATCTATCTATCTATCTATCTATCTATCTATCTATCTATATCCCGTAGTCTTGCCGACCGTTGGGGCACCACTGATGACTTGGCAACCAGCTCCCTCCGTTCCTCTCTTTGCGCCAAATGTACATTCAGCAGCGATGTTAGCGTAACTAAACATGTCGTAATTTTCACCTTGTTACTTCAATTGTTAGAGGTTTAGTCTGCCAGCCTTTGACATCATTGACAAGCTATTAAATTTGCCCCACCGCGACCCGTCCTAAAAAGTCCCTTCTATAAATAGAAGGGACTCAATAAAACTGAAATAGTTCCGTGAAATTCCAGTTGTGTCACCATTTTCTAAAGTCTTGAAGCAAAGGTGAAACTCATTTTTTTTTTCGGACAAAATCCAAACTCTGCGCGACACACTCGACACCCTGCCTTCTCCGCCTTGCCCTCCCGACCCCACCTTTTCCGGCACTCCCATCTCGTCCTTCCGCCCCGTCTCTCAGGATGAAGTACTCAAGACCATAAAGTCCATGCCCTTCAAACCCTGCGAGCTAGACCCCCTCCCAGCTTCTCTCTACCGTGACGGCCTTCCAAAACTTCTGCCCTTCATTACCGACATCATCAACGCATCTCTAGAAAACGGCTCCGTCCCCGATATCTTCAAGTCCGCCATCGTCCGTCCTCTCCTCAAAAAATACAACCCCGACCCAAACGAACTCAAGAACTATCGCCCAGTCTCCAATCTCTCTTTCCTGTCCAAGCTTCTTGAGAAGGTTGTTCTCAACCAGCTCAACCTCCACCTCACCGACAACAACCTCCTCAGTCCATTCCAGTCTGCCTATCGCAAACATCACAGCACTGAAACAGCCCTTCTACATATCTTAAACGATCTGCTTCTCTCCACCGACTCGGGCAACATCTCTCTTCTTACACTACTCGATCTCTCTGCCGCCTTTGACACTATAGACCACTCTATCCTCCTCCACCGACTCCACCACTCCTTCGGCATCACTGACTCTGCTCACTCCTGGTTTCTCTCATACCTCTCCGACAGACAGCAGTCCGTCACCATCAACGGCGTCTCTTCCAACCCTGTCACGCTCTCCTGCGGAGTTCCACAGGGGTCCGTCCTGGGACCCGTCCTTTTCACACTCTACACCTCTCCTCTGTCCAACATCATCCAGTCTCACCGCTGACGACTCACAACTGCTAGACAAAGACAAACTCGACAACACTCAGTCACTACTGACTCGCACGGCTGACTGCTATGTAGACGTGAAAAACTGGATGACAGCAAACAAGCTAAAACTGAACGACGACAAAATGGAAGCCATGCTGGTAGGCACTCGCCAGAAACTCTCCCAGCTCCCTCCCTCTCTCCACCTTCAACTCGATAGCACCCCCATCTCCCTCTCTGACTCGGCCAAGAACCTCGGAGTTATCCTCGATTCCTCTCTGTCCATGACCAGCTTCGTCTCCGCCATGGCCCAGGCATGTTATTTCCACCTCCGCCGCATCAGTCAGATCAGAAAATACCTCACTACCGAAGCTGCCACCAAACTTGCTGTCTCTCTCATCTTATCTCGCATCGACTACTGCAACTCTCTCCTTTCCGGCCTCCCTCACTCCACCATTTTCACTCTCCAACGCGTTCAGAACAATGCTGCCCGCCTCGTCCTCAGAAAGAAAAAATCCGACCACGTCATCCAATACAAAATTCCGTCTCTCTGCTACAAATCCCTGAACAACTGCGCTCCTGGCTATCTCTCCAACTTACTTCACCCCTACACACCTTCCCGCTCCCTCCGCTCTGCCTCTGACCCTTTCCGCCTCCACATCCCTCGCACCAAACTTAACACTTTCGGCCCCCGCTCCTTCTCCGTCTACGGTCCATCCACCTGGAACACTCTCCCACTCTCTCTCCGTCAGAAACACTCTCTCTCTCTCCTCCTTCCAGTCCGCCCTCAAAACTCACCTCTTTCAACAGTTTTAGCACTATATCACCACACTCCCCACCCCTAGCTGACCGTCTTAATGTATTCCACTGTTTGTGGTACGCAAGTCATTGTCTAAAGCGTGCGCATGCGTGCGCGAGTTGTGAGTGCGCGCTTAGAGTTATTATTATTATAATAAGATAAGCGCATTATAAATACCGTTATTATTATTATTATTATTATTATTATTATTATTATTATTATTATTATTATTATTATTATTATTATTATATCACGATAATTGTAAAATTACGTAAAAACAAAATATACGTCATGACAAATGACGTTTGACAAACCAATGACGCGTATGAACTGCGCCCTTTTTAGAATTTACTGTGGCGCATTGGCTGATCTGCGAGGCTTTTTCAAAAGGAGATATTTCAACATCAGAATCGGTCAAAGATAAAAAGTAGAGACCCTAGACGGCGAGGCCAGCTCTCATGTAGAAGGGACTTTGTGGCGTTATGGTTCATCCCATTGTGTTGTCTACCGTATTTTCAATACTTTGAAATGGGGCTGGTCAGAGCACGTTTCGTAGCATGCAAATGACGAACATAGGCGGGCACACATCAGACTCTGACAGGTCACATTACATAGTCAAATTTGGCCAGTTCAGGCAGTGCAAGGACCGGTGATTTTAAAAATAATTTTTGCCTTGTTTGAAAATTTATAGTAGGGCTGAATGTTAGAATTTGCTGGAAATTTCTGGTTAGATGAGAGGAGACATGTTTGGTGCTTTGATTCATACCATCCTGAGCTTATCCAATGGACAATTGTGGGCCTATGTTGAGTTGCCGTTGACGTAGTGATTTGAGGGGCACGCTGATTTCAGCTGTGCTTTGGTGTGGGATTGGTAAGGAATCGGGTTCATAGCCAAGAAATGAGACTGTCAATGTGCTGTTTTTATTGTTATTTTGTGCATGGCAAATGTGCAGCTGGTGGGCAGTAGTGTTTTTTTAGGGGATTGAAATATTAGGGGATGCCTGGGACTGACTATGGCTAAGAGACTGGACAGTACGGAAACGGCACTGTGTTCCGTGGCCGACAGTGAAGTAACACGATAAAAGTTATGTCATGCCTAGCTACGCTAACCGCGCTGTTGAACGTACATTTGGCGGGAAGCGCCGTGTGTGTGTGTGTGTGTGTGTGTGTGTGTGTGTGTCCGTGTGTGTGTGTGTGTGTGTGTGTGTGTGTGTGTGTGTGTGTGTGTGTGTGTGTGTGTGTGTGTGTGTGTGTGTGTGTGTGTGTGTGTGTAGACACGAGTATCTCCTGTGTTTTGCGTACGTACAGGTCTGAAACTTTAGGAAATGCTTCCTTCAAGATGTATTTCGGGGTACGTTTGAGCATATTCAAATTGGATAATTCGTTCAAGAGAATAAAATTGCCTTTTATATAAGGTCGGTTGACTCGTATCTGACTGTCCGTAATTTTTGTTCTATTAAGGTTGTATACTATACCTACATTTTTTAATTGAAAACTGCCCTTTATAGGTTTTTTTGAGAGCCTTGTTGAGTCTGGAGGCTATTGCCACCCTGACAGACCCATGGTCCCGGGCATATTTGTAAGTTTGAGCCGTTTTTGTGAGGTACCCCACGAGGGAAAACACGCAAAATAGCCGATTTCAGAACACAATAAAAATTTATCGAATAGTGTGTTAAAATGATAAAGAAACATTTCGGTCACTTCATAAAGTATGTTAGTATTTTCTCGTAAAAAAAGTGTGTTCTAATAACTGGAATTCTAAGTGAAATCTAGAAAAGTGTATGTTGTAAATTCGCAAATTGCCCGGATGTTATCAATAACATTACAAGTTTTTGCAATGTTGGGCAATTGATCAGGCCCTTTTTATTCGATAAAGTCGTACTTTATGTTATAACTATCATATTGATTATGAAGAAAATATGGGGTCCCGCACAAAATTTGGCACTTTGGGTCGTTTTCGAGTGCGTATTCAATAAGGGATACAAGTGATGTCTGACTTCCGGCAGATCATATCTCCGCCGTAGCCGGTCACAAGCCCGCATGAGAAAGAAGGGAAAACGACTATGCCAAACCTACAAGGGAAAACCTACGCCCAAACTGTTGCAAACTACGCCCAAACTGCTAGTCCTCGATCACTATTTGTGACAGTAAACTGGAACAAACAACAACGGCAGATACGGGATGAAAACGTTTATCTATAAGTAATTAAATGCACGTGCTGTTTCTTAGTAATTTAGTTAGTGCAGTGGTAAGGTACTTTTATGCCACGCAGGTGACCATGGTTCGAGTCCCGTAGATGGCGATATTTTTTTCCTGCTCACATTTGAAACCCATACAGTTTCTACTTCGCTAAATGAAACACACTTTAAACCCAAAGCAAAAAAAAAAAAATTAACGCCGGCGTGGTATTTTTTTTATTTTTATTTTTTAAATATGCGATTATCATCACTGTGAATGTTAAACCATAAACCAAAAAACCGGATTCAGTCTTGGATAAAAATGCACACTGGTTACCTCGGTACATTTGTTCATTTTTTTCAGCCAGGCATTGTGTGAGCATGTTTACATTACATGTTTACATTCATTCAATCATTCACTGATGAAAAAGCACACCAAAGAGTGTTGTCACAGACAGTTTGTTTTAAATTTTTACTGGCATCATCTACAAACATTAATTGACGTGAATTTGTTTTAATATACCTGCTGCAAGAAATGCTACATGCTCCTTTGGTGTCTCCATGAAAGCAGGTCGATGAACATCTCTGGTTGAAAGATGTTTGTAAACAGATTGGTAGTGGATGTACCTATCTCTCTAGCTGAATCTCAGTTCCCAGCAGTTTTTGGTTACAAATTATAAGGAAACAAAACAAATGTCACATGTTTCAATATGCCATGTTATGTTTACAATGATCATTGTGAATGTGAGTAAAGAATAATATCACTGTTTATTTTCAAAACAAATGCTGTATTTGCAGACATTCATTTAAAGTATACAGTCAAGTCTGTTGAAAGCATATTAGGCTACAATGCAAGTAGGCACCTATACAAAAGCAACGACCTCAAATACACAACGTTAAACATTTAGGGCTTAACATCTTTTGTCCATAAAAGGTGATTTCAAAGATGGGTCACAGAAATAGGGTCTGAACAAATTTTGACCCCAGCTGGATGCGAACCCAGGACCTTCGGGATGAGAGTCAAACACACTACCACCGAGCCACCCAGCTCCCCCTCAAAATACAGCTTTACTGCAGAACATATTTCAACTACATGTAACATTATTCACATTTACATTGACAAAGTGCTGACTTTATACAAGCTATTTGGGAGAAAAGTGGAGCTGATGTCATTTTTAGTTGTGTGCATGCCAACGGAGACTGACACCGGCAACCACTTGCTCATGAGGTATTTATTTGGGAGCCAACTGCACAGTATATAAAAGAAGGGGGATAGGAGAGAAGGAATGACAGACTTATCATTTAGAGCCTTCCACTACATATATTATTTTGCTCATATATATATATATATATATATATATATATATATATATATATATATATATATATATATATATATATATATATATATATATATATAGAGAGAGAGAGAGAGAGTAGAGAGAGAGAGAGAGAGGAGAGAGAGAGAGAGAGAGAGAGAGAGAGAGTGAGAGTGAGTGAGAGAGACCATCACTATAGTCCTGATATAATTCAACATTGCACATCCCACAACATAATAACAGTGAAATGCAGTATCCATCCACCAAACTACATTACACAGATACTGTGCACAATGTTGGCATGAAAATCAAACAATGCTGTTACCAGTACCACACTGTGTCCAATTGCAGCACAACAAAGTGAAATGCAGTCTCAAGCCCCATAACTTGCACTGCACAATGCTGATGTCAACACAAAATACCATAACAACTGAATAACAAGGGTACAATGCACTGTGTCACCTAGTCTGCATAATATAGGCATGCACACCAAACAATACCTGTACTGCTCTTGATACAAAGTCTGTGCAGTCGACCATATAACACTGCAAAATACATGAGTGCTACGCTGGCAAAGTGTCTACAACAGAGTCTGCACCATGCCGGCCCGTAATCCAAGCAATACCATTGCTGCTCTCCAAAAACTCAACATGGTGCAGGCTATCATGTCACAACTGATTGCTGCATATCACCCGCCACGTACCCCCTGGTACTGTGCACAATGTTGGCATCAGTTTACTTTGTTTATTTAATTTTGGACCCGCTGGGGGCATGAGAAAAATCACAAAAGAACTTACATGAATGTGCTCAGAAATGAAATATTATCCTTATTACTACACTGTACGCATGTTCCTTAGACAGCACAAATCACAAATTGACACGGATCATAGTCAGGTCATTCTGTTTGCTGGCGTGTGTCATGTACAGTACATCTGTAAAACTTGTGAAATGAACCATGTGGTTAGCAATTCTCATACGATAAGTAAAGCCACACAGCTGAAAGTCAAAGATTGACAGTGGAAGAAAAAAACAAAACAAACACAAAGTACAGTACATATCATATGCCTATGATCAGTTATTACCCAACCACATAAATCTGCTGTGACAGCTGGAGGGTAATGCAAGAACTGCATGGTCAACTCACTCTTTAGAAGTATTGCGTTTTTCATTGAGCAAGTCCACATTTGCACAACATTTTAAGCTGAGGGTTTAATGACATAAATATACATCCCCACATTTCTATATTTCTGCACATCCCCTCTTCAGAAAGGACCCATGGGTTTTATACTCTGAGGCCAATGACCATTTTCAGAAAGAACCCTGTATATCATTTTGAATCATGCAAAGTGGAGCAGTGATAAGTTTTCTCCTTGTCTCACACCGATGCTGCACAAAATCTATCTGTACCACTGTTTCCTACCCCATAAGTGTCAGCTGTGGAGTACATATTTTGAATGACTGATGTATGCCAGTATTTAGGAACTTGTCACAAAAAAGACCTGTTCATATGATGAAATGTCTTCGAAAAATGAACACATTGTCAGTAAAGGGGTTTTCCTTGGATAATCAAAAACTAATACATATTAAGCTGCGTTTCCAAATCGCGACATGACAGGAGAGTGACAAAAAGTAACTTTTCTGAGGGGGTCATCCAAATAAATATGCATAGGAAGGTCTTACCATCAGGTATCTCTTTACCAAGTTTAGGGTTACAGTTAGGAATACTTGAGAAAAAAACATCTTTGGGCAATATATGGCTATCTTGTACCTATTTCCCGATTTCTTGTGACCCTTGACCTTTCTGACCTTTCATGCATACGAAATTAGTATGCATGAAAAGTTCTTACCACCTTGTACCAAGTCTGGGTTTGAAGTTGTGTATACTTGAGAAAACATCTTTTTGGTCAAAATACAAATATTTTTCACCTTTTTACTGCACTACAAATTACAACATGGGTGTCAAATCGCTTTGTCACGTTGTTATATGAAAACCAAGCGGCCAGGCCGCTTGGTTGCGGAAAGGCTAAGGGAGGAAACCCCTGACATCAAAGCCCCCGTGTCTCCGGGGAAGGCTTTTGAGCCAGAGACTAGGACAAGGACAGTCTGATATAAAACCTACGACCCGAGGACCTCGATGCCATCGTCCCAGCTTGCTAGGCCATGGCAGATGAACCAAGGGTTTAAAGGGTGGGGCCAGTACTGCGCACACTGCACTCCACCAAAAAGCTCCACCGCGCAGGCTTTAGGAAACGTCCACGGACCATGACACTGACCATTCCAAGTCCTGTAGCGACGGGCGAGGGGCGAAACGGCAGGTGAAAGATGTCACTGGAAGCCGCAGTCTCAAACCTGCATGAAGGCGGTTCAGGATATTGGTCGCCTGATGTTGACCTGGGGATGACAACATCACTCGGCACACCCTGAACGACCAAGCAGCCTTCTCTAGGGACAGCACTGCTTGCTCCACACGGAGAGGGGCCTAGAAAAGGTGGCCTATCCAAAGCTCGTCCCCTTGCAACCCCAGTTGGCTAGCCGCGGTCAACGGGCATCTTCTCCTGCGGTCAAAAAACAAGAAAGAATAACGGATCCACTCTCATGACGACCACGACCGGACTCAACGTAGCATGCTGGAACGTCCGAACCATGCTCGACAAAGCAGACAGCGGACGCCCTGAACGTCGCTCCGCCCTCATTGCCCATGAATTGCGGAGGTTAAACATCGACATCGCCGCGCTCAGCGAAGTACGCCTTCCGGACGAAGGCAGCCTCCAAGAACTTGGTGCTGGGTACACCCTCTACTGGTCAGGCAGGCCTGCATCAGAAAGACGGCTTTCAGGCGTGGGTTTCATGGTCAAGACATCCATTGCGACTAAGCTGGAAAACCTACCAATGGGCCACTCAGACCGCATCATGTCCATGCGCCTCCCACTGAGACACCAGCAGCACGTCACCCTTCTCAGTGTGTACTCCCCAACCCTCCTGGCAGAGCCTGCTGAAAAGGACAAGTTTTACACTGACCTGCGCAGCCTCCTACAGAGTACCCCTGAAGACGACAAAGTCATCATCCTTGGCGACTTCAACGCCAGAGTGGGCCAGGACTCTGAAGCCTGGAAAGGAGTCCTCGGCAAGCATGGCGTGGGGAACTGCAATGACAATGGCCGCCTACTGTTGGAGTTCTGTGCGGAGCAGCAACTGGTCATCACCAACACTACTTTTCAGCAAAAGGACAGTCGAAAGACCACCTGGATGCATCCTCGCTCCAAACACTGGCACCTTATCGACTATGTCCTAGTGCGTCAGAGGGACCGCAGTGACGTCCTCCTCACCAGAGTGATGCCCAGCGCAGAGTGCCACACTGACCACCGCCTTGTCCGCTGCAAACTCAGGCTCCACTTCAAGCCAAAACCCAAGAAATGGGGCCCCCCCAAGAAAAAGCTTGATGTTGCCAGCCTTCAGCGTGACGATGTGAAAGCTGCCTTTCAGACAGATTTACAGCGCAGGCTCAAAGACACAGCGGACCCAGTAGACTCCTCCCCTGAAACACTTTGGGAACAACTGAAAACTGCTATTGCAAAATCCTCTGCAGAAGTCTTGGGTTTCGCCAGAAAGAAGAACAAAGACTGGTTTGACGAAAACGATGTAGAGATCCAGGAACACCTAGCAAAAAAAAAGAGCCGCCCATCAGGCCCACCTAGCCCAGCCTTCCTGCCCTGTGAAGAAGTCTGCCTTCCGCCTCGTCTGCAGCAGTCTCCAGCGCAAGCTCAGAGATCTCCAGAATGAGTGGTGGACCAGACTTGCACAGAGGACCCAGCTTTGTGCTGACAATGGTGACTACAGGGGCTTCTACGAAGCACTGAAAGCAGTGTATGGCCCCAGGCACCTGGTACAAAGTCCCCTGCGAAGCGCGAATGGCCAGGCACTCCTCACAGATAATACCTCCATCTTGAACCGCTGGTCGGAATACTTTCAGAGCCTCTTCAGCGCTGAGCGCACTGTTCAAGAAGCAGTCATCCTACAAATCCCACACCTCCCAGTAAAGGTTGAATTGGACGAACCGCCCACCGCTGAAGAGACCCTCACAGCCATCCACCAGCTCAAGAGTGGCAAAGCAGCAGGCATTGATGGAATACCGCCAGAGATCTGGAAACATGGAGGCACAGCACTGCACAACAAGCTCCATGACCTCTTTCTCTGCTGCTGGGAGGAAGGAACACTACCAAAAGATCTCCGTGATGCAGTC